>OY998180.1:7972555-8615412 GCA_963921935.1 Galeruca laticollis | reverse complement strand
TTTAAAACCGATATGTAGGGCTTTGTCGCTATAGTTGATCACCCTACCCTGTATATTATTTTTTTATAGTTTTCAAATACGTTTTAAATTTTATTTTTTCGTTCTGACATAAATCTATTATAGCTAAATGACAAAATACGATTTTTTATTTCAGGTTGCCACTGAACAATATATTAAAAAGCCATCAGCAAGAGAGAGACCAACCATTTGTCCGATATGTTATCAGGATGTAATAACACATTTTACAAGACATTTATTCAGACATCACCCAAATAATAAAGAGGTACAAAAAATGAAAAATTTAAAGCCAAAAAGTAAAGAACGACTGGCTATCGTTGCTTCACTTAGAAAACAGGGGTACTTTCATCTGTATGTTGAAAAAGATATAATGCATCCTGTCAGATCTACTAAGAATGATAAAACAGTATGCACCTATTGCCTGGGACACTATGACAAAAAAATACTTTTTAAGCATGTAAGACGTTGCAAAAATAGGCCACCAGATATTGCTGACCCAGGAAAAAAATGTACATCAAAATCTCAAACATTTATGGCCACAATGTTATCAAAAAATCATGAATATTTAAAATCATCTCGTATCAAAAAAGAAGTATTTGATATAATGCGTGCGGACGACATTAGTGCTGCAGCAAAAAAGGATCCACTGATATGCTTGTATGGTGAAAGTCTTCTATCTAGACACAAAAGACAACAAATCGCAACAGTTATACCCAATAAAATGAGAGAAATGGCAAGAATGTTGTTAGCAGTAAAATCAATGGATAGTGATGTTCGTGGAATGTTTGAGTTGCTCAAACCCGAAAAGTTTAATACTTTAATATTGGCAGCAAAGATAGTAAGTGGGTATAGCGAGAATGACAAAATGTTTAAATCACCTTCATTAGCATTACATATGGGCACAAATTTAAAAACTTTATGTGATGTTGCATATAAACTTGTTATTGAAAAAAGAAAGCTTCCTAATTTGACATGGGATGACAGAGATGAAAAAAAATCTGAAATAAAAGATTTGAAAAAACTCATAGAAGGACATTGGTGTAACGAATTATCGAGTTTGGCATTGAAAAGCCTCAAAGAAAAAAAATGGAAAAAACCTACTGAGTTGCCACTTTCTGAAGACATATTAAAATTCCAGACGTATCTCAACGAACAAGCCGAAAAAGCGTACAATTTTCTAAAAAGTGGTATTAAAATTACATTTAACTATAAAGTTTTAACTGAATGTATATTAGCTCAAACCGTCATCTTCAATCGTAAAAGAGTTGGCGATGTTCAATATTTGCAAATTAATACATATAAAAAAGAAGATTCTGAAAATAACTTAAATGCTTTTGCAGAATCATTAACATCTGTTGAAAAAATAATATCTAAACGGTTTAAGCGAGTTATCACAGATGGAAAAGGTTCTCGGCCAGTTCCGATCCTTTTTACAAAACGTACTCAAAAATACATAGATTGCATCTTAAAGATCAGAGAAACGTATTGTGTAGTACCTAAATCCAACCCTTATCTATTTGCGAACGTAGGTTCTGAAAATAGATGGATGGCAGGAACAAATATCATCGGACGTTTGGCTAAAAATTGTGGAGCTGAAAAACCAAGTTTATTGACGTCGACGAAATTTAGGAAGCATATTGCTACGACTTTGCAGTTAATGAATATGGAACCATACGAAATGGAACAAATTGCTACGTTTATGGGGCATACTAAGAAAACCCATGCTGAGTTTTATAGGTAAATATTTTTATTGTTCTTGAAATCTTCTATCTGTTGAGTTTTCTCATTCATTGTGCACTTATTTTAGATTGCCCCAAAACATTTACCAAACAGCTAAGGTTGCCAAGGTCTTGCTTTTATTGGAAAAGGGAAGAGGAAAAGAATTTAAAGGCAAAAATCTAAATGATTTTGAACTTGAACAAAGCATATACTACAGCTCCGAAAGTACTGACGAATCAGAAATTGATGACGATGAGAATAACCCACTTGCAGAGAAAGTTTTGAGAAAGCAAATGGAAAAAAATGTATTTCTTGATGCTACAGAAATTCAAAAACCAAATTGCTCAGAAATGCGAGAAGACTGACTTAAAGAGGATGTTCGCACTAAAGGGCAAAAGGTAAAAGGACACACACACATTTCGGAGGACATTGAAATCATCGAAGCAAAATCAAAGAAAAGAAAAAGTGTTATAAATGATACAGAAGGACAAAGTAATTTTAATGAATGCTTAAATGATGTAGAAAAGTTGGAGTCTAAGAAGATAAAGAAAATTTCAAACGCACCAAAACAGAAACCCAAAGCAATATCTAATCGGGCTTCTTGGAATAATCAGGAAAAAAAGGTTGTTTTAAATTATTTTCGTAGCCATATTGAAAATAGAGTAACTCCAAAAAAACACGAATGCGAACAGTTTCTCAAAGAATTTGGTAATCAATTGTCAAAAAACAAGGATTGGGCCAAAGTTAAAACTTTGGTTTATAATTCTTTTAGGTTAGGATAAGTTTTCATCATTTTAAAAGCATTAAAGCAGAAAATTGCAGAAAAATTCATTAAAATATATGGGCGAATAGATCTTCACAATATATTTTGCCTAAATGACGTAAACTTCAATATAACCTCAGTTTAAACATCTTTCGAGACCATCAAATTTAATGATCATTCTTGCAACCTGCTATATAACTCTCTGAATAAGTTGAATATTTGTTATTTTTAATACATTAAAACTTCAGTTCATAGCTTCCTTAGTTTTTATTACCTTGAACATATTAAAATTCATATTTAAAACTTATTTTTCTAATTTCGATAAAGAAGTAACAATTTCAGATGAGAGGAAAATTTACTTTGGCAATAATTGCCTATATCTAACTAGTAAGCAAACTGTTTTTTAAAATTATGTTGTTTTTACATTATCATGTTAGGTATTATTACATGTATGTGGTATTTTTATCAATATTAAGAAAATTGTTAAGGAACTAAATTTTTCTCCATAAAAACTTATTAAAATTTTATAATTTTATAAAAATAACTCCTCCATAGGAACATAGATTCAAAATTTACCCAGGCCTAGGGAACGAACTTTTTCTTTCACTTAGAACCGAAATTAAACTTTAAACATGAAGAGTCAAGAAAACCTTAAATGGCTATATTTCGTATTCGTTGTTGCCAAATCTGAGGCCTCGTAATTATAGTAAAATCTCTTGGCCTCCCAACAACCGTAAAATATATCTAGCGTATATGCATAGGAGCTCATTACGCCACCTGCAGTGAAAGGTCGCGCACTAAGCTTGTATAAATTGCGATAAAATCAAGATTTATGAGTCCCTACCTATTTTTGTAAAAAGCGTTATATGGAGCTAATAGTGACAACTAAGAAATTATACACGTAGTTTTTGCGAAGCCCGTTTTGGGCTTCGTAAAACCAGCTAGGGCTTCGGACGAACAGCGATTTGTCAAGTTTCGGGCTTCCTAAGTGATGCCTATATATATATATATATATATATATATATATATATATATATATATATATATATATATATGTATATATATAATGAAGAAACAATTATTCAGTTTGAATAAATATATTTTATATTGGAATGCACGTCTAACTGTTTTATCAAATGGGTTAATTATGTTTGGTGTTTTTGTAAATAATCCTTTCTAATAATTTGTATTCTCACCTATTTCTTGTCCTCTATGTGCTGGACAACAACTGCAATAGCAGCTTGCTTTGTCTTGAGAATCATCTGGTAATTCCAGTGGAGCTAAAACACATTACTATATTTAAGAAAAAATCAACAGAAAAATAATTACATACATACATAGGAAAATTATGTTTTCCAACATCAATATTTAAAATGAAAATTACATAGACACATTTGGATAAGAAAGTTAGCAATAGCAATATGATCGAGGAAAGTAAAACTTCCATCATCAAAGTTATTCAATACTATGTTTTTGAATTAGGATTAATTAAAAACTTTAACGTTAATCAAATTAAATTCTTTTCATTGCTTGTCATATAGTAACAAAAACGTTATGAAAAGATCTTTCTTTTTTAATTCAGAATGGATTACATACATGTATCTTGATTCTTTACTTCCTAAATACTCCAAGATATACTTTAGATAAAAATATTGAAAATATGGGCTGTAATTCGCAACATATAAATTGGTTAAAAATGTTGGAAAAAATAATGTCAGAAGTGTAACAGAAAAATATAAAGTTAAATGAGGATGTGGACTTTAGTGGTGATTGCAAAAATGTATGTGATGGGGAAAATATGTTGTTAAATATAGTTTTAAAAGCCAATAGTAGGCCATATATGTTACTTTGCAATAAAAAGTACTGAAAATAATTTACTTTGATTTTGAGTTTGGAATGAGGGTTTCAATCCAGTTTTTGCTTTTGGTTTCAATGGAGGAGAAGGCAATTTGCCAGTATATTCCACCTCACTTTCTTCAGAAGATATTGTGTGGTTCTTTTTCTTTCTATATTTTCTGGATTTAGCATCCTCATCATTAAGATCACTGGTGTATTCTGCCACTTTAGTTTTATTCCTAGCTTCCAAATAACTATCTGCAAAAATTAGAATTGAAAAAAATTATCAATAATTGATTAATGAAAAACTCAATATTACTTACTGAAAGTTCCATTGCAAAATATGGATATATTATAACTGGGCCAACAGGTATTTGGTTCATCATAATTTCTTATTGAATATATGAGTTTTTCCCTGGAGTATGGTGGCCAGTAGCAACGGTCCCCAACTAACCAATTTGATGGTACTGCTTCAACAGTATTTTCCTCTATAAATTTAACAATTGTCCAGGTTTGCTCCATTTTTGAACACCCTTAATAAAGGAAATGAACTTATTAGCATTACTATTAAAATTCTTAGAGTCAAACTAGGCAAAATCTCTACTCCCAAATATAATAGAAAAATCTACCTCTAAAAATATATTGAAGTTATTCTTTGGTCATATTTCATACATATTGGTGAATGAGAGATAATATACATTTAAATATAAAAATTAAATCCTAATATTAAGTTGTTGATGACCTTCAAAACGAAAGAATTCCATTCACATCTATGAGTATTCATCATTGAAGATTGCTGAAAATGTAAACATATAAAAAATATCCAAGTATTACACATCAATAGTCACTTCACCATATTATCTCCCCCATGAACAGGAAATTTCAACTTGTAACTTTAAATAACTATTAAGAATAATATTGGGTATTATATTGTCTAGAATAAAAACTTATTGTCTAAGAGCCAGAGTGGGCGGCTATCTGCATATATATTTGACCAGACCTGATTTTTTGTACATACCTACCATATATGAGTTGGGAACTCACTAAGCCCAAAGCGGTGGAACCGGCTGGCGCTCAAGTAACACAATAATATATTTTGAGATTTCAAAACAGCAGACGTGGTCAAATGCATTTAAAATTCGCCAAAAATCGATACCTGTCTTACCTGATGAGCGCCAGCCATGTTCACCTCTTTGGGCTTAGTGAGTCGCCACCCCATGTATGGAAGGTATAGAGGCCTCAA
Organism: Galeruca laticollis; assembly: GCA_963921935.1. NCBI lineage: Eukaryota > Metazoa > Arthropoda > Insecta > Coleoptera > Chrysomelidae > Galeruca > Galeruca laticollis. The sequence continues at coordinate 8,609,833 of OY998180.1, read as the reverse complement.
TGTGCAAAAACCCAGGTCTGGTTAAATACATGCAGGTAGCCGCCCACTAGTTCTTAGTCTATTAAGTACACAAGAGGTGATTGAAAATACAGGAGAAACAATGCACTTAATAAAAAACAATATACCAATCATTGTCTCATAAAAAAGGTTGTTTCAAAATTGAAAATAAATCTTCAAGGACATTATTTTTCCAATTTTTAATGATGATGAGATAATTTTGAATATAAAAGGTAGGAATAAAATTTTGAAAAAATCAAGATAGATGCAGTAATGGCATTATTACACTCTTGTCTTCAAAGGGTAATTTTATACATTTGTGTTTTACATCAGTTATTTTCCATAATTTTAGTGAGCTAAAAGACACACTTAGTTCTAAATAGATTTCCAGATCTGAAGATTTACAAGGTGAAGTATAGAAATCTGTTAAATTCAAGAATTCCTTAGCCAAAATCATTACATGTGAATCAACACTTATAATATTTTCAACGATAACAATATTATTATTTTCAAGACAGCAACAATTATCAGGTTCAGAATTAGTAAGTAAAAAATTCTTATAGTTGATTTTTTTGAACTGCCGAACTGATTTCAAACTTGGAATTAGTGGACCACTAAAATGTTCAACATGTGGATCATCACTTGCAAAATTTTGTATATTACAGTTCGTATCCAATACTTGTGATCTCTCATTAAGTCTACATATAATTTGTTGTAAGGGTTTTTCACTTTTTCTTATGAGTTTTTTAAATGTCTGCATAAAGTTCTCAAAAGGAAAAGCACTGAAATTATCTAAAACTCCAAAATTCAAAACATCTTCACAAATATGCAATAAATTGTGAATGTTGTGTGAAACATGTTGTTTACCATACAGAATTACAAAGGTTTCCACAAAATATTTCAATAAAGAGTTGGCATATCCAATATTTTCCCTATAGTTTGAAGTTGATAAAAGTGTCATAGCAACATGAAGGCTTAAAAAATTTCTATATATGTCAGGATCAACTTGATTTTTAAGGACAATTGAACCAGAGTAAAACAGGAAAAAACGAAACTCGGTTGCTTTCCAACGATTTGCTTCCTTCAAAGAACGTGGCTTTCGACAAAATTCCTTAGGTATATAAGGAATCATTTTTAGAAGGGAATCGGAAATAACCATTATTTGCCTGAACGAAAATTTGTTAGGAGGTTTTCCATGCATCCAAAGATTCACAATTAGTTTCTTAACTACACCTAGACAAACAAGGTGCATATAATCTAGAGGAAAATGAGCTATCATATTTAATCCTGGAATTTTTTCTAAAATTGATGTTCCAATATGATGTTCTTCTTGCTGTTTAGATCTGAATTTTGAATCAGACCGTGGAATCAGATCATGGGTTTCAGGAAAACATATCCGATTGTCAAAATATGTGCCTTCAGTTTCACATTTTGAGCAAGAAAAATAACCTGTATGTCCAGTTGTATACTTTATGAAGGCTTTGGCAGGAACATCACAAACAAAATTCTTTATTTCGACCTGATAATACTGATCCTTATAAATGAAACCATTTGTTACAAGGTCTGAGGCTTCGTCAACAAATGGTTGTAAAAAATCATTAGCATTTGAAGGTTTCTCATTGCCATGAAATATCCCTATTGTTTCTACGTAATTCTTATTAGTAAATAAATTGCAAAGTATAGGATAAAGCTGACCTCCCGAACTTTTTGAAATAGGCAATCCATCAATATTAATGGAAACTTCTAATTTTGAACCTATTTGCTGTACAGATTGGTTGATGAGTTTTTCTAAGGAATTTTTGAATCCAATGTGATAATAAAATCCAGGAGGAAGTATACATGGAACTATTTTACGGGGTGTTTTTAGTAGAGTTCTGGCATCTAACGGTAATTCAGAAAAATGAGGGTGTAAAAGACTCAATAAACTATTAACGGCATTAAGAGGAACATTATGTTTCAATGCCCACAGAGTTAATTGAGATGTAAACGATTGATTTTTATCATCTCGTTTGGGAGTTTCAAGAAATTGCATACAGTTTTTAACTAGAAAATGATCCCCAACACATTCACTCAATTCATCATCAGAAGTAGTGCTGAGGAGGGCATCAACTGATGCAACATGAGTTTCCTGAAATATAGAATTTTGTGTTTCCATACATACATCCGATTCTTCAACAGGCAATTTTGATACACTGACACACATTTCTGATTTTGTGTCAGCATAAGTTTTTGATGATTGATGACCACATTTACTTTCATTATTCAGTTGCATTCGCTCTGCTCTTTTATAATATTTATTCAAACGTTTTCTAGATGACGAATACGTATTTCTTTTATTCATATTGAGAGAAAAATATTGTATATAGAATATAAAAGGTATACTTATCTTATATAAATCGAGACAAAATATCAAAAACAGCACCAGCACACACTTTTTATAAGTTTGCAATAATTTTTATTAGAGAAATGCACATTATATAAACAAAAATAAGTTGTCAAAATAATTAATATGAAAGATATACACGATTCTTTGGTTATCTCTGCTTAATACTTTCTTTAACATATATTATATATGAAATCGAATTGACGAAATCGTACCGTGAATCAGGCGTACATAACATAACATAACCTTACAAACTCAGCAAATGCCGGCAGACGCGCCAAAGCCCAAAAGGTAATAAATGCTCTTCTTCTTTTATAACTATTGGATTATGGCCTCCTCTTCTAGATTATTTAGTTAATATTATGCCACAAACAGTGAAATGTATCAAAATATATTTATCTCATACAATTATATATGCTTAAGAAATATTACCTTATACCTACCTCCATTTTGTTTTTATAGATACAACGAATATCCAAAGTCCATTTGAGTACAATTTGAAGCAACCATTGAATGCATGTGTTTGTACGTATATATAAAGATGTTCATGTGACGTCCGTGGACGTTCAAATATGAAATGTTCATGAAATGGACGTTGTGTGGTCTGTAGATTACATATTTTAACTAAACTTCATATGTATCCCACATATGATATTTGTGTGGAGAAACAATTTGATCGATTGTTTATGTTTTGAGCTTCCAAATGTTGTTTTTAGGTACAATTTCAAATGTTCAGGGTACGTCACTATTCGTACATACAATAGATATTCATTCAATGCCCATAGCCATTCGTACATTGAATGACCGTAAAATGGACGACCAATGGAGGTTCAATTTGTAGCAGACAGTGTATGTCCACTTTCTTATGTACAGTCGACGTGCAACTTGGAGCATTCAATGTACGTCCATTTTCGTACATACAATGGACGTTAATTTAAGGTCCATAGCTATTCGTACTTTGAATGGCTATAAAATGGATAAGTAATCAACATTCGATTCGTAGCATCCAGTCTACGTCCACCTTCGCACGTACAACTGAGTACCTACTGTTTGAAACATACAATGCCCACTATTGATTCTCATTCGAAGTCAAAACTGCCATTCAGACTTGAAACGGCTGTTGAATGGATATACAATGGACGTTAAATATGGAACATCCAATGTATGTCAATCTTTATACTTACAATGGATGTACATCAAACTCCAAATAATGTTTAGACTTGAAATGGCCGTTGAATGAACGCCTATTGGACGAACAATTCGTGACATCCAATGAGCATACATGTTTGTGCGTGCAATGAACGTACATTCAATATCCATGTACGTTTGGACTTGAAATAGACGTCCAATGGACATTTTATGCTGAAGATATGAAAAATTATATCTTCTGTTTCTTTTGGTATACCTATTCATTATTTAGTTTATTTTGGTGGGAAATAACGGAATAATAATGATAGATGACACGGAAAAATAATAAATATATGATACCTACTTGATATAGTAAAATGCTCTCTGACCTCTCACACAAAAGTTACCACTAATAAAATAATGTTAATCTTGCTAATAATTTGTACATGTACAATCTCTACATGACGTAAATGGCAAAAACATACATTCATTTGTCTTTTTTCGCTTTTGACTCATCACTCGTTTGCGCGTCTTAAAATTATTCAGCGAATCAAGGATCTCTTTAGACGATATTATTATTATTGGATTGTGTAGAACACATGTATATGTTATTTCAACAATAAATCTTTGGAAGTACAAATTGATGTTAGTTCCACGTCCATACATATTCGTACTTTGAATGGCCGTATAATTGATGACCAATAGACGTTCAATTCGCTACATCCAGTGTAAGTCTATATTCATACGTACAGCGAACATATAAATTGAAGCATCCAATGTAAGTCTATAATTGGACGTACAATTAATGCTCATTTCACGCCCATGGCTATTCGTTCTTTGAATGTCCTTAAAATGGACGACCAATGAATGTTCAATTCGCTACATCAAGAATACGTCCATATTCATACGTACAACGAACATACAAATTGAAGCATCCAATGTAAGTATATAATTGGACGTACAATTGATGCTCATTTCACGTCCATGGCTATTCGTTCTTTGAATGTCCGTAAAATGGACGACCAATGAACGTTCAATTCGCTACATCAAGAGTACGTCCATATTCATACGTACAACGGACGTACAAATTGAAGCATCCAATGTAAGTCTATAATTGGACGTACAATTAATGCTCATTTCACGCCCAAGGCTATTCGTTCTTTGAATGTCCTTAAAATGGACGACCAATGAACGTTCAATTCGCTACATCAAGAGTACGTCCATATTCATACGTACAACGAACATACAAATTGAAGCATCCAATGTAAGTATATAATTGGACGTACAATTGATGCTTATTTCACGTACATAGCTATTTGTACTTTGAATGGCTGTAAAATGGGCGACCAATGAACGCTCGATTCGCTAGATCCAGAGTACGTCCATATTCGTACGTACAATTTGGAGCATCCAATGTATGTCCATCTTTGGACGTTCAATTGATGCTCACGCAAAGTCCACGGCAACTCATACTTAAAACGGCCGTTAAATGGACGAACAATGGACGCCAAATTCCAAACATCCAATGTATGTCAATCTTTCTACGTACAATGGATGTACATCAAACGCCAATGAATGTTTGGACTTGAACTGGTCGTTGAGTGGACGTCCATTGAACAAACAATTCGGGAATTCGAATAAACATCCATGTTTGTACGGTCATTGGACGTACATTCAATGTCCTTGGACGTTTGGACTTGAAATGGACATAAAATAAACGTCCAACGGACGTCTTGTGCTGTGTGGGAGGCCATACCTGAGATGGCTTTCCACTAGACCGTAGTACAATATCTGCAAGTATTGTTGTTGCCAATTCCTGTTTCCATTCCCATTATCATTTCTTCTGCCAAAATTTCACATTATACATAAACTTTTTTAAACACTTAAAGTTATAAAGCACAATCTCTAGTTTTTTTCTATAAAAAATATGTGAAGCTATTCTTATGGTCTCTAGAATTAAGAAATGACAAATTATGTTTTATTAAAATTTAGAGTAAGTAATTTATGATGAAACCAATCCTTAATTAATCTTAGATCATTTTCAACTATTTCAAATCATACCAATTATCTATTTCATAAATAATGGCTGTATCGTCTGCGACTCTAATTGTATATATCCAGTACTGCTCACTGAAAACAATTCATTTATACAAAGATTGAATAACACAGAATCCAAAATTGTTCCTTTGTTATAATTATTTATTAAATAACGTATATTTTGTTGTTTATAGAATTTTAAAAATATTAACAAGTTTGGTGTTTTTAAATGTGAAAAATTTTAATTTCTGGGTTGTTGGTCTCGAATTTCATCTTCATGTATAGTTTAATAATCATATTTCAAAAATAGAAATCTGAATAGTTTTTTCAAAATTGAACAGAGGGTTTTCCACTTTAGTTATGGTTTTCTAGGTGAAATCAATAAATAATTCTATTATGAAGTCTTCGTAAAGTTCTTTTATTACCATTATTCAACCTTATTCTTCAAGTAATTGTTCGATAACTATTTACATTATTAAATAACGTATATTTTGTTATTTATAGAATTTTTTGTAACAATATTAGCAAGTTTGGGGTTTTGAAATGTGAAATATTTAAATTACTGGGTTGTCTGTATCAAATTTCATCTTTCAGTATTTTAATTTTTTTTTGATGTATAGTTTGATAGTAATGTTTCTAAAATAGAAATCTGAATAATTTTTTTCAAAATTGAAGAGGTTTTCCATTTTAGTTGTGGTTTTCTAGGTGAAATCAATAAATAATTGTATTATGAAGTCTTCGAAAAGCTCTTTTATTACCATTATTGATAATTATTCTTCAAGTAATTGTTCGATAACTGTTTACATTATTAAATAACGTATATTTTGTTGTTCATAGAATTTTTTGTAACAATATTAGCAAGTTTGGGGTTTCTAAATGTGAAATATTTAAATTTCTGGGTTGTCGGTCTTGAATTTCATCTTTCAGTATTTTAATTTTTTTTTATGTATAGTTTGATAGAAATATTTCTAAAGCAGAAATCTGAATAGTTTTTTCAAAATTGAAGAAAAGGTTTTCCACTTTAGTTTTGGTTTTCTAGATGAAATCAATAAATAATTGTATTATGAAGTCTTCGGAAAGTTCTTTTATTACCATTATTGATCCTTATTCTTCAAGTAATTGTTCGATAACTGTTTACTATATTAAATAACGTATATTTTGTTGTTTATAGAATTTTTTTGTATACAATATTAGCAAGTTTGGGGTTTCTAAATGTGAAATATTTAATTTTCTGGGTTGTTGGTCCCGAATTTCATCTTTCAGTATTTAAATTTTTTTATATGTATAGTTTAATAATTATATTTCAAAAATAGAAATCTGAATAGTTTTTTCAAAATTGAAGAAAAGGTTTTTCGTTTTAGTTGTGGTTTTCTAGGTGAAATCAATAAATAATTGTATTATGAAGTGTTCGGAAAGTTCTTTTATTACCATTATTGATCATTATTCTTCAAGTAATTGTTCGATAACTGTTTACTATATCAAATAACGTATATTTTGTAGTTTATAGAATTTTTTTGTAACAATATTAGCAAGTTTGGGGTTTCTAAATGTGAAATATTTAAATTTCTGGGTTGTCGGTCTCGAATTTCATCTTTCAGTATTTTAATTTTTTTTTATGTATAGTTTGATAATTATATTTCAAAAATAGAAATCTGCATAGTCTGAAGGTTTTCCGTTTTAGTTGTGGTTTTCTAGGTGAAATCAATAAATAATTCTATCATGAAGTCTTCGGAAAGTTATTTTATTACCATTATTGATCCTTATTCTTGAAGTAATTGTTCGATAACTGTTTACATTATTAAATAACGTATGTTTTGTTGTTTATAGAATATTTTGTAACAATATTAGCAAGTTTGGGGTTTTTAAATGTGAAATATTTAAATTTCTGGGTTGTCGGTATCAAATTTCATCTCTCAGTATTTTAAATTTTTTTGATGTATAGTTTGGTAGTAATATTTCTAAAATAGAAATCTGAATAGTTTTTTTCAAAATTGAAGAGAATGTTTTCCATTTTAGTTGTGGTTTTCTAGGTGAAATCAATAATTAATTGTATTATGAAGTCTTCGAAAAGTTCTTTTATTACCATTATTGATACTTATTCTTCAAGTAATTGTTCGATAACTGTTTACATTATTAAATAACGTATATTTTGTTGTTTATAGACTTTTTTTGTAACCATATTAGCAAGTTTGGGGTTTCTAAATGTGAAATATTTAAATTTCTGGGTTGTCGGTCTTGAATTTCATCTTTCAGTATTTTAATTTTTTTGGTGTATAGTTTTATAATTATATTTCAAAAACGTAAATCTGAATAGTCTTTTCAAAATTGAAGAGAAGGTTTTCCGTGAAATCAATAAATAATTCTATTATGAAGTCTTCCTAAATTTCTTTTATTACCATTATCCATCCTTTTCTTTAAGTAATTCTTCGATAACTGTTTACATTATTAAATAACGTATATTTTGTTGTTTATAAAAATTTTTGTAACAATAATAACAAGTTTGGGGTTTTTAAGTGTAAAATATTTAAATTTCTGGGTTGTCGGTCTCGAATTTCATCTTTCAGTATTTTAATTTTTTTTTTGATGTATAGTTTAATAATCATACCTCAAAAATAGAAATCTTAATAGTCTTTTCAAAATTGATGAGAAGGTTTTCCATTTTAGGCTGGCCACACTTTATATAGTTTGATTAAACAATATTTAAACAAGTGAAGAAAATATTTTGTAGATAGTCTAGTCTTAGAAAAAAAATATTTTCGATTAAAAACTATAATCTTGTCACACGTTGAAGAAATGAAACTAAATGAACAATAGAACGAATTAAAAGATTAAACCACAAAAATAATTGAAATACTACCAAAACTGTTATCTACGGATATCAGTAAAACTTTGCGCCATGTCTTGGCCCAATTTTTGCAGCCTTATACCAAACATTGGGCCAAGTCTTATAATTTTTTTTTCTTGCCAAATGATTTTTAAGATCAGCTTAAAATTAGTTGGAAAATAACTATGTATATATAAAAATTTTATCTGAATAAATTTCAGTCAATAAATTGAGAATTATTTGAAAGAATGTTTCTTTGTAAGTATCAATTGAAAATAGAAAAAGGTGGATAAATTTAATATACGACATGGTATTTTACGTGATTTCAAAAATTTTTGTGATTTTAATTTAATTAGGTATTCGAATTGTTTATTAAATGGAATTTTATACTTTCTAGAGTCACTTGAGACGTGTACATGGCGCAAAGTTTTACTGATATCCGTAGATAGCAGTTTTGGTAGTATTATTACTTCTGAGTTATTTCTTTGTAAATTAATCTGGTTGTTATGTAATGTCGATTTTTTTTTATTGTTCATTGCATTAAGCTATCAGTTTAGTACAATCTTATTATTTCTCAATTAATAAACTAAACTGTCCACATTACACATCTGTATTTCTAACCTTAACTTCTTTAATTGCGAACTTTTACATAATGAGTTGTTGTTTATACAACATTTTGCTGTGGTAAACTGGCTAGTAATAGCCTGAATGCATTTCTTGTTTATTGAAAACTGGAAGTAAATGCCTACCAGACATATGTTTAGATCTATTGCACGTTTTCCACTTAATGATATCCTGTTAGCGAAAAAGAATAATGCACTGAATTTATATGTATTTGTCTCTTTCTAACACATTGACGATAAAACATATGTGCCCTCAGAATTTTCCTAACACTGTATAATAAACAGTGTGTTCAGAAGCATGAAATAGTATATTAGATTACGAGTGCGGAAGGTGACACTTTTCACACGAGTGGGAAATATTGTAGCACGAGGCATAAGCCGAGTGCAACTATCCCACGAGAGTGAAACGTCACTTTCGCACAAGTAATGTACAATATTTTTCCTACGACCACCCATATTATTAAACAATATGTAAATATCAGATCGTGTATATTGAGTTGCCTGACTAATGTTACGTTTTATTTGTGACAGTATATGTTTGAATATTGTTTCTAGAAAAAGTGATCATGACTTTACAATTACTTTTATAGTGAAATAAAGAAATATCGATAATTATTGTTTATTTGAAAAAATGACAATAGGTAAGTACTTATAGAAACAACTGGGGAACAAATTGAATTATTTGGAACCATAAAAATTAAAAGTGAATTGGTTATTGTTACAATAATAAATTAACAGTTTTAGTTTTTAGTCCAGTTTATATGTAAATAATATCAATAAGGAAGAGCAATTAATAATTACATCTGTAAATCTTACAGGATTCACGGGTTTGACGGCTTATTGACAGCCGTGCGGAAAGGAATAGTTATTTTAGTTAATTTTTTGGCTGATATCCGGGATAAGGAAGGAATAAATATCAAAGCCAGTTCAATATTTTATTTGAGATCATTGATGTACTCCTCTGATAAAAATGTATTATGTTAGGCAACGTTGCAATCAAGAATCAAGTAACTTGTATCCATCCCATCTACTTCCATAAATCTAAAATCAACCTCATATACATATAAATTATATATATATATATATATATATATATATATATATATATATATATATATATATATATATATATTTATTACGTATATATGCCTAACCTATCCTTTTGACTATAAGAATTCCCAAACAAAGAGGATATTTGGTAGATGTTCACTGGAATGTTTATAATTGTTGAATACATAAGTTTGATAAACAACATCTCTGATAGATATTTCGTTTTGCGCTATTTTATTCGTAGACCAATAACCAAGTGGTTATTTGTAGATTAGAAGCTGACAAGTGGTATTGAATATTGATATGTGTGATCAAGATTATACTTTCTACAGTGCATGCTGATATCGCCAGTTTATTGCTTCTGTAAGCTTTAAATTGTGATATCGCCAAACTTGTTTTGAATTAGGTAGTTCAATAATTTACATGTTTATGTTCAAGGACAATTTATATTTATAACGTTATTACTGTTAGTAAAGATAATCCAAAAATATATACACTGTTAATGTTTAATATAGTTAGACTATGGTCTATATTTACTGAAGATGTATACATGGTGTTGTTTCATCGCTCGAAATGAAATGCTCATAGGAAATGCTAAACTTTGTCGGTTATAGTAAAATATAAACCTACTTCTTAACCCCTGCCACAGATTATATAACTATACTATCCTTGTTTTAGCGATCTAAAAACAAGGCTACTATTAAAAATCATAGTTTAAAGAAACACGCTTCAATAGGAAATTGATCTAAAAAGTAGAAAATAATTTTTAAGCACACGACATCCAACAATCAATTACGACTAATAATTTGGAATAAGATCAATACATGAAGAAATAAACATATTCAAATATAGTTGAAGCACATTTTTACTCAATACGCGGCAGTATTGTGTGTTGCCTGACTAGTAGGTTTTCAGGCCGGTATGTCGTTCACATGGAATCTGTTGTGTAAGTTAAGTTGGCAACATTGTAATTAGTCTTTAGTTTGTCATCCTGGTTACTCAATGATATGACGTTGGACGTAGCGAGATGTACAAAATGGTGCTTGTAAAAACTATATAAAAAGTAAATAACAAAAATTATTATTAACCAAATACGAACCAAAACATGGTGTCAGGTGTTAAAATAAGAAAACTGTAAAAGTATAGAAAGTGAACTACAATTAAAAATGGTCGATTGTAAACCACCCGAACCCTTTAACATTGAGGATTCAGGCTCATGGCCGAAATGGAAACAACGTTTTGAGATATTTTTATTGGCTTCTGGAAAGGACCAAAGTCAGGAAAAGGTAAAAATTGCCTTATTATTACATGTAATAGGTGGAACTGGTCTGGATATTTATAACACATTTCCATCAAACAAGACTGAAACTCTAAACGATGTCCTTTCATGTTTTGACTTATATTTTTTGCCTAAGCAAAATGTTACTATGGAAACATTTAAGTTCAATAGCATTGTACAAAGAGAGGATCAAAATATTGATTCTTTTATAACTGAACTTAAGAAGCAAGCAGCAAATTGCGCTTTTGTATGCATAAAAGACAACTGTAAAAATAGTTACGTAGATAGAATGATTAAGGATCGAATAATTCTGGGAATCTATGATAAACAAATTCAGCAGAGATTAATCAGAGAAACTGACATGACGTTGGAAAAAATACAAGAATATTGTAAATCAATTGAACTGTCTAAAAAACATATTAAGATGCTATCACCTTCTCATGAACTGGAAACGGTAGATGCAGTCAAATTTCGTCAAAAATGTAGGCGTTGTGACACAGAACATCCAATAAGACAGTGTCCAGCTTTTGGAAAAACATGTGCTGTCTGTCAAAGAAGAGGGCATTATGCTAAAATGTGTTTTTTCAAAAATCAAAACAATGGTAGCATTTCTGCGGGTCCTTCGTCTTTTAATCGTAATCCTCTTGGAAATTTTAATGGTAACTCAAATGGAAGTCCAGTTGCACTTAATGGTTCACACAAAAATGTGCAAGAAGTAAGACAAGAAACAGCTAGTTATGATAGTGAGGTTGAGAAAATTTCTACTGAAGTGTCTACAATACAACTGCTGAAAAAAGGAAAGCCAAAAACATTGTGCAATAATGATACTGTTGATGAAACTGTAAGTAGTGAACACAGTGATAATATATTTATTTATGAACAAAAAAGGCAAAATATTGATTCTGGATGACATGAACTAATTTATATTAACCAAAATAAACTTCGGTTTAAGTTAGATACAGGAGCAGAATCAAGTATTTTGCCTTTGAAATATTTTGACAAACTCCAATTGGACCATTCTAAAATTATTCCATCTAACAGCGTTATTATTTCATATGGAAATTTCAAAACAAGGCCTGAAGGGCATGTTAATTTAAAATGTGTTTATAAGAATCAAACTTGTAATATTAATTTTTTAGTCGTAAACCTAGATACCGAGCCGTTATTAGGTCTTAATGAGTGTTAAAAATTTGGCATGATTTCTAGAATAAACACAGTTCAATATAGTCACTTACTAGAAAATGAGGATTTACTGCCTAAAAGTAAAAATGATTTGAGGAGTAATTTTTCTGAAATATTTGAGGGTTTAGGTTGTATGCCAGGGTATGTAGATATAAAACTAAAACCAGGGGCAGTTCCTGTAATACAAACACAAAGAAGAGTTCCATTAGCTCTACATGAGAGGCTAAAAAATTCGCTTGTTGATTTAGAAAATAAAAATATAATCACAAAAGTAGACTACCCTACAGAGTGGGTAAATTCTTTAATGATAGTTGAGAAACCTGATGGAACTCTCCGCTTGTGTCTCGATCCAAAGCCCCTTAATAAATATATTTGTAGAGAGCATTTTATGATACCAAAATGTGATGATACCAAAATGTGACGATATCTTGAGCCAACTTGAGGGTAAAACTATATTTTCTGTAATTGATATGAAGGACGGATTCTGGCAAATTCAGTTAAACGAACAAAGTTCAGACCTATGTACTTTTAACACACCTTTTGGTAGGTATAAATTAATAGAGTACCATTTGGTTTGTGCAATATACCGGAAATTTTTCAGAGGAAAAATATGGAAATATTTGGTGATATTCCTAATGTTCACATCTATTTTGATGATTTAATTATAAGTGGATCTAATGAAAAATCACATGATAATGCTCTTAAAATAGTAATAGAACGTGCTTTAAAATATAATATAAAATTCAATTTTTCAAAATTACAATACAAATTAAATGAAGTTATTTTCTTGGGTCAAAATATATCTCAGTCTGGAATCCAACCTTCTAATAAAAATATTGAGGCAGTTTTAGCTATTGAAACACCCTTAAACAAAAAAGACCTACTTAGAGTTTTGGGAATGTTTAAATTTTTTTCAAAATTCATACCAAACCTTTCCCAGTTAACATACAATATGAGAAATTTAACAAAAAATAGCACAAAATTTGACTGGACAGAGGTACATCAACAGGAATTAGAGACAATGAAAACATTAATAACAAATAAACCAATTTTAAGGATTTTTGATGAGAGTAAGCCAATCGTTATTCAAACTGATGCTTCAAGCAAAGGCATGGGTAGCGTAATGATGCAAGATTCTCATCCAATTTCCTTTGCATCAAGGTCACTGAATAAAGCCGAAATTAAATATGCGCAAATTGAAAAGGAATTATTAAGCATTGTGTTTGCATGTGAAAAATTCCATTTTTGGATTTATGGTCGTGAAGTACTGGTACAAACTGATCATAAGCCTCTTGTTCCTATTTTTTCAAAAAATCTAGATAATGTGAGTGCTCGCTTACAACGCATGCTTTTAAGACTCTTAAAATATAAAATCAAAATTGAATATGTTCCTGGTTCAAAAATGTATGTAGCGGATACTCTTAGCAGATCGTTTATAAAAAATGAAAGTCCAATTGATGAAGAGCTAGAATATACCATACATTCTCTGTCCTTATATGTTCCTATGTCAAAGGATAAAAAAAGTATTTTTCAAAAATCTATTAATAATGATTTAAACTTATCTCAGGTTAAAAATTTTTGTTCAACAGCATGGCCAAAAAATGACCGAAAATTAAATAATGTGTTAAAATACTATTTTAAATTAAAAGATCATATTTTTCTATCTGATAACTTATTATTTTATAACACTAAATTAATTGTACCACCTGAACTTAGACAGGACATGCTTAAGCTAATACATTCTGCCCATTTTGGTATACAAAAATGTAAACTACGAGCTAGAGAAATAATGTTCTGGCCTCATATGTCTCGAGATATCGAAAGGGTGGTAAATGATTGTGAAATATGTCAGCTAAACAAGCCTGCAAATAGGAAAGAGACTAGTAACCCATGAACAGCCAGTTAGACCATGGCAATATTTGTATTCTGATTTCTTTGAACATAATCGTAATGACTATATGTTGATAGTAGATTCCTATTCACATTGGCTTGAGGTATTCCCAGTAAATGGAAAAACAGCAAAGGTTGCAGTTGAATGTTACAGGGAAATTTTTTCAAGATTTGGTGTCCCTGACATTTTGTTTGCTGATAATAATCCTTATAATAGTATTTATTTAAAAAAATTTGCAAAATCTTGGAACTTTGATTTAGAATTTTGTAGTCCCTATCATCATCAATCCAATGGCTTGGCAGAGAAGTATGTAAACATTGCTAAAAATATGTTAAAAAAGATGAACAGTATTGATGAATTGCCAAATTTTTTAATGGAATATAGAAATACTCCCCTGCCAAACATTGGTTATGCTCCCGCACAATTATTATTAAATCGGCTTGTAAAAACAAAGATTCCTACCTCTGAAATAAATTTATTGCCAAAAATCATAAATAAAGATATTGTTGTTGCAAAGCTAAAAGAGAATTCAATGAAGGTAAAACAGAACTATGACAAAAGTGCAAAAGACCTACCGGGTTTACATAAAGGTGATAGAGTTCTTTTTCAAAAAAATGATCGTTGGAATAAGGGAACAGTAGTGGATAAGTATAATGATCGCTCTTACTTAATTAAAGATTGTAATGGCAATGAATTTAGGAGAAACAGGAAATTAATAAATAAGACAAATATTCCTATAGATAGTACAGATCTGAATTTGCTTTATGATGACTTTATATTACTGATCAGAACTCAAATGTTAATACAGATAACTTGTTAAAGAGTAATGAATTTAATGATATGTTATCAGGGTCTGACGCAAACGAGGATTCAAATGAAGAAGACACGACTAACACAAGTGCGGGTTTTGAAAACCTAGCATACAGACCAAATATTCAAAGTTCATTTAATGAAAACATAAATACAAATACAGACTTTGGTAACATATCACTTAGTAATGTTAGCAACTTTATTGTAGATTTAAATATTCCAGAATCGGACTATGATCCTGATTTGAATACCTTTGTAGATTTTAATTATAAATTAACAACTCACTCTCGTCAAGATATTAAACCATCAAACTATTTAAATGACTTTTTAACATTTAAATAAAAAAAAAATATGAAAGCGTGTTGTGTAAGTTAAGTTGGCAACATTGTAATTAGTCTTTAGTTTGTCATCCTGGTTACTCAATGATATGACGTTGGACGTAGCGAGATGTACAAAATGGCGCTTGTAGCTAGATCTTGTATGACATCAATAAAAACTATATAAAAAGTAAATAACAAAAATTATTATTAACCAAATACGAACCAAAACAGAATCTAAATAGTTTTTAACTTGAGGACACAGCATACCAAACAATTATTATGCTGTGTTGAGGATCAGTGGCGAAACTGACCTTTTATTTTTTTATTCTATGAACTGGCCATAGGCCAATAACCAAAATAAACGGGTTTAAAGATTAAAACTAACTTTTACGTACCTGTGGGATGCCCTGAACAATATTCTATAATAAAATTGTCACTTGTATATACTTCGGGGGATGTATCGTGCTAACAAACCGAAATTTCTCCAAAAATAACAAAAAATGTGGCAGTTCAGGTACCATAGCACCCGTTGTACTGGCTCTCGTGAGCTAAAAATCAAAAAGGTGCATCTATAAGATGCCCTAAGCAATATTCAATCATAATATTGGTCACTTGTATACACTATGGAGGCTTTATCGTGCTAACAAACTGAAAATTCTCCAAAAATGACAAAAATTTGGTACTTGAAGTACCATAACACCCGTTGTACTGGCTTTAATGAGCTGAATATCAATAGAGTTCATATTGTAGACGCTCTGAATAATATCCAATCATAAAATTGCTCACTTGTATATACTCCGGAAACTGTATCATGCTAACAAACTGAAATTTCTCCAAAAATTTCGTACTTTAAGTACTATAGCACATGTTGTACTTGCTCTGGTAAGCTGAAAATAAATAGGTTTCATCTGTAAGATGTCCTGAACAATATTCAATAATAAAATTGATGACTTGTTGCTCTCCGGAGGCTATATCGTGCTAACAAACTGAAATTTCTCGAAAAATGACAAAAATGTCGTACTGCAAGTACCATAGCACCCGTTGTACTGACTCTGGTGAGCTGAAAATCAATAGGGTTCATCTGTGAGGTGTCTTGAACAATATTCAATCATAAAATTGGTAGCTTGTTGCACTCCAGAGGCTGTATCGTGCTAACAAGCCCATATTACAGGTTTTTTATGCTTAAATCTTTCATTGACAATTAATACTTTCTCGGAATAATGTTTTGAAAATACATTAGTAAACAATTATTTTTTTGGAATGTTTGATTAACATTTTTTCTGCCTGTAAAGTAGGTATACCTTCAGAATTTTATAACCTTTTTCTCAGTGTAAAATATTAGCTTTCTGTCAACTTCAATTTTACAAGGTCACGAAATTTTGCCCCCAGAACATCAAACGATTTATGCCGGCTTTCGCTTCTTGTTGTTGGTGTATTCTTTGGAATGGCATTTGACAACATGTTCTAGCTTCTAACAAAGAATACAGACACCATTCTTTGCTTCTAGTTTGTTATTTAATTTTTAATTATTGACGACTGTTTAAACAACGCTTTGCTTTTATTCTTATTATTGCGGAACTCAATAATGAATTCACACGTTTTTCCAACTTGTTTTAAAACATGTGAAACAGAAAAAAAGGATGAGAGAACAATTTGTAAGATTCAATTTAACTTCGATGGAAGATATAAATAAATGGGTTGAAGAATACGGAAGGATAACCTATACGAAATGGTGTGTGAGAAAGTCTGTTCCAAAGGGATCTAAAATACATTGTTCGTAAGTAGAATTACTATTATTTTTAAAATATATAATGTTATAATTTCATGTTAGGAAAACTGAAATTATTTAACACTTGAATGCATTTTGCAGGAAGCATTTTGTTTGTCATCACTCTTCCTATAGAAAAGTTGAACAAGAAAAAAGAAAACAAGGTGCATCAAAAAATACTGACTGCATGTGGAGCATATATAAAAATTTGCATTAAACTGGATACAAATTCTACAAGGAAAACTGATGTATTTGTTAAAGTAAGTGCATTTTGTTAATTGAATACTCTTATTCTAACATAAAACTACCTATATAGCCAATACTAACTAAACATTGAAAGTTAACTTTACAAACAAAGTTGGTAAAAGTCAGACTGTAAAAACTAATATTTTGAAGTAATCTTATTTTTATTTACATTCTATTGGGAGAAAAATTCTGATTGTTAATTTTGGCGGTGACATCTTCACAGATGTTCTTGTTTTTTTAAATTGAATTCAGGGTGACGCTTTTGTCTTTTTATCAGACAGAATTTATTTCACATTTTATAGTTTCAAATAACCTATTTTTAAATGTATTTTGTTCCTTATACACTATTAATCCTGCTTTCATGACTTTCAGAAAGGATTATGCGGAGTTATTGAGCTGAATTCAATGCATAATCACAGACTAGAAACTGCTGATAGCTTTAGATACTTGCCAGCTGATGATTTATGCAAGAAAACATTTTTTGGATATTTTAATGATGGCATGGGTGTTCCAGAAGCTCATAAATACCACCAGCAGTGCCTGATGATGAAATCAGATTTTGAAAATCAGAATCTTGCAAACAGCCGCATTAATCCAATGAAACAAACTTTATATTATTGGTACTCCCAATGGAGAAATACTAATTTAGGTCCCAGAACAGGAGCTGGAATGATAGAAGTAAGTACATACTGTGTATATATATATATATATATATATATATATATATACACTAGAGCAATAAATTAAATTGTTTATCGCACCAGAGCAATAAAGAACTAGTTAGTTTCTCCACTAAATAGAGTTCAATAAAGTTTTGTTTTTTTGCACAAATGTAGAAAAAATGTATTTTCTGCTATTATTATATACTTACTTGATGTGTTATTTCAGAAACTGAAGGAAAAAATCTCAGCATATGCCGAAAAGGGTATAACGGTTGCATACAAGGAAGATCCTTTTGCTGTGCTAATTTTAACACCAATAATGAAAAGAGCACACAAACTTCCTTGTACAGAAGATATAATTTTCATTGATTCAACGAGTTCTTGTGATGCAGAAAGCCATGCTATCACGTTTTTACTGACACCATGTTCTGTTGGAGCAGTTCCTATAGGAATTTTCATAACTAAAGGACAAAGTGAAGATGCTTACAAGCAAGGGTTTCAGTTGTTGAAAGAAACCCTTCAAGATTCTGCTTTCAACTTCAAGGGTGCACCTCATATCTTTTTAACTGACCATTCAGAGGCAGAAACCAATGCTCTGCGAAAGACATGGCCAACTAGCAAGAATTTGCTCTGCATTTTTCATGTTGGGCAAGCAGTGTGGAGGTGGTTATGGGATGCAAAGAATTCTATTCCCAAAGAGCACAGAAGGCAGCTGATGTTTTCCTTCCAAAATATATTGTATGCATCCAATATAGAACTTGCTACCGCAGCTTACATGAATGCAATAGGGTATGTTGGTACATACTTGCCAACATATCATTCGTGGAATGCATACATAGGGAAATATTGGGAATACAAAGAGTTGTGGTGTCTTGCTTTCAGAGATGAAACTGTCAGAGGACATCACACAAATAACTTCTCAGAAGTTGCTATAAGAATCTTCAAAGAAGTTCTATGCAGAGTGAAAGCTTACAATGTGATAGCATTAGTAGACCTCTCTGCGACAATTCTTGAAGATTATTACAAAAGAAGGTTGCAAGAATTTGCAAATTTGAGAAATTTTGGACCAAGACTTTTACTACAAAAAATGAAAAAGAACACACTTGATGTTGAAAAGCCTATTCTGAAAGAAGATGTCACTGAAATAGGGGAAGAAAGACATGAGTTTTATGTAAAAGGAGAAAATGACATTTATTCAGTAAATGTGAAAACTGCTTGCTGCTCCTGTCCATCTGGAATGTTTGGAAGATTCTGCAAACATCAGTTTGCAGTATATTATCACTTTAATATATGTGGAAGGAATTCTCCTCCCATTGAAGCAAAATATAGGTATGAAATGGCTTATTTAGCTTTGGGAGAGGATGCTCCTCCAGTGGCTTTTTATGAACCACTGCAGCAGGAGCAACCTGAAGTGCATCAGCTTTGTGCGTCTACAAGCTCCAAATCAGCTGATTTAATGGTAGATAATGAAGATGACGACTGTACCGCACCTGTTACCAGAATTGAAACAGGAGATCTGAAACAGCAGCTTCTGAAAAGATTTGAAACGTTAATGGAGCAGTTTGATCCTTTTGTATCGGGTAAATGTATATTTTAATTATGCTTTTAAGTACCATATTGCAGTAATTCAAATTTAACAAATCAGAGGTAACTGATACTTATATTTCTTAAACTAAGACATGTGATTAGGATTACATTTTATATAGAAATGTAACCTATATAAAACTAATGATGTCCTCTGAGCCACAGCTTCATACACTTCTACTACTCACAACAACTTTACCTCAATCTTACATAAATAATAAATGCTAAATAGTGGTTAAATGTTTTCATACACAATTTCTAGTAATGGCCGCTATGGCGGTTCTAGTGCTAATTCATTAATTGATTTATCATCACATATGAAAAAAAAGTAGAATGATTCACTAAATAATTTGCACAATCAGAGTTGCATTAATTAAATGAACTTCTTTTTCGTAGGTCTGGAAAAGGCCTGTTTAGATTAAATAAAATCACATCGGAAGGTCAGATGGAAACAATGTTGCACACATTGGGGCAAAATGCCCCCCTTCACAGAAAACCTCGAGTGGCAATACGAGTGCAGCCAACATCAATTTCAAGGAGGTCAGTTTCAGTGATCAGAGGGAGCAAGAGGCTTCCATCGGGTCGCCCTTCTAACAGGTCTGCTCCCCGAGCCAAAAAACGAAAACATAATCTTACTAGTAGTATTAAATTAAACCAACCTAATGCAAAGTTGCACTAAATAATTTTTCTTTCATAATATAACCTTTGTTTTTTTGTTTTGATTAAGTGGTAATATAAAAATTTTGGTCTGAAGCGAGTGATAACATTATAACTATTATACTTACTGTAATTATTTTTATTTAACTATCAAATAGATTCATCTAATTAATTTAGTACATTAGTGAATAATTATTTCATTTACTTATTTTTTTTATTCATGTGAACGTTTATAAAATTTAAAACAAAAAATGTACAAAACTCTCATGTGTTATCACCATAAAACCACATTAATAAACAAAATGGTTTACAGCTTCTTACTATTTAAAAAAAAAATATTACTGTACCTTATTAGTTGGTCAATTGATAAAACTATTTCGGTTTTAAAATTTATTGACTGAAAGGTTCATCTTAATTTTGTTCATTATAATGAAAACTTTAGATTAATTTATCTCAAAACTATACTGTTTTCAGTTATATTAGTAGTCCATTGAGAGAGTGAATGAATGATTGTGACTGAAGTAACAAAAAAGCTTTGTACAAAATAACTATTTTATTGCATCCTATATCATTGTGTAGTTATCTTTTAAAGTTGAATTTAAAATATTCATTGCTATTTTTTACAACCTAGGGATGTCAATTTTCTTCAATTTGATTTTACTTTTCATGATAGCATTTTACCAAAAAATGCACTAATACCATGGGATCACCCTCTATAAAAATAATGATAGGAGAAATTTTATCTAAACTAATAGATAATTTAGTCATTTCGTTAAATGGCATTAAGTCAAAGAAGTAAGAAATTCTTATGAGTTAAATGATAAATTATTCTATAACTATATTATTTACAGTTTTCATTTAATGTTTATATCTTTAAAGGCTTATTTTGGGTTATTTTCTTGTCTACCTTCATGACGTCAATTAGTTCCTTTCAGCTATCTACTTAGTTAGAAAATTTACATCTACGTATAAAATTTGGATAGCTACATCGCCATATCTCTAAAATAATTAAAATACATAACCAAGGAGGTTAGATATTAGAATATTAGATATTTAACAATCTCCTTGTATTAGGTAATCCAAACCACGACTTTTTAGCTGTCAATATGGCGGCGACGGTCAAACATTGGATTCAGTACTGTCATTTATGTTTAGAGTTTTGTGGGTATAAAACAGTTTACTTTGTATTTTGTGGGGTTTTAAGTTGTTTTGTTGTGTTTGAGAAGGACAATTTTCCTATTTTCAGATGGAGAGTGCTTATTTTAAATCGTTATTAGTGGAAAAACCAGATGTTGGTGAAATATAAATAGTTTAGCTAAGAGATATATTATGTGCTACATTCTGCAATCAGTATTGTATTTTTTGTAAATAAGTGTAGAACTAAGTTAGCCTTTCATTAATTGTAAGAAATTATATATGAATTTGGAATTATGAATGATTGTTTTTAGTAGATGTTGTCTTGTGAAATTGTTTCTATGACCTTAGGGGTTTTATTTTCTAGCTTTTTTGGTTTTTGGAAAAAAACCTGTTATATAAGGGTTTTATTCTTTTATTGTCCCTAACGTGCGTGACATTTAATGCATTAGAAAAACAATTATTTTACTCTACAAAATATAAATTTTATTTAATTTTGAAATGTGTACATTACAATAAATATTTCTGATATTAACATGAGTAAAATCAATGAACTTCAGCCTCATTGTTCAAAGATTTTGATCTTATTGACAAAGTTATGTAAAAATTTATTACTATATAATAGCACTTAGTACATAAACATTATACATATTATGAAGAGACAAGAATTATTACTAATTTAAGTACAAATCAAATTAAAACATTCAGAGAAACATAAATAGTTTAGCTAATAGATATATTATGTGTTACCTTCTGCAATTAAATCAGTGTTGTATTTTTTGTAAATAAATGTAGAACAAAGTTAGCCTTTCATTAATTATAAGAAATTATATATGTATTTGGAATTATGAATGATTGTTTTTTGTAGATGTTTTCTTGTGAAATTGTTTATATGACCTTAGGGGTTTTCTTTTCTAGCTTTTTTGGTTTTTGGAAAAAATAAACTGTTATATAAGGATTTTATTTTTTTATTGTCCCTAACGTGTGTGACATTTAATGCATTAGAAAATAGTAATTTATGCAACAAGTGCATAAAGGGGTACTTTTTTTCACGAATGGAAAAAGTTGACCGCACGAGCCGTCAGGAGAGTGCGGCAATTCCATGAGTGAAAAAAGACACTTTATGCACATGTTGCATACATTATTTTTTCTACAGCCCTATACAAAAAAATATAATTCAAATAGAAATTTGGGATATTTTAATTAAGCTCCTTCGGTAAATTAAAATTATACGTATTCCAAGTTCCATGAAAGTCCATCCTCGATGCCCAGCCAAGATTCATTGTGTTAGCTTATGGGAAGCGTGAAATAAAGTTAACGGTATGGCACTTTTTTTAACGCTTTTTTACTCTAACCATAAACAACCACTTTAAGCGCTGCAAACCGATGAAATACAAGGTACTTTAAAGATAGGGCGTAGAAAAACAATTATTTTACACTGCAAAGTATAAATTTTATTTAATTTTGACATGTGTGCATTACAATACATATTTCTAATATTAACATGAGTGAAATCAATGAACTTCAGCCTCATTGTTCAAAGATTTTGATCTTATTGACAAAGCTATGTAAAAATATATAACACCTAGTACATAAACGTTATACGTATTATGAAGAGACAAGAATTATTACTAATTTAAGTACAAATCAAAATAAAACATTCATTCAATTTGATCATCCTGGAACTGTTGAGGCATTTCATCAATATCCATGACCTGTTGACAAAGTAATTAATTATAACAATTTTCAGCTACTATCAATACATAACTTAAGATTGCTATTACTAAAAATTAACATTATTTTTATCAAAATAAAGTGTGCAAAACATGCTCAGAGTATCTTTTCTTGACCAGGACGATCAGTTACACATATCCCAATCAATTGTCATTTAGCTCTTGAGACAATTTACATAAAAAAGGACTACTGTTAATTATTTTTTACCTTAGTGTCAGTCAGTTTTGTCCTTTTATCTCTGCGATTCTTTCGGTCAACATCTGCAGCCCTTTTTTTTACTTTCTGAGACACATGTCCCTTATGTTGAGATGGTACCCAGTCACGGTGTTCTTTATCTTCGAGGACAGCAAGTTTGCCTAAAATGAGTTAATACCCACTTGAGTACAAACTACGTAAACTATAGGAGATAGTAGAGTTGATATATTTGATAAGAAGTCTACCAGTTATAAAGTGTCTACAGCAAACTTTCTGGTGTTTCATTATAGATTCGGTCTGATCGTCTCTCTTTATTGCTGCATTCCATGCCACAGATATCCATGCAGTCCTGCGAAGTTTGGTCAAAACGTTTTTCTTCGTTAGAAACCTGTGTTTTGTATCTGCGGGAGCAAAACAAAACTTCATCACGATTAGAACGGCTTCCACAACCACCTACAATACATATCGAAGACTAATACTACACTATTTAAAAACCACAATTTACAGCCAATAAACAGAAAGAAAATCAATTTAACGTGGGTTGAACAATCACACTCTACAGTAACTTTGTTATTTATTTGACTTTGACCGTCAATATGGCGGGAAATTTTATTTATTACGTATAGGCACAGAGTACAATGTGGTATAGGGATCGAGGCGGAACTATAGAGGTAGCACTTATGCCTAAAGTAGAGCGCCCTGGTGTTACATAAGAAAAACTTTGTGATATAAACAGTATAATACACAACCTACAAAATGCAAAAAATGAATAGATCTTTTTATTTTCTTTGCCAGGAAAAATTGTTGGTGTGTAATATGGGTGTAGGGGAATATCTGATTTTTGATTATTGACAAAATGAGCACTGCAAATTCTAGTATTTTTATTTGGTTCCCAATCCTCCCGATGTTTTCTGAAATTTAAATAATACTTGATGTGATTCGTTTTGTACAAATGTTTACTTTCTTCCCCTTAATAGTATTTAATTATTTGAACTTATTATATAATATTAAAGTCAGCAAACACATAACTAGTTTTTTATTTTATATAATCAATGAAATCGTACAGAAAACAACATTTTATTCTCTTGATAATAATCTTTTATTTATGTAAAAATAAAGTTTAGAACTTTTCTAATAACTGCCAATTGTAGTATCATACTGATTATACACAAAATAATAGTTAACAAAATGTTTTAATTAGAACATTTTAAGTACATATGGGTTTTTACTGCATTTATTCATTTTTGACGTTTCCAGATTATCCACGTAGTGTTCAATGAATTTTCGGAGAAACTATAAAATTTCAACTGCGTAGTATTTTTATACAGCATATTTGAACAGCCATGAATACAGAAAGATACTTTTGATGACGACATCACTAACATTTAATATCAGTTTTAAAAAATGATCATTTAAAAACGCTGATTATACAAAACTACTTTACGCGAGATTAGTGTGACGTCACAATTTGAAACTGTATCCAAACAAAACTTATTGCCATAGGAAATTTCACTTGAGTGTAGATTTTTGATTATTTAAGCGCTTCATGCGTGTTTTTGAAAGGAATAAATTGTTAAAAAGTAAGTAATCGTGTCTACTCAATATAAAAAATTATAGTTTTGATAATGTAAGTTATCCTGCAGTTCGTATTTTTGATTTTAAAAGCTATTTTTGAGGTTATATTTATTGGATTAATGTGCAAATATAAGATAAATAATAGTGATTGTTTGTTCTACTGTCATCAAAACATGTTTCAACATTCTCTTGAAACCTTTTTTAATGATAATATGGGTTTGTTAGTGAAAAATTCTTAATTGAAGTATCCTTTCAAGTATCCGAATGAAGAAAAATTAAAACCGCTCACAAAGGACAGGAAATACATAATTCATTTTGATGAAAATAACTTAGTGATAATTGAAAAATATAACTATTATCACCAGATACAAGGTGCATTACATATTGCATGAGAGGACATGCGCTATTTAATATTATGGATACCAAGTGACATTATTGTGGGAATTGCTTGACATCAAGAATGGAGGAAAAATTTACATGTTTTAATAACCTACCTTTACAAATTTGTACTGTTTATATTAACATAATAAAATGTTTTCATAATTATAAATTTTTGTTTGCTTCGTGCTAAGAGAATTAAATTGTGGAAACGCTGCAAATTTACATGACTGGAAATATGCCATTTAGCCTGAAAACTCAGAACATCATGTCACAACTTTGCCTCAATCAAATCATATTTGTATGAGGTGCAGAGTTTCTGTTGGTTGCCTTCAAATTTTACTTGACCTGTAGGCTCTTTTTTTCCACTACATGTGTAAACATATTCAATTTTATCTAAAAATAAAAACGTTTCCAAATTTCTTTATTACACAGAGAAATACTTGTAATACAATGGTTTACAGTTAATAGAAAGAGGAAAGTAAGGTACAGTAAGGAATTTCAATTTAAAATAGCAAATGTTTAGAAAATCATTTACAGCAACTTATAAAAAATGTAAAGCGGAAGATCTGTAATGACAAATAATAATGTATATGTTATAGGGAGATTGATATATACAGTACAACATCAAGCATACAATGAACACGTACAAGTTTGCTTCTACCTTGTTAGCAAACATTAATCATTACAAAAAAATAGTGGGCTAATTTTCTTTTCTCCATCCATAAATTGACAGCTACACAAAAAGTTCCGGGATCTGGTTCTATTGTTCTACAAATATTGTATAAACACTCAAAATAAAATGTTATATTTATCATTATGTAGATACCTTGTCAGCTTCATCCGTTTGCTTCTTACTTTTGGATCCTTTGGAAATCTATAAAACTTACAGTTCTCTTTGACATTATAATGCTTACAGCCTGGTGGTCAGCACAGTACCATTACTCTTTATGTGAAGAAACCTAAAATTAGACAACACGGATAGAAAAAGAATTGTATTTCCTAAGTTTATAATAGCATGTTTAGGTTAGAAAACTATTTTATTCAAATTATTTTGTTATACATACCTATTTTGGCTGGAATCGCATATATCTCTTTGTAAAAGTCTTAGTGTATATCTAAATGTCTAAATCAGCAGTTATATTCAAAATATAAGGGAATAATCTCTGGTTCAAAATCACACCAATGGTATCTAAATGGCTAGTTTTGTTTGTTTGGACACAAAATTTACATAATCTAAGATTATGACGTCACCACTAATACCGCGTATAGTGTTTACATTAGAGGTCTAAAACTATCGATAGTTCCGACTATCGTATAATATCGATAGTTTTTATTTCTATCGTTAGTTTCCGATAGTT
The DNA here is from genome assembly GCA_963921935.1 of Galeruca laticollis. Taxonomy (NCBI): domain Eukaryota; kingdom Metazoa; phylum Arthropoda; class Insecta; order Coleoptera; family Chrysomelidae; genus Galeruca; species Galeruca laticollis. The sequence goes on along the minus strand of OY998180.1, from coordinate 8,583,015 downwards.
TTATAACCGTTTTATTTTTCGCCCGTGTATGAAGCTGTTTCTCTGAAGGTGAAGCCACGCCTCGATGCCACACGCATATTTCTCCATATATAATGGTTATCTATGCTCATATTCTGTCAATGTTCCTCTATTCTATGCGCAAACCATAGATGACAATTATAAATGACGCAAACTTTCAAATTTTTATGCTTTGTTTTGAAATCTAGCGTCCGAATGTGATGACTGCGTTTGCTTGGCTGCGCGTTTGCGTACTTCTCACACACTTACAGTTGACTTGACTTGTCTAGTCGTCTGTTTATGTAAATACAAATTGTCGTGCTTGGCCGGCGTGGTTTACAGTTTAATTAATCCGTAAGTTAGATTATTTGAAATTAAAAATGGATCAATTCGCTATTCGATCTGCTGGATCTGGGACAAAAAGAATTAAAGGTAAGTTTTGGAAAAAACGTCTACCGAAATTAGCTTTGCCTCCCTGTAAAAATAAATTATATGTTTGATATTATACAATTTTCACAAACAATGATAAAGAATGGTATTTTTGATTTTCAGAAAATCTATTTTGATGAGTCGCATATTATTCAAATTAATTCAAAGTTGTTCACACGGCTAGTTGTGATCTTGAAAATAATACAATACGAAACAAATAATTTATTTTTTACGGCGTCAGTATTTATTTAGAATCATGCATATTTTTCAGGATCAAATTCACATTCACAAGCATCTCAGAAAACGAAGTCGTCGTCTGAATGTGACACTGATGATTCTGCATCTGTAACCTACGATGAAACCGATCGAATTGAAGTTGGAACTGCCGGTGCGGATGGTGAGACTTTAAACAATAAATCAAAGATTAAAAGAAAAAAATACTCCATTGTTTGGAGGTATTTCAAAAGATCAACTGATCGAAAATTCGCAAAATGCAATACTTGTGGGAAAGAGTATAAGACTAGTGGCAATACAAGTAATTTAAGCGACCATTTAAAAAGATTTCATCCAATATGGAGTGAAAGCACTGGTGAAAATCTAGATCTCGCTTCTGTTGATCCCAACACTAGCGCTAGTACTTCTACCTCTGCACGTTCGAGTGTTAGATCTATCAGTCCATTTTTTAAGCGAGATCTGTATTATGATGATTCTTCCCAAAGGAAGAAACTATTGGACAGAGCAGTTCTGGACATGATAACTTCTGATTTTCAACCTTTTACAATTGTTAGTGATGCAGGATTCAACAAGTTGGTGTCTTTGTTGGATCCCAGATATAAACTGCCAAGTCCCTATATATTGGGTAATATTCTCAAAGAAGTGTATTTAGAAGAATATTCAAAATTACGAAATGAATTACGTGATGTTGACTTTATAGCAATAACCACAGATTCATGGACATCTATTGCGATTGAATCATATCTTACAGTCACCTGTCACTATGTGGATGAAAATTTTAGTTTAAAATCACGTGTTTTGTCCACAAAGCCTTTACCAAATGGACTAAATCATACGTCAGAAAATCTTGCAGACACTATGAAAGATATTTTTGAGGAATGGCAGATAAGTGCTAAAGTCATCTGCATAGTAGCTGACAATGCCCCCAACATGATTAAAATGTGTAGTCTACTGAAGATCAAACATTTACCCTGTTATGCACACACTCTTAATTTAGTAGTGCAGGACAACCTAAAGCTGGTTCACGACATTGTGAAAAAAACAAAGGATATTGTGACGTTTTTCAAAAGTAGCCCATTGGCAATGGACATATTTTTAAAGGAACAGAATGTCAAAGAACCTATCAAGCTTATTCAAGAGGTCCAGACCCGTTGGAACAGTACATTCTTCATGATTCAAAGGATACTACAAACCAGTGATGCTCTAGGTCGTGCTCTGCTGAAATTGCGGAAGGCTCCTCAACCTCTCACAGTTGATGACCTGACAATTTTGGGAGATATTGAGAAAGTCCTAAGTTGTTTCCAAGAGGCAACAAAAAAAATCTCAGGTATAGCTTCAAATAATTAAAATATGTGATTCATGAAAATTTATATGTGTACATTTACAAAAAAAAATCATTCTTGCAGGGAATGCCTATGTGACAATATCATTAATAATACCAATAACTTTTGGTATTCAAAATTTCCTGAACCAATGTTTGGCTAATTTGGCAACGGAAGAAGGAAAAACGTTTTGTAAAAATCTGGCGGCATCCGTGGAGAAGAGATTGGTCCCTTATGAAATGAGATCAGCACCTAGACTTGGAACAATTTTGGATCCACGGTTCAAAAAAGAAGGATTTCGAAGTGCAGAAAATGCCACAGCAGCAACTATACTTCTTGAGAATGATATGCAATATATGCATAATCTTTCTCAAAGGAGCCGAAGGGATGAAAATTCTGGGAACTCGTCGTCTGAACCAGTAAACTTAAACTTGAGAACTTCAACTGCACACAGCAATATGAGCAGCTCGAGCTTAGCCCTTTTTGGATTTTTACAGCAAAGATTAGAGGCAAAAGTAAAATCAGTGACAGCAGATGTAATTATCATCAAACGACAATACTTAGAAAGGCAAAATGCTCCAGATAACACCGATCCTCTTGCATTTTGGAAGGTATTGACAAACCGTAAAGTAAATAATAGTAGGAGTAATTGATAATTTATTTTTTGTGTTATAGATAACAGGGAACGAATTGTATCCGTTGAATTTGTTAGCAAAAAAATATTTTTGCGTTCCAGCTACATCGGTGGACAGTGAAAGAATTTTTAGTTCTACAGGGCTAGTAATCTCCGACCGGCGATCGAGGCTGAAAGCTGACAAAGTCAACATGATTGTGTTTTTGCATAAAAATAAATAACCACTCTACCTTAACTTGTTCTTTTATAAAAATAGTTGTGTTTTTGAATAAAAATAAATAACCGATTTGCTTTAATTTGTTCCTTTTTTTTCAAATTCAATGTTCTGTATTAATTTTCTCTGACTATCGAAAACTATCGATAGTTATCGATAGTTAAGTCGCTATATATCGAAAATTATCGATAGTACCGACTATCGATAGTTTTAGACCTCTAGTTTACATCACATTGTTTGTGTTTTTTCACGGCAGATGGCATAAACGTCATCTTTCTCGGTCCCTATATGAGTATTCCGTTGCAGGTTTACTTACATAGAGATCGAACTATAATTATATCTTTATGTTCACCACAGATTATGTTCATATAATTCTATGAGTTTCAATACGTCAAATTATGTTACAATAGTGACGTATATGACAATTTCAAAATCAACATTTCCCACGTCCAAAACAATCCCAGAAAACAGAGTTGTGTGCATGTGTGCGAGAAATAACTAACCTCATTATCCCAGTGTTTGTATCGATGGTTATATGGGATTTTTATAAAATATGGATGAAAATCAGCCAAATTTGAATAAAGAGGAATCGGAAGAAACCTCGGATGATAATTTGGAAATTGTCATTGAAAGTCAAATTCGCAAAAGAAAACCACCTCCGGAGCCTACCGAATCCGAAAGAGAAATTATAGAAAGTATAGAAGATGAACTCGAAAGAAAACTTGAAGAAAAAGCTGCAAAAACAAATCTGAATGCCGTACATGTGAGAAAGATTATTCGACAAGTTGTTACCAATGAACACGTACTAACATTAATCCGTAATGCAGATAATGCGAAGGCATCTGTTGGAGGAGCCATTCCTATTTTTGAACCCAAATGGACACGTTCAAAAACCAAGTAAGTGTTTGAATATCATTTGTTGACTATTCAAATAAGAAAAACAAACTGATTAAGAACCTAGTACAATATTTCCGAAATACTAGTTCAAATCAACTCCAATTATGGATGTGCGCTTTTGAATTATTCTAAATATGTTAAGCTTTGTGGACATTTTAAAAAACAGTTAATATGCAGTAATTAGTACAATAAAGTTCAGTATCTTCTATGATCAAAGTAGATGTTAGGGATATTATTAGTCAGGGCCGGCCCTAAGGTTTTTGCCACCCTAAGTAAACCTTAACAGTCCCAAGCCTCAAAATTTAAGCAATACTCATACAATATTTTAATTAAATGCAAAATATTAAAATTATACAAATGCCTACTACTTTTAAAATAACAAAGGAAAATAATACCAGTACAAGGGTGGCCACCAAACATAGAAATGTAGAATCTGCTAAATGCAGAAACATGCCTCGTAGAGAAATTACATAGGAGAAACCATTAATCTTAGAAAGAGTACATCATTTATACCATAACTACATTGAACAATTGCTAGTTTGTTTTCTATGATACACTGTTCCTGTCATGAACACTTAAATATAATTTTATTGTCACTACAAATTCATGGCACTCCTAGTACAATAAAGATACAAAAGTTGACACCTAAATTAATATAATTTCTTTATTTTCTGCAAAATCATGAATATCTTTTAAATCTAGTTTACTACTCATTTCATGTCCATCCAATGGCCAACATGACTACCCTATCAAGACAACTTCCAGTAGACATTGTTCTTTTTTAAATAAAATTAAGTAGTTGGTGAAATGTTGTTTAGGTGAACTGTGTCCTTTTGGGATATTTGATTTTCAAAGCATTATGTGGTTCTTTGCCATTTTAATTAAGTGCAAGTTTACTGATGAACCTAGATGCATTGGTAACTATACTTCGTAAATTATAAAGATTGATGCACGTTATAAATGTTTTATCTTTAAATCTAATTCAAGAATGGAGATTTATTATATAAAAAGCTATAAGATTAGAATTAACTATTATACTTAATTATATTTAATAAGTTATACCTTTTAATATAATAAATCTCCTTTCTTGAATTAGATATAATGATATAAAATTTATGACGTGCATCAATTTTTATAATGGATGAAGTTTAGGTGGAAGCATTAGAGAGTTAAAATCTACACTAAAAGTCATTTTAAAGCATAGATTCACTCCATACCAAATGTTTTTACTAAATTTTTGCGACTTTGTCCTAACTCATTCCACCAAAAAAAAATTGTATTTCCTTTAACGGTTATTAGTGACCTTAAATTCACGAAATCTGAATTTCTCAGTTGTGACAAGACATGGTTAACATCAACTGTGCTTCTATCGTAAGCAGGGCTAGACCCACTGTCACTTGTGGTTCATGTAAAAATCCGTTTCATGCTTCTTGCATCTCATCTTTAGATGTAATGAAATCAGTGCCTGGATTGCTATAGAGATGTGATAAATGTGTCAAAAACTGTATTATAATTAATCAGGCTGACATTGGTCAACTAGTTGAATCTAAAGTAGATGATGCGCTTTCTTTGATCAAGCAACAAATTTTATCATTAAAGACTGATGTCACTTAATTCATTTGGGCTCCTGTTGTACCAAAGGCTCCTACCGTCTGTTATGCAGACATTATTAAAAACAAAACGCATTCAGCAGTTATTATTCAGCCGAAGAATTATCAGCAAGACACGAGACAAATGAAGTCGGAACTTATGAGCAGTATCAATCCATCTCTGAATGATATTCAATTGGCTAAAGTTATACATGTAAAGGATGGAGGTGTTCTCATTGGGTGCAAATCCAAGGAGGATAATGAAAAAATGGTGAAGCTTGTAAGAGAGAAGATGGCTGATAGTTACACAGTTAAATAGGTAGTTGGAATCTCTGAGATGTATTCGGATGATGGACTGCTTGAACTTTTAACCAGCTGTAACCCTGATATTTTTTCTGGCCTTTCAAACTGTAAAATAGTTAAGAATCTACCTCTTAGAAATAATAAAAGTATTTTTCAGGTAGTTCTTTAGATTGACAGGTGTTCTTATGAAAAAATTGTGAAGACTGGCAATCTATTTGTTGGGAATGATAGTTGCTGGATATATGATGCAATAGATATCTCCCACTGCTACAATTTATTGTAATGAGCACAATCACACTTCAAAATCCTGTGATAAAACTCTATATTGTCCGTTGTGTGGTAATAATAGTGAAGTAAAGGCATGTACATCCAAAAATCGTAAATGTACCTATTGTGTTAATCTGGCCGCTAAGCAAAAAATTAATAATATTTGTACGAATCATGCAGTGTGGGAGAAAGAAAAGTGTGAGTCTTCTAAGTCTTCCTTACAAAAACTAAAAATTGATCTTCTTGGTAATATAATATAGCATCCACAGTTTTCGTCTCAACTCCTGAGTAGCCTCAGTGAGAGTAACGATAATATTAATCTAAGTCTAAATGTTATTTATTACCAGAATATCGAGCATAATACTAGAGGCCTAAGAAGCAAAACCATTGATTTTTTAACTCCGTAGATGATACGAACCAGTACTTTATAATAGCATTAACTGAAACTTGGTTAGACAATTCAGTTAATGGTGATGAACTTTTTAAATGGTTTTATTTAGCTTGCCCTGGTTGTTTTTTGCTTGGGTCAAATTTACTAATTGAAATTTACCCCATTCCTGTTGACAAATTGATGTGATAATTGGTACACACCTTTAGTTCTGATGACAATGCAATTTAATATATTCAGTATCATTACAAATCCAAGATGGCCGCCGCCACAAAATGGTGGATTACATGTTTTTTCACAACTCCCTCAATATGGGTATCAAATGAAAGGGCTTGACTTGTAGGATACTGTACACTATGGCAAATTTCAAATATAAAATGGGCCACGGCACAAAATGCCATATATCATATTTGTTTCAATATGAGGGCTTTACAAACAGAACATAGTGTATAGCGGTTCATAGAGTTTATATTGTCTATACTTAGATTAAAACTGAATTCTAGGGCATCTAATCAAAACTAAGAACTACATCAACGGGATTCAAGCATGGGTCCCCCCCCCCAAGTAAAGGTTTCATACCGTATCGAGGACTGTGTGGCGTTAGGGTGGCTAAAAATGATACGGCGTTAGAGATACACCACCCAAATTAAGGTAAAAGGTTAAAACGTGACGAGGGGGGGGGGGTCGACCGTTATAATGTCCATTACTCAGGAACAAAATGTAACTAATAATAAAACAAACAAGAAAAAATGTAATCAGAAAAATTAAGTAATGAAATAATAACTAAAAACTTGGAAATAAAATAATTAATTTTTTTTTTAAATTAAACAGTTTTATTGGAAAAAAGATAATAATGATGTGGATAATGTACTAAACGCTAACAAATAATTCTGTAGGTCTTAGGTCTCAACAAAACACTCTTCATCAATCTATGGCATTGATCAGACAAAAAAATAAAATCGTGGAGTAAATATGTAAATAGTTTATAATGATATGAACGGTTGACTATTGAAAAAAATGCTACCTGCCCCACAATTTTATTTTTTTGTCTGGTTAATGCCCTAGATTGATGAGTAGAGTGGTGTGTTGACTGGTACCTAAGACCTACCGAATTATTTTTTAGCGAGAAGTACATTATCCACATCATTATTATCTTTTTTCAATAAAACCGTATGACTTAGAAACATTTTAAATTATTTTATTTCAAATGACTACAAAGTATACCGTAAAGACTGAAATTATTATCACATGAGATGCTCGAGTGAGAAAGGATGCTTGTGGAGGTGAATAATCAATTAGTATCAACTTTAGTTATTATAGATAATTATCTAGCTCAGAATTAGTCTCAGTCCAGATCCATATACTTAACACTGGTACTGATTCAGGCTCATTATTTTTTGTGAATATGTATATTTCACCATCTACGACTGTTGCTACATACCGGGTGGCACATTAGAAACAGTCCACCTCAAATATTGTTGGCGGGGGAGGTTATTGCGGCAAACCCCGAGACACGTCGATTTTGTCTTCGAGGGGGACAACTTTAGATAGTTAACTTATGGTTGTACGGTCATCCCACTAAAAGGGATGACTACCCCTTCGAGAACCTTTAATGGCATATAATTTGAAAGGTATTTCGATTCTCTTTAAAGACATGCTAACATTTTTGCGTTAAATGTTGAAATGAATGACAAAACCAAATTGAAATCTCCGTTAAATAAATCGGAATAAAAAGCTGAATTAATAGTTAGGTAATAACATTCCAATAAAATGTTATTATTTTTATAAAAAAAGAAAGGCAAATAAAAAACCTCTGTGAAGGTGGCAGAACCATTTCGGCAGAATCAAATAAAACCTATTACAACTTTTAGTACTCATTTTGTACTAATTTGTACCACAAAAAATAATTTTGTACCTTTACCCATTAAAGAAAAAAACATGGCGCTGCTAGCTTCATGTTAACCTAGAAAGCCCAAATTTAAAAAATTTGAAAAAAATGAAAATTAATACAGGAAATTGAAGAACTGAATTTGTACTAATTTGTACCACAAAAAAAATTAACATCAACCCCCTCAAACAACCCCTATTGTGATGAATTGAACAGCAAGCCCATACTTCTCCGATCTTTTCAAAATTTCTTTAAAAACGAAATATTAAAGTCGATTCTATTAGTACTAAATTTGTACTAATTTGTACCACGAAGAATATTTCAAAATATAAAAGTCAACCCACTTAAACAACCCCTGCTTATATAAATTGAATATCCTCGAACTTTTGAAAATTTCCTGAAAAACGAAATATTAAAGTAGACTTCATTAAAACTGAATTTGTACCACAAAAAAAATTAACGTCAACCCCCTCAAACAACCCCTGTTGCGATAAATTGAACAGCAAGCCCATACTTCTCCGATCTTTTCAATATTTCTTGAAAAACGAAATTTTAAAGTCGATTCTATTAGTACTAAATTTGTACTAATTTGTACCACGAAGAATATTTCAAAATATAAAAGTCATCCCACTTAAACAACAACCCCTGCTTATATAAATTGAATAGCAAGCCCATACTTCTCCGATCTTTTCAATATTTCTTGAAAAACGAAATATTAAAGTCGATTCTATTAGTACTAATTTGTACCACGAAGAATATTTCAAAATATAAAAGGCAACCTCGAACTTTTGAAAATTTCCTGAGAAACGAAATATTAAAGTCGACTTCATTAAAACTGAATTTGTACTAATTTGTACCACAAAAAAAATTAACGTCAACCCCTTCAAACAACCTCTGATCGATAAATTGAATGGGGGTGTGGGCTTGCATTCAATTTATAAAAGCAGGGGTTGTTTAAGTGGGTTGACTTATATTTTGAAATATTCTTCGTGGTACAAATTAGTACAAATTAAGTACTAATAGAATCAACTTTAATATTTCGTTTTTCAAGAAATATTGAAAAGATCCGAGAAGTATGGACTTGCTGTTCAATTTATCGCAACAGGGGTTGTTTGAGGGGGTTGACGTTAATTTTTTTTGTGGTACAAATTAGTACAAATTCAGTTTTAATGAAGTCGACTTTAATATTTCGTTTTTCAAGAAATTTTGAAAAGTTTGAGGTTAATGGGCTTGCTATTCAATTTATATAAGCAGGGGTTGTTTAAGGGGGTTGACTTTTATATTTTGAAATATTCTCCGTGGTACAAATTAGTACAAATTTAGTACTAATAGAATCGACTTTAAAATTTCGTTTTTCAAGAAATATTGAAAAGATCGGAGAAGTATGGGCTTGCTATTCAATTTATCAAAGCAGGGGTTGTTTAAGTGGGTTGGCTTTAATATTGTGGAATATTTTTTATGGTACAAATTAGTACAAATTTAGTACTAATAGAATCGACTTTAATATTTCGTTTTTCAAGAAATATTGAAGAGATCCGAGAAGTATGGGCTTGCTATTCAATTTATAAAAGCAGGGGTTGTTTAAGTGGGTTGGCTTTAATATTGTGCAATATTTTTTATGGTACAAATTAGTACAAATTTAGTACTAATAGAATCAACTTTAATATTTCGTTTTTCAAGAAATATTGAAAAGATCGGAGAAGTATGGGCTTGCTATTCAATTTATAAAAGCAGGGGTTGTTTAAGTGGTTGGACTTTAATATTTTGAAATATTCTTCGTGGTACAAATTAGTACAAATTTAGTACTAATAGAATCAATTTTAATATTTCGTTTTTCAAGAAATATTGAAAAGATCGCAGAAATATGGGCTGGCTATTCAATTTATAAAAGCAGGGGTTGTTTAAGTGGTTGGACTTTAATATTTTGAAATATTCTTCGTGGTACAAATTAGTACAAATTTAGTACTAATAGAATCGACTTTAATATTTCGTTTTTCAAGAAATATTGAAAAGATCCGAGAAGTATGGGCTTGCTATTCAATTTATAAAAGCAGGGGTTGTTTAAGTGGGTTGGCTTTAATATTGTGGGATATTTTTTATGGTACAAATTAGTACACATTTAGTACTAATAGAATTGACTTTAATATTTCGTTTTTCAAGAGATATTGAAAAGATCCGAGAAGTATGGGCTTGCTATTCAATTTATAAAAGCAGGGGTTGTTTAAGAGGGTTGGCTTTAATATTGTGTAATATTTTTTATGGTACAAATTAGTACACATTTAGTACTAATAGAATCGACTTTAATATTTCGTTTTTCAAGAAATATTGAAAAGATCGGAGAAGTATGGGCTTGCTATTCAATTTATAAAAGCAGGGGTTGTTTAAATGGTTGGAGTTTAATATTTTGAAATATTCTTCGTGGTACAAATTAGTACAAATTTAGTACTAATAGAATCGACTTTAATATTTCGTTTTTCAAGAAATATTGAAAAGATTCGAGAAGTATGGGCTTGCTATTCAATTTATAAAAGCAGGGGTTGTTTAAGTGGGTTGGCTTTAATATTGTGGAATATTTTTTATGGTACAAATTAGTACAAATTTAGTACTAATAGAATCAACTTTAATAATTCGTTTTTCAAGGAATATTGAAAAGATCGGAGAAGTATGTGCTTGCTATTCAATTTATAAAAGCAGGGGTTGTTTAAGTGATTGGACTTTAATATTTTGAAATATTCTTCGTGGTACAAATTAGTACAAATTTAGTACCAATAGAATCAATTTTAATATTTCGTTTTTCAAGAAATATTGAAAAGATCGGAGAAGTATGGGTTTGCTATTCAATTTATAAAAGCAGGGGTTGTTTAAGTGGTTGGACTTTAATATTTTGAAATATTCTTCGTGGTACAAATTAGTACAAATTTAGTACTAATAGAATCGACTTTAATATTTCGTTTTTCAAGAAATATTGAAAAGATCCGAGAAGTATGGGCTTGCTATTCAATTTATAAAAGCAGGGGTTGTTTAAGTGGGTTGGCTTTAATATTGTGGAATATTTTTTATGGTACAAATTAGTACACATTTAGTACTAATAGAATCGACTTTAATATTTCGTTTTTCAAGAAGTATTGAAAAGATCGGAGAAGTATGGGCTTGCTGTTCAATTTATCGCAACAGGAGTTGTTTGAGGGGGTTGACGTTAATTTTTTTTGTGGTACAAATTAGTACAAATTCAGTTTCAATGAAGTCTACTTTAATATTTCGTTTTTCAGGAAATTTTCAAAAGTTCGATGATAATGGGCTTGTTATTCAATTTATATAAGCAGGGGTTGTTTAAGTAGGTTGCCTTTTATATTTTGAAATATTCTTCGTGGTACAAATTAGTACAAATTTAGTACTAATAGAATCAACTTTAATATTTCCTTTTTAAAGAAATATTGAAAAGATCCGAGAAGTATGGGCTTGCTATCCAATTTATTAAAGCAGGGGTTGTTTAAGTGGGTTGACTTAAATATTTTGAAATATTCTTCGTGGTACAAATTAGAACAAATTTAGTACTAATAGAATCGACTTCAATATTTCGTTTTTCAAGAAATATTGAAAAGATCCGAGAAGTATGGGCTTGCTATTCAATTTATCAAAGCAGGGGTTGTTTAAGTGGGTTGACCTTAATATTTTGGAATATTTTTCATGGTACAAATTACTACAAATTTAATACTAATAGAATCAATTTCAATATTTCGTTTTTAAAGAAATTTTGAAAGGATCGGAGAAGTATGGGCTTGCTGTTCAATTCATCACAATAGGGGTTGTTTGAGGGGGTTGATGTTAATTTTTTTTGTGGTACAAATTAGTACAAATTCAGTTCTTGAATTTCCTGTATTAATTTTAATTTTTCTCAAATTTTTTAAATTTGGGCTTTCTAGGTTAACATGAAGCTAGCAGCGCCATGTTTTTTTCTTTAATGGGTAAAGGTACAAAATTATTTTTTGCGGTACAAATTAGTACAAAATGAGTACTAAAAGTTGTAATAGGTTTTATTTGATTCTGCCGAAATGGTTCTGCCACCCTCACAGAGGTAAATAAAAAAGGAGTTGAAAATTAAATTCATGGAAATCTAAATACTACAAATAAAATTAAACCTCATTACCTTTTAAATTATAAGCCTATTCTCATTTGTTACTGAAATAGCAAAAAAGATGTTTGTCAGCTATTGACGTGATAAGAAATAGTTTTTAGTAGAATTTTACGGGTACCTAGTTTTATTTTAGTGAAATTCCTTCATTCTCTAGTTCAAAGTAAATGAATTTAATTATCATGGTTTACACCACTGCAGAGAAAGCTGAAATTGTTGAACACTAATTTAGAAACGAGTCTGCATGAGCAGCTGCAAGAATTTTTAATGAACGTCATCCCGGTAAGAATGTAAAACATCCCTACGTGATAAATTAAATTTAATATCTAAGTTCATGGAGACCAGAAACGTTTCTAACAGAAAATATGAAGGACAACATCCTGTTACTAACGAGGCTACACATGTTGCACTTTTGGGACATGTTGCATTGGATCCCACTTCAAGCACGAGACAAATAGCAGCAGCTACATGAATTCTACGTAGAATCACTCAGAGGATCTTGAAACAGCATAAATTCCATCCCTATAAGATTCATCTCGTGCAAGAGCTCCATGAAGACGATCCAGATCGCCATATCCAATTTTGTGAGGAGATGATTAGAAGACAGGTGGACAACCCCCACTTTTTATATTTGATATGCTTTTCTGACGAATGCACGTTCTTTCTTAATGGTGACGTGAACAGACATAATTGCAGATACTGGAGTGATGCAAATCCTGCAATAATGAGAGAACAACATACACAGGCTCCACAAACATTGAATGTGTGGGCTGGGGTTTTTGGAAATAATATTGTTGGTCCGCTTTTCCTACCTCATAACTTGACGGGTGAATCTTATCTTAATTTGCTCGAAGACCTCATCTACCCTCAAATTGTGGAGATAACGGAAAACAATGATCAGATCCCTGAAAATGATTTTTTTTTCAACAGGATGGCGCTCCATCACACTATGCAGCTCCTGTACGTGACTTTTTAGATCAACATTTTCCCGCACATTGGATTGGTAGAAGAGGTTCCATTGAATGGCCCCCAAGATCGCCTGATCTATCACCGTTGGACTTTTTCTTATAGGGTTATTTAAAAGGCGCAACCGAACTCTTTAGAAGATCTTCGCCACCGGATAACTGGCATGTGGTGAAATAACTCCTGTTATGCTACAAAATGTTCGGAACAGTGTTGAACAAAGGTTGTATTATTGTTTGGATGTAAACTGATCACAATTTGAACACTTACTTTGATTTAAACTTTTCTGACTACTTTTTTTTTATTTCTTTCACTCACACTTCCAGCTGGTTTTTGTCATTAATTTTAACACTTAACACAAAAATGTTAGCATGTCTTTAAAGAGAATCGAAATACCTTTCAAATTATGTGCCACTCGACTCCCCATGCCATTAAAGATTCTCGAAGGGGTAGTCACCCCTTTTAGGGGGATGACCGTACAACCATAAGTTAACTATCAAAAGTTGTCCCCCTCGAAAACAAAATCGACGTGTCTCAGGGTTTGCCGCAAAAACCTCCCCCGCCAACAATATTTGAGGTGGACTGTTTCAAATGCGCCACCCTATGTATTTTATTTTTTTATTTTATTTATAAACGGGCAAACCCCTCTTTACAATATATATAGACAATAAACAATATAAGAAGATAATAATATATATCACAAGATATCACAGAGTAGCCACTTCATTAAGTGAATTTTTAAAGGTACACAAGCTCACACCAGTTACACATACATCGTTTGTGTTAAGCAGATTACCCAGTCTCATAATACGAGATATACTGCTATTGTAGCTATAATTAGTATGATGAAAAGGAATGCTGAAAAGTTCAGAATTACGTGTTGGTATTCTATTGAATCTAAAGTTGATTTGTGCCAACAATTCTGGGCATGATATTACACCATGAATTAATTTGTATAATAAAATCAAATCAGATCGATTTCTGCTAGTTTCTAAGGTATGAATTGATATATGCTCTAAGATTTGGGAATAATTGTATGTACCTCCAAGGTCCTTAACAACCAATACTCTTTTTATGATCTTATTATCAATATGATAATCATTTTGAATTATAGGATTTGCTCTACTAAAAGTAATACATTGGCATTTATCAGGATTCAACAACATTCCATTTGATTCTGACCAGTTTATCAAGGACTTAAGATCTTCTTGTAGTTTGTTACAATCAGTTGGTTTTGAGATGTTTGTATATAATTTTAAGTCATCAGCAAAAAGAAGAAATTTACAATTTTTAAAAATAGTTCCTATGTCATTGATAGAAATGTTAAACAACAGGGGACCCAAGTGCGATCCCTGTGGCACTCCTGATGTGACAAGGAAAGAATTGGAAACAAAATTCTTAATTTTAACTAACTGATGTCTATTATAAAGATAGCTATGTAACCAGTTTGTCAACCATGAGGGAAAGCCAGCGGTAGACAACTTGTTGATTAATAAGTTGTGGTTCACTTTATCAAAAGCTTTACTGAAGTCAGTATAGACCGAGTCAATTTGATTATGTTATTCTAATGCACTGACAATATCGGTTTGATATAATAATAAGTTAGTTACCGTTGATCGACCACCTACAAAACCGTGTTGTTGTTCAATTATTAAATTTTTACAATAAAAAGAAATATGACTGACCAAGAGTTGTTCCAATAATTTTGGTATGGCTTATTGGTCTATAGTTTCTGATTTCTCCCTTAGAACCGTTTTTGAAAATAGGCGTTACATAACTGTTTCGCCAGGTAGTAGGAAATATTTGATTTTTGATTGACAAATTGAATAAAATTTCTAATGGTTTACTTAAAGAATAAACACACCTTTTCAGAATGTACAAAGGAATTCCGTCTGGTTCAGAACTCAGATTGTCTTTCAGTTTCATTATTCCATTAAAAACCTCCAGAAGGGTAATTTTCAAAGGGGGAATTGATACAGTATTAACTGGATTGAAATTTACATAATCAGCAACCTCAATATTGCTATATACACTTCCAAAATGTTCAGCAAACAAATTCACAATATCTGTGCCACAGCTGGCTACATCATCATTGTATGTCATAATATTAGGAATTCCATGATCTTTTTTCAAAGAATTGATATAGTTCCAAAAATATTTGGGATTAGTTGAGATGTTGTTATCAACCATACCTATGTAGTCACTATAACACAACTTGGATACATTTTTACACCTAGTTCTCAAATTACAAAAAGTAGTATAATCATTAGTATCAGACGTCACTTTGAATCCTTTGTGAGCTTTTTCTTTTCTCTAATTAGTTGCTTCAATTCAGAATTAAACCACACCGGATAATTTGAGGATTTGAATCTATGAAAAGGTACAAAATTTGCCAAAGCATTATTGAAAATTTGATAAAAATTCTTAACCGCTAATTCAACATTACCACTCAAGAACACATCCCAGTCAATAGCAGCAAAATAATTATTTAAACCAATAAAATCTGAATTTTTAAAATCATAGTAATAAGTATCAAATTTCATACTCTCATGATTATTTGGTAGTACTAAGTTACAGGATAATGCTACATGATGTGTATTGTTGGGCAATAATAGATCAATTGCAAGATTCACTGACATAATGTCTTGCGAATTGGAGAAAACTAAGTCTAAAAATACATGATTGTTATTAGGTATCGTATTAATTTGTTTTAGTCCACTAAAAGAAAAATGTTCATTCAGTATCGATGCTGGATATCCAATTGGACAATGCTGTAATACTCCATCCCGATCTTGGGGGTACCAAGTGGCCAATGGCAAATTATAATCACCAAATAAAAATATTGATGACTTCATATAATTGAATAGTATATTTTCGACTGACTGACAGTGACTTTCATAGATGACATTGCCAGAGCCCAGACGAATGTATGTTGAACCAAAAATGAAACTGCTTTTGTTGTGTGTAAGGTGTACGAATAGATGTTCAACATCAATATTTACTTCAGTAATTTGATAAACTTGTAAATCAGTCTTAAATGCCATCAAAGCTCCTCCACCTCTTTTCAGGTTACTTGTTGATTCATTACTATCACATCGAAATACTTGATAGTTTTTTAAACCAAGCTCTGAAGTAGCAAATGAGTCTGTCAACCAAGACTCAACTAAGATTATGATTTCGTAATCGCAGCATGCTACAGCATTCTGCAATTCAATTAATTTTGTTCTCAATCCTCCAACATTCTGAAAATAAATCTTGAATTTTTGTAGAGGGGTTTCGCTTAGTTTTTTCTTAGGAGTTTAGTTTCAATAACCGGATGACCTGCTCTGTATCGAATAATCAAATTTTGTTCACCATTTTCTCTGCGTACTTTTAAGTCATTGTGAACCTTCCTAAACGCTTCTTGTTGTAATTTTGTTCTGTCTGGACCAATATTATATCTAGAGGAGGACAAAACTCTTCCTGATTTCAAGGCTTTAGTAACAAAATCAGGGTTAGATAAGACTGCTTTGACGGGTCTCGGCTTATTGGATTTCTTACCAACTCTTATCACTCGAACAAACTCCTTTTCATGAACATCCACGGACTCCAGGATATTAACTACTTTTCTTCTATCATACTCAATACGTTGGTTCAATTCCTGTGCACCTGATTGGTTCTTCCATATTATAGATCATCATGTTATTCGCTCGTTGGGAACGTTCATAGACTTCCGATAGAATGAGATCCATATTGTTGGAGGGATTCATTTGTTTCATGGTTTCCATCTCTTTTTTTAGGGAACTGATTTCAGATTCCAATAAAGTTATTTTATTTAGTAGGTATGGCACTCTTTTAATAGCCGAGCGACAGACCTCACAGAAAAACATTATAATTCTTTTTTGAACAACTACAGCTTGGATTTCGCTTGCACATAATCCACTACATTTTTCCACAAGGTGGAACCAAACTCTGCAGCTATCACATTGTATTTCCTTGCCATCATCCGAAATTCCTGCTTGCAACTCGAGCAGGAGATCGACATTCTAACCTCAATTTTTCAACAAAAAAAGTTCAAAAGTTGTCCCCCTCGAAAACAAAATCGACGTGTCTCAGGGTTTGCCGCAAAAACCTCCCCCGCCAACAATATTTGAGGTGGACTGTTCCAAATGCGCCACCCTATATACTGCCGTCCTAAGGAATAACACCGTATGTGGAAGAATTCATATTTCGTAAAAACAGCGATTGAAATTTGGGGCAATCTATATGGTTTTCCTGGTTGAATGGAAGGGAATAGTTGCTTCAAATTCTATACCATATCACCCATGACTTAGCTTGTTATGTTGATACATCCATTCTATTTGTGATGCGTATAATTTTCTTTTTATAGCAAAAATTGTTCATATACGTGGATATGGTCTAGTAAAAGAACTTTTTGTTCCTAGGGAAAAAAGCCGTATGTTCAGTTTTTCAAACATACGGGTGGTAGTTGACTAAAACGCGGTCATTTTACTACACAAAAACACCGTATGTACAATATTTCACAAAATAGGCGGTTAGCTACCAGCATTGAGAATGTGCTGTGTTCTTTAGGAAAATGGTCTAAGTATGATATCGGTAATATTTTTTATAAGTTTCAAAAACCCCCAAACTTTATCCAATCTAAGCGAACTTTGAAGTCTCTATATTACTCCCATT
The DNA here is from genome assembly GCA_963921935.1 of Galeruca laticollis. NCBI lineage: Eukaryota > Metazoa > Arthropoda > Insecta > Coleoptera > Chrysomelidae > Galeruca > Galeruca laticollis. The sequence continues at coordinate 8,565,081 of OY998180.1, read as the reverse complement.
ATGTTTTCTTATAAAATGTGAGATTTTCTTAGTAAAACACGCCTGCAACTAAATTTCAACATTTATTCAAATAACTTCAAAAAGGAACAAAACATATGTGTCTGCAATATCTATAAATAGAAAATAAAAAACAATTTTTTTTCTAAAACTAATATTATTATCCACTTGAAACTAAAACTAGGTAGGTACCTTTCTAATCATCTTCAATGTTGTTAATGAGGTCAGGGACATTATTTTCGTGGAGATTCTCCCAAAAAATTTAACTTGTGCTTGGGAATGATGTCTCCAAGATTATCTAAAAATTTTCGCTTTCTCTCAGCAACTATTCCCCGATTTCCTTCGTGTGCCTTAGGCTTTTTCAACAGTGTGCATTTTTTGGGTAAAATATTCAACTCTCCATATTCGCCATCAAATTTTGTCTTAAAATAAAGTAATTTTTATCCTCTTCTAGCTTGTATTAGTACGATTTCTTTTAAGAGTGGGCGATCTTTATTGAGTTTATTCAACTGGTAATGAGTAGTCAGATTGGGCCAATATCTGAAATCTTTGAAATCCATTTCTTTAACAAAAACTGTATTTTTTTTGGAGCAGTCTTGAACTACAGTGGAAAATCTTTGAAATCATATACTTAGGGATTTTCCCTCAATCCCTTTTCTACTAAATGGTGTAAACTGTCGGCAGACATGAATGTGTGACCCGGCTCGAAAAATTTAATAGTGATTGTCTCAGCCATGATATGTTGGTTATTGATTATAAATAAGAGGATACTGAAGATTGACCAGTTTTTGTTCTGTTCGCTGTAATTATCAGCCCAGATGCAAATGTGCTTTTTATCTCTAGCATGAATGGACAAGAAATAATTATAAGCACTTATGACGTCCTCCTTTTTTCAGCCCGATACTCCTTCATGCCAAATCACAGCAACAGCTTTATTTTTTGTTGTCATAGCTCCTAATGGTACAAAGGATTGATTGAAAGCGATTATTCTTGGTGTAAATATAACTTGCTTGAACATATCGATTCTCAGGAGCATAACAACTTTTTGCATGTCAGATGAGTAAATTAGCATATCATCATCCTTATTCTCCTTGTCTAATTTGTACATATTTCTTGACATTTGTGCTCTGTTGATATGTTGTAACCAATTTTCGCAATGATCACAGTTTTTGTTAGCATTTACTTTTGTATGCTTTGGATCATGTAATGTAAATGCTTCGCATTTTTCATGCCAAAGTCTGGTGAACGAAATGTTCATTTTATTGACAACTTTTCGATAAAGCTAATAAGAAATAGAAAAGTTTTGTGATTCTTTGAAATCATTGTACATTTGGGCTATAGAGACATCACTTGGCAGATATAATTTTTTAGGAGCGTGCTCTCGTCTGTAGTGGGACACGCATGGCGAGAAGTTTTTCTTGATTATTCGATGTTTCCCACATTTATCCTGAAGTGGACTTCCTAAAATGCGAATAATTTGTTTGATTTATATCCTAGAGTGATTAGGAAGAATACTTTAAAAACTTCTGTTCTACTTCCATCTTCGCCTTTGAAAAAATGGGTTCTTGACACATTCTTTCTGTAATTTCCCTCATTTTTCATTTGACGCTTTTTTTTCATATTTCCGCACTCTATGTAATGACTAAGAAATGCTTTCTGCCCGGTGAAATCTTTGTTCTAATATTTTTCATTAATTTTATGATGTAAGGAGTTGTTAATCTTTTCTGAACATCTCTTTTTGCATTTGCACCCTTCCTTGACTTCGTGACATGCAATCAATTTCTTTCTCCGAATCTCATTTCTTTCATTTTTAGGTAGTGAGTCTCTCTTCCTTTTTCTAATTTCTCCACTTTTTATATGACTTTCATCTGTTAGATTCCTGTTGTAGTTCCCTGGAAGGAAACAATAATTCAACCAACTGCCATAATATTTTTAAATTGTGGGGGTATTGTTACCTGTTTGATTATTCAAAACAACTAAGCTGTCTGCTTCGGATGCTTCGGCTTGCTCTTCAATAACATCATCATCAGTGAAACGAACTGGATCTAATTCTATTGATACAGAACAAAATGAAACATTAGAGAGTACTGAAAATGCGACAATGCTACCTGTGAAATTTTTTGAAACAATATTGTCTTCAGTTTGTGATACTTCGGCTTCGACATGTACAACAGTCCCGACATGGTTTTCTTGATTCTTGTCAATCATTGAGCTTCTTTCTGAAAAAACAAGAATAAAATTTCCCGCATATACAAGATACAATCTGCCCCATCCCGGTTTTTTTGTGGTTTAGCTTTGCCTTTGAAATAAATAATTTAACTTACCTTGTTCTGCCTCAAAAGATTTAACTATTTCACATATCTCGTTATTGTTCTCTATGAAACTGCTAGTTATCAGATGCTGTAGGTTTTCGTCCAGAATAATCATATTCTCATCTAGTGTAAATAATTCACCACCACAACAACTTAACTCAGTATTGTTAATAATACTACTACAACTACTCCTAGAACAGCTTTCATCGTTATTATTATTTTCACTAACTGCCATTAAAACCATTCGACGCGATCTTGACCCCATAATTTAAAACTAGAGAACGATATACACGGCTCTATTTCCGAAAAGCAACTGGAACAAGATACGTAGACTACACATACGCGAGCACGTTCTTGATAAAGAAATGAACTAGTTCCTAAGCAAGAACACAGTATGTCTGTGGTCGTTTTGTACGGCAAGTCGCAAATTAGAAAACTATATACGTTTCAAGGCAAAAACACCGTATGTGGTTTCAATTTTACAACATACGGTGTTTATGACTAGTATCATCAGATATATGATTCTTTTTACGGCAAAAATCTCTACTTACGGTGTTCTGTTATGTTCTATGTTATGCAAAAAAAATAAAAAGAATATTTTTGATACACTTAATGACATGATGAATTCGAAACTACCAATATCTGATTTTCGACAAAAATGCCACATACGGTGTTCTTTCTTAAGACGGCAGTATAAATGTTCAGTAAAAAGTTTTAAGTTCCATTCAGCTCCTTCACTTGAACAATGTGTTTATTGTCGGTGACTTTGATATAACATTGTATGCATTATCCTTACAGGGTGCTTGTGTAGATCCTAAAGTAACTGCACTATCTAACTTTAATTAGACCTTTTCCATTTGAAGCAACACAATTTGATCACTCGATAGTCGAAATTCTGTAAAGTGACTCATCGCTCTTACTGTCCATAAAATCAGTTGCAGAAGCGAACTTCATGAGCGCATCATTTTTGAAGGGTTCTTAATAGTCCTAAATAAAAAATAAATAGAAAATGCTCTTGTACGCTCTGGCGTTTAAATTTGAGAGAACAGAAATACGAAATTATTATGGTAGGTATCATTATGTATATACAGGGTGTTACCAAGAATAATACACATTTTTAAGGATGAGCTATAATAAGATGTATATAAAAAAGTCGATAGTCGAAATTCTGTAAAGTGACGTCATCGGTTATCTACCGATTTAAAGTGAACTCCATGAGCGTATCATAGTTTAAGGGTGCGAATACTGAAATATCTGGAATTTCAATTTTTAACATTTGAAATAATAACTTATCACAAGTTGTTCATAAGTAAGTTAAAACAAAATAAAAAAATGTTTAAAAGTCAATTCCAACTTACTACTACTAAAACTAAAAAAAAGTTGTTTGTTAAGACCAAAATAAATTACCAATAAGTATAGGTATGTTGCGAGGTCACTTGTAAAATGTCTGACTAACTGGAAGCGGTATCACTCCCTGACGACTCCTCAGAATCATCGCTTTCTCCTCCTATATCGATAATGAGTGGTTCCGTCATTACTTCTACACGTATGTCTAAATCCCAAAACTTTATTTCTTCTTTTAATACGTGTTGAATACATTTACGCCAACTCTCAGCAGTAACGGTATGCAGCGCCTCGTCAAACAGTTTCTCAACGTCAGCCATTTTGAATGTACTGTTTTTTCTCGCAACATAATTTTTCACTTGGGCCCAAACCAGCTCGATGGGGTTTAACTCACAGTGGTAGGGAGGAAGTCTAACAACTGAGACGTTGAAATCTTTCGCCATTTCATCGACAACGTACTTAATATAACTGCTTTTATGTTTCCGTACGAGAGATAATAATTCAAATTTTAGCATTGCCTCGTTGTGCGGAATGCTTTTACTCTCTAACCAATCAATTATAACCCTCTTGCGGCTAGCTGAAGTAGGTATTTGCTCCAGTCGACGAGAGTGGTATGAAGCATTATCCATAACTATCACTGAACCAGGAGTTACCTTTGTTAAAATTGATCTAAACCATGTTTCAAACCGGTTACCATCCATCTCTTCATGGTAATCGACAGTTTTTTTGGACTGAAAACTTAGTAATCCACCTTCTACAAATCCTTCCTCGCTGCCAATGTGAGTGATAATCAGTCGACGTCCTTCCCCAGAGGGAGCTTTTAAACCGGAAGAGAAACCCTCCATAAAGGCTTGTCGATTGCTTCGTATATTCATGTCTTGCCACACTTTTGACACAGTGTGGCCTTCATTTAACCATGTTTCGTCAAGATAATATATGTGCCGTCCTTCGTTACGAAACTGTCGTATCTGTTTTAAATAATTTCTCCTCCATTCCACAATGTCATTTCGTTCAATTAAGGCACTGTTTCTACTTCTTGTTTGGTAACGAAAATTCATTAATTTTAAAGTTCGTCTCAAAACTTTATCACTGATGTTTGGTAAAGTATCATCAGCTTCTATTACCTTGCTCAATTTAGCTACCGAGGGGATTTCATTCCTAAAATAAAAAGAATGTATTTCCCTACGTATAGCATTCCGTGTTTGGTCGTCCAAAACAATTTTCTTTCTTCCCCTACTTTCCGGTTTACAGTTTTCACCTCGTTCTCTTGTCAAAGATCCGTCCCGCGATTTCTTTAGAATATTGTATATAGTACTCTCAGAAACTTTAGTTAAATAACTGCACTTAATCACAGCGTCACTAACACCCAACTGTTTGTCCATGGCACGCAGTCCTTCGTACATATTTAATCCCGAATTAAATTGTTACGACGCCGTTTTTTATCGCCAACACCGCTACACCGCCATTATTGTCACTAAATATACCGATATAAATATTACAATAAATACCAATAATAACCGATTTATCACACAAAACCACAACACAAATACTGATGTTACGCTCATGAAGAGAATAAACACCTCACATAACTGTTTACTATCACTGTCTCATTCGCGTAGCTCGATCTATCTATCTCGTTCTCAAAGCCGGAACATTGAAGCGACTCTCCAACATTGTCAAATCGGCGAGTTTTTCACAACAAACTTTGCATTCAAGAAATATACATAAACACTTTATTTCACATTTCAAGTAAACTAATTATTATTAGTCTGCTTGAAATTTGAAATAAATATATTAAATTGGTATTGACTTAATTACATTGCATCTTTTGTACCTGAAATATTGACACAATGGATTTGAAGTGTATTTATAAAATACAGCATTTCTCTCTAGAATACATATGGCAACTGCGCTTTAACCAAAGTGTTGATTAGATAGCTCTGACTCACTTTACACAATTTCGACTATCGAGTATAATGATTATAACCATATTCTAGATCTTGTTCTAAGTGAATGTAATTGTACAGTATCAAAATCCTTAGATCCTTTAATTACTGATCAAAATTCTCATAAAAATTGTAAACATAATGTCGCAAATTATTTTTCTAATGAATACAACTTCTGTAAAGTTAACTTTCATGGCATGTATGAACTTGTTTCTAAATGTTGAAACATACTACATATTATTATACATTATTTTTAAGCATTCCCTATACCCAAAATTATTAGTTATTGAGATATTATTTTTATATGAGTGGTATTAATTCAACATCAAAATGTTATTGTATGTGAATTCATGGTGTAGTACATTTGTTGCTATTTTACAGAATTAAAAGCAGTGCAAAGATGAATTAAATGAGTATTGAAATTATAGATTTAATATGTTTATTAGGTTAGGAGAATACAATTAAAATTGCAGTCAGCAAAAGTTTATCATGATTTTTCCTGAACTTTCGAGTATTGAAAAATTAATGGATTGGTTCAACAGAACTTGTTCAGTTTACTGTGAAAAGCATTAATTAGCAGATGCAACTGTGACAAGACAATGATTTTGAGAACAGACTTTCGTGAATGGACCTTAATCAACAGAGAGACTACTTTAACTATGTATTGTGTAATCGAAATTGTTTTGTTGCACACATTTTAAGATTCGTGCCTGGGCAATCTGACAGTGTGGATCTACATAAACCAGTTCTGTGTGTATAGATTGTGTTTTCGAATAGTGAAATTGTAAGCTATAATGAGCAATAATATGGATGGTGATTCACATGATGGAGAAAAAAATATGGGATATGAAACAATTGTTATGGATGATATAGAAGCCGATATTGAAATGGAAAAAAATCATGATAATAAAAATATAGATAAGGTAAGAAAAACCACCCAACAGCAAACATAATTTAAAAAAAAAATCAATGAAATCGGGAATAAAGTAAGTCAGGATTCAATTATTAGACCTAAAAATTATTACAGTTATTCGTATTCTGGCCCATATTTTGTTTTTGTAGAAAATAAAAACGGTAATATAGGAAAATTACATCGCATTGGTATAGCAAGGTTAATATTAAATTCAGTATCTGATACCAGAAATAATATTGTAAATATATCTTTAATAGGACATAATAGGGTAAGAGTAGAATTTAATTCTTATGAAAGTGCGAATAAGTTCATTAAGTCAAGTAATTTGGTAAATACGATGTTTACATTCCAAATTTTTTGGTTCATAAAAAAGGTGTAGTAAAACAAGTCGATAAATATTTATCGGAGGTAGAATTAACAAATATTATAGAAGATAGAAGTGGGTAAAAGGGTAAAGTGGTGAATGTAAAAAGAATCTACAGGAGAGAAAATGATAAATTAATTCCCACAGGAACGATCATTCTAACTTTTAAGGGTCAAATTCGTCCGGAAAAAATAATTATTGAGCATATTATATATGATGTAGAAGATTATATACCAAGGGTCTTCAATGCTTGAGGTATGGACACATTAAGGCTCAGTGTAGAGATCAAATAAGATGTAGTTTTTGGGGAGGGAAACATGACGGAGATACCTGCGATAAAAAAGATAGGCCAGTTTGTGTCTTATGTAAGGGACCTCATAACGCTACAGATAAAGGTAAGTGTTCTATTTAGGACGAACATCTGTCAAATACCTGATGTCTACAGAAAATATTTGTTAATTTAGAAGCTAAAACTAAATGTAAAAATAGTTTTACAAATATTGTAAAAACTAATACACAAAATAACAGATATTCAGTTCCAGTTAAATATAGACGGTCTTACAAACCTGTAGATGATAATAATTAAATATCTGAAAAACATAAGAAAATTATTTCAATACCAAAAAGTTCATCTCAACCCGTGTACCTTTCATATACTAGTACCCCCCAATATGATTCATTCCAAAACTCTCAAACAAACGTTCCATCTACATCTTCATCACAAAATTATCTAAATAATAAAATTATTTGCGAATCAATTATGAATATTATTAAAACTCACTTTAGTACTGAGGACACAAATGTGTTAGAATCTTTAAAAAATAATATAGCAGATATTTTAAGTAAAATTTAAATTCACTGTATTACAGTGGAATTCATGATCGGTTTTATCCAATAAAGAGGCATTGAAAAAATATCTTTTTGATAACAAAATCGATGTCGCTTTACTTTGTGAAACGTGGTTGAAAAAGCAAAATAATGTTATTTTCTTAAGGTATAATATATTTCGGCTAGATAGAGATGACGGCTATGGTGGTGTAGTCATTTTAGTTAAAAACAAATTTGAAACAGAAAATACCTCTCATTTTATTAACATAACATAAAATTACCAATAAATCATTTTTAAATATATATTCAGTATATGTTAAGCCCAAATTAAAAATATCTGATAGAGAATGGACAAATTTCTTTCAAAGTTTGGAAAAACCTTTCTTGGTAGAAGGAGATTTTAACTCTCATCATACAGCATGTTGTTGTGATTTGGTGGATACTGTGGGAAAAAATTTGTTGGAAGCGATAGAACAATGCAATATAAATATCCTTAATGACGGATCTGAGACCTTCATTCAAAGCCCAATTTCAAAAAATAAATCGGCTATAAATTTAACTATTTGTTCTGGGGATGTTTCATTAATTTGTGACTGGAAAACGGAAAATTTTAGATTGGGATCAAATCATTTTCCAATATATATTAAAATAAATTGAGAGGAACAACAGGAACAGTTTAATTAATAATTGTTGTAAGTGGGATATAAATAAAGCTGATTGGCAACTTTTCTCCACATTAATGGATCGTAAGTTAACAGAATTGAATGATATGCCATATAAAGTATTTATAAATTATTTGAAAGAAGTTGGTAATATTTCAATTCCAAGTATAAGAAGAGCTTAAAGTCAGAAATTTAATAAATTGTGGTGGAATGACGAATGCAAAAATGCTATTAACTAACAAAAACAAATGTGGCAAGCCTATAAAAATAATTCAAATTTGGAGAACTACATAAAATTTAATAGAGCTGTAGCAAAAACAAAAAGGGTGATTTTAAAAAATAAAAAGAAATCTGCGAAAATCAAAATAGGGCCTTATCCATTAAAACTGTTTGGGAAGAAGTGAAAAAATTAAAAAACTCGTATAACACCAAAATATAAAGACATGAAGGTCATTGGATGGATTTTTATCTGAATAAATTGGCTCCTCATTTTGTCCAAAATCCTGGTGTAGTTCAGAAACTCAATAAATCAGATCATCTCTTACTAAGACCAATTAATATGCTTTTAAATTGTATTAAATGTACTAAGAATACCGCTCCAGGACTAAATGGGATTCAGTATAGCATGTTATCAAATTTCTCATATTACTTAACATTTTTAATTCCATTTGGGAAAACGTGTTTTTCCCAATGATTGGAAAGAATACGTAGTTGTGCCATTTCTTATACCAAATCGAAATCCAACATTACTCGAATCGTATCGAGGCATATCATTAGCTTCTTGTGTTTTAAAAACATTTCAGAGAATATTAAAATATTGGTTAGAAATGTGGCTTGATATTGATACTAAAATTGGTTATGACCAATTTGGCTTCAGAAGACATCACTCTACTATTGAGAATATATCGTATTTAATTACTGATATTAATATGTCTTTTACAAATCATCAGGACGTAGTAGCATCATTTGTTGATATTAATAGTGCATATGATAATGCTGACCTTTCAGTCTTAGCAACCCAAATGACGATCATTGGACTACCAAATGAATTCACTGGAAGAATCATAAACTTATATTCAAACAGGACTACATATTTAAGGGTAAATGGTAAACTGATCGGTCCACAAGTCACCAATAAAGGTCTACCACAAGGTGGAATTTTGTTTCATTTATTATATTTAATATATACTAGTGATTTGACAGCACTTCAAGAAAAACAAAAAATCAAAATGCTGCAATTTGCGGATGACATTTGTGTATATGTTGATGAATGTCATTTTCAAGTAGGAAAAAATTGAATTGGTAACTTTTATGGTGATTTACAAACATGGTGCTTCAATAACGGCATAGAGATTTCCGAAGAAAAGAGCCAAGTTTGCATCTTCTTAAGAAAACATAAAGTGCCTAATAAAATAATGTTCCAGTCCACCAATTTTAATGTTGTAGAATTTGTAAAATACTTGGGAATTATACTTGATCGTAAATTACTATGGTCATATCACATCAATTATATAATTTCTAAAACTGAAAAAAAAACTAAATGTTTTAAGGGCAGTAACACATACGACATGGGGAGCAGATGCAGAAATTTCTCTTCTACTTTACAGATCCTACATGAGAGCTATATTGGATTACGGCTGTATTTTTTACTCTCGGGCAGCAAAATGTCATCTTCAGAAATTAAATGTAGTAGCAAATAAATGTTTAAAACTTTGCTTAGGTGCTCTAAAATCCACACCAAATTCTAATGTGTGTATAGAAACAAACGAGATGCCACTACATGTGAGAAGACAATACTTAACAAACAAATTTATAATCAAAATGTGGTCAAAAAATAGTTTATTGGTGAATAAAATAAATACACTTCATATACATCTGACTTAACATATTGGCGAAAGAAAAAATGTCCTCCAATCGTGTCTTCCTACAGTATCGTAAAAGATATGCTTCCAGATTGCTATTCATCTGAACAAATTCCGAATTTTTCTGTAGATCTCAATAGTATCGACATTTTGAAACATATAAAAGAATTTCAAATCCTTGATACTAAAATTATCTTTGGATGGATAAAAGCTCACTGTGGTTTAATTATTAATGAAATTGTAGATCAAATTGCAAAGGCAGTTGTAGTGGACAGCAATGAAACTGAATATAAAAGGTACAACAGAAGATATTTGCACCTTTACAAAAATAATCAGTAAAAGAGCTTGGTTTCTGGAATATAATGATTTCACAAAAGGCTTTGCATATAAAATCATACAGCTAATTATTCCACTCAAACCCTGGTTTAGCAGCTTCGAAAAATGTTATTTCTGCAATATGTAGGCTTAGATTTAATAATGTGTTAATCCCACAATATTTATTTAAATTTAATCTTAAAGACAATCTTATTGTGACTGTGGTGAATTGGGTACGGCTAAGCACATAATTTTAAATTGTCACAGAATACAGGATAATGTTTTAATATTTAATGCATATCTTTATTAAATAAATAAATTAATAAAGCCATATAATTTGTCACAATTATTACAAACGCGTGATTTACATATTTAACATAAATTAGTTCATCACATTCGTAATATAGATCTCTAATACCTACTTTGACGCTTGTATCGATCCGTAAGCGTAATGTGTCCCTGTGTTATTCCCAAACGAAAAAAAAAAGAAAAAAATGGAAAAAAGAAAGAAGAGAAAAAAGTAGAAAAAAAGAGAGAAAAGAAAAAAAATGAGTACGTTGGTTATAGACATTAGTATTTTCAAACAAAAACTATGTAAATAGATATAAATTTCAAATGATGTAAACATACTGTTCCCTTAAATGAAAAATTCATATAATAAAGAAATATCTCTAGAGCATATGTGGTTTGGCGAATGGGTAAGCTTAAGTTTCCTGCAGTCATCCATTTCGATCACACATACACAAATTTCACTATTATATTCTAAAAGTAATCCATTATAATCATTAAATGTTTTGTTGGTAAATTATGTAGTCAAACTATATTTTTTTGAAGAGCAAATCAATCTATGTACTTGGATTTTTCAGTAAATCAGTTACCTGCATTACTGGCAGATGTTCACTTCATATATGTGAGCAAATGTGGTTCTTACATGAGGGTCATCCTGTTCATCATAATCTTATTATTAGTTTCCTGGAAAATCAATCAGAAGAGCTGGACCAGTGTGGTGGCCGCCCAGGTCACCAGAATTTAATTAAAAGGCTAATTTTTTGGGATTACATTAAGAATGAAGTTTATAAAAGACCTCCAACAACTAGGCGGGCTGATATAAAGGAAATAATAACAAATGAATTTTGAAATTCCCTGTTATGTTAGTAACTCTTACAATTACAGTTTTTACACATGCATAGACATCTTGGTAGGTCATTTTGAATATCTTTTGTTATTAAGATTTTAGTAAAAGATTGATGCTTTTATTTTGTAATTTTTTTCTGCATTTGTTCTTGACCACTCACAGACAATAATATATTTTCATAATTACTGATGCTATATACATTCATATATTGTAGATGTGTATATAATGTAGATTGTTTATTTGGTTGGCTTTAGAATGTATGTATTTATTTATTTTTAAGAGAATTGGGTTCTGTACCTGGAGTTCCTATACCTCCAATTCCTCCTGTTGCTTGGTCAGCTACTAAACCGTCATCTGAAGTACAGGCTTTATTTACTGAAGAACTACAAGAAGATTCTTCAGGAGATGAATATATTCCTGCTATCGGAGATGAAGATAAAGATGATTTGGAAGAAGTAAGATATACTTTTTTAACATTATTAAAGATAATAAGATATCAATAGTGGTTACCTCATTCATGTGGTTAATATAATGTAATACCTTTTATAAATAATTAGTTCTTGACAATGTAACGAGAGAAGAAGAAATAGCAGACAATCCCTTTATTTGGCGTGGGTGAATAGACAATGATGAAAAACATTGTATTTTGGATATAAAATAATGATAATGTAGTTAATACACTGATCATTATTACCTGTGACCTTTCATTTATTAAAAACTGACATATTTCACATGCATATTTTATTCAAATATCGTTATATGTATGATAAGTATGTGTCTTCAACATGCAAACATTCTTTATTTTGGCCTATACTTATGCATGGTAATCTATCAATATAACAGAGCTATTAATTTCTCTTGCAATATTCAGGGTGTCCCAGGAGCCAGGAGTTCCTACCAAAAACTCGGGAGATGATAGAGAGACTAAAAATAATGTTGGTATTTGATATAAAAAAAAATCTTTGCGCCCTTTAACGAACTATGGGGCTCTAAAGTTGAGAATTAAAAATGGTTTTTTATTTATAATTATTAAATGACTGATTGGAAATTAGTAAAATGTTAGCCGTTAATAAACACCATAATTGTACACTTTTTGGCGTTATCAACAAGTCTACAATATAATTGTGAACTCAGGTACGGACTAAGGTCAATGGTGGATGCGGCAATTTTGTGGCAAATAAAACTTTTTTCAGTAATAAATGCAACAGTTGACTTTTCTACTTTGCGATTATAATGATTACTTTATGGAACCCCTTGAGTGTCAGAAGAGAGCACTTTTCGAAACGCAATATTTTATTCATCAAGGCTGGCTAGGGTGTCTGCCTTTTAGCGCCATGTTGAGATTGAAATGAATATTTTCGATAGATACAACTACGTTAACGGAAAAGAGACATTGTCATATGGTATATTCAACCTTCTAGTGCCTCACAAATACACTGAAAGTATCATTCGATTGTGTCAAAATAAACACAAAAAATGTTTTTTAAGAAAATGCACTTTTCACTAGTTGTCGGCCAGGGCTCTATTATTCTCGGCCTTCGTTCCACCTGTTCTCGGCCTCCTGACCGATAAATAACTGTTTGACAGCCGTATATGGTAAGATATCTAGATAGGTTTCCTAGTGGATATCTATATGATCTGGGTGGTAGGAATAATAAAATAAATAAAAAGTAGAAGTTCGGAAACTCTTTATAGACTGTGGAAACGTATTTATGGCAACTTTAAGTTTACATACATGTATACCCTTGTGTAAACAACATAAAAAAACATCAAAAACAAACAAATAAATAAACATTCTAGGTACAGGTGGGCACAACATAAAAAACTAAAACAAATAAATAAATATACTAGGTACAGGTACAATACGACCATTTGCAGATATCACAAATGTAGTCTTTAGAAGCAACATCTTCGAAAGCATGTTCTCCGAATTCTGTGCATCGAAAATGGTACCATCTGGAACAATGGTCACAGCCAATATTTTTCTCGGAGTCTTCTTCTGCCTCGCTAATTAATTCGTCTTCACAAAGCGAACATTTTATTCTCTCTTTTTGTGTATCATAGTTCCATTTTAATTCAACTTTTGATTTCTTTTTGTTGCCTACGTTCTTTGGCTTGGGCTGTATTTGTTTATTTTGATTCAGTTCTTTCAATTCTTTCCTCTTTCGTACCGCCTCCACTTTTTTCTCGCGGAATCTTTTTTTCCTAGAAATGTCTCCACTCTTTACTTGAAATTGCACTGGGCAGCTTCTCTTTTTTATCAGAATTTGTTTGACTCCTTGTTGCAGCAGGATAAAGCAAATGTTTACTGAACGGTGTTATAGGCGATTCACTGGAAATATCCACTATTTGGTTCGAAGTTTCGTGATCAGGAACGTTCTTTTCAGGAGTTTGATGCATTGCATCTCTGACAGTAAGTTTCTCTGGGAAAGGCGGCCTTATCACCACCTCATGTAGAATTTTTATTTTATTGCCTAACATTTCTGTTTCAGGGGATTTGTGACTTGTGCTACGAATTGCATCGGCGTCAGGCAGAACCGCAGGAGGCAATTCATTTAAAACGACAGTCATATCTCCTTCATTCTCTGCATCAGCATCGGGTAGTATCACAGGTGGCGATTCATTTAAAATGGCGGTCATGTCTCTTTCATTCTTCAGATCCACGTTATCGAGTATTTCTCTTTCAGGAATTGCTTCAGTATCATGTAGTATCACAGTCGATTCATTTAAAATGGCAGGCATGTCTCATTCAATCTTTAGATCGTTGTTATCGAGTATTTCTCTTTCAGGAATTGCATCATCATCAGGCAGTATCACAGAAGGCGCTTCGTTTAAAACGGCAAACTTGTCTCCTTCATTCTTTGGACCGTCGTTATCCAGCATGCCTCTTTCAGTAGTCTTAGGAACAATATTACTAGCTAAATCAATAAATTCAATCTTTGGTGGAAAGTCATTGCTCGAATTTATAACAGCTACATCTAGAACATAGATATCATCCATATAAATTGTTGTTCCGATTTCTAACCCATTTCTATTTACATTTTCGTCACCGGAATTTCAATCCACATTTGCGCCAACAAATTTGTTCCCCGCATTTCCATCCACAAGTGCATCAACATTTTCCTTAGAGTGAATACTTTGCTCGAGGTACTTGATTTCATTTGTGATCACTTTAACGTTTATGCCATATTCGTACAGTCGATCCTCTATTACCTTTATGACTTTTTCAGCGGATCTAAAACCTTGAGGAGACAGTGTGGAATTACCGGTGATAGTTTTGCATTTATTCAACTTTACAATGTATTCTTTACACATTTTGTATAATCCACTTCGTCTGGGTTTAAAGGAAATAAGCCACATCTTCGAAATCCGTTTTGAATCCAAGTTCTCATGTTTGTTAATTCAAGCGTTTCTTTGAAAAGTGAACAGAAATTGATCTTTGTTATGACATTGTTAGCTGTTTCGGGTTTGCTTTGCCAGTTCCTTATGGTTTTTTTCCACTCGCCCTTTAACGGCTTGAAGACACTTACATCTGCTGGCTGAAGCATATGCGTTGTATTACGTGGTAAAGCATATAGTGTTATGCCGTTCTCGTCGCAAAAATCGCTTAAGGGCAAGGTCATATGGCTTTTATGCCCGTCAACGAACAATATTATAGGTCTCTCAATGTTGTTATCATTTAGCCATTTGTTGAAGTCATTGCAAATGTATTCATAAAGTACATCGCTCCTCATCCATCCTGTTTCATATTTCCCCAATGTCCAGTTGTCGGGCATGCTGTTAACTAACGCTCTCGGGGGCCTTACGTACGGGAAGACAACTAGAGGTGGGCATACATCTCCAGAGGCACTAAATACTACGAGCACTGTTATATTTTCCTTATCACTTCCTGTCTTTATTTGGTAAAGGTTCTTCCATCCTCGCGGGGCAAGTACCTTACCCGTTTTGGGGCATAATGCGAAACCGGCTTTAGGTCTCTAAACCATGCTCTTATCAGTTCCTCGGTTATTAAGGCTCGACCTTTGTTAATTCCCTCAGCCTCCCTAACGGAAATTTCTGGATGACGCTGTAGAAAACATCTATACCATCTAATACCTGGCTTGTTGTTTGGAAAGCGATGCAATTCTCCTTTCTCTTTAGCAATATTTGTTACAGTTTCAATTAAAAACTCTTTTTTAATTGGAAAACCGGACTTAGCAATGTTAATAGCCCATTCAGCTATCCTTTTTTCACCATCGATACCAATTATTGGCTGTGGACCTGTTTTTTTGACAGCATCACCATGTCTGCCATGCAATCTATCTTGCAGAGTAGCTCTTGGCACCCTGAATCGCCTAGTAGCCTCTCGTATTGAAATTTTACCTAATCGGATATGGTTAAGAGCTTCCTTCAATGATTCTTCGGAGTATGTGAATAATTTCCTTTTGAGGACTTTGTCCTTTGATTTGGATTTCTTTTTGACCACTTTCCCGTGACCCGACATCTGGCAATGTTAGAAACAAAAAAATAAGTACCTATTTTCAAATACTGAACAAGTAATAAAGCAGTGGCCGAGAAAGACCCGGTTGTCGGCCTCATAATTCAAGTCCCCACAACCATTAAATTATTTTTCTGTGGAACTAAATAAAAGCGGCCGCGAACTGGTCTAGATTATTTTCAAATATATCTTGTCCTTTTAAAAAAAAACAGAGACTACAAATAACGTTACTAGGTATTAAAAAAGAACAGTAAAAAATCCCTCCTAGAACCAATTCTCGGCCACCCTGGCCGACAGCCGGTAAAATCCATTTTAATGAACCTGTTAAGCGGCCCCCTAATATTTTTTTGTAAAATGAGAATTTTTCAACATGTTAATAGTAAAATATGATATTTTGTCCATAAGCTTTATGTTGATGTGATTATGCACGCATTTACTAAACAATTCGTCAAGAAACAAACGTGAAGCAATCGCAGCTGCAGTTGGAACACGAGTTTGTCACCATATTAAATAATTTATAAACAGTGTAATTGGACTCTGCGCCCGCGCAGCTTCTGACAAATGATGTATGAACTATCATAGAACTCACAGACTACTTTTAGTTTCATGTTATATAGGAACATTCCCTATTATATTCAAATATTTAGAGAAATGGCTGACAACTGGTAACGGCCGGACAACCGGTGCCGACACCCTACACTAACAACGAAACGTCAACGTTCGTCGACTAAAAAATCAAGCACACAAATAACATAACCCAACTTTAATCCAAGGAACACTTTAATCGTAACATAGTGCATCATTGAACAATACATACTACAACAAACAGTTCAAGTGTGGTACTGCTTTCATAATAGGTACTTTTAGCTTGTCTTAAATTTCTAACGTATCCGTAACGAACTGCACATGTGTAGACCCGTTACGGCTCGGCCGATACGATTTGTTGAACGGATTCTTACGTCCCTTCTCCGTATACGTAAACGTATCCGTATCCCGACCAAAATCAGTATTCTGTGCTATTAGTTCTATTTTTCAGGTCTTCTTTGATATTGGTTTGGTTGATTACAACCATAAAGTTCATTATGTTTTTTAGTTTTACCAAAGAAAGAATAGTGCTTTGACCATCCTGGTTTTATCACGAAACGATACATTATTTCCTAAAAAGCTTTTCTTGACAACTCCTTTACGTCAACGTAACTGCAATACGGATACGTGTAAAAACTTATAACAACCCAAAAGTGTCTAATTTTCCATTATTTTTAACGCAGGTAGACGATTAAACAAAGTAAAAAGCACAAACTTATTGCAAATTGACACAATTATTCGATTTTCAAATGTTTCAAGTTGACGCTAATGTGAGCATTACCAACCACTACATCATGAATATAGAATTCTGTAAATCGATTTAATTATCCTATTTTTTAAATATTGTTACTTTTTGGAGACAAAAAACGCAAAGTAGAAAAAATAGTATAAAAAACTTGCTTCATAAGCCCTTTCATTGCACTTGTCCTTTAGAAAACGCCATCGGCTCGTTTTCTAAACTTGGACGCGTGCGATAACATGATGCCTTATGAAACTTGTTCTTTAATTTACTATTTTTGAACATTTTTGGAGATACCAAGTCCTCTTGTGGCATCTTGATAAAATTAATGGTTTAAGAGACACGGGAAATTTTATGTCGCACTGCACACCTATTGGCACATTCACATTTTTTTGAATGTATGATTACAGGAAGCATCCTGTATTAGTAAATTATTAATAAATCGGTCCAGTCTACATTTATAAAAATGAATTTTTACATTATTTATGTATAAAAAACCAATGAAAACGAACATTAATTTAACAAACGTAAAAATAACAACAAAACCTTGAAAAATGAATAACTGCATTCCATTAACAGATTAAAAAAACGAGTAACCAAATAATTAACGATATTAAAAAGTCATAACGGCTTAGAAAAATTACAACACATGTTCAATATGAGCTCTTCTTACATCCAGACATTTCTTCAGTCTTCTAAGATTAGATCTTTGTACTTGGAACAACATTTCAGGATTAATTCGTATGTTTTTGCAGTGAAAACGTATCCTAACAATTAATTCATTTGATGTATTTACAGGTGTACTGTAGACCAGTGGTTCTCAACCTTTTTTCAGTCATGACCCCTTTTGGATTTGCTGAAAAGGTCGCGACCCCCATTTTTTTAAAAATATCGACATTTCGCAACTTTATATAAGATAAACATTTTTATAACATATATATCATTTTTATTAAAATTACACAATGTTAATGTGATGACTGAGCTTGCACTCCATAACAAGTTTTGAAATTCTTGAGTACCTGTCAAAGCCAGTTAATGTCATCTTGAACATCCAGTTTATTTCTCGCCTATGTTTTAATTTGCAAAAGAGTTGAAAAACCACTTTCACAAAGGTAAGTCGAAGCAAATAGTACAATTGTGGCCAAAAAAAATGGAACAGTTGTTGTGTGTGACTGTGACTTTTCTGTTTCCGGGAAAAATGGGACAGTTTTGTCGTATATTTAAATGATAATAACACTAACGTGTAAATAATATTGTTTTTCATTATTAAATATCAACAGCTACTAAATAATTTTTAATTTTCAATAAAAAACAACAATTAATCTACTGGTCATCGATCTATATAATGTGGAACAATATTCTTCAGTTATTTCCTCCCAAGCATTATTTGTAACTTCCAACAAACTTTCAACATTTCTTGGTCTTACGTTTGCCTTTCGAATTTCTCTTACTAACATTGCCCAAACATTTTCTACTGGATTCAAGTCTGGGCTTTTACTACACCAGTTAAGAACATTAATATTAAGTGCCCGAAACCATTCGGTGACTACACCAGAGCTATGCACTGCACAGTTATCTTGTTGGAAGATAAAATCATTGTTAGAGAAAAGAATCTCAACAGAAGGAAGCATAACATTTTCTATAATTCTGATATATTATTAATCTTTCGCCAATATGCCATACAACTCCAGGTCCCTGTGTAGATATCCACGTCCACATATTTACAAAAAAAGACCATTTTTATTTGTGAAATTGACATAATTCTCGTCAAACCATCTATTCGGTGGGCGATAGACACGAATATT
The DNA here is from genome assembly GCA_963921935.1 of Galeruca laticollis. Lineage (NCBI taxonomy): Eukaryota > Metazoa > Arthropoda > Insecta > Coleoptera > Chrysomelidae > Galeruca > Galeruca laticollis. The sequence continues at coordinate 8,545,797 of OY998180.1, read as the reverse complement.
GCCGCTATTTGACGATTGGTAACTTTTTCATCCCTAAAAATAACACGATTCCAAAATTGTTCGTCATAAGCAATATGCTCTAAAGCAAATCCCATTCTTGCTTCTTTGTGACTATTGATTAATAATAGTTTCTTTACTGCTGCGTGGCATTTCAATTCAGACTGTGCTACTCTGCGACGGCCCGTACGACAGGATGCTGGAAAATTTGCCGCCGGAACAGCTTGAGCTATTGTTTCAAATGGATTTGCTCTCAAATGGTTAATCAAAGCAGCATCCTGTTCAGCAGTTGACTTTCTCGGACGTCCTAAGCCTGGAGTTGTATCAATTCGTCCCTCATATCGCCATTTTCTTACAATACTTGAAACTGAGTTCTTGCTTACATTGTAAAATGTCGCAGTTTGCGTCACTGACCACCCATCGTCTATGTTTGCGACTATTTCACCTTTCGTCACTGAATGACAGATGTCAAATATTCAATGTTGACGGCTTGCGCTGCATGATTCGCCGGTTTGCTCTGCATGATTCGCCGGTTTGCCCTTGCTACTAAAACTCTACCAAAGTCCATGCAAGAAGTGCTTAACTCTTTGATTAAATTCGTCAGCTATATAAAATCCAGTGCTTTCAACATCCGTCTTTTCAAAGAATTCTGTAAAGACCTATTCTCGAAACTCCTTTGCTCTATACTGCTGTTCATTGGTTGTCGAAAGGGAATGTTATTGAACGCGTATTTAAACTAAAAGACGTACTTAAAGCGATTTGGAAAGGCAAGGGAAACATTATTTTATGGAACATTTTAATGACCAAGCTTGGATCCAAAGAATTGCCTATTTATCGGACATCTTCGGACAGTTGAACAAGTTAAATATAAAACTTCAGGGATAGGACTTACACCTTATGTATATTAGAGATAATCATCAGGCATTTATTTCCAAGCTTGCAAACTGGCGACGTTGAGTAAATCTTGGAAACTATGCAATGTTTGAACATCTGAGCACCATGGTTAAAGCATCGGAGGCAGGAATTGTGGAGGAGGATATTAATTATCACCTTCAATCCCTTGAAAATCAACTTCAACGTTATTTTCCCAAGTTATCTGACCAAGCAGATGCAGTAGTGAGGAACGCATTCCATGCCTCGTTAAATGTTGCCGACGTTCCTGATCGATTGCAAGATGAATTTTTAGATCCTAAAAATGATTCTACAACACGGGCCTTATTTCAGGAAAAAACGAACGTTGACTGAATTTTGGTGTGCCATGCGTCATTCATATCCTAACGTCACTCTGCTTTCTTACATACTTGTACAGTTGCGGCCAATAAAAAATGGGACAACTCTTATAGCATATTTTTGTCTAATTTTAGCTGCTTGAATTTGTCTTATGAATATGTCATATCTTTGCTTGAGGTGCATGCTCTTTAATTTTTTTCTGAAAGTCTGATCTATACCATAGCTGGTGCTCCATCGGTACAAACTCCACCCAAATTTTCACATTTTAGTTCATTAGTTTCAAATAATTACCGTATCATCTCCATAACGTCTTCACTCTTCGTGGTGGTTTTTAAGGCTTTACAAAACAAAAACGCTTCTTTAATATCCAACTAAACTTACCTTACGAAAACAAGTAACTGGGCACATGAAGTAACATCTGTAGACTCGTCAAGTTGTTTTATCCATTTCATTATATCGAATATCTTTTTTCGGTTTTTGTTGTTATTCTCGTATTTTTACTTTTGTTAAATTAATTGTGTTCGTTTTCAGTAAAGTTTTTTATACATCATCATTAGTAAATAATAAAAGTAGTATTAACAATGTAAAAGTTTATTTTTATAAATGTAGACTGCACCGATTTAGTGCACATAAACTTGCCCGTATATCTTAAACCGTTGGTATCTCAAAAAATGTTCAAAAAAGTCAATTGTTGCATTTATAAATGAAATTTTTTTGATTTACCAAAAAAATGCCGCATCCACCATTGACCTTAGTGCGTCCATGAGCTCACAAGTATAGTGTAGACTTGTTTATCGCGCCAAAAAGTGGGTTTATTAACGGTTTTGTATTCATTTGAGTCTCGAAGAGTAAAGACGTGCGAGCATTGACTTCGAAATTAAAGTTTATTATCAGTTTCGGCAATTAGCCGGAACAAAAACAAGTGAGATAAGCGATAAAAATAATCATTAGTGCTGGTGACAAAAAAAAAAGAAAAAAAGAAGAGAAAGCAAAAACAACAAAAATGTATTCATCAACGAACCTTACAGGTTTTGATGTAAATGGTCAACCAATGTATATACAGGGTCACCCAACAACAAACAATCAATATCCTCAAACACAAATAAATCAAACACATTCAAATTTAATCCAAAATTACCCAATTACAAACCCACAAATACAAATTAATCCTGCACAATCGACACAATACTCAATGTACTCCTCTCAAATAAATCCTTTACCACCAACCCAAAATCAGTTCACTCCAATGTTTGTTACACCACAAAACAATCAACAAACAAATTCACAACTGCATAGAGCTTTTTCCACAACAGATGAAGAACAAGAAATGGAAGAGAACTCCACAGAGAATAACAACTCAGTAGCCTGGCAAGTAGCAAAAGGGACAAAAAGGAAAAAAATAGTCAAACTCTACGAACAGCCAGAACGACTGTAAACGAAATACCTACGAACAACAGATATGCTTCATTATCAAACGAAAACGGAGAAAACACAAATGCAGAAGAAGATACAACTAACAAATCTCCAAAACCACCGCCGATCTTCATATATGACGTCATCAATTACCCGAAAATGATAAAACAGCTTTCAGACGTAGCAGAAACAGAAGAATATAACACCAGAACAATGGCAAACAATATAATCAAAATAAATAGTAATACACCCGACACTTACAGAAAAATAATCAAATTTCTAAAGGAAAGAAATGTCGAATTTCACTCATACCAAACGAAAGAAGAACGTGCCTACAGAGTAGTTATAAAAAACCTCCACCACACTGTCGAATTAAAGGAAATAACTGAAGAATTGAAAGAAAATGGTCACCGAGTCAGAAACATAATCAATGCCGGGCACTGGCAAACTAGAGAACCCTTAAATATGTTCTTTGTAGACCTGGAGCCGGCACAAAATAACAAGGACGTATACAAGATAAGAGCTCTACATAACAAGATAGTTGTAATAGAACCCCCAAACAAATCAAAAACCATAATACAATGCACAAGATGCCAACTATATGGCCACTCAAAAAACTATTGCAATAGATCTTACCTTTGTGTAAAATGTGGAGGACGACACAATTCAACAGAGTGCAAAAAAAGCAAAGACACCCCAGCAACATGTGCGCTCTGCGGAGGACCACATCCCGCCAATTTCAAAGGATGTACATACTATCATAACCTAACGAAAAATAGAAATATTACACAAAGGCCACAAAACATACAAAACATTCACCCCAATCAACCTCAATCAACGCAAGCTACAGTTACTAGTGGTACCTTGAACAACGATATGACTTACGCACAAGCAATTAATAATAACAATAAAACCTCACAAGACATCACACTAACCAAATTTCTGGAAGAGTTCTGACAAATGTTCAATCAACTCATGCAACAAAATAGCACAGTACTCAACGTGCTAACCATGCTAGTTCAAAAATTAAAATAATGGCTAAATTTTTGAGGATAGCTCTCTGGAACGCAAACGGACTCACAAAGACGAAGTTAAGTTATTCCTGGAAGATCATTATATAGACATCTTACTTGTCAGTGAAACGCATTTTACAGCTGAAACCTATTTCAACATTCCAAACTACAAAACATACTACACAAACCATCCAGATAGTACTGCACATGGAGGAACTGCTATCATCATAAAACAAACTATTGTACATTATCAACTACCAAAATATGAAGAAAACTACTTACAAGCTACTTCAATAAAAGTTAGGACACTGCCATATGAGCTAACAGTATCAGCAGCCTACTGCCCACCAAGGCATAATATCAAAAAAGAAGACTTCGAACTGTACTTCAGAACTCTTGGTCAAAAATTCTTAGCGGGTGGAGATTACAACAGCAAAAACACATTATGGGGATCACGGTTAACCACAACTAAAGGTAGAGAACTTGCTAATCTGATCCATGACTGCAAATACTCCTTCAATTCAACAGGTACTCCAACATATTGGCCAACAGACCCCGCAAAAATACCAGACCTTCTAGACTTTTTTGTAACAAATGGACTCTTGACAACTTATACAGACATAATTCCTAGTTACGACTTATCATCTGATCATTCTCCAGCTATTGCTACCATCAGTTCAGCACCTATTACAAAACAAAAAGAAAAAAAATTACACAACAATAAAACAAACTGGGAAAACTACAGAAATGTATTGACAAACAACATAAACCTAAATATACGATTGAGAACTCCGGAAGACCTAGGTTCAACAGTTGAAATGATGATATCACTACTACAAGAAGCGGCTCTTCAATCCACTCCACCCCAAAAGCCACAAAAACATGTCGGTAATATTCCACTAGAAATCAAACGTCTTCTAAAAGAAAAAAGAAAAGCTAGATCTATTTGGCACCGTACACGCAACCCGATCAACAAAACCAGATTTAACCAACTAACAAACAAATTAAAAGCTAAGCTCAAAAAATACAGAGAAGAATCATTTACCGACTACCTAAATCGATTCGACCAATCAATATGGAAACCAATCAAAAATGCAAGAAAACCCAAAGACCCAGTACCACCAATCAGACAAACAACACCAACTATAGGATCCTGGGCAAAAAGTGAAAAAGAGAAAGCAGATCTCTTTGCGCAACACTTCTGTAATACTTTTACTCCTCACAGTGACGAATTAGACCAGGAAATAGAATAAAACCTAGAAACGCCTACTGAAGAAAGTCAACCAATAACACTTGTCACTCCGAGGGAGATAAAAGAAGTTATCAAATTCTTGGGACTAAAAAAGGCACCTGGACCAGACAAAATTACACCAAAAATGCTTAAAGAACTTCCACAAAAAGCAACAGTGTTATTAACATACATATTTAATGGAATATTAAGAATACAACACTGGCCAGAAAAACTGAAAACATCGCAAATAATTGCAGTAATCAAACCAGGAAAAGAACCCACAGATGTAAACTCCTACCGACCAATAAGCCTGATATCAGTCCTTTCAAAAATCTTTGAAAAACTCATACTACACAAAATTAACAACAACATAAGACCTGAAGAGTGGATCCCACACCATCAATTTGGATTTCGCCAGGGGCACTCAACAATCCAGCAGATACATCGAATAACAGATGTCATCAACAAAGCCTACGAAAATAAAAGCTATTGCTCGGCGGTATTCCTGGACGTCAGCCAAGCCTTTGACCGCGTCTGGCATAAAGGCCTACTTTACAAAATCAAACAAATCCTTCCCTCCTACTGTACCCTACTTAAATCCTATCTCAGTGACCGAAAATTTGAAATAAAAATGGGAAACGAAAGATCAGAAGTTCAACCAATAAAAGCAGGAGTTCCACAGGGTAGCGTTCTTGGGCCACTGCTGTATGTTCTATTTACATCGGACCTGCCAACCTCCAGACATACTACACTTGGGACATTTGCCGATGATACAACCATATTATCGGTGAACAACAACCCAGAAAGATCAGTAATAAACCTACAAGAACATCTTAACACCCTCCAAAATTGGTTTGAAAAATGGAGAATAAAGATAAATGAAAATAAATCCAGCCACATTACCTTTACACTACGCAAAACTCCAACACCGGAAGTTCACATCAACAATGTCCTAATACCCAAAAAACAAGAAACAAAATACCTAGGAATGACCTTGGACTGTAAATTAACATGGAAACAACATATAACCAAGAAAAGAAAGACTTAACAACTAGACAAATAAACTGGTTAATAGGTAGAAGATCCAAACTAGCGGTGGATAACAAAATACTTATCTATAAGACAATAATCATACCAATCTGGTCCTATGGAATTGAGCTATGGGGTTGTGCGAGCAAATCCAATACAACTATAATCCAAAGATGCCAATCTAAATTTTTAAGAACAATATTAGATGCCCCATGGTTTGTCTCCAATGAAACAATACATAACGACCTCAAAATAAAACTTGTGAAAAATGTCATCCAACAAAGAAGCAACTACCACCACGCTAAAATCGAAAACCACGAAAATCCAACTTTAGAACCCTTACTGACAAGAGAAGACAACAGACGACTCAAAAGAAACTGGCCAATAGACTTGATGTGAAGTACCTGAGGTTTGTCAATGGACAAATTCTCATCATGCCATAATCCCAACCATAATATTAGCTTATAGAAATGTATTTTTTTCTGATTGCTGATTGTATTGTAAATAAAAAAAATTAACGGTTTAAATTTTACTAATTTCCAATTTGCCCTTTAATAATTATAGGTAAAAAACATCTTTAATTCCCAACTTTAGAGCCCAATAATTCGTTAACGAAGGGATTAAAGGTACATTTTCATATAATATATCATCATTATTTTTAGTCTCCCTATCATCTCCCAAGTTTTTGGTATAGACTCCTGGGATACCTTATATAAACAGTAAATAGGAACATTGAATTTCTCCTGGATTACTGTTGGTTGGGGTGGAGTCATTTCTCCTCTAAATTATATTACATTTTACAGTAACTAAATCAACTCTAGTCAGGTCAGTCATGCTCTTTAAACTGCTCCCTACTTGTGTTTGAAACCTTGTTCTTCAGCTGCATTTCAGGAATTACCTAGCCGCAAATTTTTGGGAGTCACCTATTTTGACGAGGGCAAAGTTTTACACTTTACAACAGTGATCCGCAACCTTTCCTCATCTGAGGCACACCAAACTGCTCCCTAGAATTTCGTGGCACACCAAAATCTAAAATATATTTATAGCAGTGGCGTAGCTAGGTCGGGGTTCAGTTCACTCCATGTATACTAATTATTTATGGATGTCCAAACTACCTTAGTTTTTTTTTATTGTTTTAAAATGTGAAGAAGCCCCTTTCAGATTTGGGGCATCAAAATTTTCACTCAGGACATAATACATATTTTTTTTTATTATTCAGATAGAATGAAAAATACAACATGAGAACTATACTAAATACTAGGTAGGACAGGTAGGTATACTAAATTTACTTCTGTTGACACGTCAATAGTAATAAATATTTTGACATGATGATGACTGATTAATGTGATATTTGCGCTTGCTTCGTTGAACACAAAAGTTTTATATTCGGCTCAATTTTAGACAGCGCAACTCTTATTTCATGGTCAAGATCTTTTAAGCATGACCGTTTATCATTTTTAATTAATACAAGCGTTGAAAAACTTTGCTCACATAAATATGTTGTGGAAAACGGAAGTAGTGTGAAGATGGCCTTGTCGGAGATGCGTGGATATTCTGTCTTGATGGAAATCCAGAAAACATCTAACGGAACTTCGTCGAATTTAAGTTTTAGGGTCATATCATTACTTAATTCTGTGAACTCCTCTCGAGATTGCAATGGCAGTGCTTCCGTGGAACTTATTGCATTGGTTGCGAAAGGATTTCGAATCCAATTGTATTGTTCCGTTTTGATAGAATGGGAATAGTATTCAAATTTTTGTTAAAGCATACTTAAATGTTGTTGGGCCAAATCCACAATCAACTGCTTGTTTTCGATCGTACTGTGGTTGGTCCTGTGATACATTTCTAGACATACTTTTTGCAACTGTTCCTGCCAAAGTTCAAGTTTATTTTTGAACCCTTGTAATTTATCGGAGCACGTCAATATATTTTCATTCCGTCCTTGCATTTTTTTATTAAGTTCATTCAGATGTTCGAATATATCAGCCATGTATGCAAGTTTGGCTATCCAGTATTCATCATGAAGGTGCTGGCATAGATCGTACATATCTTGACTTGAAAGAAACTCACGCACTTCGTAGCGAAGTTCAAACAGTCGAGCTAAAACTTTTCCCCGGGATAACCAACGAACTTCTGTATAAAACAGTAAGGATTCATGTTCGCTTCCCATTTCTTCACAGAGTATTCCAAAGATTCGCGAATTTAAGGCTCTCGATTTAATTATGTTTATGATCTTAATACATTCATTCATTGTGATCGAAAGCTGTTCGGGCAAATTTTTGACCATCAATGCTTCTCGATGTATGCAGCAATGTGTAATTTGTATTGACGCATTTTTTTGTTTTACACAAGATACAAAACCTTTCTTACTGCCCATCATTGCAGCAGCACTATCTGTACAAATAGCAACGCAATTGGTCCACTGAATATTATGTATTTTAAAAAAATTATCAGTTACTTGGAAAATTTGTTCACTAGTAGTTCTCTCTGGAACCTCCTTACAAAATAAATAATGTTCTTTAATAGAGTCCTCGTCAACGAAACGTACAATAGCCATCAGTTGTGCTTTATTTTTAATATCGGTTGATTCGTCGATTTGAAGCGCAAAAATTCCAGCCGAAATGATTTTTTTAATTAGTGTTCCCAAAATATCATTTGACATATCTTGGATACGTCTTTTAACAGGCCGACAAAGAAACTTTACTCACGTCCTTAACTTCGTTTGGCCCAAGCATAAGTCTAACAATTTCCATGCATGCTGGTTTAATAAGCGTTTCACCGATAGTGTGCGGTTTTTTTTGTTGTGCAATTAATTTTGCAACAAGGTAGCTTGCTTCTAATGCCTTTTCAAAAACCGTAACCGCCGATTTCATAAACTGCTTTTGTTTCTTATTTTGATCCAAGCGCCGTTGGAAAAATTGAATGTCTTTTTTGACGCAACTGGGATGATTTGTGATCAAATAACGGTTTAGTTTGCTGGGTACCATTGCTTCATTTGACAACTGTTCACCGCAAATGAAGCATTCAGGCTTTGGAGCCGCTTCGTCGCCACACCAAGTGAAACCATATCGAAGGTAGTTTTGATTGTACTTCCTTTTCAGCACCTTTTTTGCTCTTTTTGCAGCACTTATGCTGGAGCTTGTGCTAGGTTCTTCGTCATCTGCTCGTGATTTCAGCAAAAATTTATCCATATTTGAAGCACTATAGTTATTTATAAAAGTAGATACTGCAACAAAACTTAGTCCAAATTAATTTAATTTATTTAGACACAATATGGCCAACAACGTAAAAAAGAAAACAGGAACTCTAAAAATAACACTTAACTAAATATAACTAATTTATATTCACTTATTTATAAGGCACAAGAATTTATTTATATAGCAATTCACTATTTATTTCACTCTACGATTTATTTGTTTGCCCGCGTATTTATCTGATTCACTTGACTATTCGACTCTCTCTGAGTCTCTAAGCGACGACAGGCGCGCTTATATAGGCAGCGGCGATGTTCAGGAAAACATCGAGTCGCGCCTCGAACGGCACGGATCTTTCTAGTTTAGTCGCCTTCGAGAATCAAGCCGCCGCGCCGCGCCGATAGACGGATAGACGTTTACCATCGGCGCTGTTGTCAGATTGCTTTATTTTTCGCGGGTCTCGCTACAATACGAATCTGATTCGTATTGTCTGAAAGAGCGGCACACCTCAAGTCGGCTTACGGCACACCAGTGTGCCGCGGCACACCGGTTGCGGAGCACTGCTTTACAAGATGAGAAAGAGCCACGTTTTTACTGAACGCCACTATTGTAGCCTATCATATTCTTCTGTTGTAGGCAGATGATCAAAGTGAAATACATAATTTATTTAAATTTTAGAGTGAAGATGACCCTGATAGCTCATTCTTTGCTACTGAACCATCTACTTCACCTCTTGCTTCTTCTCCAGGTCCTACTGCTCAAGCGAACTGGTCGGTTGATGGTGTTTTCAAAATACCTACTGCACCGAAGGATAAAGAAGATGCCTCTGATGATGCTACAATTGCTTTACGTACAAGGCAAGCATCAATTTTATTATTAAAAATACATTTGGAAAAAAATATAGTCCCAGATTCTTATTTTTCATTATTTACAAAACATCATCTAAACCTTTCATGTACTGAAAAATGTAAATAATATTTTTACGACCTCTTTTATGCATTATTGGTTATACTGGGTGTAACAAAATGGTAGGTCATAAATGAAAGCACATATTCTGGTGCCAAAAATAACTCGATTGAACCCAACTTACCCCAGTACAAATTGAAAAAATCTGTTTGTATTTGGTAACTTTCTTTATATGCACATTAGTACTGAGGTAAGTTAGTTTCAATTGAGTAATTTTTGGCCCCAGAATATGTAGTTTAATTTATGATCCACCTTTATGTTATATGTGTATAATGTATAAGTTGAATTTAATATTTATAATATACCCATAACCTATTCAAATTTATCTTTAGATCCAAACTTTCCTTAAGTTCAACTCCACTAGAAGTAATAGAAGAAGCTTTTATTCCACCTGATATTACTACTGATATGTATGAAATGGACTGTGATAATGAAGATTGGATGAATTTTCTGAAGACATTCACTAGACCTTTAGATGAAGTCAATAAACTTCCAGAGGAAGAAGAATTGGATCCAGAATATAATGTGTTATCTGATGAAGAAATAGATAAACCTGATAAGGAAGAACTTAGGGTGGACAAAGCTGTCAAAGTTAGCAGAAAAGAATTGAATGCATTGATTTCAGAGTTGTATGAATTTTGTACAAATGAGCAAGCATATCTTAATGGAGTGGAAGATGATGAACCAGAGACATCAAATTTTTTAAACTCTCACTTGCAAAATTCTGTAAATTGTTCAGAAAGCAACACTTACTTGGATAATACAGTAAGTAAAAAAATGGTGTCTACCTAGATGATATTAGATAAGAAAAATTTAGTTTTATGAGAATTCAACTCAAAGCAAATATTTTTTAGCTAACTCAGAGAAATGATTTCAATGCGAAATCCATTTATGAAGTGAAAGAAAAAACTACGATTACAGACCTTCAGATTGGTTTATTAGGTCAACAATTGAGGCAGCATGTACAATTACTGACTCAAAACTATTTATTAACGTATCAACACCCCGAGCTACATCACTATTCAGTACAGATGAAGGAATATTTGGTAAGTTAAATCTATATATATATATATATATATATATATATATGAGACACTATAATAGATCTTTTCATAATATTAAAAGAAAAAACATAAATAAATTTAATAACTTGAGAGATGAGTGGTACGGTACATTTCTTAAGACAAAGCCCTCTTGGATTAAGAACCTTTCTAATGTGAGTATCCCCCCTAATGTAGAGAAGTTTCTGTCGTTGGGCCCTAAATTCAGTGTGGAACCTCAATTAGGTATAGATATACCAATTAAATCCATCCTCTCTGATATCGATTACATTTCTTCTCTGATTCCGGACGTTGATAATAGAAGTCTTGCTGTTGCTAGTTCCATTAATGTTATCACTAATCATGCTCATAAAGATGATTGCCATCCATCTCCTTTTCGAAATTTGTTGTTTGAAGCAAGATGTTTCCTGAAAATGCACCCTGAGTTAATTGTTACTAAATCAGATAATGGTAACGTGACTGTTGTTATGTTAAAGGAGGATTACCTCAAGTTATCTCAAGATATAATCGACAATGATTCTTCCTATGTTACCCTCTCGAGAGATCCCAGTAGGACGATTCAATCCAAATCCAACACTCTTGTTAAGAGATTATATAATAAGAGACAGATTGATGAGATCACGAAGAAAAAATTAACTTCTTATAACTCAGCCATAGCAAAATTTTACACTTCCTAAAATTCATAAGCCTACCTTGTCGCTTCTATCAACTCTCCTACTGAATTTATTGCCTCTTTCCTCACAGATATCTTGACTAAGGCATACAGTAATGAGAATGAGTATTTCATTAAGGACTCCTTCCAGGTTTTTGAGTTATTTAACAGAAGAACTCTTCCACAAAACTATGTTTTGGTCAGTCTGGATGTGGTTTCACTTTTTAGCAATGTTTATTTACAAGCAGTTATACGTTCAGTTCACAAACAGTGGCCATCCATTAGTGCGGTGTGTAATATTGATATTCACATGTTCATTGAGTTGATTGAATTCCTGTTCAGTTCTACCTGCTCTTCTTTTAATAATAAATTTTACAAACAGACTTTTGGTACTCCTATGGGAGCTAGTATTTCTCCGATATTAGCGTGCTATGTAATGGATGATCTGTTGGACGTGGTCCTTCCGGTACTTCCTTTCAATGTACCTTTCATCAAGAAATATGTTGATGATATAATCCTGGCTTGCCCTGTGGACTCCACCCAAGATCTCCTTTTCACCTTTAATAGCTATGATCCTTACATTCAGTTTACTCTCGAAACAGAAAACTCTAACATGGCTGTCCCCTTTTTAGATACTTTATGGACTAGGTCTCCTGATAATGTGATTATAATTGATTGGTATAGAAAACAAAGTAGCTCTGGAAGATATCTCAACTACAATTCTTACCATAAATTTAGCATAACTTGGTTAAACAAATGACAGCTAGAGTTATGAACCTCTCTGACCCTGTGTTTAGAGATAAGAATCATGATATTCTCTTCAATTTGTTCCTGGACAATTCCTATCCAAAACAGTTACTAAGAAAGATCATCTTCATTACGTCTTCTGTTTTATCACATACTTCAATACAATCAATTGACGCAGCAGGTGCAGCTGAGTTGGATCCTCTCTCGGCCTCTAGAACGATTCCTTCCGTTTTAACGGTTTCTCTGCCTTATATAAAGGAAATTACGCCCAGACTTACTAGGATTTTTTCACAATACTTACAGAATGTTAGGTTTGCCTGCAGGAGTTCCTTGATTGTTAGGTTAATTTATAGTCCTTTGAAAGATAAGATACCTGTCGTGGATTGTAGTAATGTTGTTTATAAGCTATGTTGTAACAGTTGTGGCCTCTCATATATTGGTCAAACCTCCCAAAAAATTTCTAGCCGTGTATCCCTCCATAAAAGTGATACAAGGTTACATCCTGAAAGATGTTCTCTGGCTAATCATGTCTCCTCGTTGGATCATGTCATTGATTTTGAAGGAGTTAAAATCCTTTTTCGTGAGAGAAGTTATAACAAAAGATTGTTTGTGGAAATGGCTTTCATCTTCCAAGAAGAAGGTTGTATGAATAAGAAGACTGACATTCAGAATTTGAGTAATCTCTACTCCCTCCTCCTAACGCTTGATAAGCACAATTGTCTTCATATTAATAACAATAATAATAATAATGATAATATTAATAATTCTCACTAGTTTCCTACTTGTGTCATCATGGTAGGTGTTCCCCCTTTATTAAAAGATCCATAATAATATTAATAATAATAATAAATAACATCAATAATCACATATTAATTCTCGTTAATGAGAATTTCATTGGAGTGATATTTCACAACAGTTCCATAATTTTGGTACCACCCCGGTATTCTCTTGAAAGTTTCAATTCGATTGTTTCAGTGTCTCGCGTCATTGCAAAGATCGATTCTTTTCATTCATTTAGTAATGATGAATGTTGTACTTAACCTGACATTTTCAGTTTCCGCCATTATTCTCACAAGTCCGCGAGGATGTGTGGATTCTCGATTTTTAATATTTTAACTTTTTAATGTTTTAAATTTGAACCAGTAGTAGGCAAATGTATTGCCGACTGGACCTATTTCTCTAATGACTTGCTGTTGTACACTTTTCCTGTATTCAAGATCTATGATGCAATCTCGATCAATGTAAGTTGTAGAAATGTTTGTAAGAACACTTTTTATAATTTATGTTTTTCTTTCCTTATTGTAGTTCCCTGATGATGTAAATAAAGATTTATGAAAGCTTGGAGAATTGAATAGAGTGTATTTTTCCTCTTTTGCTGCAATCCCCAAAAAGATATTTTTCAATTTGTATATATATATATATATACATATATAATTCAACTTTTTTAGTAAAAATAAGGCTTCTTCATTGTGCGTTATATTACATTGTTTTTGTTATTTCATGACATAAATAGACATGTCATGCAATGAAGAATTGACTAAATATCATTCTTTTAATAATTGATTATATTTTCTTTTATTTTTAAAGTCTGTAGTAGCCATTTACATATGAGTTATCACTTTAACCATACATCATTAAAAACTCATTAATCTATGCTATATATATATATATATATATATATATATATATATATATATATATATTTCCAACGTATAGTTTGGGACACTGTATTTGATTGATTATCGTGCACCAAGATCCAGCATCACGATATGACTTAAGAAAATGATTTTCTAACAAAACTTTTCACGAAAAAGGGAATTTTCTACCTAACGTATAAACTGACACTGCCATTCAATGTATATTTTGGGAACATGTTCCCATAGTATACGTTATAACAAATGTCTCGAATTATCTGATGTTTATATACGCAATGTATACTTTGAGAACATAATAATCATTTGCAATTCTTGGAGACATAGAAGGTTGATGTAATGAGGAGCTTCAGGTTATTTTTAATATTATATTGTATAGATCAGGTACATTTAATTTAACCTTCTAAAGAAAGATGTGGTCACCCTTTGTGAATTTCTTTGAATAAAAAAATGTCAATGTACTTTGAGAAAATTTTCAATTGACATTCATTTAATAATTAGAACTAATGTATGTAACCTGTACATTTTGCTCTCGATCTATATGAAACGTTCATTTTCCTTGGAAATAATCAGATGTAATGCCGAAATAAGTATTAATAACTTTATAATAAGTGTACACACTCTTCTTCATCTTGAATTAGATACTGAGATTTGTGACATTTTAATGATATATTGTCCATATTGAAGAAACGTCCATATTATAAACAATAAAACGTACAGGTTGTTTACATAAGCTAATTTCACATTTTGGACAATACTCATATGCAATAGATATATGAGGTACACGGAAGGTTAAAGTATCAATATAATGTTGAAATTGAGGACATTTTAGTAGTTCATTGTATAGTTCACGAAAATTTATCTAGACATTTACAAAATGATTCTATATTCTCTTATGATTCTATTAAGAAGCCCAAAAGTTAATTGAATGCGAAAAAGGCCTTAATGGCATCGGTAGCATGCAACGATCAGGTAATAAATAAAACGAAAAAATCGTAACTAGTCGTGTCCCCAAACTATCATGTCTTTGAATAATATATGTTACATATGTTCTTTCTTTAATCTATTTATTTAGTATTGACTGCTTTTATTTTGTACATTTTTCAGTACAGAAAGTGTTAAAAATCGATTTCAGATTATTAACGCCATTTCTAATAATACCTAATATTAATCAATAAAAATATTAATTCTGATCAAAAATTGACGAATTAACTAAAAAATAGTTTAATGATGAGTAGATGAGAAAAATATTACTTCTTTTTTAGAAAGAAACACCATCATTCATTTCAGTTAATAAACTGACCATATTGTTGATTTTTTTTTACTTATGATAAAATTTCAACAAGCACTGTCTCTTAATGTCAATCACTCGATGGGTACTAGTTGAATAAAACAGTCAATTTGTATTTTATAAATTCTACTACTTTGTTTCTAATTTATGTCATTTTTAATCTTATACTCATTCCATCGGAGTCAGCCAACGAGTGAACATCGTTAACTGCGACTCTGACAACTTTTTAGGTTATTTACATGTTTTTCTTTAATATTATCAATAGTTTTTTGTGATAATCCTGTGCAAATAATAATCAACATGTGATAATTAACAGTCAATTAGTGCTTTCGTTTTACAAACTACGAATCCTTACAATTAGTCAGTTGGACAATTAAATTCTCCAGTGGCGTAGCATTAGAATCAACAGGTAACTGATATATTCCTTTTATATTACCCACAGAGTCCTTCTGGGACGTCTGTCGCATTAATAAAATGTATTGTGAAGTGGTTTTGGTAACCAGGACCGCTCACAAAAATGAGCTCCATTAACAACCAAAATCAAATGTCGTCATTACAACCTATCACAACTAACTGCACAAAATCTTATGTTGCTGCAACCCTAACTAAACCTCCTCCTCCGACTTTTCCAAATAGGGATCAAGCCATTATCTTACATGCAATTTCCAACACCGTTCTCTTTGGATATGTAAAAGCTGTAGGGGACATTGTTACCCCTAAAAATATTACCTTTGCGTCACGAATCTCAAATAACCGTATTTGTACTTATCTATTCTGGAGTAATATTGTCAATGATCTTCTCAGTGCCCATCAGAGCATCTCCATTAATTCCACAACTATCCCTATACGCAGACTTATCACGCCGGCAAAACGTATTCTCATATCCAATGTATCTTCCACCATTCCTCACGCCATAATTGAAAATGCTCTAAAATATATTGGACTACAGTTAGCCTCCTCTGTTTCGTTTGTAAAATGTGGCATACTAGGTGATGAATACGCTCACATTATGTGTTTCCGTAGAGTTTCTTACGTTATTGCTGAAAATGATAACTTCTCCGTACAAACATCTCTCCTAATAACTCATGATAATACTCAATATAGAATATTTGTATCATCTGATAAGCTTGAATGTTTCCTATGCAAACAAGCAGGACATACTGCTGACTCCTGCACAAATACTACTACGTCCCAAACACAAGACGACATCCCACCCCCCTCTAACTCTATATCACAATCTACGGTTAATATTTCTCTCGATAGTGCTCCCAGACAACTCACACTACCAAATACCTCGAATGAAACTGAGATAACTCAATTACTAACTCCTCTTACCAGACCTTATAAAAAACGTTCAAATAATCGATTTTCACAAATTTTGATAAAATCTGTATTTACGTTGATAGCAGAATTTCACAAATCACGCAAATACATATACTTATATGAAGCAGTTTGGGGACCTTTCTAGTAGATAAATTACGATTGAAAATTATTAATCTGGTAATCTGTATCAAATTCAAAAATGATAATTATTCTTAATTACTGTAAACAATCTATATTCTAATTTGAGTAATAAGAGATGCAAATTTTGATGGTGAACAAAAAATTCTGGAAGTCGACAAAGGGACATACATATAGAATAGATAGTCCGATGGCACGTTGTTATACGTGAGGTTTAGTACGGGGACATCAACAAATTTTCAATACAATAAATTCATCTAACGTTTGTTGCAGTGTTTCAAATGAGGTTTTAATTGGTTTTTGATCAAATACTGATTGTGATCAATAAATCATCAGAAGGTAGATAATTTTGTAGGTTGACATCGGGATGTACATGAAATGATATTATGAAGACAGTTCTTATATGAGTTAGAGTATTCGGTGACAATTGAAAATTATTATCTTTATATCCGAAGCGATATATGGATCAATCGCTGCATTTTCTATAAAAAACGTTCAAATAATTGAATTTTACAAATTTTGATCAAATCTGTATTCATGTCGAAAGCGAAATATCCCAGATTACTTGAAGACATATGTATGAAATAGTTTGAGGACCTTTGTAGTAGATTAATATCGATTAAAAATTATTAATCTGATAATCTGTATCAAATTCTAACTTGATAATTATTCTTAATTACTATAAACACTCTATATTCAGTTTTGAGCAACAAGAGATGCAAATTTTTGTGGCGAAACAAAATTTTGGAAGTCAATAAAGAGACATACATATAAGAGAGATAGATCGAGGACACGTCGCTATACGCAATGTGTAGTATGGGGACATCTAAAAAATTTCGAAACAATAAATTTTTCTATCGTTTACTGCAGTGTCTCAAAGGAGGTTTTAATTGGTTTTTTATTAAATACTGATTGTGAATTTCTTAATAAAACCTTTCAAATTCCGAACGTAGATAATTTTGTGAAATAACATCGGGATATACATGAAATGATATTACGCGCGTTAGGGTTTTCGGTGACAATTCAAAATTATTATTAATATGTCCGAAACGATACATGGAATCAATCGCTGCATTTTCTATAGAAAACGTTCAAATAATCGAATTTTACAAATTTTGATTAAATCTGTATTCATGTCGAAAGCGAAATATCCCAGATCACGCGAAAACATATACAGTGTGGAAACCATTTATAGAATAAAATTCTTTATGTCATTATTTTAGAAAATTATAAAAAATGCCGAGACACGTCAACTTTTGAATTAAGTTGTGCGTTATGTAAACATAAATTCAAATGTACAGGGTGATTCACGCAAGTATGCCATAGTCGGTGTTGTTTTTTTAATGAAACACCCTGTATATTTGCATATTTTTGAAATCCGCTTAATGAACCGATTCCAACGAACTGAGTAATGTATGGTCAATTATGAATTATACAGGGTGACATTTTAAAATTAATAATTTATTACACTTGAAATATTGGTACTTTTTTAAATTAGCTAAATATGGATTTATCACAAATCTGAACTAACTAATTATTAGACGTATTTGTTATTAAACAAAACCTGCTACGCCCATGAATTTTATCATAAAATACCTAAAAATTGCATAAAAAGGCCAATAATTAAACAAAAACGGTAAATAATGTGGTTTGTTTTTAATCGGTAAATAATGTGGATTGTTTTCTATTCTCTCCGTTGTTGATGTGTTGACAGTTTATACTGAAAAACTAAAATCTTTGTCAAATACTATTTCCTTGTCGACATAACAATGAAATATTTAACTGAGACTCACCGAATTGTGTTTTTAATGATGATCGGGTATGGGGATAACTGAAGAAGTCAAGTTGAAGTGGCAAACTTATTTAATCACAGGTATCCCGAATTTCCTAATATTTCACAAAGTACTGTGTCTGAAATTCTTGCACAATTCAGAGAACCTGGACATGTCAAACCATTGAAAAGAAAACCACACTTCGTTGAAGATGATGTGAAAGTGGATATTTTGTTAAGTGTCCAAGAGAATCCAACTTCTAGGACACGTCAAATTGCCCGTGAGAATAATGTTAGTCATACATCTGTTCTAAGATGTCTTCATATCGAAAAACTTCATCTCTACAAATTAACTTTTGTGCAGGAGTTAACAGAAGACGATCCAGATCGTAGAATAGATTTCTGCGAAAGATTGATGAATAAGCTGAACAGAAATGAAATAGCTCTTGGTACCATTCTTTTTTCTGACGAATCAACATTCACATTTAATTGAGAGGTAAACCGACAGAACTGTAGATATTGGTCAGCAGAGAATCCTAATTGGATGCGTGAGACACATACTCAGTACCCTCAAAAGGTGAACGTTTGGGCCGGTACCATAGGCGACCATATTATTGGTCCAATATTTATAGATGGGAATTTGACAGCGGAAAAATATTTAAATATGCTTAGAAATGAAGTTATACCTGCGTTGGCAAACTTATATCCCAACACAATAGATCCTAGCTTACCGAATTACAATGTTTGGTTCCAGCAAGACGGGGCAACACCCCATTATGCTTTAATGGTAAGAACTTATTTAGATGAAATCTTCCCCAATAAATGGATTGGACGAAGAGGTACTATTAAGTGGCCAGCTAGATCGCCAGACCTTACGCCGTTAGATTGTTTCTGTGGGGTTATCTTAAGAACAAAGTATATGCAACACAACCAACTAGCATTGTATACATCAAAGAAAGAATAACAACAGAAATACGGAATATTTCACCTCAAACTTTACACATAGTTAAGGAGGAGTTCTATAGGAGACTGTGCTATTGCCAACAACTAGGTGAAGAACATTTTGAGCATTTATTTTAATGTATTTATATGTTTATTAACTGTAAAAATGAAAATTTCACTCTGTATAATTCATAATTGACCATACATTATTTAGTTTGTTGGAATCGGTTCATTAAGAGGATTTCAAAAATATGCCAATATACAGGGTGTTTCATTAAAAAAACACTGACTATGACATACTTGCGTGAATCACCCTGTACATTTAAATTTATGTTTACATAACGCACAACTCAATTCAAAAGTTGACGTGTCTCGGTATTTTTTATAATTTTCTAAAGTAATGACATAAAGAATTTTATTCCATAAGTGGTTTCCACACTGTATATGAAATAGTTTGGGGACCTTTGTAGTAGATAAATTACTGCAATATCGACATCATCGATCCTAGACTTTAGCATTGGAAGACCGCGCCGATCGAAAAAAAATCGTTATAAAATATCATTATTTACAAATATTAGGTGAAAGAAAAAGGGTGATTTAAGCCGATATGATATAGCTATTTGGAATATAGACTTTTGCTTTTAAGGAATGAGAAAGCCGCAATTGGTATAGATAAGTATATTAATGATGAAATATGCCGCCCGACCCTATACTGATAAGGACAAACGTGCTGCTTTTTTGTGAATTATTTTGTTTATTTCAGGGAGAAATATTAAAATAAATTTAGCCAACACCTAACGGCCATTAGATAAAATGAATGTTTTTAATTTTTTTTAGTTTATCTCTGCTTTTTGTGCTTTAAATATATTAGGTGAATTGTAACTTGTAATCTTTGTTTGTTGATAAAGCATTTCAAGAAATCCACTACCGTGTTACAATATGAATGATTTGAATGGAATTGAATGGAATGTCTTAAACTTATATGTCCTTTTAACAAAACAATGGGTAAAGTTGCAAAAAAGAAGTTTTCGGGGTCATCCTGTCCCATTTTATTAAGGTAAAAGTTAAATATGGCTTGTCTATTTAAATAAAAAGTTATAAAATCCTTTAACCAAGTTATTAGAGAGATAAAAAAATTGACAGTAATGTATGTTTCTTTCATTTTCAGTTTAGATATGTCTAAAAAAGCGAAAAGCAGTGAAATCTGGAATCTTTCACACCTGTTGAGGGTGACAATTATTATGCAACTTGTAGTATGTACAAGAAAAAATGTTTATTTTTAAAAGTCATGAATAAACCCTAAAAATGTTTTTACAGTTAATATGGCAACATGTTCTTTTGATATTATCAATTTAGAATTAAATGATATTAAACTAGTTGCAATTTTTATGTTATCCCTTTTATATTAATCTTTCTTGGAGTTACGAGTCAATCTCGATTTCAATCTCGATTTCGTATTATTGCTAATTTGCAATCAGGATAATATTTATTGTTTTAAATGAAACCGATAAGAGGTGCATAAATAATATATTCGTACGCGTCGCCAGTTTTGATTTGTTAGAGGGTTCGGTGACAATTGAAAATTATTATTAATATGCGTGAAACGGTCAAATAATCGAATTTTACAAATTTTGATTGAATCAGTATTCACGTCGAAAGCGAAATATCTCAGATCATGCGAAGACATATATATGAAATAGTTTGGGGATTAATTACGATTTAAATTTATTAATCCGGTAATCTGTATCAAATTCTAACTAGATAATTACTATTAATTTCCATAAACACACTATATGCCATTTTGCGCAACAGGATATGCAAATTTTGATGGTGAAAAAAATTTTTGAAGTCGATAAAGAGACATACATATAAAAAAGATAGTCCGAGGACACGTCGCTATACGCAATGTGTAGTATGGGGACATCTAAAAAATTTCGATACAATAAATTCTTCTATCGTTTGCTGCAGTGTCTGGAAGGAGGTTTTTATTGGTTTTTTATTAAATACGATTGTGATTCTATCAATAAAACCTTTTATATACAGAAGGTACATAACTTTGTAAAATAACATCGAGATATACATGAAATTGTATTATGAGGACATTTCTTATGAGCGTTAGGGTTTTCGGTGACAATTAAAAATTATTATTAATATGTCCGAAACGATACATGGAATCAATCGCTGCATTTTCTATAAAAAACGTTCAAATAATCGAATTTTACAAATTTTGATTAAATCTGTATTCACGTCGAAAGCCAAATATTCCAGATCACGCGAAGACATATATGAAATAGTTTGGGGATAAATAACGATTGAAAATTATTAATCTGGTAATCTGTATCAAATTTAAACTTGATAATTATTCTCATCCACGACTGTTGTATAGTGTACCCTTTGTACAACTGTTTGCTCGACATTAATAATACCCATTAATCACGGCAGTGATTAATGAATCATTAAACACTGCTGCCCGATGATCCCTTAATTTATCTATAGTATATTCTTTTGCTACAAAAAATCGGTTTTTAAAATTCTATCGTGTAAACCACTAATTTTCTAATCAGTTCTGTACATAAAAAAAATTCAAAAACGTGAGTTTTCCTAGACCACATACGAACCCTGGACCCGCGGTTGGATGGATGCATGTCGTGTATATGTTTCTTGAACCAAAATCAATTTGACTAAAACCTGTCAACAATATTGTTTGTGTGCATACATTTCTCAATGTTTTGATATTTTGTGTTAAATTTTGATAAAAAACCAATTAAAAATGGATATAGACAATGAAAATTACTTTTATTCAACACCACCAGAAATTAGAGAAGCTGCTGAAGTTGCCTCATTAAATTTATTGCCGGAAAAGTAAAGGAAAGTATATAATATGGCCTATGAATCTTTTTTGAACTGGCAAAAGGAAAGAAATCCACTATTTTTCCTGAATCGACTTTGTTAGTATACTTTACTAAATTATCCGCAAAATATAAATCTTCAACGCTATGGACCTATTATTCAACGCTTAGAAGTACGATCACCTTACATCGAGGTTTCAATTTAGAAGAATATAAAAAATTAAGAGGATTATTAAAACGAAAATCAGAAGGGTTTCAGCCTAATAAAGCAAAATCTTTTTCTAGCGAAGATATCAATAACTTTTTAACTGAAGCATCCGATGATGGATACCTAGCAACAAAGGTAAGATATTAAGTAAATCTTTCACATAGTTCTTCCATTACATTCTATATTTACGGTTGCTTTAATAATGGGAGTAATCGGTGCATGTAGAAGTAATGAGTTGTATGAAATGAAAATAACGCATTTACAAGATCTTGGATCAGCTTTTTTGGTTAATGTGCCAAATACCAAGATAAAAATTTGCCAAAAATTTACTGTTATGGATAACTTTTACAAAATATGCAAGACATATATAAATCTTCGACCAAGTCATGTAACCAGTGACACATTCTTTTTAAATTACCAAAATGGTAAATGTACAACTCAGAGAATTGGAATAAAGGAATTTACAAAAATGGGAAAGGATAACGCTGCTTTCCTGAAATTACCGAATCCAGAACAGTATTCTGGGCACAGTCGCCGCAGATCTTCTGCAACAATACTGGTTGACACTGGCGGGGATATTCCTGCTCTCAAAATACACGGTGGTTGTCCATCCCCGTGGCAGAAGGCTACATAGACGACAAAAATAAGACCGATACGGCCAACAAAATATCATCTTCAATTCAACCAAACGAATCAATACAGGTACATATAATTTAAATGTTTCGACAAGTCGCCAAAACATTAGTTTTGATGTTAATTCTATCCCTGCGATTGACCTGACCAATTGTTCAAATATTACAATTATTAATTACTATAAATATATACCATCATCTTTTAATATTATATACGTAATATTTGATAAGCTGAATAAATAGATTTTTGTGTTAATTATTATGAGATATTATACGATTAATATAATTTTCGATTACCATATACTGCGTATAAATGAAAAATAATATATTGTTTGAAGTCTTTTTTAGAATAAAATAATAGTGTTTCTAATAATGTAACAAAATTTTCCAACAAATAAACTTCAACAAAAATATTTAGTAGTCGTGGATAAAGTATACTATTGTAATCGCGTATAATTAGTTATTATTCCCTCGGTGATTTATGCCACTCGCTAGCGCTCGTGACAGTAAACTTCCCCTCGTGAATAATAACCTTCATTATACGCTCGTTAAATAATATACTATTAATTACTGTAAACCCTGTATATTCTATTATGAACAACAAGAGCTGCAAAGTTTGATGATGATAAAAAAAATTCTGGAAGTCGACAAAGATACTTAATATAAAATAGATAGTTCAAGGACGCGAGTAGGTTTTTTTCGGTTTTTCATTAAACGCAAATAGTGAATTTATCAATAAAACTTTCTATATACCCTTATGAAATAGTTTGAGGACGTTTATTACTTATATGAAGCAGTTTGGGGACCTTTCTAGTAGATAAATTACGATTGAAAATTATTAATTTGTTATTCTAAATCCAATTGAAACGTCATAATTATTGTTAATTGCTATAAACACTCTATATTCTATTTTGAGTAACAAGAGATGCAATAATTGCTATTAAAAAAAATCTGGCAGTCGACAATGAAACATATATATGAGATCGAATCGATATTATGCAGTCACATTGTAAACGTTTAGATCATTGGTTTTACAAATATTGATAAAACATGTATCTATTCACGTCTAAAGCCGAATATCCCTTACTATTATGATAGTTTCGGGGCGTAAGATGTAGAATGTACGTAAATAACGATGAAAAATAATTATTCAAGGAATTTGTATATAATATTCAAACTTATTAATATTCTTGATTGTTGTTAACACTCTACATTCGATATTATGCACACATGGTGACATATACCTGTTAGTTTGAGGACATTTTATTCCAAAGTACTTGAAGCGTCATCTGTGCTCATATATACGCATTACTTTATATACAATTTCGAGATGTCCTTATACTATACAATACATCCAAGAATATTTCGGGGCCAAGTCTCATACTCTACAAATGTCCTCAAAATCTACAATATATAAAAATTCTATCCTCTGGACACACACATATATATATATATATATATATATATATATATATATATATATATATATATATATATATATATATATATATATATATATATATATATATTGATACACCATACGTTATGACTTCCGAAACAGATACTTGATGTACGTTCTGACCTCATATATTACGTTCGGACTTCCGATTTCGGAGGTCACAGCGTTCCCCCATGTAAATTATGTTTTTCATGATGCTGTTACATTGACAAGTCGAAATCCGAAAATTCGTTCTGAGGTCAGAACGCTCTTTCAGTATCCCCAACGGAGGTAGTGTAGTTCCACTGTATATCACTGGCGCTAGTGTCGCTCTTTTGGGGATACCACTGGCTTGCTGTGACTTCCAGCATGTTCCTATCCTCCTTCCACTTCAGTGAACCAGTGTACATCCGTCTCTGTCGAACTATATCGCTCTATACAGATGTCACAACGTCTTTTGCGATTTGACATCATCGCAGGTCGCTGTGAATTATTAGAATCAGATGTATTCTCATGCACGGAGGCTACAACGGCGTATTTATCGAATTCTCATCTACAATAATAATAAGTGTTATAATTATGATTGGACGCACAGTTAGACCACTTTTTTAAATATCGACGGAGTATTTCACAATAATATCACGAATTCATTGGTTTATGGAACAAATAGAAGTAACAATATATGATTTTCTTTATTTTCTTGAGAAATAAAACCACTATCTTTTTTTATATTTTTACTTCAATGTTATTGAGAATAATTGAGTTTTTTTTAAATTTTAGACCCTACCTGACACGTACAAAAAATTCGACAGGTAGACAATCAATTATATTTTAATGTTAAAGACTGCAAAAAATGGTTTTAAATTTTTAAGAATCATTCACAGTCGTATTTTTGTTGAAGATGATTGTGAATAAAAAATATTTTTTAAATCATAACATTCTGATAGAAATAAAGTCTACTATGGGAGTTAGTATGCTCCAAAAACGTTTTTTTAAGATATAGCTTTTTTGCTTATTTTATTAGTGTACCTAATAAAACGCGTGTTATTACTTTTTTGTGGGAATGATTACTTTTGTTTTGTAATATTTGTTGCTCAGTTTTGTGGTATAGTGTATTAAAGTTTGTATTGGTTAACAATAATTCCGATAATAAATCATAAGAAAACCTGGATATAAATTATGATACTATCCTGATAACGACAGTAACTGATTATTGAAAATTTCTCTTTTCAACATTGGGGACCAAATTTGAGTACATTGTGCTGAAATGTTAGCTACTTTGCATTTAGTTGTATGTACTATAATTGAGTGTCAGGGAGAAAACAAAATTTTGAAACGGAACGCTACCGAAACGTTGAAGTGAAAATATAAAAGAAACTCTTTTTTTCTAAATTTAACCTGTTCGCGAAAAAACTGTCTATACAGTGTCCCAAAAATTCGTACAAAAAGATGGGTAGATACATTTTTTTATTGAAATAATAAAAATCGGTTTATATTTATTTTAGATTTTAACTTTTAATGAATTCATATGTATTAGTTCGCTTTACCGTTTTCATACATTACTGTAGTAATTAATACAACTAGTATAAAAAATGGAATGGTTTATAAATGTAGACTATAGTGTACTGTGCGACACAACATTGTCCATATCCAGTTCAGTCGTTCATTTTATTCCATATGTCACCAAGGACGATTTTTCTTCAAAAATGTAGAATTCATGTGTGGCATTCAGAAATGATAAAAACCAAATATGAAAATTAATTGCATCAACACCCATTAAACTTAATCCGAAAATAAATTCACAAGGAACGATGTTTATGAACGGTTGAATTTCGATTCATTTCCAATGATTATAAATAAAAAACAGTTTTTAATATCTAACTTTAGATGCTTATAGTTCATGAAAGACTGGAGTAAGGCACACATTTTATATGAAACAATAAGTATCATTATCTGTAGTCGCTCTTAACATCTCTCCAAAGTTTTTGGTACGAACACCTGGTACACTCAGTATCTTTCTGCAAATAAATATAAAAACTTCCTCAGGTATTCTACTAATTATTTATAGCCCCTTAATCATATGATCGATAATACTATTCACATCTATTTTATTTAGCAGATCTTGGTTGATTGACAAAATTGCCAAAAATTTAAATTTTCCCAAAGAAATATTGATAATAGTAAATGTTTATTTTTTATGTTGCAATTTTAGTATTTTTCGTACAACCCTCAAAAATGTACCGCCTGGTGCTAGTGTACTCAAAAACCTCTATTAAATCGCCACTGTAGCTAGTTGCCCCATTAATGATCAATTTATCAATCAATAGAAAAGAAAAAGAACGAACACTACCTTATTATTTGTCACATTGGTTCCCGCGCAAACAGACTTATCCATACAATATTTCTCGCACTTGACCATTTTGTATCCGTGTGAAGTTATCCACGGATTTTTTTAACCATCCACGAATATTTTCTTTTTTATAAAATAAACTGTACTTTTGCAAAAAGGAGATATATAATGACATTTTAATAGGCTACATAATTTTACTACCCAACATTAAAGATTAAGTGAATAAAAAGTATTCAAATAGTTGTTCTTGTAGATATTTCAGGATTCTGAATGGGAGACCTGAAAATAAAAAATTCATAAAGATTACGACTGTGCGCCGACGCGCACCGTTCGTTTTGAACTCGAAGCCCCAAGAGTTTTCTTTAACTATTTCAAAGGACACTTGATTAGGCACCCAATAACGGAAAATTGTGATGTAAGTATTTTTATAACGTCAAAAAAATTCATAAAAATTACGATTGAGCGCCGACGCGCATCGTTCGTCTTGAACTCGAAGCCCCAAACATTTTTCAAATTTCAAACGACATTTAATTAGGAACCTATTACCGAAAAATTGTCTATTTTTATAACGTCAAGAAAAATTCATAAAGATTACGATTGTCCGCCGACGCGCATCGTTCGTTTTGAACTCGAAGCCCCAAAATTTCTTCAAATTTTCTTTAACTATCTCAAAGGACACTTAATTAGGAGCTTATTAACGAAAAATTCTGATGTAAGTATTTTTTATAATGTCAAAAGAATTCATAAAGATTACAATTGTGCGCTGACGCCCATCGTTCATTTTGAACCCAAAGCCCCAATTTTTTTTCGAACTTTCCATTCCATTCCAAATGACACTTAATCAGGAACCTACTAACGAAAAATTGTGATGTAAGTATTTTTTATAACGTGAAAAAAAATTCAGAAAAATTAGGATTGTGCACTGACGCGCATCGTTCGTTTTGAACTCGAAGCCCCAAAATTTTGCCAAATTTTCTTCAACTATTCCAAATGACACTTAATTAGGAACCTATTAACGAAAAATTGTGATGTAAGTATTTTTTAGAACGTCAAAAAAATTCATAAAGATTACGATTGTGCGCTGACTCCCTTCGTTCGTTTTGAACCCGAAGCCCCAAAAAGTTTTAAAATTTTCTTTAACTATTTCAAAGGACACTTAATCAGGAACCTATTAACGAGAAAGTGTGATGTATGTATTTTTAATAACGTCAAAAAAAAATTCATAAAAATTAGGATTGTGCGCTGACACCCATCGTTCGTTTTGAACCCGAAGAACCAAAATTTCCTCAAATTTTCTTTAACTATTCCAAATGACACTTAATCAGAAGCCTATTTACGAAAAATCGTGATATAGGTGTTTTTTATAACGTCAAAAAAAATTCTGAAAAATTAGGATTGTGCACCGACGCGCATCGTTCGTTTTGAACTCGAAGCCACAAAATTTTTCCAAATTGTCTCTAACTATTCCAAATGACACTTAATTAGGAAGGAACCTATTAATGAAAAATTGTGATGTAAGTATTTTTTAGAACGTCAAAAAAATTCATAAAGATTTCGATTGAGCGCCGACGCGCATCGTTCGTTTTGAACTCGAATCCCCAAATGTTTTTCAACTATTTGAAACCACACTTAATTAGGAACCTGTTAACGAAAAAATGTGTTGTAAGTATTCTTTATAACGTCAAGAAAATTCATTAAAATTACGATTGTGCGCTGACGCCCATCGTTTGTTTTGAACCCGAAGCCCCAAAAATTGTTCAAATTTTCTTTAACGATTTCAAAGGACACTTAGTTAGGAATCTAATAACGAAAAATTGTGATGTAAGTATTTTTTATGACGTCAAAAAAATTCATAATGAATCGAGTTCAAAACGAACGATGGGCGTCGGCGCACAATCGTAATTTTTATGAATTTTTGTGACGTTATAAAAAATACTCATATCACAATTTTCCGTTAATAGGTTCCGAATTAAGTGCCCTTTGAAATACGAGTACTTGAAGAAAATTTGAAAACTTTTTGGGGCTTCGAGTTCAAAACGAACGATGCGCATCGGCGCTCAATCGTAATCTTTATACATTTTTTTTGACGGTATAAAAAATACTTATATCACGATTTTTACTTTTCCGCCAACCTATCTAATATGCGAGAAAAGTATTGGTTAACCCACAAAAAAGTTGGAAATTTGAAATTTTTTTTTGAGTTATTTTTACGTTATCCATCAACAACAACACGAAACAACGGTTTTTAGAAAAAAAATCCTGTGTGTATGTCGTCGTCGTCGTTGTCGTCGGCCACTTTTCCTTGCAAGTCTTGTTAGCACGATACAGCCTCCGGAGTGCAATAAGTCACCAATTTTATGATGGAATATTGTTAACGACATTTCACAGATGAACCCTATTGATTTTCAGCTCACCAGAGCCAGTACAACGGGTGCTATGGTACTGGAAGTACGACATTTTGTAGTTTTTCGAGAAATTTCAGTTTGTTAGCACGATACAGCCTCCGGAGTTCAACAAGTCACCAATTTTATGATTGAATATTATTCAGGGCATCTCACTGATGAACCCTATTGATTTTCAGCTCACCAGAGCCAATACAACCGGTGCTACAGTACTTTAAGTACGATATTTTTGTCGTTTTTGGAGAAGTTTCAGTTTGTTAGCACGATACAGCCTCCGGAGTATATACAAGTGATGAATTTTATGATTGGATATTATTCAGAGCGTCTTAAAGATGAACCCTATTGATATTGAGCTCACTAAAGCCAGTACAACGGGTGCTGTGGTACTTGAAGTACCAAATTTTTGTCATTTTTGGAGAATTTTCAGTTTGTTAGCACGATACAGCCTCCAGAGAGTATACGATTGATCAACTTTATGAATAAGTATTGTTCAAGGTGTCTCACAGATGTACCCTATTGATTTTCAGTTGACTAGAGCGAGTACAGCGGGTCCTATAAAACTAGATATACTAAATTTTTGGTTATTTTTGGAGAAATTTCGGTTTCTTAGCACGATACATCCCCCGAAGTGTATACAAGTAACAATTTTATGATAGAATATTGTTCAGGGCCACAGATGCGGAAAAGTTAGTTTTAATCTTTAAAACCGTTTATTTTTGTCATTTGGTTTCAAATTAGGTTTTATTTGTAATAGTTGGATAATTTGTTTTTTATTTTTGGGTCTTCGATTCAGAATCCTGCAATATGTACAAGAACAACTATTTGAAAACTTTTTACTCGCTTAATCTTTAATTTTTGGTAGTACAATTATGTAGCCTATAAAAATCTCAGCGATATGCAGGAATTGCAAAGCATCATGGATTCCGTAGTTCACTATAGCGAGATGTTTGGATTGCATCTCAATATCTCCAAGACCAAACTATTAATCTTTTCTAAGACTCCAATAAATGCACACTTGCGGGTCAAGGGACAAACAATCGAACAAGTGACCTCAATAAAATATTTGGGAGCTAACATCAATAGTCAGTGTGACCCGAAAAGGGAAATACTTTCAAGGATTGAACAATCGAGAAAAATCTTTGTGGGTATGAAATCATTTTTTGCAAGATTGGACCTCAGCTTGGAACTCAGAATTCGGATGATCAGATGCTACGTGTTTTCTGTCCTACTCTATGGATGCGAAAGCTGGACACTAAATTCACAGACCGAAAAGAAAATAGAAGCCTTCGAAATGTATGTGTGTAGACGGACGCTGCGAATTTCATGGGTACAAAGGATCACCAACGATGAAGTACTCCAGCGCATACACAAACAAAAGGAACTACTGAACACCGTCAAGGAAAGAAAAATGCAATACCTGGGTCATGTGATGAGAGGTGATAAGTACGAAATACTACGCCTCACAATAGAGGGCAAAGTGCACGGGAAAAGATCAGTAGGAAGATGCCAGAACTCATGGCTAAAGGACTTAAGGAGATGGTTCGACCGCTCGCCTGCAGAAATCTTTCGTGCTGCAGTCTCCAGAACTACAATTGCCATTTGGATCGCCAACCTTCGGCAGGAGAGGGCGTGATAAGAAGAAGATAAAAATCTCATTATATGTCTCCTATATTAGCTATATTAATTTTTTTGCAAAAGTACAGTTTATTTTGCAAAAAAATATTAGTGGATGGTTAAAAAAATCCTTGGATAATTTCGCACAGGTCAATTTTTCCCAGTAAAGTCCAGAAATGGTAAAAAATTGTGTCCAGTTGAGATCTGAAGAGGAAACAATAAAAATATAAAACGTGAAGTTAGGACAAAAATTTATATTTTCAACTTTAACTAAGTGTTTTATTTAGTACATTTACCAGAAAAACTTCTATCCTTCCAACCCGTACTCGATGGGCATGATGCGGCGTGAATAATATACGGTAGTTACACGCGTTGTTGCCAATTTTACCTCCGCGCGACGTTGTGGCCTCCATTTTTACGGAGGTCATTGCGCATGGGCAATATAAAATATAAATATACAATTTTAGAGGAATTTGTTTCCCCTCTTTTGAAATACTGATTCTAGGGGTTCCCATCAACAAAAAACACTTTTTATATCTTCTTTAAACCCACGGAAACACCTGGATGTCAGGACTCCTCACATGTGTATCGAAGGTCACAACTTAACAGGCACCAATATATATATATATATATATATATATATATATATATATATATATATATACTGTTGCAGGCTAATGTGGACTCCGTTATACCTGTAGTCCAATTTGGGCTTCTAGCGTATATTTCATGTATACCACTATATAAGTTGACGTCTTAGTGGGATCCGTTATATGTAGCGGTTACAGTAGGCTCCGTTGGTGTATATTTCCATACTTCAAAAGCAAGGTAGGCTCCGTATATGATGCATTTCAGGTAATATAGACTCCTTGAGGCGTTGCCACATATACTATCGGCCAGTTAATACATACATTCAAAAGAATAATTGCCAGTTCGGTATTGACATTGTATAAAACGATTGCAAACTGCTTTCTTCGTAAGACATTTTTATCTGAGACTGAAATTGTTAATTTGAAACAAAAACTATAAGAAATAAAAACTATAAATTACAAACAATTGACTTATATTAAACTGATATTGTTTATAACATGAAAGAATGAATACGTAATAATACCTATAAATTAGCAATTTGCATATCATATAAAAACCTTGTTGACAAAAATAAGCTCAATATTCGAGCTTATATTATATATTTTTATGGAAACATACATTTACATTTTTGACTGATGCATTTACAAGAATATGCTACCTTCTCCCTCCCATTTTGTGCACACCTAATTTATTTTGTGTTAATAGTTGATCCGAATAAGGACCCTGCAATTTTTATGAAAAGTGGCGACTGGTATCTTTCTTTGAAAACTTGATATGCATTTGTACTCGATCCAGTTACTTAAATTACTGATAGGCTCAGCTTAATTCTGGTTAATGTCTGTAAGTTTTTGCTACTAGTTTTAGTACTCAATGAAAATGTTGAATTCTTAAGATTTTCCTATGATCAGTTTTTGAAATATACATTTTTAAAGTCATGAACAATTAAGATTCTGTTATGATAATTTCCCGTGTAATACAATATATAAAATATATTTTAGATGCAGTTTTTGTAGATCGCACAATAATATAAAAATATGCTTATTTATACAGAGTGTTCTTAAATATATCGTCTAGGTAAGTAATTAATGAGTATTTTTAAATTAACATGCTCAACACATAACAGAGGATTTTTTTCTGAAGTGATATTCAGTGGTTCAAATCCATTATTTAATTAATTAAACGCTTTTTCAAATTGTTTTCGTTGTACGAGTGAGCAACAGTGAGATAAATAAGTTCTCAATAGCTCCTGTGTAAAAAACTAAAACATTTAAGAATTGGTGGCTAAAATCAAAATGAAAAACCCAGCAAAATTGCTTTACACATAGCTATTGAATATCACTTATATAGTATATAAAAATTAAAAAGCCACTATACATGTTATTTTAAAAATATCCCTCAAATATATCCCTCTTTTTATTTATATATACAGCTGTATAATATAAAAGAAATTAAGTATATTATCTATTTTGTATTACATGGAAATCTTTGAAGCAAATAAAATCCTGATTGGCACTAACTTTAAAAATGTATATCTCAAAAACTGAAGAATTTAACAAGTACCAAAACTAACAGTAATAACACAAAAATGCAGATATATACCGACGACATTTCTAAGTATAGGGTCACTTATAATAAAATTGCAATTTCGGAATATTTACCGTCCTTTATTTTTTGTCTCACACTGTATGAAATAGTATTGCAGAAAATAGCAAAAAATAAGAACTACTAAGAATTTCATTTCAAATATTTTTTCACTAACCCTATAACTATCTATATTTTTGGGTCGAAAATCAGTCTAAAACTAATGCCGAATGAGTAAGGATTAACAACCCTGCAAAATACTAATATATTAATATTAATAATAAAAAGGCTTACCAAAACGAAATAGTACTTTCGATAAACCGCTACATTCCAACTTTATCGGCTTGTATCGTACAGATTGTTAGGTCTATTTTAGCAATAAGAGAATTACATCACCTGTCAGTGTGTTTAGTACTCCGCTCAGTCTTAGAGGATCATTTAGGCATAACCGTTTCACCTTCGCTTTGTGATCTTAAAGGTTTTTTGGGATCAGGATTCGAAGGACATTTTTTTACGTGCCGCCTTAAAGACTTATTGGCATAATATCCTCTGCAAAATTTACAAGAAATACTACGGTTCACATTGCTTTTCTTGTTTTCGCTAATCGGAATTATATCATTACAAAATTTCAATGACGTCGAATTTGATCCAAAGCGTGTTTTCGTTGGTAGTTTTGAACCCTTGTGTAAAGGTAAAAAAGTTTGAACATCAAATTCATCGGAATGATGACGCATCAAATGTCTTCCAAAATTCTGAACATCTTGTAGATAATATGGGGAATCATGTGGTCGTCGCTTTTTCTTAGATATTCTAGGCAATTCTTGAACATCAGAACCAAGAGGTTTGGTTTTTTTTGTTGAACTATCCAGTGCTGTATGTTTTACTTGTTTAAGTGATGAATTATATTCGGATATGAAAGAGCATACTGTATCAAGTTAAAATGAAACCGACATCTGTTCTAAATGTGAATCATTATTTTTTTAAAACGTAGAATCTCCCAGTGTTAAATCACGTGTTACGATTTCATTTTTGGAATTGTAGTGGAAATCCAAGGAAGAGTTTTGTAAAACGGCATAGCTTGTCAACGGCACTTTATTTTGTGGGATCGTGATACGCTCTGATGAGTCAAAAAGATTGTTTTCTCTGTTTGAATTATTGGAAAAACTTTCCTCGGGTGGTAAATATTCAGAACCAGATGTTCCCGTGTTACTGAGACATTGTCCAGTGCTAACAAACAATGTCTTTTATGAAATTAGACAATTTAAATCATTAATGAAAATAATACAATATCAAACTTTTGTCAAAACTACCAATTTTATGTTTTATGTCAAATGAGTTTCCATTTTTAAGTTTTATGAATTTTAAGGATTGTTTTAATATTCACACTTCTTGTCAGTACACGAGATTAATTACTTATAATTAATCTGCACAACTTTAGTCTGTGTGTAAATTTAAATGATGCCTGCTGTATTCTGTAAACAGATAACCCATGACTCTACATTTCAAAATTAAAAAAGTATATTGAAAGTACCCGCTAGAGGATGTAATCGCATACGGAATAAGAAGTAAATTCAAAAACTAAAACCCGACTAATGAAAAAAGTATGAAACAAGAAAATATTCTCATCTATAATAGTCATGAACAAACTGTTCAATATTTATCTGCTATTAAGTAAACAGCTTACTTATAGTTATGTTGCAGTCCACTTCGTTATTCCAAATGAAACACCCAGTATATTTTTAACTTTCTGAATTGCTGATATAATTATCAACAACTTATTATGACAAAGTAATATACTTTAGTCTCATGGCGAGATGATAATTATCTTATTACGGACATTCCCGTTTGACTGTTATTTATAAACTATAAATTTGATGATAAATTATAATTACTGAATTTCCACCATCTACATCGGTCACTGTAAGGTAACTCAATAATATCCCAGAAAAACGTGTTTAATTTTTTATACGGGGTGAAGAATAATTAACTTAAATTTTTGATATTGAATAATAGTAATAACTGTGTTTTTTAAATGTCAAACATATTTTTTTGTCGCCTCAATTCTATATTAGATTTCAACCATATATTCTTAACATTTCCCTATGCCTAAATGTAATGGTTTTCGAGATTTTTTTGTCTTTATTATTTATTAAAAAATAATTATTATTTGTTTATTAATAGTCATTTTTCTACGCCCTATCTTCGAAGTACCTTTTATTTTACCGCTTTGTTGCGCTAAGACGGATTTTTATGGTTATTCTGTACCATGATATTCCACAGTTCAATTTTCTTCAACAAAGTGTTTCAGACCAGAAGAAATAAATATCTCGCAAGCTTATTAATTGTTTTCACTAAAATAATTTCATTTGAGATATGAAATAGTGTACATACTCGTATACTTAATTTCGTCCATATTAAATTATTTTGACGACAAAGAAAAACATTACAGAAAAAGAAGATTTAAGCATGTGTTTGAAGAATTGTAGACTTTTTTAGTATCTACAATTATTCCACTGGATAGTTATTCGTACGACTTTACCTTTCACTGTAAATAGCAGGAATACCATTTTTCATTCCTTTCCAACCGCATACATCAACCCTTAACCCACCATATTTTTCAGGGTTATCATAAACCTTTTTATCTTCTCACTTATAAAAGTTCAGGTAACAGTTTTTCATTTTTTTTTACTAAATTAGTTATTCCGATCGTTCTAGGTAATTAAAGCTAAATAAACTAAATACAAGCAAACACAGAACCTCACATCTACGTAAAAACGTCAGATATAACATAATTTAGTAAAATTTTGACGTTATCGTAAAAAATGGTGTTTTTCACTTGTACAACAGTCATATTTATACAGAGTGGTTCATTAACAATTGTCCATATATTAACTGGAGAAACAAAATATAAAGATTCGAGAACACTTCAGTAAAATATTCCTTTTCACTGAGATCTAGGGTGTTATATCATAATTATTTGAAATAATTGTAGTCCATTGTTTTTACACCTTCCACTTTTTATATATTAGGATACTCCAATTAGTGGTAAAATATAATTTTCCTCTATCACTAGAGGCATGCGGTAGGGATAAATACTTCTTTTCCCCCTACAATCTACGCCACTATCGTAAAAATGATTTCAGCATGTTTTTTCGATACTCCGTTACTTTCTACGTAAATATTAACCTCCTGTCTCTATGCGATGCAGTACGAAGTTTTCAAGTTATTCGAGATTAAATGGAATGTTTATAATACCTAATTTTATTTTATCTCTTATTTCGCACTAGTCAACACTATTTTGCTAATTTGGTTATGAAATTTATAAGTTTTAGTTGATTCCATCTCAAATGATTTTTTTAAAATTTTTATGATGAGATATTTACATTAACAATGCTTCCTAGACATTTAATTTGGTTAACTTAATACCGGGGTGTAGTTTAATTAGCGTTTTTTCTTAGAACAGGGCTGTCCAACATAAGGCCCGCGGCCTCTCTTTTTGCGGCTGCGGAGTGGGCCTCTAATGTATAAATTACCCTCAAATACGAAATATGCACAATTCTTACATCAACGATAAAATATAAGTAAAATAACGAGTGATGCCACTGGCAATAGATAGAAGGTCGCAGCTAGCTGGTAATTTTTATCCTAACTATTCCAAACGACTTCAGTGAGGCAAAACAAAACATCAACTGCACAGTGATACACACTATTGTTCACCAAGAGACCCTATCTGGAAAATCCTTACGTCAAATGAATGAATGTCACGAAAGTGGTGGTTAAAATAACTAATATTATTAGAGGGGGAAATCGTGCGTTACTCACAGAAAGTTTCGTGATTTTTTAGCCGAAGTAGATGCTACATATTGTGACTTGTTACTTCACACCGATATTCGTTGGTTAAGCACCAGAAACTGTTTGCAACGGTTCTTTGCCCTAAGCAAGGAGATTCCTATTTTCCTTAAAGATTAAGTCAGTTCCAACACTACGGAGCTGGGAGAGCAAATTATAGATGCACAATTTTTAGTTTTAACAGACTTTACATTTCACCTTAACAAATTGAATTTGAATACAAGGAAAACAACAGAATATGTATTGTCAACTTATTTGGACACATAAATGCATTTAAGAATAAAATTTAGGTTTTCAAGTCTTCATTAGAAGAAAATGATACTTTATTTTTTCCAAGTTAGGAAGAGCGTTTTGAAGAAATGAAGGATTTTGAGGAAGTTTCAAATTTATCACACATAAAATACATTGACACAATTGCAGAAATATTCGAAAATCGATTAAGCGACTTTAAAAAAAATCAAAAAAGAGATTTCAGTTTTTACTCGGCACCTTAAAATTTCAGTTGAGAATGTAAACAGTGCAGACCTGCAACTGGAATTAAGTGATTTGCAATCAGATTCTTTTTACCAAGTAAGAACTGAAACTGGATTGGACTTTTTGAAATTACTGCCAGAAGAACTTGCGAAACTTAGGGATTACACTTGGTTCAATGCTGGGAAGCAAGTATCTTTGCGAAAGCAGCTTTTCCAACAAGAAATTTATAAAGTCAAAATATAGATGTTCCTTTTCTGATAAGTAACTTACTCAGTTGCTTCGTTTATCAACAAAAAATATTAAGGTAAATATTCATGCATTAGATAGTCAATACCAACATCCTCAAAGTTCCCACTAATTTTTTTGTAATTTGATATTTTGGGAATAAATTAAAGTAACAATACAAACGCGAATGAAACTAAACAGTGTAATCATTAATTTTTCCATTCCTTGGTATCGAATAAATATATAAATACAATTTAATCTGATTTCAAGAAAAGGTTCGGTGTTTATTTTATATCCCCTTTTTAAAATTTTATTTTTAACTTAAACTTTTACCAGTAAAATCATTTCCGCTAAAACGTAAAGTACATCACTCTTTTCAGCTCATTTCAAGTATGTTCTAGGTGTAGAATAATATCGTAATATTGTACATACGGACCTGGAATTTACAAATTGTAATAAATTAAGAATAAAAAGATGTATTGAAAATACAAAATATATAATATATTTACTAGTATAATCGTTTGCGCAGGAACACATAGTACATTACTGGAATATATTTTTTGTCCTCTTTCTAAATATGTGTACCAAATTAGTGAGACTCGTTATATAGGGGCGGAAAATATGGTAATATTTTTTAAATATGGACCTGGAATTTAAAAATTATAAATACTGTAATCGATTGGGTTTAGTTGACGCAAAACATATAGTGTAGCAATGTAATGGTATATCCCCGTTAAGTTATGTTGCGGAGCTAGACTCAAAGGAATTAATAGTTTGTTTACTTTTACCAATACCTATATTGTATATGATGTTACGTAATTGTTGAAAGAGCGTTCGGTTTAATCGGGATACCAGACGTGAACTGAGCCCTTTTTGTATCCCATTCGATTTTTATGAACAAAACTAAATTCTATGAAAAAATAACAAAAAAAAAAGAAATTTTATAACAATGAATAAAACAATTCTTTAAAAATAAATATTATGGCTAACTCCTGTTTGTCACTACTATATGAGTAACATGAAAAATAGATTAAACTTAATTAATTTTCTTCTTCCAAAAATTCTATTAATCCTTCTCCTATATCATCTGCTTCACTATCGATATCGTCTTGTAAATTAGTAATAAATTTATTTCCTTCATTAATATGGACTTACCCAATATTCTTATACTCATCTTCAATTTTGATTACTTTTTTAATCTCTGTTTTAATTGTGCCCAAATTAACTAAAAAGGGCACCACAAATATCCTGCAGCATAATGCTTTTACACGCCAGATGAACGCGAAAGCTCGGAAATGAGAAGTATTAAGAATTGGAGATTACTTGTAGACTGTACCAAAAATTATATACACCACTGAAAACATACGAATAGATAAAAAAGCCACCACAAATATCCTGCATCATAATTCTTTTACACAGCAGATAAATGCGAGAGCTCTAAAATGAGAACTTTTAAGAATTGGATATTACTTGTAGACTGTACCAAAATTTCATACACCTCTGAAATACCTTTGAAAGTTGCCAGACATCTGCTGGGTATCCACAAATATTCTAAATTAAGAAGTAGCCACAATAATTTAACTTTTGTTTTATCATGTATAAAGGAAAGAAAACAAGGCACCACAAATATCCTTCATCATAATTCTTTTACACACCAGATAAACGCGAGAGCTCGAAAATGAGAACTTTTAAGAATTGGATATTACTTGTAGACTGTACCAAAATTTCATACACCTCTGAAATACCTTTGCAAGTTGCCAGACATCTGCTGGGTATCCACAAATATTCTAAATTAAGAAGTAGCCACAATAATTTAACTTTTGTTTTATCATGTATAAAGGAAAGAAAACAAGGCACCACAAATATCCTGCATCATAATTCTTTTACACACCAGATAAACGCGAGAGCTCGAAAATGAGAATTTTTAAGAATTGGATATTACTTGTAGACTGTACCAAAATTTCATACACCTCTGAAATACCTTTGAAAGTTGCCAGACATCTGCTGGGCATCCACAAATATTCTAAATTAAGAAGTAGCCACAATAATTTAACTTTTGTTTTATCATGTATAAAGGAAAGAAAACAAGTTTTTTTTCTTATCTCTATTTAATTTGACTGTTTATATTTTCATGAAGGTAGGTTTCAAATGGGTATCAAATACGAATGTAAATAAGGCCTTTTTCAAATAAACGGGTGTATAGGGTGATTCAAAATTTTCGGAACAAAATCTCTACAGAATATTTTTGATTCTAACTTCAATATTTTGGTTTTTCTGCTAAAACATAGATGAAAACTAATTTTCAGCGGTCGGTCGTTTAGCGGTCCCTAATTTCAGCAGCCCCTGATTTCAGCGGTTGGTTTTTGAGCGGTCCCTGCTCAGGGGTCGGTCTCTCAGCTGACCCTGCGCGGGTGCCATAGTTTGTAACGTAGCTTCTGCAATTGAATTTTGCCAGAAATGGGTTACAATGGCAGAGCCGTATGCCTCGAGCGTCAATCCTCTCTTAACTTGGAGAATACATGTTCGTCGTTAAAAAACAACTATCCCCTAGTAGCCTAGTGGCGAAACGGTAATCCAGGGGTCGTGCTAGAAAAAGCCCTTCATAAGCAACAGGGGGTATGTAACGGGCTGTAATCATTACACCCCTCGTGATATGGTTACCGGTGGCTGTCTCAAGCTGTTAGCTATGGTAATAACTTTATATTTCCCTCAAAGTTTCAAGGTACTAAACTTTGAGCGATACACCCTAAATTTTTGAGAATTTTCAACTTATTTCAGAAATTTGACATTTATCAATTTATTTATGGGTTGAAGAACTTGTTTTGGTTTTAAGGAAATAAAAGAGGTATATTTAGTATCATCATAATATCTGGTCGTATTGCACAAAAACTATTTACATGGTTTGTTCGGTATTTCAGGGTCCACCCAGCTATTGGCTATAAATTAAATAGAATATAATGCCTTATATTTTAGTGTCAGATACGTTTGTTCAGCAATCTTAACGGATACACACACATTACGGTTTTTTTATCTTAACCTGGCTTTTTCTTTAAATGGATTAAAATTTGCGTTTTAGTTTCAGAAGTTACAATATGGATTCATCATAAACGAAATAAAGTGACAGATACAACCTTGCAAATATTCTCGTAAAAATTGGAAGTTACAGAGATCAGTCGGTGACTCTAATTTGACGAAAACTATTGTTAATAATTAATATAAAAAATAAAATAAAACAATGGACGAAATTGTGAAAGATATCTAGCACTCCAGCTTATAAAAATTGCTTTCACAACTCATTTCTGAATTCTAGAAATCATGCTCAGAGCTGAGGCTCTAAAAACAGATTTCTGAATACAGTTCCCTATTTCCTATATCCCAGAAGATTCCAAAATCTATCTAGTACTCAGGCTCTAAAAATAAACTTTGGAAATCTTATTCCCTTCCTCTTTAAATCAAAATTTCGTGGAGGAGACCGATCAGAATCTATTTAGAACTCAGGCTATAGAAATAGACTCTTCGGGCACCTTCTCCTTCCTATAAATACATTTTTGGTAACTAAATTAAACAAATAACTGTCTGTATAATTCCTAAAGTTGCAAAATAAAACAACTAATCACTTTTTAATAACTTTTGAATAAATAATTTCAAACGGTGAGTTTTATGGTTCGGTGATTCCAGTCAGGTAAGCCGATGGGCTTACAACTACACTACTGATTTTTCAAAAATCATTTCATATTCAAATTTCCATGTGAGCTCAAAATTCAAACATACTCGCACTACTGACATGATGGGGGAATTATGCTCGCGCATTGCTACCTGATAACACTGTACAAAGGGAATGCTGAACAATTACCGTGATAAAAATGAACTTCGAACTTAATTAAAAATAAAGAACGATTTAACAACCCCAGACAGCTCCAAAATAATACTAGAAATGAAAACGAAAAATAAATTTGTTAACTACAGTTCTATTTCTGGAGTTGTTTTAATAACAAAATAAGTAACTTTGTTACAGCTCAACGCAGCAAGTGAAAGGTTACAACTAAACGAGTGTTGGGACCAATATGCTATAAATGCATTTATGGCATCATACACTCGAAAAATACAAAGTTGGTATAGATCGATTCAGAATCTCGCGTAGAATACGAATTTCGTTGTTTTTACTGTGGTATACTTGTGTATGTATACCACTAATATTGATAATTCATACACAGGTTACCACTAATATAATAGTATATTACGTAACGTGTGTTGTAAGAAGCATTTTACGCACGAATGGAAAAGTTACGCACGAAGCCGCGTAGCGGCGAGTGCGTAATTCCGTGAGTGCGTTAAATGCGTTACAACACGAGTTACGTACTATACTTTACCTACGACCCACTTGTACTTGTACTTATAATCTTATTAAGGTATTTAAAGTACAAGTAAAAACGTACATCCTCGATGCCCAGCCAAGTTTTAAAAAAGTCGCTCCTCGATGCCCAGCCAAGCATCTTAGAAGTTCACCCTCGATGCCCAGCCAAGTTTCGTAAAAGTCTGTCCTAAGTAGTATTTATTTTTATTAAAAATGTATGTAGAATTACCGGAATTGCATAAAATAGCGTATACACCTCTCGACTAAAGTAACATTAATTCCTTCAAGAATCAAACACCACCCGTGGGATTAAATGGGCCACTTTCGTCGCTTGGTGTCTAATATACTATTGTTTACTAATATGAGATACATTCAGACAGCTAAAAGATGCGGATTGAATGAAACGGAACCAATTATCATATAATTCCAAATAACTCTTAGTATTAAATGCAATCTCATATCTAATAAATGTTATCTACAATTTATGTATAGAATAAAATTCATCGTCAAATATCTAAGTAATACATTTTGAATAAAATGGCTACGTTTATTGACAGTTGCTAAGTGGTTGCTATGGAAGCCGTGCGATTCACTTTACAGCCGTGCGTTTTTTTTTACCGTGCGTAATAGACGTCTTACATTGATTGCCGACTGTGTGTTTTTGACTCCTTACAGGGGTGGTCGTAGGTAAAGACACATACACACACCCTCACACACAGACACATATATGTATGGAAATATTTGTGGAACGTATTTGTGGTATCAAGTGAGATGGTTCCATATTACTGTAGAGTATTAATATTGGATATAGGGAATCTGGGTTGTCTTTTGATACCCTCATTTCTACAGCAACTAGAAGTTATACCTACCTACCTACTTTATTTTAAAGAGAAGACCCTGTATATTTTTAATTTTTAAAATCTTCTTGAGTAGTCGCTTTTATAGTTGTATTCTTGATGTCTATTATTTATAATTAGCCCACTGGATTTTCACCTTATTATCATATTTTTGAAATTGATGGCTGTAGTTGTCAAATGATAGAAAATAGAAAAAAACGGCGTATATCTCCTTATTCTAAGTTTTCAAATCAAATGCTGCGGCATGGACAAACGTTTGACTTTAAACTTGACATGAAAATAGAAAAGGGATATAAAAGCAGTTTCTCCGATTTTCTACTGTTTGTTTACTACAGTAACCCATACTAAAAAAAATGTGACTTGAGTGGCTGTAGTTTTTTTTCTATACATATTAAGGTCGAATTGCTAGAACCAAACTCATTATTATCGCTTTGTTAGGAGCGTAACTGTCTGTTACCATTCTATCACCATAGTAGTGACTCCAACCTCACCCGAAATGGAATTTTTTTCTACATGTGCCATTTTGGGAACATACGTTGATGTTTCTATCATTTTTGTAGCTTGTTACTTATTGGAAAGGGCTAAACAAAATAAATGCAAAGTATCGTCTTTAAGAATTTTAATTCTTACTATGTTTTATTCGTAACAGTATGGTATCAATTCAAAAATACGTTGTTAAATCAAACATATATACCGGTAGCATGTTTGATACCTGCCTGATATGTGTGGATCTAACAACCCACCTTAAGGGTTATTTAAAATGTATGAAATATATAGGATGCCCTATTTAAAATATAGAAGTTCGGTATCACTTCACGTACCGGAAGAGGAATATTATCCAAAATATTTTAGATCTGTATGTGACCAAAAAAAGACTCATCCGAAATTTTCAGATTTCAAATTCATCTGCTCTTAGGGTAGCACATCTTTAGACTGACATTATCAGTATCTTGTGAGATAATACAACTTTTTATATTATTCCATTTACTTCAAGTCCGGTCCGGTTTATTATTTTCTATATATACCTGAAACGGGCCCGTATCTGTTGATTGATAATTTAATGATGGTCTATGTTTTTGTTGGTTCTCTTTTTGTTATTCATTGTTATTTTTTGTTGAAATTG
Organism: Galeruca laticollis; assembly: GCA_963921935.1. Lineage (NCBI taxonomy): Eukaryota > Metazoa > Arthropoda > Insecta > Coleoptera > Chrysomelidae > Galeruca > Galeruca laticollis. The sequence goes on along the minus strand of OY998180.1, from coordinate 8,501,600 downwards.
AATTGTCACTTACCAAATTTCTCTTTATTCGTTCTTTATTTTTACTTCCCTGATATTGTTTATCTGTAGTGCCCTTCATTAAGGTATCCACATCCATTATTAATCCTAAAGGATTGTTATTCCATGAGCTTTTAACTTTTTTATTAATTATACCGGTTTTCTACACTCGTTCCGATTATATATGTATATGTATATATATATATATATATATATATATATAAATATTTAAAAGAGTACACTTGGTATCATTGCCACAAACCCACAAAAAATAATCCTGATTATTTAGTTGGCAAATAATTAATTTAGAATTATATATATATATATATATATATATATATATATATATATATATATTTGTATATATATATATATATATATATATATAATAAACAACGAATAGATTGGTGGGTATTGCACGCAAATAGAAGAAGGGGCTACTGAAAGGAGTGGTAACCGCAGACATGCATGTTTCTGGCTCATTAGCTGTCATCGGTACGGTACAACCAAGAAAAGATGTAAAACATGGGAGCAAAGGTGTTGAATGAAACATGAGAAAATATATCAGAATTCAGCAGGATAGTCAAACACAACATTTGTGTCAGTAATATTAGAAGATCTCGAATATTCGAGACAACAACCAACATAGACACGGAGGTGCATATAACACTCCCGTCTGAAAACTTTTGACCCAGATCAATGAAATAACAACAAGATCTACGAATAGTGCGTGACATATGAACAATAAACAACGAATAGATTGGTGGGTATTGCACGCAAATAGAAGAAGGGGCTACTGAAAGAGTGGTAACCGCAGACATGCATGTTTCTGGCTCATTAGCTGTCATCGGTACGGTACAACCAAGAAAAGATGTAAAACATGGGAGCAAAGGTGTTGAATGAAACATGAGAAAATATATCAGAATTCAGCAGGATAGTCAAACACAACATTTGTGTCAGTAATATTAGAAGATCTCGAATATTCGAGACAACAACCAACATAGACACGGAGGTGCATATAACACTCCCGTCTGAAAACTTTTGACCCAGATCAATGAAATAACAACAAGATCTACGAATAGTGCGTGACACATGAACAATAAACAACGAATAGATTGGTGGGTATTGCACGCAAATAGAAGAAGGGGCTACTGAAAGGGTGGTTGTACCGTACCGATGACAGCTAATGAGCCAGGAGCATGCATGTCTGCGGTTACCGCTACGGGTACACTTTTCCATTTTCTTGCTGCAATTCCCCAATATTCACTAGTTTTATTCCTAACTAGTCGGCAAAGACTATCCTCCATATATATATATATATATATATATATATATATATATATATATATATATATATATATATATATATATATAAATAGTGCGTGACATATGAACAATAAGCAACGAATAGATTAGTGGGTATTGCACGCAAATAGAAGAAGGGGCTACTGAAAAGAGTGGTAACCGCAGTAGCCCCTTCTTGTATTTGCGTGCAATACCCACTAATCTATTCGTTGCTTATTATATTGGTCATTTATAAATTATATACACCCCTTACAACTATATATATATATGTATATATATATATATATATATATATATATATACATACATATATATATATATATATATAGTTGTAAGGGGTGTATATAATTTATAAATGACCAATAATAATAGGGGGAACCCCCGATAATATAATAACAAGTCCATCACCATGGAATAACAATCCTTTATACAGTGTTGGGAACATTACGAGGGAACATTCGTTTTACCTTCAATGTGTTAGAAAGAGACAAAATACATATAAATTCAGTGTATCATTCTTTTTCGCTAACAGGATATCATAAAGTGGAAAACGTGCAATACAAGAAGTTAGAAATACAGATGTGTAATGTGAACAGTTTAGTTTATTATTTGAGAAATAATAAGATTGTATGTACTATACTGATAGCTTAATGCAATGAACAATAAAAAAATCAACATTACTTTCGTTTATCCCTTCATGATTAATTTACAAAGAAATAATTCAGTAGTAATAAAATTCACTATATTAGTTCGGTTAGTATTGGAATAAATAACCTAAATAACCGTAACATGTGAAATAAAATTTGTATTAATAATAATATGTGTTTCCAAATATCTCAATTCTCATTTTTCGCTAACAGGATCTCATAAGTGGAAAACCCACAGCGCCGGGCTCTTACTATTTGTAGCTTCTAACAGTATTGCCAATTTTCATTGTATATTTATATTAATTGTAAAATGCATTGTTCTAACACGAGAACAAGTTATAAGAAGATTTTAATTATGATAATTCAAGAGGTTGTAACAGATCAAGATATAATTAATTCCATCTATTCGTTAAATATTTAATTGTAATGCTGGAAATTGTTCTAGTTTTCAGTTTGAAAGCGGTTAAAACCTTTACTTTTTTTCAGATTTGGCAACGTGAAATTGGTTTCCAAACATCTGCTGTGTTTCGAATGTTAGTAAAAAAAAATTGGTATTTTTATCGTTTGTATGCAAATGAGAACGAATTTTCTGTATAAACACACACAGTGCAAATTTAAAAAAAAAACGAAAATAAAACTAAAATCGAATTCTAATGCCTTCAATTTTTAAATAAAAGTTATATTATGATATGTAATAAATTAAAAAATAAAACTTAATTCTTCAATGAGCTTAAATCAAATGTTCGAATAAACCCCCATTTTAAGCTAAGCAGTAACCGAGACGGTTATAAAATTCTTGACGAGCACGTATGAGCATTTCAGGTGTTATTTGCATACAAATTTGTAAAATTTGTTCCCTTAGTTCATTTAGATAAGAGGCTCTGTTTTCTTGAAACCCATAAATTCTCGATTTTATATAACCCCAGAAAAAGAAATCGTTGGAAGCCAGATCTGGAGATCTCACAGGCTATCTTATGTTACCATTCGTGGAGATTATCCGATTGAGAAATTGTGTATTTAGAAAGTTTATTGCTAGTCGATAATTATGTGATGCACAACCGTCATGTTGGTACCAGGTATCATTGAAGTTGACACCTAATTGTATAAGGGCAGGAGTAATTTGATTTTCCAGCATGTCCAAATATTTCTGTCCGGTTAAATTGCCGTCAATAAAAAATGGTCCAATTAAATGTTCACCTAATATTCCAGCCCAAACATTTAACTTTTGGGGATATTGAGTCCTATTATTATAATGTTTGTGTAAATTTGTCCTTGACCAATATCGAATAACGGATGAATTATGTGCACCGTGTATGGGAAAAGTCTTTTCATCTGTGAACAAAATATTTTTCGAAAAGTTTGCGTCCAATTGTATTATTTCCATAATTATTTCACAAAATTCCATTCTACGAAATTGATCGTCTGGAAAAATTTCATGGCTCTTTTTCAGTTTGAAACTACGATAACCATTTTTTTTAATACAGTCCGAATCGTTTTCGGATCAACATCAAAATCCTTTGCTAAATGAGTGGACGATTGTAGGGGATTATTTTCCACACTGGCAGAAATTAAAATATATTAAAATAGCTCTTTCTTCTTTTTCGGGTTTTGTTTGACGATTTTTTTACGCGGTTCATGTTTAGTAGGATTGAAACATACATGCTCTTCAAAAATTTTTATAACCGTTCTCACTTGTTTTTTGCTAATTGGTTGGGCATTTTCGAATGCCACAATAAACAAATTTTCTGCTGTTTCTCGATATGAATGATCCTGGTAGTGCCATTTTACAATTTGCACTTTATGGTGTACTTGCATACTCATTTTATTAAAATTTGCAAAAGATCGTTACTCATTCGCAAACAAACGTTTAGTGAAGTACCCAGATTGTACGGTTGAACATCTTCAAGAGGCACAGGCGCGATTCGTATTCATCTGGTGTAATAATCTACGCTGGCTTTTAATTCTCTGTCTCATGATTGTCCTTCTCCAACACACTGGTAACTCGATGTGACCATGATAATTTCTCTTTGGACGTGAGAGGATATCGTTTTACGTTGAAATTAAATGTGACTGATTTCTCTCACAAATAAAAAGGAATTTTTGAAAGGCACTCTACAATCTAAGACGTGGATTGAAAATGAAGAGAGGGGACAGATAAAAGTAGAATTTGAGCTGTAAGCGAAATCGTTTTATGAGGAGCGTAGGAAACAGAGGCGGTTTACATTGAGATCTTTTTAAAACCAGAAACAGTTGAACAAATGTTAGCATACGACGTATTTCTCATTTTATGATATCCTGTTAAAGAAAATGGTGATACACTGAATACGCTTGTTTTATTACAGCATATTGTCGCTTTTGGACTCTGTATTGTTGCCATAGATTATTCCTTATGATGTTAATGAAAATTATGCTTACATTCATTAATTGTACCCTGAATATCGACGAATGTAATTTTTCTAGCTATCTTCCAGTGATTTTTTAGTGGTACTTATTTCAAATACCTATTAGGTAGGTTTTAATTTATTGTTCAAATCATATTAGCGTGTACTACCCGAACTATATAGTGAATTAGTTTCTTACTACTGAATTATTTATTTGTAAATTAATCATGAAGGGATACACGAAAGTAATGTTGATTTTTTTGTTGTTCTTTGCATTAAGCTATCAGTGTAGTACAATCCAGTTATTTCAACTTAAGAAAATCTGTTAAATTTGAATAAAAAAAACTGTTTAACGGTTAAACGAACTTTTTTGGAATGTTAATCTACTCATTTATGTTTAAGTTATCAAACAACTTAAACTAATATAGGTATTTCATTTTTCAAATTAAAATATAAATCGTTTAGTAGGAGAGCCAAAATAATTTAACTTTTCTATTTTCTCATTGTATAGATCAATTTGCTATTATATCAATATTAGCAATAATTGTTGATATAGTAACAACAAAAAATCGTTTAACAGCATGTCTTTATGACTTAGTGATCGAATTGTGCAGATTAACTGAGATTTAAAAATAATGGAATGGTTAAGAAAATTCTAATTCTTACTTTGATTAAAGTTGAAACGAGAAAAATACTGTTTTATTTTGACCTATATCTGTTGTCATACGGAAATATGGCTATTTCACAGGACAAAAAAACTACCAAGGTTATTGGGATTGTCTTATAAATTATGATTTATTTATACATTCTTGGATGCCAAATTTAAAGCCATTTTTTCGACTTCTTCATGACTGGGCTTACAAACACCACTTTATGATATTTTTTTCTTCTTTGTCGTACTGAACAACCTATTTTTTTATTGTGTGGAATATTAATATTTTGCAAAGAAGCAGAATTAACAAGGTGGTGTTTAGACACTAGTGCTGCAATTGGTGGTATCGGGGCAATAGCTTTATCTACAATCTCAAGTTCCTCCAATGAAGTTGTAGCCTCAAGAATTTACAAAAACTTTATTTTAATTCCATTTTTTTCTCTTCAAATTCAAATAATTTGAACTATTCTTTTTACATAATTCTTTGAGAATGAATTTTCTTGGACTACTTGCATATGAAGACTATTTTCGTCATCTAAAAAAATAACATGATAAGTCATAAAAACTATGAAAAAAGGAAAAATACGTAGATTAAATTACACTCTGCAGAAAAGTTCCAATAAGCGGCGTAGATATTTTTTTTCTGGGGTGTAATCGAACCTTTACATTTTTTTAGTCAGCTGCAAGAGATTTCCTAATAAATTTTTAGTCAATTTATAATTTTTTAAGTTAAACTCCCATCTGTATGAGAAAATGTCACAATTTTGAATTGTCTTATGATTTATAATTGGAGCGGTAGCGATTTCTTGCACTCCTTGCATTCAGAATGCATAATCAATAGAGAAAATAGTTTGGCAACAAAAACTGAATAAAATAGTACACAATAATCAAGGAACGTAAATAAAATTTACATACTCGTATAATCTTGCACAATGATAAACATTTCTATTCTACATTCCGTAAAACCTTACAAAATTATTTAAAAGTCCTGTACCATTGTTGCCAATGCCAATATACTAAAACTTGAAATACCTCAGAATAGCAAATTTTTTTACAAATCAAAAATATTCGGAGATATTTGAAAAAGTATAAAATGAATAAATTAGAGAATCGAGTATAGTTAGAAAAGTTTTAAAATTGCCAATAACTTTTTTATTGTAAAAATTATTTTCTGTCACCTTAAAGTAATCTTCCATCAGATAATGATTTCGATTTGGCAATGCTGCTTCAATCGTCGACAATGTTATTCTTGTTAATTTCCATTGGTTAAGATCATCCGTGACCCTACAACTCACTAGGCGGTAGTCTTTTCGAAGGCGGTGCCTGGCATACACTCGATTAGAAATACACTAAAAGCAAGTTTTCCACTTTATCATATCCTGTTAGCGAAAAAGAATGTTACACTGAATTTATATGTATTTTGTCTCTTTCTAACACATTGAAGGTAAAACGTATGTTCCCTCGTAATGTACTCAACACTGTATATACATAGGCCAGCACTTCCGTGTCAGAGTATAGGCCGCTCTTTTTAAGCTTTTTTGACCCCTTTTGGAAGGTGGATCAATCCGTGTTATTTTTTGCTTGCTACATCACGCGGTGTGAGTTCGCCATCTTTGTAATTTTTTCCATTCCTTTCTGTCCTCTATTTTTCTTCCCCAGTCACTGACTTCCATTTTCTTTAGGTCATCAATCACCTGCCCTTCCCACCTAAGTTTGGGACGTCCTCTGGGCCTGAGGTTGGCAGGCTTCCAATCAGTGATTTTCCTTATTGGATCGTCCATAATCCTTCTTCGAAAATGCCCGTACCCTCTTAGACGCTGCGCTGACTATATCTTTACCATTCATGTACTGACTTATTTCGTAGTTATATAGCCTTCCGTACCCTTCATTCGGGATCTGTTTTGGTCCTATTATCGTCCACATGATTTTCCTCTCTTGGATTCTGAGATTTAGTTCGTCTTTATCAGTGAGGCTAATATTTTCACTGCCATACGTTATTACTGGTCGTATTGCGGCTTTATAAATTTTAATTTTGGTTTTTTTACTGATGCATTGTCCCTTAGTAGTTTCTGATACTTCCAATACACTTTGTTCCCTGCTATTATTCTTGCGTTTATCTCCGCACTTCTGTTGTTCTTCTCATCAATTACTATTCCCAGGTATCTGAATTGACTTACTCTTTGAAAAGTGCAACCTCCCGTATTTATAGTAGCTGTGTTGTCTGTCTTCCTTGATACTTGCATATATGTTGTCTTCTCTCTTTTATTAAATTCTTGGATGTATTTTCTAGGGTTTCTTTGTCTCTAGTAACTAAAGTTAAATCATCGGCATATACTAATATTTGTGTGGAGCTGTGACTAATCATTCCTTTTATGTCTATTGCTTTAATCACCCTATCTAGGGTTAAGTTAAAAAGAGTTGTAGACAAACTATCTCCTTGCCTTACACCTCCTCCTCCTGTATTCCCGTCTCTGGTTATCACCTTTGCAGTAGAATCCTTCATTGTCATTTTCACTAGTCTTATTAGTTTTTCTGAAATTCCTATGTTCCTCATATCAGATATTAGCCACTCTCTGTTGATAGAGTGAAACGTTTGCTGAAAGTCAATGAATAGTACATGTAGATCTATGTCATGCTCATAGCACTTTTCGATAGTCTATGTATGGTGTCTACCGTAGATCTTCCTGTTCTAAATCCCTGTTGATATTGACCTAATATGGGTTCAGCCTGTTTATTTAGTTATATTTTTATTAGATTGGTTAATATCTTGTATGTAGTGTGAAGCAGCATTATACTACTGTAATTTTTTCATTTGGTTGGGTCTTCTTTTTTGAAGATTGGAACTATATATCCAATACTCCACTCTTTTTGCATGCGTTCTTCTGCCCATATATTAATTATCAGGTCATATATTTGTTGAAGTAAGGCTTCTCATCCATGTTGGATTAGTTCGTTATTTATATCATCTGGACCTGCCGCCTTGTTCCGTTTGAGTTGTTGCACAACATCTATAAATTCCTCGAAAGAGGGTCTGTACTGCTGTTCACCAATTTCTCCCTCCGTTACTGCTTCCTTATAATTTTCATCCATAATATGATTGTTTTGGTATAGATTTTGAAAGTATGTTTCCCATTCTTTCTTATTTATTTTTACTGTCCCAATTGCGTTTCTGCTACTGTATTGCTTTTTCACATATTTGAAGAGTTTTCTATTATCCTTATTGTTCTTTTCAATTTTTTCCATTTGTTCTGCAACCCAATTTTGATTTTTTTCTTCTGTAGATTTTTTCTGCTTTTTGCTTTATCTTTCTGTATTCGTCCAGCTCTTCATATTTTCCTGTTCCCAACCATTTATTTCTTGCTTGTTTTTTCTCTATGCTTGCCAGCTTACATTCTTCGTCGATCCATTCTTTGGATGCTTTGATTTGTTGTAATCCAATTTCTTTCTCTGCAGAGTCTATAATGCTATTTTTAATGTTCTTCCATTCACTGTCTATATCTCCTTTTTTATTATGAGTTCTCAGTTTGTTTGTTAAGGTTTCCGGATAATTATTTCCTCCCTTTTTTTCTTTCCAGCTTTCGTAAGTTCCACTTTCTTTTGTTGTGTTTGCAAGGTTTATATCTTGATATTTTTATGTTCATCTTCGCTATTTGTAAAATGTGGTCTGTATCTGCATATGCTCCTCGGTATGACCATTTTCATCCATTTCTTTGATATCAAAACATGATCGATTTGGTTGCCGCTTCTCTTTCCTGGGAATAACCACGTTGTCTTGTGCTTCTTTTTATACTTAAATTTTGTACTGATTATGAATTTATTTGTCTCCGCAGCTAGGTTGCACAGTCTTTTGTCGTTATCGTTTGTGATCTCGTGTATAGTTTCTTTTCCAGCTATTCCTCGATTCTTTTCTTCTTTTCCTATCTGGGGGTTAAAGTCTCCTCTTATTATCAAAATATCATTTGTAGAGATATTTTCACAGGCTTGGCTTATCTTCTCATAAAAAATTATTTTCTCTTCTTCGCTTGCTTCTTCCATTGGGGCGTAGGCATTAATTATACTTATATTTGCTTGTTTATTCTCAAGTTTTAAATATGAAATCCTACCGTCGATTGTCTTAAACTCAATTACTTTGTTTCATATTGTTTTACTGACCATTATTGCTGTTCCATTCCTTCCTTGTTTTTCCTCCCCGTCGTAAAGTTTTTGTTTTCTATTTTCCCTTGTTTTTTCCATCTGATTTATTGTAGCGCCAGAATGTCTAAATCATAATTCTTCATTTATTGCGCTATGTTGTGCATTTTCCCAACTTTTGCATAGTTTTGATATTCCATGCTCCAATTTTCAATGCGTTTACTTTTTGTTTCACCCTCTTTACTCTCTGATATTTTCCTAAGGTTGTCTTTGGTTTTTGTTTTCCCTTGTTATTTGCCGTGGTAATTTTTACAATGCTTCGATCCTCTTGAGCTACTTTTGCTGCTAATTTTATCATTTTTTTTATATCCGTAAGATTTCGTTCCGTTCCAATTATCGTAGTTAAATATTGTACCTACTAGTTCGGGATCCGAATATACTGTTCTCCTGGAATCCATAAATTCTAGATTTCGTATAACCCCAAAAAAAGAAATAGTTGTGTGCCAAATCTGGAGATCTAGCAGGCGTGTTACCATTCGTGGAGATTTTCCGATTGGGAAATAATGTATTTAAATAATCAATTGTTAATCGATAATTATGCGATGCATAACCGTCATGTTCGTAACAAATATCATTGAAGTTGACACCTAATTGTATGAGGGCAGGTGTAATTTAATTTTGCAACATATTCAAATATTTTTGTCCGATTAAATTGGAGTCAATAAAAAATGGGCCAATCAAATGTTAACCTAATATTCCATCCCAAACATTTAACTTTTGGGGATACTGCGTTCTACTATTATAGTGTTTGTGTAAGTTTGTCGTAGACCAATATCCCATAACGGATGAATTATGTGTATGGGTAAAGTCGATTCATCTTTGAACAAAATATTTTTTTGAAAAGTTTGCATCTAGCTGTATTTTTTCCATAAAATAAATTTGACAGTTTAGTATACCGGGTGGAATGAAACAATACTTATGTACCGTAAATTCTAAACACCGTGTGGGGTAAACTAGAGGCTTCACATTTTTTCTTTCAAGATGATTAGAAATACTAAGCATTTCTTGATATTTTGTTTTTTGATTAATTCCAATATCTTTCTCTTTACAAATGATACAAATTTTCAAAGAGATCTCTACAATTTTTGAGACGAAATTTAATATTCTAAGAAAAAACTAAAAAATGATTTACTCTTAATATCAACAGCAACAATAATTAAATTAAAATTAAACATAAACGAGTAACAAATTAATAACGCATAATTCCTCCTCGTGTTCTTATAGCAGCGTGCATTTGTCGATGTAAATTTGCTATTAAATTATTGATAATCCGCTGAGGAATGTTCTCACATTTTGCGAGAACTATACGTTCCTAATTTTGTATGTTTATTGGAGCACGAACATCGGACCGATTTTTTAGAACATCCCTAAGATGTTCAATTGGGTTTAACTCGGCACTTCGTGGAGGAAAGTCTAATTTTTGGATTTTTACTTCATTTAAATAATCTATCACACATCTTGCTATGTGAGACCGTGCATTATCTTATACGAAAATGAAATAATCGCCTATATATGGTGCAAATGGCATAACGTGTTCTTCAATAATATTCTCCAAATAATATTCTGCATTCATAGACCGGCGATGAATGGGGACTAAATCCGGGCGGGCGTAATATCAAATTCCTGTCAAAACATTTTTAAGCTGCCTACAAAATGTTCCATGGTAGAAATGGTAGACTCACTAAATCTTTCCCCAGGTCTCCTCCATACTCTGTCACGTCCATCAGGTGATTTCAAACTAATTCGTGTTTCATCGCTGAACAATACGTTTTCCCAATCATCGACAGTCCAATGCTCATGATCCCTTGCAAACATCAACCTACATCGTTTGTGTTCTCTTGTAAGCAAATAACGACGGGCTGGTCTTCTACTGGTCAATCCGAAAGTTTTATCCTTCTTACCGTTTTAGATGAAATTCTAACATTTCTGAGCATTTCAAGTTGACTGTTAAATTCTCTGTCTGTCATTTTTCGATTTCTTAAAACCTGTTGTCGAAGAAAACGCTCATCAAGGTGGCTGGTGATTTTTTTCCTGCTCTGACCACTGACTCGATGGTGTGATCAAGTTTCCCTAAATTTTCTGAACATTCGATTGATGCTTGAAGTACTCACTCCTAAAAAATTGGCCACATAACGCATACTTATTCCGTCTTGAATCAAAGTTGTAGCTTTTACACATTCGTCGTTTGTTAAATTATGTGCCCTATTCATGATAACTTTAACTATACTACGCCATACAAACTGTTCTATTTGCTTATCAATCCAAAAACAGGAAAAAAAACACTCTCAAACCATATCTTCTATGCTTTAATATTGGCACAATAAAAGAAATTTTAATTTCTGCTCTTTGTCAAAATTGACACCAGCCATCCAAGATTTATTTTGTTGAATTTAAATTACAAAAATTGTAGAGATTTTTTTGAAAATTTGTATTTGTGAAGAGAAAGATATTGGAATGAATCGAAAAACAAAATTTTTAGACTTCAGTTTACCCCACAAGGTGTTTAGAATTTACGGTACATAAATATTGTTTCATTCCATCCGGTATACTAAATTGTCAAATTTATTTTTACAAATATTTTTTATGATAATTTCAATGAATTTCCTATAATGTGCCAACAAAATTATGTTAATCGGTTGAAAATTAAAAGAGTTATTGTATATTAAACAAAAGCAAAATATTAAGTGTTGCGTTAATTTTGTCCATGAGTTTATATTCTTGGGTAATTCACGCAGAGAGAAAAAGGGCTACTGAAACTTAGTGGTGACCGCAGACATGCATGTTTCTGACACACTAGCCGCCCTCAGTACGGTATAACCAAGTAAGGGTGTAAAACTTGGGGGCAAAGCTGTTTATCGAAACACAAAACAACAGTTTTCGACAGGAAAACCAAATGCAACATTTGTGCCTTCAATTGGAGAGTCCGAGTTTTCGAGACAACATCGACACGGCGACGCATATGGCCCTCCTGCCTGTAATTTCCGACTCAGTAAAGATGTAAGAGTATCGCGCGATATGTAACAAGAAAGAGATTATTGGGTAATTTGAGCAGAGAGAAAAGGGGCTACTGAAACGGAGTGGTAACCGCAGACATGCATATTTCTGGCTCATTAGCCATCCTCAGTACAGTATAACCAAGTGAGGGTGGGAAACTTGGGAGCAAAGCTGTTGATCGAAACATGGGAAAAATCAAAACAACGGATTTTCAACAGGAAAACTAAACACAACATTTGTGCCTTCAATATATCTGTGGCTTGGTTCTAAAAGGGCCAAAATCAAAAAACACTAATCTGAGAAAATTGAGTCCAAAGTTTTAATCAAAACTACAGTCAATAATAATGTTGCAAATTGAATCTTTTTTACTACCAGAGCTCCACATTCTCGTTTGGCGTGTAAAAGAGAAGTTAATTATAGATTTTCTCAAAAACAATCATTAAAATTAACCAAAAAAAAGTGACATTGGCCATTGTTAATTTAGAAGAAAATCTTAAAAATACCCACATTGGCCATTTTGTAACTTAAAAAACTAGGAAAAAACAGTATTGAACAGGTTAATTGAAACTTATTCTATTTGTATATTTTTTATCACATTTAAACACAGTTAACTTAATTTTCATCAGAAAGATCCTCTTCATCATCAGTCAACGTATCGACAGCTGTAGGAGAGACAGTTACAGTGCTAATAAACTGACTGTAGTACATTCTGCTATTTTTGTCAATATAGGGCAGTTCTCTCAGATGCTGTAGTTTATTTTCAGGTATTCCTAAAGTTTTTTTCGAAATTGGTGTCAGTTGCAAAATCTGCGTACTCCGGTATTTTTTCTTAATAACTCTAAACTGCTAAACTCTTCTTCATTATCGAACGAAAAATTGTAAAACATTGTACCCCTTTTATCATGTCTGTATTGTATATACCTAATTTTGTTCCATATCAGTGGCTGGCCGCTGGCATTTATTTTCCTATGCTGAAAACGATTGCGCAAAAGCGATTTAAAGTCAAAAAAATCGTTTAAACCCATTTCAATAACGACAATTTGGGGAGTTCGAGGAATCATTCGTATACGATTTGCCCAGTCTCTAGGAATATCGACTCTAACAGTAGTTGTTTTCTTAGCTTTTTCTATTGAAGCGTGAATAGTATCAGCTTCCATATGTGTATGGCCAGGGACTAAAAATTTGTGACTAATGATGACCTCTCTGCCTAAATTACTAAACTGTTCTAACATTGTCATAAACATTAGAGGCAAGTAAATGTTCCGTGTTTGTCCAGGACAGCAGTCGCTATAAAAAATAACTTCATTCACGTCGGGAGGAAGAGATTTTAGGTAAGCAAACAAACAGGATGCTATTTCTTGCCCCCCTCTTTTGGCAATAGTCTCATTCCACAAATAGCAGATAGCAGAATTCTTATTGCCTCTTGTTTCGTAAAAAGTGAGGTTTAGGCTCCATAATTTTCGTTTGTAAAAAGAGATTCCACTGGTGAGGTATGGAGTCGGAAGGCACTTCTGAAGATCAAAACTTACGACAACCATCTTTGGGTTTGATTTGCAGCGTAGTTTATCACTGCGTTTTTCTTCGTACGCCGAGTTAGCCAACCGCAGATGTTCATTTCTTTTTAATGCAAGCTGCTCTTTTTCTTCATCACTTGGGGCAGACTTTAGTAGAAGATTATACTTGTCACAAGTTCCACAAGTGTCATTCGCCGGTTTGTGAAAAGCTAAGTTAAATTCTTCTACAAAAATTTGTCGGTAAAGAGCTTCGTTTCTGGGGGTCAAGTTTTTCTCTAAGCAGTGAGTTACATACAATCTGTACATTTTTGAAATTGAAAGATCTGACAACAGGTACCGTTTTCTTGTGTGAGACCGAGAATAATGACTTTCGTAACTTGGAAACATTTTAATGTGTGTTCGAATCTCCTCTTTATCTTTGTCTGGTACCTTTGGGTGATTACTATGTTTTCCCCTTCCATCTTCTGGACATATACCGGATTATGAATACCTCTTCTTCTCTATTATTACCCTAACCTTTTTAAGTGTTAGATCCAGAGTGTTTAAGAACATTTTCTGGCAAACTTCAGTCCTAGCAGTATTTTTAAGCAGGTTGTATTTTCTATAATATTTTCTTCTGCTTTCTTTTCCATCTCTTCTCATCCTCTCAACCTTTTTATTTTGTTCTTCTGCCAAATTAGCGATACACTGATTTTGTGCTTCCAACGAGAGGTTGTAAAAATCTTTGAATATTTCTTCTCTTCTGGTAAAAATTTTTCAAAGCATTTTTTTCGGCAATCACATGGTTCTTTAATTTTTTTTTCTAGCTTCTTTTTTCCCTTTAATGTGTAATACTCTTTGCCCTGGACTTTCAATCCTTTTCTTATATTTTTCCCAGTGCTTTGGATCCCTTTTTCTTTTCTTCGTTTCTCTCCCTACTTTAGTTTTTTTCCTGCCTCTTTACTTTTTTACTACTTCATTATTTTCTACATTATCCAAATTAGCTTCACAATCATCAATCATCTCTTGTTCTTCAACTATTTCTTCCGCTGTTATGTGACTAATGACTTTCTTTGTCAACTTACTCCTTCCTTGCTGGTCGTCACTATCAGAACTATCCTCAAGGACTGTATCTTTTTCCTCGCTAATATTCATGCTATACCGTTGAATTTTATAACTTGGAAAGTAGTTAATCATTTTACATTTTATATTTTTATCTTTAAACGTGAAAGAGTTTGTTCACCAGAAAACTATTGAGTTTTGCTCATAGATTTCTTCCCATTACCTTCACCCCCAATTACGGGTACACCGTACCCTACCGAGTACACCCGCCGCTTACGTGAGAAAATTAAGAAACAATAGTGTAAAACCAGACATTTTTGTTAACGATAACTTAAAAAGTGATACTACTGTGAACATTAAAAACAAACATAAACAGTTAGTGACAGTGAAAACATCCCCTCGCAAATAATAACAAAAGGTACGTTTAAATCTAAGGCACCATAACGACAAAAAATAACTCACGTCAAAAAACAAATCAATAACAATCACAAAAACTAGTGTATGGAAAAGAACTGACGAATCGAATTCTCGGAAAGAAGAAGACGAACCACGTACCTTCCCAAACCGTATTGACACAAACTACTCTAAATACTCTGATGAGTTACAGAAAATAAAAATAAAGACACTTGAATTAAAAAATAGAAACTTAAACTATCACCAAATTGCTTTTCTTGACAATGATGTAAATGACACTCATAAAATAAATACCGATTCAGTCTTAAATATACCAGCCTGTATCGACTCAGTAGATATAGATATAATAAACAAGTGTATAGAACTCAGTAAATCTAAAGAAAAGTGTCTAGAACAAAACGACATAGAAAAGTGTATAGAAAACAACACATTAGAAAAGTGTCTAGAACAAAACGACATAGAAAAGTGTCTAGAAAATACAGAAACAACAAAGTGATATTGAAAACGAAAAGTGTCTAAGAAACATAGTAAACAAGTGTATAGAAAACGACGAAAAAAAGTGTAGAGGAAACAATACAAACAATACAACCACCTCGGAGAGGACAGAATTAATCCCAAACGCAATTAATAATCAAATGGAGGATGATACGATGGGTGATCTGTCGAGTGACGAAAATTCTGATTCGCAGACTTTAAACAATCAACAAAAGCCAACCACAATTCAAGCCCAGGTACACTCCACGCCGGGTTTCACATGGGCGAATGAAGTGGTCATAGAGAAAGGTACCCTCAGCAACACAGGGGATCATTTTACTTCGCAGTATGAAAAATTGGTAAAAAAACCTAAACAAATAACAATCAAAAAACTGGACATGACAAAAAAACCGGATGATCTGAATGCTATTAACACCATTACGCCGTCCAATGAAATGGAAGTGAATGATATCACGCCACCGGGGTTCGTGAAACCAAAAAAATACACAAAATTTGAAGCTTTGATAAAACAAGCAAACAAAACTAAACAATCAATAAATACAGATAATAAATTCGACACTTTATCGGAAATGTCGGATGAAGAAACTACCAAAGCCGCTGCACCCTCACAAAAAAAGAGAAAAAAAACAAAGTTTCGAAAGTACAATGCAACGTCTGAGACTTCAGATGAAGAGAGTAATAAACATCATGCCACCAAAAAACCAAAAGCCAAAGAAGCACAGACCTCGAAGGGGAAAAAAAACAAGTACAGGATGTCCCCCAATCGTGATTGATGGTAATGTTTCCGCTCATCGTGAAATGGTGAAGCGTCTGAAAATAGAAATAAAGAATAATTTTGAAATTAAATATACGGCGAACTCCACGATAATTTTTACTAAAGAAGTGGCAGATTTTGAAAATTTAAAACTAGCGCTCAGAACCGAAAAAACGCCGTTCCACACATATCCAAGAAGAGATGAGAAAAATCATGCGTTTGTTCTCAGAGGCTTAACTAAGGGCATTCAGCTGGACGAAATTAAGGAAGAGCTTACTTCAGTGTACAAATTAACAATCAAGGACATATATCGTATGACTACTAAAGGGAGGCCACTTTATTTAGTAGTCACCGATGCCAAAATAACTCTCGATTATCTACAAAAAATGTACGCATAATTGAACATACGAGATTAAACTGGGAATTTCGACGTCAAACTAAACCTATTATACAGTGCCACATTTGCCAGTTGTGGGGGCACGCAACTTCCAACTGTGGTAGGGCCCCAAGGTGCCTTAAATGCGCAGCTTCGCATTTGACTCCGGAATGTCCAAAAGATAGAACTACCCCCGCTAAATGTGCAAATTGTAACGGCGAGCATCCCGCTAACGCCGAGATTTGCCCAGAATACGTGAAGAGGAGAGAATGGCTCGACCAGAGAAGATCAAAAAACCAAAAGCAAATCAAAGAAAATCCCAAATTTATACCAGCACCAGTCCCAACAATCAACCCTTGGAATCGTAACAAGAATCAAGAAAAAGATGACTTCCCAAGCCTGCCCCCGAAGCCAATACAGAGGGAGTACCAGCATACCAGCACTAGCCAACCACAGGCCAGTCAGGGATCCCAACCTCAAACGTCAGATGTCTCGAAGTTCTCTAACTTAAACAACTTATTCAAAGAACTAAACTCGATAGTTAACCTCGATGAACTTACCAGAGCGGTAGCAGACTTATCCACGAGATGAGGAATGCTACAAATAAGCTCGAGAAGTTTACTATTTATAATAGCTTCGTTCAGGGTATAGACAGGTATGACATCTAGACAGGTAGGTGGAAATATAGGAATTCAAAAACCCACTTCTCTTAAAATAATTTTCTGTAATGTACATGGAGTAAATAACAAACTTCATCTTCTCAGACATTTTCTCACAGCTCATAAACCTGATATATTCTTTCTAATTGAGACATTCCTTAAACCAAATAAATCCGTGAACTTTAGAAACCCAGATTATAGTCTTATTAGACAAGACCGCCCCGTGGATATCGGCGGGGGTGGTCTCGCAGTATTAATCAAAATAGACATAAATTTCCAACTCCTGCAACCAAATAATTCTTCAATTGAGCATATCGCATTATTAATTTGTAACGACACAGTCGTTCTGAACATAAAATAACCCCAATAAATAATCAGAAAACAGAACTCTACGCGAAGCAAACTAGACGGAGTTAAACACCCAGCACCGAGAGGGCAGCACCTTCGCCTTTCTGCTAATAACTTGACCGATACTACCAAAGCATACGTTCTGCGATATACCAGGCAAGCTCTACCTTACGTAGAATAACGATAGGAAGCTTCAACTGAAAATAACCGAAGTGTTGCACTATATTCCGGAGCGTGTTGAGCTCGGAATTGTGAACACATAAATATCCCGCTTCTCGTTGACCCCTCAATGTGCGTTGAACTCGAGGCTAGACGCTGAGCGAACCTGCATATCGGACGAAGTCCTAAAGCGTGTTGAGCTTAGGACGGACGCCAACTACCCTAGGTCAAGCCCTGCAGCGTGTTGAGCGCAGGACTGAGGCCTTTCCCGATTAGCCGAAATTCCGGAGCGCGTTGAGCCCGGGACGAAAGCAAACTCCCGACCTCCGAGATCACGTTGTGCGTTGAACGCGGGATCTCGACCCTGACGTCCCCGTGAGGAAGAGAAATATATTCCGACGACCACCCTAGAGGGATTGCCAGCCTCCAGGACCAATAAACTTTGTGTATATATCTTTATTGTACAGAATTTTAGGTTTTAATTGTAGATAATTATTATAGGTTAATAAAGAAATATATCTAACAACCCCTTTTCTGTTCTACCAAACTGACGTACCCTCACAAATTGACAATAAATTCAAACTTGTTGGGGCATATAGTCACCCCCACACTAAACTTACTGAATTCGATTTTTTTAACATCACGAAAACTCACAATAGGGTCCTTATAGTCTGTGATTTGAACTGCAAACACCCACTATGGGATTCCTACGCTACATACCCGAATACGAATGGAAATACTCTGCAAAGGTTCTGCGATAACTCAGACTGCAATATTTACAGTACAGACGATCCCACCCACTTTCCCTTCAATAACTACTCCCCCAGCACTATAGATATTGCAATAGGACGCAATATAAACACAATCACCAAACTAAAAACTATCCCAGACCTTAACTCCGACCATGACCCCATCCTTCTCGAATTAAAAATGACACACACATTATACCCCTATCACAAAAAAACACGACTATAAAACAACCAATTGGACACAGTACACAATCATAGATAAAATCAAAGATGCAGAACATTTAACAAATATAATTCAAAATTTGCAAGATATTATTATCACAGCAAGAGATAAAACCACTATTCTTAAACCTAAACCACAAATTTTTAACAATCTGCCTGATTATATTTTAAAAACGATAAAAGACAAAAACAGGATTCGCTGTAGATGGCAAGTGACCAGAGCTGACAGTGACAGAAAAATACTAAAATATTACCAAAACACAATCAATTCCCTGATAAAAGAATACCGTAATTTTACATGGAAAACGTTTTTAGATAAACTGTCACCCGGAGACAATTCATTGTGGCGAGTCACAAAAAACCTGAGAGGTAACAGACAGGAAATTTCGAAAATAATTAGTAATGGTATAACATTCACTCAGAAATCTGACATCGCAGAGGCCTCTGGGGAGTATTTCCAAAACAATTTCACAAATAATATACCAAATACACTACACCACATTAATATTACACAATCAGTTCAAAATCACTTACACAACACACACACATTACACACGAAAAACTTAGTCACAACACAAGAAATATATAATATAATAAACACACTTAAAAATAAAACAGCTCCGGGGAAGGACGGCATTCCGAACATCCTTCTCAAGAGTCTTCCGAAAAAAGCTATAGTACAGCTTACATACATAGCCAATTTCATCATTAAAACGGGAATATACCCAGATATGCTCAAAATTGCCAATGTAATTCCCATCGTCAAATATAATAAAAAACTTTGCTATGTGGATAGTTACAGACCCATTTCCTTGTTAAACAATATAGCAAATATATACAATTATTTGTAGATAAAAATAATATAATACCTCTCGCGCAGTACGGATTCAGAGGTGGACATAGCACAGTAGCGCAGATAGTTCGTGTATTTAATTTTATCATTTTTCTGCGAAGGAAAAAGCTGTCATGGTAACTTTGGATATGCAGAAAGCCTTTGACTCCGAGTGGCACGAGGGGTTGTTGTATAAACTCATCAAACTAAAGGTACCAGATTACTTAATAAAAATAATATATTCATATATAAATAACAGACAATTTTATTCTAAAGTGAATGATGGTCTGGCGGAACCATTACGGATACAAGCCGGCGTGCCCCAAGGGTCAGTCTTATCACCTTTGTTGTATTCGTTATTTACCCACGATCTTCCCACCTCCCCACAAAACCCAACAGCCATGTATGCGGACGATACCTGTTTCGTATCATCCGCTCCAACATCAGAGACTGCACTGCACAACGTTCAAACACATATTAACACACACATACTACCGTACATGAGAGACAACAAATTCACAATCAACGCCACCAAAACAGAGTACCTGTTACTCCGGAGGAGACCAAGGAAAAACTCGTTGCAACTTCAGCTGTGTATTAATGGGCAGTATATCACGCCCAGTAATACACTGAAATACCTGGGCTATACTGTGCATGGCACCACCAATGCTAATGCGCATATTGCTCAACAGGTTTCAAAAGCGAAAGTTGCAATGAGCAAACTTTACCCGTTGATCTGTAAGAACAGTTGTCTCTCACCCACAAATAAAATCACAATATACAAATACATAATTCGACCTATCCTTACATACGCTGCACCGGTATACTTCACAGCAACAAAACATAACTTCCACACACTGCAGGTGGTACAGAATAAGTGTCTTCGCATGGCAATTAAACACACAACAGTTTACCCAAGACTTCCCAAAACTTCTTGGTTACATGAACAAGCAGACTTGCCCACTATCAAAGACTTCATAACTAAAATATCCAAAAACTTTTGCAACTACAGTGTCCCCGAAAATCTTCGTATTACTCTCAAAGCCGCCAGTCGCGCAGAAGACACTCTTGATAGTGGGTGTAGGCTTCTGCATGGTAACTTATACACATAGGAAATTGTTTAAACACAAATAACCAAATACTTCGAAATAAGGGACTAACATACCCTTTATTCAAATTATAAATTATTCTCTTAAAAAACACCCAACTATCCATAATTAATGCCTGTCATATTGCCTTTCCACATTAACTAACTTTTAGTTCGCTTTTGAAACCCTGTTTTTCAGCCGTTTTTCAGGGACAAAACAGTCGAAACATCTGGGGTGTCATACTTATATATTCGGGACAGAGTTATTTAACCAACCATAACAAATGGGTAATGTTTTTCAACAAGGAACCATGTATTTCGCGAGGGCAACACATAGAGGGACTGAAAGGCCAGGACATCGGTCTTACAATTATTTTGTATTTCAGGCCATCTATGTAATTGTATAAACACAAACTATTGTTAATAAAGTCATTTTTAAATTAAAATTAAATTATTTTTAAAGTTTGAATTTTTTCCAAAATTAGGTTTGACGTATTTGTAACTACATTCACCAGTTAGGTTCTGCTGCAAAGAATTATCTTCCATCTCTAATTCTGGGTTTTGTTCTGAAAAAAGCGTTTAGATTACTTATGAAATATAGTCAGATCCCTGTTAAAAATAAAAAAAAATAAGGGAACATTGACAATGAAACATGGCTTCATTAATAATACGTAACAACATTCAAAAAGTAATCACCAGAAGCTTAAAAGAAAATTTGAAAAAACTTGTGTGCTACATAACCTAACATTTTATTTATTGTTCATTAAAATTTGTTTCGACCTTACCTGTATCGTCGATTATTGATGGGAAACACATATCAACGATTCTTTTTCCACGTGAATTGCTCCAACTTTTATTTTTGCACATTAAAACACTGAAACTGTTTTAGACACAACGGCCAAGGTCGGAAACAATGAAAGAATTAACATACTAGGGAAAACGATAAAACGGCCAAAGTGTACATTGGCCCTTTTTAGAAAGTAAATGCATATTGGACCAATATAATAAGTCAACATTGGCCTTTTTAGCACATTAGCATGAATATCTAGTGAAAACATACATTGGCCCTTGTCACTTGAATTCTACATTTATTTAACATGCTTTGACATTGGCCATTTTATGTAATGAAGATCGGAAAAAATGTAGTTCGGTGGTATATCTAACTCACTCATTTCCAAGCCACAGATATATATATATATATATATATATAGATTTATATATATATATATATATATATATATATATATATATATTTATATATATATATATATATATATATATATATATATATATATATACCATACGTTATGACTTCCGAAACAGATACTCGATGTACGTTCTGACCTCATATATTATGTTCTGACTTCCCGTTGTAAATTATGTTTTTCATGATGCTGTTACATTCACAAGTCGAAATCCGAAAATTCGTTCTGAGGTCAGAACGCTGTTTCAGTATCCCCAACGGAGGTAGTGTAGTTCCACTGTATATCACTGGCGCTATTGTCGCTCTTTTGGGGATACCACTGGCTTGCTGTGACTTCCAGCATGTTCCTATCCTCCTTCCACTTCAGTGAACCAGTGTACATCCATCTCTGTCGAACTATATCGCTATATACAGATGTCACAACGTCTTTTGCGATTTGGCATCATCGCAGGTCGCTGTGAATTATTAGAATCAGATGTTTTCTAATGCACGGAGGCTACAACGGCGTATTTATCGAATTCTCATCTACAATAATAATAAGTGTTATAATTATGATTGGACGCACAGTTAGACCACTTTTTTAAATATCGACGGAGTATTTCACAATAATAACATGAATTCATTGGTTTATGGAAGAAATACAAGAAGTAACAATATATGATTTTCTTTATTTTCTTGGGAAATAAAACCACCATCTTTTTTTATATTTTTACTTCAATGTTATTGAGAATAATTGAGTTTTTTTTTTTAAATTTAAGACCCTACCTGACACTTACAGAAAATTCGACAAGTAGACAATCAATAATATTTTGATGTTAAAGACTGCAAAAAATGGTTTTAAAAGTTTTAAGAATCATTCACAGTAGTATTTTTGTTGAAGATGATTGTGAATCAAAAATATTTTTTAAGTCATAACATTCTGATAGAAATAAAGTCTACTATGGGATTTAGTATGCTCCAAGAACGTTTTTTAAGATATAGCTTTTTGCTTATTTTATTAATGTAGCTAATAAAACGCGTGTTACCACTTTTTTGTGAAAATGATTACTTTTGTTTTGTAATATGTGTTGCTCAGTTTTGTGGTATAGTGTATTGAAGTTTGTATTGGTTAACAATAATTCCGATAATGAATCATAAAAAAAACCTGGATATAAATTATGATACTATCCTGATAACGAGATTAAGTGATTATTGAAAATTTCTCTTTTTAACATTGGTGACCAAATTTGAGTACATTCTGCTGAAATGTTAGCTACTCTGCATTTAGTTGTATGTACTATAATTAAGTGTCAGGTAGAAAACAAAACTTTGAAACCCTCAATTATTCTTGATAACGGAACGCTACCGAAACGTTGAAGTGAAAATATAAAAGAAACTCTTTTTTCTAAATTTAACCTGCTCACGACAAAACTTTCTATACAGTGTCCCAAAAACTCGTACAAAAAGATAGGTAGATGCATTTTTTTATTGAATTTATTTTAGATTTTAACTTTTAATGAATACATTACCATAGTAATTAATACAACTAGTATAAAAAATGGAATGGTTTATAAATGTAGACTATAGTGTACAGTGCGACACGACATTGTCCATATCCAGTACAGTCGTTCATTTTATTCCATATGTCACCAAGGACGATTTTTCCTCAAAAATGTAGAATTCATGCGTGACATTCAGAAATGATAAAAATAAATATGAAAATTAATTGCATCGACACCCATTAAACTTATTCCGAAAATAAATTCACAAGGAACGATGTTTATGAACGGTTAAATTTGTATTCATTTCCATTGATTATAAATAAAAAACAGTTTTTAATATCTAACTTTAGATGCTTATAGTTCATAAAAGACTGGAGTAAGGCACACGTTTTATATGAAATACTAAGTCGCTCTTAACATCTCTCCAAAGTTTTTGGTACGAACACCTGGTACACTCAGTATCTTTCTGCAATTAAATATAAAAACATCCTCAGGTATTCTACTAATTATTTATAGCCCCTTAATCATATGATCGATAATACTATTCACATCTATTTTATTTAGCAGATCTTGGTTGATTGACAAAATTGCCAAAAGTTTAAATTTTCCCAAAGAAATATTTGTTAGTAAATGTTTATTTTTTATGTTGCAATTTTAGAATTTTTCTTACAGCCCTCAAAAAATGTACCGTCTGGTGCTAGTGTACTCAAAAACCTCTATTAAATCGACACTGTAACTAGTGATCAATTTATCAATCAATAGAAAAGAAAAAGAACGAACACTACCTTATTATTTGTCACATTGGTTACGGCGCAAACAGACTTATCCATACAATACTTCTCGCACTTGACAATTTTTTATTCGTGTGAAGTTATCCACGGATTTTTTTAACCATCCACGAATATTTTTTTAAAAATAAACTACTTTTGTAAAAAAATGTTAATATAGGAGACATATAATGACATTAGGCTACATAATTTTACTAAAAGTATTCAAATAGTTGTTCTTGTAGATATTTCTGGATTCTGAATCGAAAACCCAAAAATAAAAAAAAAACAAATTATTCAACTATTACAAAGAACACCTAATTTTAATCCAATTGACAAAAAATTGTGATGTAAGATTACGACTGTGCGCCGACGCGCACCGTTCGTTTTGAACACGAAGCCCCAAAAGTTTTTTTAACTTTTCAAAGGACACTTAATTAGGCACCCAATAACGGAAAATTGTGATGTAAGTATTTTTTATAACGTCAGAAAAAATTCATAAAGATTACGATTGTGCGCCGAAGCGCATCGTTCGTTTTGAACTCGAAGCCCCAAAATTTCTTCAAATTTTCTTTAACTATTTCAAAGGACACTTAATTAGGTGCTTATTAACGAAAAATTCTGATGTAAGTATTTTTTATAAATAATTCATAACGATTACAATTGTGCGCTGACGCCCATCGTTCATTTTGAACCCGAAGCCCCAATTTTTTTTCAAGTTTTCTTTAACTATTCCAAATGACATTAATCCGGAACATACTAACGAAAAATTGTGATTTAAGTATTTTTTATAACGTGAAAAAAATTGATAAAAATTAGGATTGTGCACCGACGCGCATCGTTCGTTTTGAACTCGAAGCCCCAAGATTTTTTCGAATTTTTTTTAACTATTCTAAATGACACTTAATTAGGAACCTATTAACGAAAAATTGTGCTTTAAGTATTCTTTATAACGTCAAGAAAATGCATAAAGATTACGATTGTGCGCTGACGCCCATCGTTTGTTTTGAACTCGAAGCCCCCAAAATTTTTCAAATTTTCTTTAACTATTTCAAAGGACATTCAATCAGAAACCTATTAACGACAAAGTGTGATGTAAGTATTTTTAATAATGTCAAAATAAATTCATAAAAATTAGGATTGTGCGCTGACACCCATCGTTCGTTTTGAACCCGAAGTCCCAAAATTTTCCCAAATTTTCCTTAACTATTCCAAATGACACTTAATCAGAAGTCTATTAACGAAAAAGTGTGATGTAAGTATTTTTAATAACGTCAAAAAAAATTCAGAAAAATTAGGATTGTGCACCGACGCGCATCGTTCGTTTTGAACTCGAAGCCACCAAATGTTTCCAAATTTTCTTTAACTATTCCAAATGACACTTAATTAGGAACCTATTAATGAAAAATTGTGATGTAAATTTTTTTTATAACGTCAAAAAAATTCATAAAGATTACGATTTTGCGCTGACGCCCATCGTTTGTTTTGAACCCGAAACCCCAAAAATTGTTCAAATTTTCTTTAACTATTTCAAAGGACACTTAGTTAGGAATCTAATAACGAAAAATTGTGATGTAAGTATTTTTTATGACGTCAAAAAAATTCATAATGAATCGGGTTCAAAACGAACGAGGGGCGTCAGCGCACAATCGTAATCTTTATGAATTTTTTTGACGTTATAAAAAAAATTTACATCACAATTTTTCATTAATAGGTTCCTAATTAAGTGTCATTTGGAATAGTTAAAGAAAATTTGGAAACATTTAGTGGCTTCGAGTTCAAAACGAACGATGCGAGTCGGTACACAATTGTAATGTTTATAAATTTTTTTTGACGTCATAAAAAATACTTACATCACAATTTTTTGTCAATTGGTTTCTAATTAGGTTTTATTTGTAATAGTTGGATAATTTGTTTTTTATTATTGGGACTTCGATACAGAATTCTGCAATATGTTACAAGAATAACTATTTGAAAACTTTTTACTCACTTAATCTTTAATTTTTAGTAGTACAATTATGTAGCTTATCTCATTATATATTTCCTATATTAGCTATATTAATTTTTTTGCAAAAGTACAGTTTATTTTGCAAAAAAATATTAGTGGATGGTTAAAAAAAATCCGTGAATAATTGCACACGGGTTAATTTTTACCAGTAAAGTACAGAAATTGCAAAAAATTGTGTCCAGTTGAGATCTGAAGAGGAAACAACAAAAATAGAAAAAGTTTAGACAAAAATTTATATTATCAACTCTAACTAAGTGTTTTATTTCCCTCCTTTCAACCCGTACTCGAATGGGCATGATGCGGCGTGAATAATATACGGTAGTTACGCGCGTTGTTGTCATTTTTACCTCCGCGCGACGTTGGGGCCTCCATTTTTACAGAGGTCATTGCGCATGGGCTATATAAAATATAAATATAAAATTTTAGAGGAAATTGTTTCCCCTCTTTTGAAATTCTGATTCTAGGGGCTCCCCTCAACAAAAAACACTTTTTATATCTTCTTCAAACCCACGGGAACACCTGGATGTCAGGACGCCTCATATGTGTATCGGAGGTCACAACTTAATAGACACCAATATATATATATATATATATATATATATATAACAAAGAGATTTATGGGTAATTCACGCAAAAAGGAAAATGGATACTTAAAGTGGTAACCGCGGACATGCATGTTTCTGGCTCATTTGCCGTCTTCAGCACGGTATAACCAAATAAGGATGTGAAATTTGGGAGCAAATATATATATATATATATATATATATATTGTAATGAAAAGTTTAAAAGAATCATAATAGGAGATAGTTGATCTATAGAAATTTTGAATTAATTCTATTGGGAGATGTTCTATGAAAATATTTTGAAAGAATTCTACTGGGAGATAGTTGAACTATAGTTGTTAGGAGATATAAAAAAGTTATGAGGATAATAAATAAAATTAGATTGATGACATATAATTTTAAAAGTCATGAAAGATTAATTTTGGAATTTAAAACATTTTATATGAAATCATGTGAATAAAAAATATTGAAAGGTGATAATAAAATAAGAAGCAGAAATAATTTGTAAGGAGGGAGCAGCAAGCTGAACATTGTTAAGTCAAAGTCAAAGGGATCAAATAAATAAATTAGAAGTGGTAGTCGCAGCAAGGAGATTTGAAAATGTATTTATATAAAATTTTAAAAAATGTCTAAAACCAAAGATCTTTGGGTAAGTATTTTTATAATTATAAGATGTACGAGTAATGCGTGACATGTAAACAACAAGCAACAAAGAGTTTCATGGGCATTTCACGCAGAAAGAGAAGGGGCTACTGAAAGGAGTGGTAACCGCTGACATGTATGTTTCTGGCTGATTAGCCGTCCTCAGTACGGTATAACCAAGTAAGTCGACAGCTTTGCTCCCAGGTTGTACACCCTTACTTGGTTATACCGTACTGAGGGCGGCTAATGAGCCAGAAACATGCATGTCTGCGGTTACCATATATATTATATATATGGACCATTCGAAAGCTTGTGAAAATACCTGGAGCACATTTATTTTGGACCTGGCCTCCACTCCGGTCATCTCCGAGAGCGAATCTATTCTTTATAAACAAGTGGTGACAAAAAGAAAACATTTTTTTTGGAAATTCGTTCTTTAAATGTTTTTTATAAAATAAATCAATACATTTTGATTTTAAGATACAATACAGGTTGTGTCTTCAATTATGTTTACTAATAATGCATAGTCAGCTTTAAGTATGGACCGCCTAAATTATTTCCAAAACGGCTTGCACGATTATTATAAATTTTGGTTTATAAGGGTTTTGTAATATTGCCGATTGTGTGAAACATTAAGTTATAGAATCGTGGGGTATTAATATCCGTCTCACAGCTCTAGCTCGGTGTGGCTGACGTGTCATGCCTTGAATTATGGACCATTTGAAAGCTTGTGAAAAACCCTGGAGGCCATTTTTTTGGTTCCGGTCTCTGCTACGGTCCCTAGGTGGGCCTTAAGTTTTTTTTATAGAAATTTTCAAAAATTTTCGAAACCTTTTTCACCCAATGGTTTGCTCGTGAAGCCACATAATAGCACACATCAAGCACGACTACCGAGTTCTACTTGGCAGTGTATTTAGTTTTTTAAGGGTGTCCCTTTTATATTTTAAATGGGGACTATTGTACATTAAAACTATATAAAAATATGAATATATCAGAAACTAACAAACAAATTATTTTGTATGAGAAATAGGTATAGCAAAAACAAAAAAAAAATAAGGTATCTTTAGGAACCTCCCGACCAAAAATAAATTATATTTAAATAAGTTATATTGAATATTCAAATTGACATTCGCAATTTCGAATACACATACAATGCCTCTAAACAATTATTTAAACAGTTTTGCAACATTTCTGATGTAACACAAGCATATTGCATTTTTTTATGCTTCTTGTGTGATCTAGGTAACGGAAAAACCTTGTCCTTTATGTATGGTCTATAGTAGTAAGATCAGGAGACCTCACTGGCAATAAACTATTATCTTTATTACCAATTCATTTATTTATGAACAAATGATCGCTATTATTGCATTATGGCATGATGTCCCACTTTGGGTCCTGGAAACTATCTCCTGTACATATTATTAGAGGTAGTAGCATTTTTTTTCTCCAAAATGATTTTCTTTTTTGTCGTTGATATACTGTGGCTTTGGTTTGTATCCATTTCTTCATTTCTTTTACATCTTGTAGAAATTTTTGATCTCTTGTTTTATATATCGTTTTCTCTCGTTTTTATTCTATTTTCTTAGTAATGTATTTTTTCGCTCTGCATAATTTCTTGCCCATTCTACTCTGTTCAATATATTTCCGTTTGCCCCGCTCATTTCGTATATTCATTCCGCAGATTCTTTGTCCAGAGAAAATTGTATGTCAATTTTGGAAACATGGTATGCAATAATAGCTTTGCCCTAATTTTGTTTATTTAGGTATACCCATTTTCAAGGTGATTAGAAGTTTCCAGACTTTTGCTCCAATCTGTATAACATTTCTTGGAACAAACTTTTCAAATTATTGAGAGTAGTTGCTTGTTTTCACTTTACTTCTTTTTTTTACTTATGTAATAAAATATAATATATATTCTCTGGTAGAAAAAATACTTTTATTGATATTACTAAAATTACAACAAACTGTAAATATTCGAAAAAAATCCTTCCATAAACATACTAGTAATAAATAAAAATGTTCGTATTCTGTTGCTGAAACGAATTGTACTATTACAACTACAACAAAAAACAGTAAATTTTTCTTTTTTAGCGAATTTTATAAACTCACAATTGTGTGTGTGTGTTTTAGTTATTGGCCTTAGTCGTGGACTAATTGCCAGCGCTATATTTTTTGTTAGTACTATATCTAATACAGTATAATATATTCTTTATATATATATATATATATATATATATATATATATATATATATATATATATATATACATCTTACTATCATTTCTGCATCCGATAGAATGACTTTTGCATTTAATCCTGCATCCTTTGTAAAGTTACGTCCGTATATCGGACGCAAGACTACATCTTTCGTTTTTGGCAATTTCTGATGAATATTTGTCCCATAGAACATATGGAAAAGATAGACCACCTAAAGTACTATGGTTAGCCACGGGTGTCAAATTGCCATATTTTGCAGATACTTCTTTATTTAAGTATTAACCAAGGTCAAATGGACGCAAAGTTGATAGGAAATGTACGAAAAAGGTATAGTTTTAGTTCAACGAATTTCTGCTGGTGGCGCACCAGAATATACTTTAATATACATAAAATTTCAATTTCGTAACATTCTGACGTCCAGTAGATTTGGCAACGTAGTGTCTGGTATTGATAACAATACATTTTAAACTAAAGTCATTTCTTTAGTATGCGGGAGTATAGTATAGTTACAACTTTGGCGAATGTTACGTCCGTATTAGTAGTAGTGATTTGTAAAAAGTTTGAATATCAGCCTGAACTTTATTTACTATTTATGGCTAGTTAGTTGATGTGTTATATAAAAGGCGGGAAGCGTATGTAGGAAAAACTAAACCGCAAATTACCAATACTTCTAAAATACTATGGGTAGTTTAGTGTCAAATGAACGTCTTAACCGTGCAATATGAAAAAAAAATGGTAAACTTTGTAAGTAAAATTTGGGTCGCGTCCTATTATTTGTACAGGTTGGCCCATTTTCGATGTTTTTTTAGGGCCTCTTAGAAACCAGCGGCATTAGAGAGAAACTGATACTATACTCTCAGGCCAATTTTTTTGAGACAAATTCAACGGTGCAAACGCAATAAACTTGACTTGTATTTTTTAAAATAGAATATATAGTTGGCTTTAATTCTATTAAGTTGCTGATTTTTGAAGCTATTCAAGAATATATAGTTATTTCTTTTCGAAAACAAATTAATAAAAGGCATTCTGTATAATTATGGAATAAACAAAGGCGGAAAACATTTGACAAATAGGCTTTGAAATAGTTTAATAGTATCTGTAAATAATTCAGTTCGTATGGACTGCGATAATCGGACATCGGACGAACACATATGATCTCTTGTAACAAGCTCACATCTCCAGCTATACTTTTTTTTGCCGACACGACCTTCACTCCAACATTCACAATAGTTTCTCGACCGTGCAGTGGAAATTGCTACTGGGTTTTAAATATTTTATTTTATTTTGAATATATACACAGGAGGCTGGCGGCTACAGTATTAAATATACGAATTTACCATTTTGTTAAAACACATAACAGGCTTTGAAATAGTTTAATAGTATCTGTAAATAATTCAGTTCGTATGGACTGCGATAATCGGACATCGGACGAACACATATGATCTCTTGTAACAAGCTCACATCTCCAGCTATACTTTTTTTGCCGACACGACCTTCACTCCAACATTCACAATAGTTTCTCGACCGTGCAGTGGAAATTGCTACTGGATTTTAAATATTTAATTTTAATTTGAATATATACACAGGAGGCTGGCGGCTACAGTATCAAATATACGAATTTACAATTTTGTTAAAACACATAACACTCAATATAACTTTTTTTTTTAATTTTAATATTAATATTATTTCCCAATAAATATCCAAACGTTTTTAAATGTTTCCGAATCTTGTGAAAATAGTTGGATTAGGTTGAAAACGATGGGAGTACCTTTGCAAATATAATTCAGATGCAGCTTCTAAATTTTGTCGGCTTCAGTCGATTAATGCGTACATCATATCCCACTTCATAAAACATTCAAATCTTGGCATTTGTAAAATAATGATTTTTTTTTAAGACCGAGAGTAGAAATCAACTTTTCTGATGTCAAAATCGTGACAGAAGTGGCAAATTAATCTCTAGGTAAATAATGTTCCAAAAATGTTTATTATGCATCAAGCTGATTCTTAGAACTTTCTCTAATTTTATTGTAGTAAATCGACCACCGCAGCATTTGAAACTTCAATAATTAAGCAACGGAAAATGCAAGAACTTGCAAAAATGTTATTGGAAGTCATGCAACTGGAACCATCTATTAACTTTATGTTTGATGCTCTACAGCCACAGCATTTTGATTTGTTCGTGGAGGCAATTAAAAATATTGCAAAGTACAATAAGGACAAAGATGTCTTTGAGTCCCCTACGTTTGCAATGAATATTGCCACTACCCTAAAGCAGTGTTGCGACATAGTAATTAATTTTGCTTTTAAGAAGCCATTAAGCCAATGTTTCTTCGGCTGAGGCAGAAGCCAATTTAAAAACTATGATTCATCTTTTTACCGCGAACTGGAAATTCCAATTTTCTAGCCATGCTGCAAGTAATCTTAATTTACAAAAGTGGAATAAGGTCACTATAATACCCTTAGCGAGTGACTTAAGAATATTAAAAGAGTATCTGTCTCAAAAGGCTTCGGTATCTGCGTCAATTCTTTCCGCAGATAATACAAAAAAAGCTGCATATTCAACGTTGCTAGAAACAATTTTTTGTCGCGTTATCTTATTGAATAGAAAACGTCCAGGAGAACTGCAGCGATGGTATCCTTACACATACGAAAATACAAACAGCGAACAAGCTACTTACCAGGAATTTGACGATGTAATTCCCCCTACAGAAAGAATTTTGCTGAAGAAATTTAAAAGAGTCGTTACAAGGGGTAAACGTGGCCGTGGTGTACCTGTTTTGTTTAGTTTGGAGGTACAAGATCATATAAAAATATTAAACACAGCCCGAACGCATGTTGTTCCTAAAGACAACCCTTCCTTATTTGCTCTTACAATTATTCCATTAACAGATTAATCAATAAATCTAGTAGTAGACTAACTAGTCGACTACTCGAATAGTGAAACTTCCATTTGTAACATTTAGTGAAGCCCTTTACAACTAAGAGGCACGCGCTTGGGTAAATCAGATATAATATCATAAAAGAGCAGCAGTTTATTAAAAGTTGCTGTGCTGGTATGGAGATATTAAAGCAGTCAACAAATCGATTAGGCGACTAACTGATTAATCGACTATTCTATCAATCCAATAACCGTTTAATGGACTATTCTTTTAGTCGACTAATCGATTATTCGACTAATAAACTAATAGAATTTTCGACTATATTAATTGATTTTAAAAACCCGCGACTTTCGGTTAATCGATTATTTTTGTCCGACTCCTAAATCTTTTTCTACAAGCTAAAACACAAGATTGTTGCCAGACAATAAGACGTCATAAAATAGTTATCAAACTATTTTACCTACGACCAGCCCTGTAAGTAGTCGACAATCAATGTAAGACGTCTATTACCCACGGTAAAACAAAACGCACGGCTGTAAAGTAATTCGCACGGCTTCCTTAGCAACCACTTAGCTACTGTCAATAGACGTAGCCATTTTATTCAAAATGTATTACTTGATATTTGACGTTGAATTTTATTTTATATATAAATGGTAGATAACATTTATTAGATATGAGATTGCATTTAATACTAAGAGTTATTTGGAATTATATGATAATTGGTTCCGTTTCATTCAATCCGCATGTTTTAGCTGTCTGAATGTATCTCATATTTGTAAACAATAGTATATTATACACCAAGCGACTAAAGTGGCCCATTTAATCCCGCGGGTGATATTTGATTCCTGAGGGAAGTAATCCACCTAAGGGATTAATGTCACTTTAGTCGAGAGGTGCATACGCTATTTTATGCAATTCCGGTAATTCTACATACGTTTTTAATAAAAATAAATACTACCTAGGACGGACTTTTACGAAACTTGGCTGGACATCGAGGATGAACTACTAAGATGCTTGGCTGGGCATCGAGGGTGAACTACTAAGATGCTTGGCTGGGCATCGTGGAGCGATTTTTATAAAACTTGGCTGGGCATTGAGGATGTACGTTTTTACTTGTACTTTAAATACCTTAATAAGATTATAAACACAAGTACAAGTGGGTCGTAGGTAAAGTATAGTACGTAACTCGTGTTGTAACGCATTTTACGCGGCTTCGTGCGTAGCTTTTCCGTTTATGCGTAAAATGCTTCTTACAACACACGTTACGTAATATACTATTAAAGGTATCCCGTGTGTAAGTACCCTTAATAATCAGCTTACGAAAAATCTAATTACATATAATTCGTAAATGATCTTGTTCTGTCGGCTGAATGATTTCGACGAAACCGTTACACATATCGTATCCGACTTTTATATACACGTTCTGGGAGGTGGGATTTATTTACTATTATAAACTCCTCCCCATAAAGAAAAATATACCTCAGAAAAAATGATCATTAGACACATTATGCTATGAGTAACGCTTAATAAAAGCACTGTTTTCATGAGCGATTCGAAAGCTACATCATTTCCTGAAAAGAACATTATATCATACCTATAGACATACTTCGCGTTTTCAAGTGAAATTTCTTGCAATGGCTAACTTTTTAAGTGAATAAAAAGTAAAATAAAAAAAATGCATAGCATAATAAAATAGCCAGTATATAAAACTTAAATAAATATATTAAAGAATAGAACTTTTTGGAACGAGATACCTGAGAAAGTAACTTAAAAAATGTCTAAAAGCATTTTAGAATTATTCCGCAGTAAAAGTAGGTATCTAAAAAAGAATCATTATCTGTAGAAAGTATGATGTTGGTTACATCTCACTTTTTCGACAAGGTTCACCGTTATTCTGTCTTTGTCAGTTATGCAGTAAATATGGCAACACTGCAGGACGTCACATTGATAGAAAAATTAACAGCAGTTTGAAAGTAAACTATACAAGGGACGCAACATTAACTTACGTTTGAAAGGTCGTAAAAATGATAGCAAAATATAAAAATAACGTATATGGTTATTTAAAAGATAATTGAAAATTGAGACTATTGCCGGGATCGGGGTGAAGTGAGCAACAATATATTCGTACTTCCAGTTCTCTATTTGGCTTCTTTCTCGTGGACGCTAAAATGTATGAGTTTTGAAAGGATGCAGAAATGATAGTAAGATGTATATATATATATATATATATATATATATATATATATATATATATATATATACATATATATACATATTTTTTTATAGATACATATGTTTTTTTTAAATAAACAACCATTTCTTATAACATAACTAAGTTAATCTGTTATAGAATGTGATAACATTTTTTTCCTTTTTTATTTTTTTTATTTCTTTTTTTAATTACTTTTTTTATTTTCTCTTTTTTTCTCTTTTCTTTTTTTCATATATCTATTTTCATTTTTTTCAAACGGTAAACTACATAATATACATTATCATTCCTTGTACTCAAAATACTGTCTAAATTGGTGGGTAGGTCTATCCCATTTTGTCGCAGTTGGTGTAGGAATTCTTCAATCTATCGATGGAAGTTTTGGCAACCCAAAATTATGTGTTGCAATGTTCCAAGTTCCCCACATGAGCAATCTGGTGAATCCGCCAATCCTATTTTATATAAATGTTCTGGATATCGTCCATGTCCGCATCTAATTCTGTTTAATGTTTTTATAAACTGCCGATTGGGAGTATTGTGAAACCGGGTGTTTCTAAATATTTTTGGTTGTATATTTCTAAAACGCAAACTTTTTTGTTCATTTATAAACAATTCTCTCCATTCTTCCATTTGTTTCGCTTTCATTAAAGGACATAAAATCCGTATATGGTATTTTATTTTCACTTGATATTTCTCCATCTGTTGTTGCTAGTTTGGTTAATTGATCTACTTTTTCATTGTTTTTTATTCCATGATGGCCTTTAATCCATACCAAACTGAAATTTTTCCCATGTTCTTTTAGTGTTCTGGTGATTTCTAATATGCGAATAATGATTGGTGAAAGATTTGATGTCCATTTTAAATTTTTTATAGAATCTATAGAACTTTTGATGTCAGTTAGAATTACGAGTAGAGAGACATCTGGTTTGGGAGTTTTACTAATTTGGAAACATTATCGTTTGGATGGAAAAAAGCACATCCAGTGGCTTCTGTATTTTTTGACCCATCTGTGTATATGTAATCTGCATTTGGCCATTTGTTATGTAAGCTATTGTTGATATAAGTATTTATAGCAGTAATATTTGGCATCTCTGTATGAAGGTAACATGTTGGCACATTAATTTCTAATAATGTGTAGTCCACATTGTAACAAGGAAGAACATCACTTTTATACATATTTTCTTCGAATTGCCTTAGGAACCGATAACTTGTTGTGAGGAGGGGTTGCTTTTTCTTTCTCCAATAGGGAACATTTAATAGTGAGGATAGTTCGTGCAACTGTTCATGTCTATTTTGGGCTATAAGTTTGGATACCATCACATCACTCAAGTATTTTCTTCGTAAGTGCAAAGGAGGCTCCGCAGCTTCGACTTCTAGGACATTTAGTAGTGTACTCTTTAAGACTCCCAGGCATAAACGTAGACATTTGTTTTTAATTAATTCCACTTTTCCCAATTTATTCATTGTTGAGTTTCCGTATAGAACCGAACCATAGTCCAAGATTGAACCTATTAGAGCTCTATAAAAGATTAAAGCAATATTTGGATCTGCTCCCCATTTTGTATTGCAGAAGACTCTAATAATATTTAAGCTATTTTCACATCTTCCTGTCAAACTATTAATATGGTTTTTCCATGATAGTTTTTGGTCTAAAGTTATGCCCAGATACTTAACCGATGTCTTATAAGGAATGTTCAAAGGCCCTAGTGCAATATTATTTTCTGGCGGATAACGTTTTCGGGTGAATGTGCAGAATATGGTTTTGTCTTGTGACATCCTGAATCCATGTGTATCTAACCATTTTTTTATTGCATCTCCGGCTTCTTTAAGCCTTTGTATTGTTCTTTCTATTGTTTTATCTTTGACCAAGACACAAAAATCATTGGCATATTGTAGAACTCTAATGTTTGGTCCGAAGATATCTACAAAATGTAGTGTAAATGTTGAACAGTAATTGGCTTAATATGCTCCCTTGTGGAAGTCCCGTTGAGGATATTCTTACATGGCTCTTTTCACCATTTAATCGCACAGTTATTTCTCTGTTAATGTAAAGGTTTAATATTTTTTCTATTAGATTGTCGGGAATATCTAATGTTTTCATTTTGGTTACAAGGATTTTTAAATTCACTGTGTCATAAGCTCCCTTCAAATCCAAGAATAGAGCAGAAACTGAACTGTTACGGGAAAAGGCAGCTTGAATTTCGGATGTGACAAGAGCTGTGGCTTCTTGAGTAGATCGACCGCGTCTGAAGCCATATTGTTCTTTAGGAAATACTTTGTTCTTCTCAATCCAGTGCTCTAGTCTATTTTTAAAAATTCTTTCAAAGGTCTTCATGACACATGAGCTCAATGAGATAGGTCGGTAGCTTTCAGGTGATTCTTTGGGTTTGCCAGGTTTAAGGATTGGGACTATTACATATATTTTTCATTGTTCTGGTACTGCTACTTTATTTGAATATATATATATTGTTGAAGATGTTTAACAGACGATTTTTTGCATTAATTGGGAGTACGTGGAGCATGGGATAATGAATATTATCCATACCGGGTGAAGTATTAGAGTTTTTCTTTAATGCCCTGTCCAATTCAGGAAGTGTGAATATGTTATTCAAAAAATGATTATTTTCCATATTTGGGTGTAATTCCATAGGCTCTTCATTTACCCAGTCGGGGGATGCATTTTTATGGAAT
This sequence comes from Galeruca laticollis, assembly GCA_963921935.1. Classification (NCBI taxonomy): domain Eukaryota; kingdom Metazoa; phylum Arthropoda; class Insecta; order Coleoptera; family Chrysomelidae; genus Galeruca; species Galeruca laticollis. The sequence goes on along the minus strand of OY998180.1, from coordinate 8,464,123 downwards.
TGTTCTGTCCATTCTCCCCATTCCGAAGGATATGTGTTCGATTGTTTTCTGTTTTTATATTTATTTAGTTTTGACCAGACTAATTTAATGGGTGTGTTTTTATTTAAACTAGTACAGTAATCTCTCCAGATTTGTCTTTTTGCTTGATTGGTAGTTAGTTTGACTAATGCATCTTGTTTTTGTAGATTTCTAAGATTTTCTATGTTGGGATTTTCTTTGTATTTTCGGAAGTACTCTTTACGCTCTGTAATAGCTTTCTGGCAATTTTCGTTCCACCAGGGCTTACACTTTTTTGGGTTATGCAGACCTGAATGATTTAATTTTGGAATTGATATATTTGCTGCTTCGTTATTGTCTGAAATCAATTGATCGTAGCTATCTCTTTGCATATATTTTGATTTGTTGTCGATAACACTACTATAGGCAGACCAGTCTGCTCTTCTCACATTCCAAATTCTATTTGTTTTATTTTTAATTGTTTTTCCTTGTGCATTGCTTCTTAATAGGATTGGCAAATGGTTGGATCCCATGGGGTCTTGAACTACTGTCCATTCAAAAAGGTGACTTATGTTTTGGGAACAGAGGGTAATATCTATGGCACTTTTTCTTTGTTCAGGTCTAGTAACCAATGTAGCTTCTCCATTATTTAAAAAAATTAAGTTGGAAGAATTGATTGCCTCCAAAAAGTTCCTCCCATCTTCTGCTTCTGAGCCCCAAGCGGGGTGATGTGAATTGAAATCTCCACCAATTAGACAAGGCTTTGGAATGGAATTAAAAAAAATGTACAAATTCATTCTTACTTATTCTAAATACAGGTTTAATATAGAGAGATACAATATATACATTTTCTATATGACCAAAACCCACACACACACACTTAGCTTGAAATTCAGTTCTGATCCTTCCCATATTTTTTTTATGTGAGCTCCGACTTAAAATTCCCCCACTTAAATCATGATTTATGGATTTAATTATTTCATTTCGTTCTGTTAATAAAGGATTGGGAGATGAAGGTCTAACCCGTTTAGCCGGAGTTTTATGGATAGTATGTTTATTTTGATTCGATGTTAATGCATTAAAAGAGTTAGCAGGGCTAACGACATTCTGACAGTTATTTGTATTAACTAGAGAATTAGTACCATTATTATTCTTAACCGCACTTGCGTATGTGTTTTTTGGGAACAACTTTATTGCGTCACTACAGCTTATATTTTTCTCAGACATAACTTCTTTTATTATTTTTTGTCTATCATATTCAGGACATTTTTCGTATTCGGTTACCAAATGATTACCTCCGCATTGTAAACAATCTTTCAAAGGGATTTGACAAGTATCGGATTTGGTTTACTACGGCATTGTTTCCCCGGATGTCCGAAGCGGTAACAATTATAACATAATGTAACCCTCTGTTTATAAGTTTCCACGTGAGTGATAACTTTATTCAACACAACATATTTGGGTAATGTTTGAGATCTAAAATTTACAATGACACTTTTGGTAGGAACATATTTTACGGAATCATTTTCAATTATTTTTCTATTTAATCTCGTTACGCTAATCACCGAAAATTTGCAGTGGAAATCGTGAGGTTGAATTCTGCTTTTTAAATAGTTTTCATCATGTTCAATTTCTATATTTCTCAAAATACCCTGACAGTATACCAAATATTTAGGAATATACACTTCCAACTGACTACTTTTAAAGACAGCTGGAGAATTTTCTAATAGATAATTAGCCCATTTGCTTCTTTAAAATTCACCTTTACCCTATATCTACCTGCTAAATCCATAGTTTTGATTTTATTATCTAATTCCGGCCAATTTTTTAATATCAAGTATCCAATTTTTATTGCATTTATTCTCGATTTCATATTTATATTTTCTATTATTACTTGATACGGACCTGTATCTGATAGCTCATCGTATTTAATTAGGATTCTTTCTTTTTGTATCGGATTGTTTTTCTGTGATTCGTTTTTATCCTTATTGTCGTTAATTACGATGTTTTCTACCGGACTGGTTTCGTTTGTTTTATTAATATCATTTCCGACATTAATTTTATTTTGTTGTAACTGACTGGAAAAACGCTTTCATAGTAATTTCACTTACTTGGCTATTGTTTATTTCAATTTTATTTTCATCTATATTACCGGACTGAATCTCAGAACCTGAAGCGCCAACCGAATCACATTCCATAGCCGATTGATCCCGTTTTTCAAAACCTGTGAACCCGTTTTTACCCGGATCAGGTGGATCACCCTCCTGATGACCACTCATTACACACTTATTTAGGTTTATTTTTTTTTAAAAACTACGCAAATTAAGATTTTATCGCACTTGACTATATAAATACGTCTTACTCCGTCGATTGTCAGAGCCGAACTGACTCCCAATTTTTTATTAACAAATAAAAACATGGTAACAAATATTCTTTTGATTCTTTTAATTAATATTTTATTGTACATTTTAGTATAACTTCAAATATCTTGGTGATTATAAAGAGAAATCAATATTTCATACCTGCAATTTATCCCAAGCCATTAATATTATAAAATACTGGGAAGAACTATTAGCATCTAATAGCAAGGAGGTAATTAAAATGAAAAAGTAAGTGAGATGATTTTTTTTAGTTTATTATTATTAATATTAGTTTTTTCTAGACACATAGAAAGGACAACATATGAATCGTAAGTATAACATTATAATTTATTTTACTCAAAGTTTAACTTTTTCTTTTTAATTTCATATAAACTGCTAAGATAATGTGCAACAACAATAATTTGACTACACTTTAGTTTTAACAGTTATTAGATAGTCTACTGTGTGAAATGTACAGAACTTTACATTATGTGTTTAAATATCTGTAAACTTGATTTTAGTTAGGAAACCAAACATCTTTCAATATCATATTGTCCATTTAATGTATCATGCATGTTATTAGGAAACCTATATTTTATTTGACTCTGTTTCTAGTCCGTATATTCTAACAGTATGTGCTACTTTGTTAGCTTTGTTCCACAGTTTTCACATTAGAGGGTATACTTTTGTAATAAAATATATTTGTATTTTCCATGTATGACCAATACGTAGTTGACTTAAGAATTATTTGAACTAGGTTCTAATTACAATTAAACTATCGTGCTTGTCGCGCACTTTTCACATTATTCATAAATAGAGGTCATTCAGTACTATTCCATTTCTCACTACCCACAGCTTCGCGTCGTGCTAAATGATCAGCATCTTCGTTTCCGCCTATTCCAGTATATAATGGAAACCAAATGAATACTTTTTATCTTTTGGTGGACTTACATGTATTTCTGTGATGATGTCTGTTTGGATGAGTGTAGTTTCTCAATATCATTCAAAGCCCCATTTAAGACTTGGAACATAGCAAACTCTGTATTTAAAATGCTATTTTTGTGTAGTTAAAATTGGGCTTGGTGCTTGGATTGTAACTAACTGATGTTAAATAATACCTAAAGTTTTCAAAATTTTCGAACTCTGCCGGGGTGGTTGTACCTGAACGATTTTTCGCGTTGTTAGCAATGAAAAATCTTTATGGACGCCAGTCCAAACAAAGCAGGAGCACCCCAATAATGCGAGAATAGTACCAATCAAGCAGAAGCACCCCAATTAAACAGTCAAAACGATGTATTTGACAGAGCCAAAAGAATTCAACAAAAACTTAAATTTTATTCAGACAAGTTCTACTCCTAGATTAATAGAGACATACTCATTGATTTTACAATCCTACCGTCTCCCCCGATAACAGGGTATCAGTATACTACGGAGTATACTCGTAGGTTACGAGCCAAAATCCAAAAACTTAACGGTATAAAACCAGAATTGTTTGTAAGCGAAAATCTAATTAGTGACAAAACTGTGAGTATTAAAAAAGCGTATGTATCAGTGAAAACTTCATCAAGAAAATCGAAAATAAAAGGTACGTCTAAAAACAAAATTATTAAACGCAAGGTAAAAAACGGCAGAAACTATCCGTTCAGAACACTGATACCGACATAAAAAAAGTGACTGGGAAAAAAGTGGAAATTGTGAAGACGACGAACCACAACCCAGCACCGATACTGTATAAACTAATATTTCAAAATACACCACAGAGTTAAATAGAATAAAACACAAAACTTTACAACTAAAATAAAAAAAATAGAGATTATCTCAAATTAGTACATATCGACGACGAAGAGACAATCTCCAACGACAACAATTCTAAAGCAATACCCGATTCTTCAAAAATTATTCCAAAAAAGTGTCTGGAATCCGTTGATGTCGACACGTTAACCAAATGTTTAGAGTTCTCCAACAAAATCAATAAAAAGGATACAGAATACGTAAACGACACTGATAAGCGCTAAGAAAAGCAAAAAAGTGTATAGTAAACAAAAACAAGTGTATAGTAATCGAAAACAAGTGTATAGGAAGAGAAGAAAACTCTATAGGAAGAAATAAAAAGTGTCTAGAACAGACGCCAAAGCATATTAATTCACTAGCCGAAGCCCACGAAGGTAGTTATGAGTTATATATACCCTCTTGTCGAGGATTAAACGCAGATAAAATATCTACTCCAGAAAAAAGATTAATTGCAGATATAAACAAAAGACAGTTAAATATGGAAGAAGACACAATTGGTGAATAATCAAGTGACTCCACGCAAAACAATAATTATCAAACGAACAAAATAACAACAATACAGGCCCAGATTCACGGAATGGCAAACACATCCTGGGCACAAGAAGTTGAGAACGAGAAGGGAAATGAAGTGCCTCCAATAGAAGATACATTTGTTTTGCAATACACAGAAACTACCCCCAAATCCAGTACAAAAAAAGCGAAAGAAAACAAAATTCCGGAAATTCGAAGAACCACATTCCAGTTCAGAAGAAGAAGCCACTCAAGATGCAAAACGGAAAAAAAGCAAAAACATCAACAACATAGACAAAAAAACAGGTCACACCCCCTTGCCCGCCCCTAGTAATAGACGGAAATGTTCAAGCACACAAAGAAATGGTAAGCATACTGAAGGATGAAATTAAGAAAAACATCGAGTTATAATATACTGCTAACTCCATGCTAAATCATGAAAAATTAAAAAAAAACACTTAGAGAAGAAAGAGTGCCATTTCACACTTATAGTAGAAGGGATGAAAAAACCCATGCATTTGTGCTCAGAGGCCTTACCGAAAGATTGCAGTTAGCAGATATCAAAGATGAACTTCTAAATACATACAAAATCAACGTTAAAGATATCTACAAAATATATTCCCGCGCCTCTACCCAAAAACAACCCTTGGCAAAAAAAGCCACCATGCAGATTTCCCTAGCCTCCCCTCCAAACACACCCCTCGTACAACTCCCCAAACTACCACTTCACAACCCGCATCGATCAACCCTACTAGACCGACAACAACCGCAAGTATTAATGAATTAAATAAATTCACAGAAGTCAATAATTTATTTAAAGAGCTACAAACATTGGTAAATCTAGATGAGGTGTCCAGAGCCGTTTCAGACCTGATACAACAAATGAGGCAAGCGACGAACAAGATCGATAAATTCACCATTTACCATCACTTTGTTGCTAATATAGACATCTAGACAGGTAGGTGGAAAACTTGGCTTTCAGAAACGATACAATCTCAAAATTATTTTTTGTAATGTACGAGGTGTATTAAATAAAATCCACTTAACCCGTCACTTTCTCGACATTCATAAACCAGACATTTTCTTTCTAATCGAGACGTTCCTCAAACCTAACAGAAAAATAAACATCATAAACCCCGAATATCGTCTGTTTAGACAAGACCGCCCCGACGATGTCAGAGGGGATGGTATGGCATTACTAATGAAAAAAGGCATACATTTCAAACTCCTGCAACAAAATAATTCTTCTATTGATCGTATCCCCATTCTTTTCGATAATAAAATCAAAATTGTTGGCACATACAGCCCTCCTGGAAAGAATCTTAAGGATGAAGATTTCTTTAATATTATAAACACGCATAACAAGGTGTTAATGGTAGGAGATCTCAACTGCAAACACCTGCAGTGGGATCGCTACACTAAACACCCCAACACCAACGGAAGTACTGTTCGGAAATTCTGCGATCATTCGGATTGTAACATTTTTCACACAGACACTCCTACACACTTCCCTTACTAAAATAAAAACCCTAACAGATTTCAATTCCACGACCCCGTCCTAATACACCTCAAAATATCCCTCACACACAAATGCCCACTATTATTACAACACCACTAGTTGGGTAAAATTCAGACAATACATAAATAAAAACCTTAAAATCGCAGATAAAATAGAAAATATAAATCAACTAATTAATACAATAAATATCTTGCAAAACATAATAACAGAAGCTAGAAATTGTTCAACAACATTAAAAAAGAAATTAAAAAATCCAAACAATCTACCTGATCATATTGTAGAGTTAATTCAGGAAAAAAACAAAATTCGCAAATCGTGGCAAATAACCAGACAGGAGGAAGAACATCGATTATTAAGATCACATCCAAATGAAATAAATAAATTAATAGTTGAACATAAAAATAATAATTGGACAAAGTTTCTAAGTAGTCTCAAACCTGAGGACAATTCACTTAGGAAAATTGTCAGACGGTTCCGAGAACCAATCCGGGACATTACTAAAATAATTGACAATGGTCAAACAATAACAAACATGACGGAGATTGCAGAAAAATTCGGGGAGTACTTCCAAAACAATTTCATAAATAACACGCCCCATACACAACAGCATCATAACATAATACACACAGTTCAACAACATCTAAACTCAATAAATACAAAGGATCTTGCAAGATACACAGAAATTTACAATACAATACAAAAATTAAAAAACAAAACAGCCCCTGGTTTAGATGGAATTCACAATATATTATTAAAGAATCTACAGAAAAAAGCTATTGCTCAGTTAACATACATAACAAATTTCATTATTAAAACTGGATATTATCCCGATATGCTCAAGATTTCAAACATCATACCGATCGTCAAAGCTAACAAATAACCTAGTTATGTGGATAGCTATAGACCAATTTCCCTCTTGAACGATATCGCAAAGCTGATAGACAGAATAATATTAAAAATATTACAATCCATTGTAAATAAAAATCATATCATCCCCCCCCCCCGAGCACTACGGAGTCAGAAATGGACATAGTACTGTGGCTCAAATTATTCAGGTCATTAATTATATCCAGGAAGGATTTCAAGAAAAACAGAAATCAATTATGGTCACAATAGATGTCCAAAAAGCTTTCGATTCCGTTTGGCTCAAGGGGCTGATCTATAAACTAATTAAATTAAATGTGCCAGATTACTTAACAAAAATTATAAATTCTTACTTGTGAAACAGGAAATTTTATTCAAAAATTTACGTTCACGTGGCAGGTCAATATAAAATACAAGCTGGAGTACCACAAGGCTCTGTTCTATCACCTTTGTTATACTCCCTATCTGTCCACGATCTCCCAACATCCCCAAAACTATTAACTGCAATGTACGCTGACGATACTTGTTTTGTTGTAACAGCAAAGAATCTAGAACAAGCACTTAATACTGTACAAACATAAACACTAAAATCACACCTTATTTCAATGAACACAAACTAGATATCAACGCTTCCAAAACAGAGTATTTATTCCTCAGGGGAATAGCTAGAAAGGCCGACCCATTACAATCTCAGCTTTGCGTAAATGGGCATTACCTTGCCCCAAACACTACCTTCAAGTATTTAGGGTACACAATGCAAGGTAATACTACTGCAAACTGGCACATCTCGCAACAAATACAAAAAGCTAAGATTGCAATGTGTCGACTATATCCACTCATATGTGAACACAGTAATCTCACAAGTCAAAACAAAATCCTAATATATAAACAAATTATAAGACCCATACTCACATACGCTGCACCAATATACTACACAGGCACCAAACATAGCTTCAATTCCCTGCAGGTGATACAAAACAAATGTCTCAGAATGGCATTAAATCACAATAAGCTTTACCCCAAATTACCTAAAACTTCTTAGTTAAATGACAAGGCGAATATACCAACTATCAAAGACTTCATCAACAAAATCTCCGATAATTTTTATAACCACTGTCTGCTACAAGATCTTCGGACTAAACTCAAAGCCGCAAATCGCGCAGAAGACATCCGCGATAGTGGGTGTAGGCTTCTGCATGGATCATTAATTACATAACCTGGTTGTTGATTTTCGAACCACATGATTTTCATAGGCAGTAAAAACCCCGCAGTAATCACACTGCGATGCTTTTGCTCCACAAAATTCATAAATTATAGAACACCAAATCAACGTCTGCCAAGTTGCTTTCTCGAAATCTACTACCCCGTATCAATTCGGAACCCAGTTTTTCAGCTGTTTTGTTTTGGAAAACCCGAGTCGAAAGATCATAGGAGTCACATTTTTATATTAGGGATAAAGTTACACATCCAGAGACAACATGAGGATAATGCTAGAAGCAAGGAGCCGTGAGAACTAACCGGAAAGACGATAGGATTAAGAAATAGCCAGACCATCAGCATTTTATGTTTTTTAATCCATTCTTAATTGTAAATCAAAAACTGAATAACGACCCTTTTTAATCTAAATATCTACTCCTAGATTGTTCTTAGGTCTTCAAGAACAAAAAAAAAGAAAATTCCTTTTATATATTTGTAGGTCAGTTTGCCAACATAATAAATTGGAGCTGAATTAAATAATGAATAGGCAATGCCCATTATATTGATAGTGTAATCTACCTGAAAGGAAAGATTACTCCTTACAGGGTATGTAGAAAAGGTCTCCTATTAATTATGGTTTCTGAATGCTTCAGTAAATGTATGCTGATTATTTTTATACCTGCTGATGGTGTTTTTGTATTTGTTGATGATTAGTCTTGTAGGGCAATTCAGGGGTTTTGACCATATATTCTCTTCAGCATTTTATGTTGATTTTCTTAATTTAGTTATTTTCTTGATCTTATCAATTACTTCCAAATTTGTTTCTTCAATTGTTGCACCTAATTATTTTTGTCTATTTGTAGTTATAAGTTTCCCATTAAATATTATCTCTTGACTTAATGTATTCCCGTTTTAGTGTTAATTTCGTTATGTTTAGATGACTTAAAAGACAGTTATTTTAATTGTATTTCTCTAATCTTTATTTATTACATATTGTAGACTTAAGTATAAACAAACAGGAAGCGAGTACATAGTAACATTTCCTACGTTAATATTGGAAACTATATCTAAAAGTGAGATATTTCTGTATACATCACTTTTACCGAAAATTCCTTTTAAATCGCCAAAGCTGTTTACTTCCAAAATAACACATTTTACTGCTCCAGAACTTTAGTAAGTATGGGTAGATAGTTTACTTAATATATTAATATACATGCCGGATTTTACATATAGACACAGTTGAATGTATCACAGCAATGATATCCTAAACTATAGGATAATTGCATTTTCTACATAATTATGAATACAAATCCTAAAACAGATCAATGATCACTAAACTTGAATAAAATTAAAAATTATTTCCCTTCACTCATCTGGTGGTATTTAATTCTCTATTCAGCAATATAAGTATTTTGTGACTTTGGATGTTGATAATAAAATAAGAAGAATCAATTTTAATTCTTCATTTCAGTTTATAATGACACATAAAGAAACAAAGCTTAAAGTATTTAACATTATTCACAGTAACTAATTAGACACAGTGGTGGTTTACATTTTTTCAAAAGTTTTGCAACCTTTAAACGGAATGGGCATTTAATTTCCCCACCTCTACCGAACTAATAATGCCAAAGATTAGATTAGATTTTAACGGGGTTACAATGCACTGAAACCTAAGGTTTATTGTGCCCTCCCCTTATCAGAGCTGTTCTCGCTACTACTACAGCTCGCCTTCCAGTTCCAGGGTCCTAATGAACTCTAGTATTTGGGACGGCTTCAACGAAGTTAGATCCTCACTCTTACAAGTTTCTTGTCCGATGCATTTCTTGTGTTGGCTTGCAATGGCGAGACATTCTAGAACTAGGTGATCCTTGTTTCATCCTCCTCCCCACAGAATCTACACTCGTCAATTTCTGCTAGATCTATTCTCATTAGGTGCTTCCTAAGGCGGCAGTGTCCTGTAAGAAAGCCCGTGAGGAGATGTAGCTTATTTTTACTGAGATCCAAATATTTTTTGGATCTAGCGGTGTCCAAGTTCCGCCAGAGTGCTTCTCTTTCGGTTTCCTCTTTCTTCCGAAACTCTTTCTTATAGGAGCATTTTCCTACACCACAGAAAGGCTTCGAGCCAATAAAGGGCGTTTGTGCTCCTTTCCTGGCAAGTGTATTGGCCTCTTCATTTCCCGTGATTCCCGAGTGGCCAGGAACCCAGACTAAAGAGACCCTGTTATTTTTGCCTAATTCATCAAGTTTTCTTCGGCACTCCCATGCCGACTTTGTGTCAATGGCATGGGAGCTCATGCTTTGATAGCTGCTTGACCATCAGACGCTCGGGAAGGAGCCTAACGATAATGAGTATCTGGTGCCAGGCCCAAATACTCCAGAGCCTGCTCCAGTGGATTTTGAACCATCCGTATACCATTTAATGGTATTTTCTTTGAGAGTTTGAGTGGTGTATTCCCTTTCCCAGTCTCTCCTCTTATTTAGCATAGTAGTGAAATTATTTTCGATACTTACTTTCTTGATCATTTCGTCACTGGGAAGATTCGCTAATGAGGTGTATTTTGTTAGATAGGACCAGGCTCCCTGATTTTTAATACTCTCATTGCCTCAACCTTCCTTAGATATATGTTCTAAGAATTGCCTCTTGGGCAGATCTTTTTATCACCAGATGTATAGGTGTGAGATCTGTAATGATCTCAAGTGCCCTAGTTGGACATGTTCTCATAGCTCCAGTGAGGCTACATTCGTAATAAATTCACTGGCCAAGTGGCACTTTGGCACGCAAGCTAAGCAAATCTATTTCAGTGTGATCGTTCACAACGCAATTTGGCGTCAGAGTTGAAGTTGAAGTCGTCGAAATTTCTTGCAAGCTGCAAACTTTCACTTCGACTTGCACTTCGTGCCAGCTATGGGACATGCGCGTTAATACTTGTTTTTTGACATATCTAACATTTGTGTGATAGTTTGACATTTTCATCGATTTGTGTGTTTTTGGTTTGTTTTTCTTGATTTTTCTGTACGACTGGTTGATTAAAAAAATAAAATGGAAGAGGAGGACATCACTTCTACTTTACTTGCAATGATGCTGATTTTGCTTTAAAAAAAAAGGCAATTGTTGATGCAGTTTGCATCATTGAATTGATATTCCGCGTTTTCCTTCACTACTAAACTCCAGTATATACTGCTATAAAAAATAAATTCAAATACATATTATAACATCTAACCTCAGACTGAACTAAATACAGACATAATGCTCCTTCGGCCATATGTTGAAGGAATACTGACTGACTACAAACTCATACATCCATTTTACAATGGTTTCATTTACTCCTCGCCTTTTTAGTGCTTCTTTGACAGACACATGAGTTGTGTTGTCAAAGGCCCCAGATATATCCAGGAATGCGCACATTGCGATTTCTTTGTTGTTCAGAGTTCTCTGGATGACTTCGGTCAGCTGATACAGAGCCGTCTCAGTTGATCGACCCGCTCTGTAGGCATGCTGACATTTATGAAGTGGTATATTCCCCAGGTTCTCTGTTCTTATGTAGTTATCCACTACTTTCTCCGTCGTTTTGAGTAGAAACGATGTTAGGCAGATGGGCCTAAAAGATCGGGGTCAGTCTCGTATTTTTTCCCTATTTTTGGTACGAAGGTTACCCTTGCCCTTCTCCATTTTCTAGGTATTAGGCCCACTGCTAGACTGCTTCTTGTAATCTTCAGCAGGTGAGGAAGAATCTCCTCTATCCCTTGCTGTAGGAGTGCTGGAAATATTCCATCCACTCCTGGTGATTTATATGGTTGAAAGTTACTTATTGCCCATTTCAACCGTTGTATGGTAAATATTTTCTTAGCAATGTTCCAATCTTCCTTGCGGGATTTTTTGGTGTAATTCATTGCTATTTCAGTGCTTGTTGCTGGTTCACTACATGGAAAGTGGGTTCTAAGAAGAAGAATCGATCGTTCCTCTTCACCTTCCCTGTATGATCCGTCTGGCTTTTTCAGCGACATTGTGGGGTTAGTTCCCCCATTTGCCATGAACTTTTCTACTCTGGCCGCTGTCTGAGTGGAAGTGATCTTTTCGCAAAAGGCTTGAAAATTAACCCTTTTGGCCTTCCTAATCTCTTTATTGTACTGAGTAAGCTTCTCAGTGTACCCCTGCCAATTACCGTCACGTTTGGCTCTATTAAAGAGCCGACGGACCTCTTTTCTGAGTTTTGACAGTTTTTCATTCCACCAAGGAGCATCCTTTTCTCAACCAGTTTTTGACAGTGGGCAACTGGGATGAAAAGCTTCCATTATTGCCTCACTGATCCGTTCTACTTTTTTTTCCAGGCCGTAGTGCGGGTGATTTACCCCATTCACTTCGACGTGTTCCTAATTGTCCTTCAGATTGGTCTTGTAAAGAGATCAATCAGTATTTCTAGGATTTCGGATTGTAGGAATCGAGGTAGTATCTCCCTCTATCCTAAATTCGATGATCCTATGGTCGGAAAGTGATGGCTCGCTCATCACCCTCCCATCTTTTACATTTTTCCTAGCAGCAACATTAACTATTGTTACGTCCAGGACCTCCTCTCTTGCTCTCGTGACAAAAGTAGGAGTTATCCCCACGTTTAATGTCTCAAGGTTATTTGCTAAGAGATATTCTAATAAACACTCACCTTTGGCGTTGTTGTTAGTGCTTCCCCACACGGTATTGTGTGCTTTGGCATCACAACCAATTATGATTGGTAGCCGTCTGCTATTGCAGCGTCTCACTAGCTCTTGTATGTTATTTCTTATGATTACACAGGCACTCGGAGATATTTGATCATAAATCAATATAGAATCCTTGCATGCCAAACCTTTGATTTGGCCTTCTTTGTTTATCCATGGTTCTTGGATCAGTACAATATCCAGTTGTAGTTTAGCGAACAATCTTGCAATCACGGCTGAAGCTCCCTTTGCGTGATGCAGGTTAATCAGAGCTACATTCGTGGAACAGGAAGGTGAATTATTATGGATGAGAGAGGCCGAGCTACTCAGCCTCTATTCATTCCCCTCCTTTCTCTCCCTGACCCTCCTCGACCACCATAGCAATATCTTCCTCGGAGTTCGAGCAGGTTTCTTGATCTCGAGTCAGACCCCCAACCCCCAGGCTGCTCCGCCCAGTTTCCCGAGATACAAAGGCGATCTCCGCATACCTACCATATCCTTTGGATCCTCCGCGGGTTTTTTTCCCAGCCCCGAGACAGGGATACGCCCAAAACGGAAGTTTAGCGCGTAACCTCCTGCCTTCAGAGCCTCCCCAGATTGGTGATCGATCCCAATCGAGAGAATAGTTCGCTGCCCCTCTTTTTTAGAGTTCAGGATCTTCCAAGCCCCAGTAGTGAGGTTGGAGTTCTGAACCTCGACAAGTTGGAGGATTTTCTCCAATTTTATGCCGTGGCTTCTTGGGAAGAACAACACCGTTATGGTAACCGGCTTTGGGATGTCGTCTCCACTTCGAGTCACCAATTCGGGTCCTTTCCAAGAGTTTAATTTCGGCGCTGACCTCATGAGCCAGTCTGCCGATTCTTGGGACCCACAGTCCACCAGTATCATTCCACAACGGAAATGCATACCTGAGAAGTGGACCCCCTTCTCCTTGCTCAGACACAGCTCTTCCACCAGAGTGTCTTCCAGGGTGGAGAGCTACTCTGCTTTCAAAATGACCCCAGGATAATCCTTGGGCATTATTCCCACCCTGAAAGCCTTCTCAGTTTTAACAGCTGCTGCGTAACCAGTGGTTTGTCCGGTTACCGTTGCACTTGTTTTTGGTTTTTTACTGAGAGGTCGCTGCGGAGGAGTGATATGCTCCGGGCTTCTTTTCAGCTTTACCTTCCCCATTTGTGGTTGCTTCGGGGGTGTTGGGCGCTGAATAACCTGCTTCCTGGCCTCTTCAGAGGATATTCACTGATTGAGGAGTCGCAGATATTTCCGCACCCCTGCTCCACTGAGGCCTTTTCTCAGTGGGTCGTCTATGTCGCCCGGTTCTTCCAGTTTTGGTAGGTCGAACGGCATACGACCTTTGTACCGTTTGGCCTTTTTTCCTCTGTGAGGTGCCGGATGAAGAGGTGGAGGTTCTCTCCACTACTTTTCCGGTGCAAGTTTTACTTAGTCTGTCCATAAATGGTCCCACGGTCCACCGCTGCAGAACCCCGCATACAGAGGTAAGGGCTTTAATACAATGGAGTTCCCGTCGGTGCTCCAAGGTCGAAACCAGTAAGGACTATTCTCCTATATAGCCACGCATTCTTCGGCCCGATTTCCCACCTTGACTTTAGGTTTTTAATGAGGTTGTCTCCTCTTGGTCCTGGCAGTAAAGCCAAGAACGCCCCCCCCCCCCATTCCACCGACCCGCGAGACTTGACCACAGACAGCCAGGGGACATTGGTATAACAGGTGATTTCGAGGTAAGCTCGAAATTTCACCCGGCATCGTAACCCTGTGTGCAATCCCTTAGCCACGATACTACAGCTGGGACAGATAAAGTTGGTCCGCGGCAGGGTATTCGAGGGCTGCCAGTCGAGTTTTTAGACACAACGAGCCCCCAGGTATTTCCCCGCAGACCCCCTCCTCATATAAAATCATCTCAGAGGCCTCTCCTATCCACCACATGGAGACGCGCCGGGTTGGTAGTTCACCTCCTCCACGTCAATAAATATTCCGACGAACTACGTATATATCTACTGATGTGGACCCGGAATGATGCCGTAAAGCTTGATTAAGATAAGCTCGTACTGCTGGTGCATAATGTGGTGTAGCTCCATCTTGTTGAAATCATATGTTTCTATTAAATTATGTGGGTTTAACAGTATCAGGATGAAGTCTTAATTCGTGTATTAACATATTTCGTTGAAATCCATCTCATCTAGTGCGGATTTTGTATACTCCAATACCGACAAATTTGCTTGTTGGGGGTTTTTGTCAAACATTGGGTCTTGTTGGTATCTATTTGTAACAATTCCTAAAAATTCGAATCATCAGGATCATCCTCATTTAGCTCCTGTGCCAGTAGACTTTTATATAGATGCAATTTTTCTTTTTTCAAATCACACAAGACCCTTAATATCCCGCATACCACATGTTCGTTTTGTTTCACCACCTAATATTAATATGTCATTCTTGGGATCTGGAAAACCTGATTTTAAAAAGATTTGAATTAACGTTTAGACATTTCTAAATAAATGATTAATAACTAAACATTATTAGCAATGTCTAGCAAACGAAATCAACTTAATACGTTCTAAATGTTACGAAAAGATCCTAATTTACTTTTTCGTCCTATAGATAACTAATAAACTAGTCAATGGGACAGGTATTTGCCTCTACTGCTACTTGTTTGTATAAAATAGTGAGGTACTTCTTTCTTGAGTGTCAAAAATCAAAAAGTCCTATATGGGTGCCTGTTTAAGGATTTTCTTTTGTGTTCATAATTATGTGGAAAAGGAATTTACCAGTTACTTTAGGACCTGTCTTTTGGTCGAATATTAAAGAAGCGTTTAAATATGCTCATTCTGCAAATGATGACGCAGACAAAAGTTTTTGCAAACATTCAATATATTTCGTTGTGAAAAATAACGAATTTCTAAATTTTGTATACAGAGTCAGTGTCTACGTTTTATAATTCAACAAATATTTCAATGTCTCATTTAATAAAAAATTGAATATGTTCCTTTATCTTTGATACTGTGTATATAAAAATAAAACATATCACTCGTGTATTCATATCACAGTTTCAACTATTCAAACGGTTTTATAAAGACATTTGAATACCTGAAATGCTGAATGATTAAATGCCAGAAATAATAAATAATTTGTCTATGCTCTGTTCTATCTTCACATATCAAAGCCCTGTTACACAATTTAAGCGTCAAAATAGCTCCACTAAGAAGAAATGAACACTACTATAGGCTACAGAAATACCCGGAGGAAATCTGCAAACTTACTCTACAGTAGTTAATGAACAAAAATTATAAATTAAAAAATTTATTAGTACGGTGAAGGTGAAATTCTGCATTCGAAAAATATCTCTTCTCCAATGATCGAATTTGTATGTATTTTATGGCAAAAATATGTATACATTTACCTATAAAATTTCAACACGGTAAATTTGATGTGAATTAAAACATAATTTGAGCATGTGACGCTGTCTGAAAAATATATCATTTCTGCCCGAATATACGCAATGGCATACTTATTGATCAATTGAAAAGACTGGAAAGTACCATTTTGTCATCCTTTACCGTGTTCGCTCATAAGTGCTAATAGGTATGTTATGCCTGTACATTTATTAGCAGTTTGTGTTAGGAGGCACTGTATTAAAGGTACATAGCATGTACACAATGTTTGCGATTTTTTATTTGTTACTTGCAAAGAGATAACAATGAAGCAGGACCTTCAAGGCCGAACAGTAAGTTTATGTATTTTATTATAAATATTAAAATTCACAAACCATTGATAAATTACTGGATATTGAAAAATACGGAAATTATTTTGTGTTTAAAATTTAAAACTTTTTGTGTAGTTGATATCAGTCCAAAAACCTCAGGATGAGGTAAAAATAAGTGAAAAGATGTGATATCAAATCATACAATGTATACATAGACACAAGTACTATATATATATATATATTTATAATCTTTTTAAAACAAAGGTAAGCTATCGCTACATATTCACACTTTATTCTTTATTAATTTGAAAGTTTCAAATAATTCATGTACTTGCGTTCAGCCCTGTTTAAATAATATTAGTGTTTGTGCTCTACCCAGTTTCATTTTAATGCATTTTGTTTTTCAATAGGTCTTATTGTAGTACAGTTAAAAAAAGGCCCTCTCAAAAGATCCCCACCGTCATATCGGTATACTAACCAAAGAGGATGGCATAAAAACTGCCAACCTGAAGGAAAGCCTTCAACTATTAATGTCAACTCACTTCCCTGACTCCAGAACCACAAACACGGTAACCTGGGAGGATGAGGAGAATCAATACCCGGCGGACGACGATTGGCGTATAGCGCGACAGATCGTCGACGCGGACAGACTGAGGTGGGCCATCTCTGGCTTCTCCCCTTTTAAATCTCCAGAAACGGACGGCATTTATCCAGCTCTACTTCAGTGCGGCCTGGATGACCTAATGCCGCACTTGGTAGGAATCCTCAGATCCTCACTGGCACTGAGGTATATTCCAAAATGTTGGAGAGAAGTTAAAGTTGTGTTCATACCAAAACCAGGAAGAATGGACCATTCCTTTCCAAAAGTATATCGACCTATTAGCCTCACATCGTTTTCAATGAAGACCTTGGAGAGGCTGTGCGAACGTTACATAAGAGATGTAGTGATAACACAAAATCCACTGCACCCAAATCAACATGCATACACTCCAGGGAAATCCACCGATTTGGCTCTTCATCTCGTGGCGGGCCGCATCGAGAGATCGTTGGAAAAAAAGAGTCCACCATGAGTGTATTCATAGACATAGAAGGTGCGTTCGATAGAACCACTTTTCTTAAGATAACAAACGCACTTTCCAACAAGAATATCCCCCGAATCATACATGGCTGAACATTCTCAAAAAGAGCAATAAAAATCAGTGTAAATGATGTAACCATCAGAGGCTTGGTTGTTAAAGGTTGTCCACAGGGATGGGTACTCTCGTCACTACTGTGGAACATGGTCTTAGACTCATTGCTCAGCCGCCTCAACGATGACAACTTCTACACAATAGCATATGCAGATTGTGATTCTGCTAACTGGAAGATTAGAGGAGACACTCTGAGCTTTAATGCAAGAGGCCCTCAATATCATAGAACAATGGTGCAAAGACCATTCACTGTCAATAAATCCAAAAAAGATGGAGATAGTTCTTTTCACGAAAAAAAGGAAGATTGTAAAACATCAAGCCCCAAAGCTCCTAGATACCGAACTTTCAGAGGTGAAATACTTAGGGGTCACCTTCGACAGTAAGTTAACGTGAAACTCTCATTTAGAAAGCAGAGTTAAAAAAGCATTTCTTATGAACAGTGTCGTAGAACCATCGGCCGTACCTGGGGAATGTCACCTAGGGTCGCTGCCTGGATCTACACTGCCATCATCAGACCTATGCTGACGTACGGCGCGATTGCCTGGGGATCTAAAGCAAACCAGCTGATAGTCGTCCGAAAGCTGGATCAAATCCAAAGAACAGCATGCCTCAACACAACAGGAGGCATGAAAACCACACCAACAAGAGCTATGGAGGTAATCCTTGGCCTCACTCCCCTTGACATATACATCAAGGAGGTTGTTTTGATGACCATGGCACGTCTACGCTCTCAGAGAGGTACCACTGCTGGAAGAATGCGCAATCCGCATCTTCACAGATGGGTCTAAAACCAATGTAGGCTAAGGATGTGGAATTTTTTCTAGACCCCTGAATCTAAACATAAAATGGGCAATGGGCTGCAATGCAAGTGTTGCTCAAACAGAGCTCGCTGGTATCTGAATCGCTGCAAAACAGATTACTAATAGGAGCACCACAGGTAATATATACATCCTTACGGATAGTAGACAAACACTACTAGCCCTGAACAGACCACGCATTAAATCAGACCTATTACTAGAATGTCACATGGCCTTAATCGAAGCCTGTAACAATACGGTCACTTTCGGCTGGATCAATGGCCATGAGAAATCGAAAGGAAACCTTATTGCAGATTCGCTAGCCAGGAAAGCAGCCTCCCACAAACTCTTAGTACCCGGCACTTTCATTGGTCTATCGGCGCCAGCGCCTGCTGACCGATTAAAGGAACATTCCCTTAATAAGTTTAGGGGTAGATGGGACGACACAGAAGGCTGCAGGCTTCCCAAGGAACTCCTGCAGTATCCGGACAGCAAAGTGGCCAAAAAATACGTGGCTATGAACAGAACCTACGAACAGCCAC
Source organism: Galeruca laticollis (assembly GCA_963921935.1). NCBI lineage: Eukaryota > Metazoa > Arthropoda > Insecta > Coleoptera > Chrysomelidae > Galeruca > Galeruca laticollis. Next base: position 8,444,946 of record OY998180.1, on the reverse strand, counting down.
GGGTATTCTGACTGGTCACTGCCACCTACGAAAACACCTCCACAGACTAGGTCTGTCTGACACCCCACTTTGTAGATGATGTGAACAAGAAGATGAGACTGTCGAACACATTATTTGCGAATGTCAGACACTCTCATTTTAGGTTTCATGTATTCGGCGAGCCCATGCTAACATACGCCAATATGAGGGAACTTAATTCAGGCGACTTTATCGCCTACTTCAAGGAAGTAGGCTGGATGACGAGCTAGAAGGAAGTTTTGAACCTCAGAAGAATGCACAATGGGCCAATTGTGGCCTAAGTGCTGTGGGGTCACCCCTTAGAGTAATAATAAACATAGAGAGGCCTATTCATTCATAAACACATTTATTTTTGTGGCCAACAATTCTAAACGTCAGTAGTGAAATAATGTCTTGAAATTACGCCCTACGCGGCTTCGTGCGTAACTTTTCCGTTCGTGCGTAAAATGCTTCTTACAACACACGTTACGTAATATAATATTAATTCATTTTCTGAATTGGTTAAACTGAAAGGTATATATCTGACATGCCCTAGATTTACATACTCGGAAATAAATTTGCTATAATCTTGAAAAAACTGCGGGTATTTCTGCGTACGAATCACCTAGTTTGTGGTCTTCGTTTGTTGATTTTAATGGAAAGTTTACTTGGAACCTGCCATTTTCGAAAAATTTTGTAGTTGTTTGAAATGTGGTTTCGGCCAATTCATCGTCAGCTGAGAGTGTTTTATTAGAATTAACTTACTAATTCCCAGAATCTTGCGATGGATAAATTTAAATCCTGATTGGATATAGGGATGTGATTACAAAATGAGATTGTGGAATCTTCATTTTCGGAAATATTAGTGGCATGCAATGATGCCTTATTTTGATCTTGGGATACGATCCCGGCATATAACCATCCAATACGAGTTTGTTGTAGGACAAGCGTGTTTTTTTCCTAGCCATTTAGAATAAAGTTGAAGTGCAGATCTACTCCAATTAAAACATTTGTTTCTGAAGGCTCATTAAACTCTGGATTTGCTAAAATAATACCCGTTGGTATTTATACCTGATTTTACCTCTGGTGGACAGGAACTGAATTCCTTAAAATTTCTAGTTCCAATTTTCCGACGATAGATCAATTAAACCCCACTGATCGACTACCCGAGATAAAAAAGTAAACTGCTATCCTACAAGTTGTGAATAAAGTCCATTTCCCGTTATTTACTAAATACTCATGTCTTTCCAAGTTGAAACGAACCACAGCTTTATGTATCCGATTTATTTGTAATCTTAAAAGGAAAAAGGATAATGAACCTCTAGCCAATGGCACAATTTCCGCACATGAAATAGATGCAGCCAACATTTCGCTACTTCGTCTTGCTCAATTTGAAAGTTTCAATTCAGAGATCACAATGTTATCTAGAAATTAGAAAGATATTGCCAATTGCAATAAGGCATACGGTGCGGTATTTATGTTGCGCTATTTTAATAACGCTCTACCTAAAATCGAATTGGAAATAAGAGCTATTGCCATCACTGTTATTTAATAACTCTGCGTTATGTAGGAAGTAACATAACCTGTCCTTTTTGTGGACTTATCATTTTTGTAAAAGTTAAAACCAAAAACCAAATAAACTTAAGAATGGATGAAATTCTTAGCTGGAGCTAGTGAAAATGCTATTGAATATGTGATTTTGCATAATATAAAAGGAGTGGAGCAAAACCAAATAGAATATACCTAAGGCCCTATGATTGAATTTGATTTCGATATTATGCAACAAGATAATGTAAAAAACAATTTTATGTTTAGAAGGGAAGGTATTTCTAAGTTGACAGAGGCTCTTGGAATCGCTGAAATAATTTATACTTTCACTCGTAGTTCTGTTAGAGTTTAGTGTTAGTATTGTAAGATACAAAATCAAAAGTAAGTATGCACATTACTTTATCTCCTTTACATATTTTATGGGTACTTTTAGGAGTTACTGGACTTTGCATACTTTTAAAAAGAGTTGCATAACAAACCAAAACACATACTAAACATCATCTAAACTCGATGATAAACAAAAACATAACATTATAAAACCGATGCGTTTTGTTTTGAGAACTGCGCAGGACAATTATTTGCGGTATTTACAATAACGCTATACGGTACGTAACCGTAAATTACACGAAGCGCTAACGTTATTAGCGTTAGAGACGTAAAGAAGTGAATCGCGTATTCAATAAACGTCAAAGCATTTTTTACCAAGCAATATCTCTCTATTCATTGTTAGATAAGAAGCATAGGCTCTCTTCCTTAATTCCCTTTGTAGATGACAAAGGTCTCATGCGCGTAGGGGGTCGCCTAAAAAATACATACTTGAGCTATGTCGTTAAGCACTTTATTTTACGTATTAGATTCAAGTCATCCATATATTAAATTAATTTTTGAGCACAAACATAAGGTACTTCTACATCCAGGTCCTCAATTATTATTAGCTTCAATTAGACATTTTTATCGCCCTATCAAAGGCCGAAATCTAGCAAAGAAAACTGTTAAGAACTGTTTAACATGATTTCCATTTAATCATACCCCACTAGTTTCGCCTATGTCCAGTTGGCCTGATAGCTGTTTGTACCACCATATACTCCAAATTATGGTGGCTTATGGGAGGCAGCTGTAAAAAGTGCCATCATTTAAAACGAGTACTTATTAGTAGAAATGTTACCTTCGAAGAATTTAATACATTGGTCATTCAAGTTGAAGGTATTCTAAATTCTAGACCACTATTCGCTATGTCAAATGACCCTAATGACTTAATGCCAATTACTCCTTCACATTTCCTTCTTGACCGCTCTCCTGATATCATTCCGGAACCTGATTTGCAACATATCGACTCATTCAAATTATCAAGGATTCGGCATGTCCAGAAATTGACTCAGCAGCTATGGTCACGTTTTTCAAAACAATATATATATATATATATATATATATATATATATATATATATATATCACAATTACACCAGTACAAATGGAAGGCACCACCTACAGAGGTTAATGAAGGCTTTTTAGTGCTAATACGAAACGATAAGCAGCCCCCTTACAAGTGGCCTATTGGCAGAATTTCCAGACTAATCGAAAGCAAGGATGATGTAGCTCGCACTGCAGAAGTTAGAACAACAAACGGAAGTATCTTAAGATCAGTGAGTCATTTATGCAAGCTACCCTTGCAAGATGAGACGAATAATTAAACCAATGTTATTAACAAGTTTTAGTCATAATTTATAATTATGTTTGAAATGAATGTTTATTTATATTGATAATGTATCACAACTATAATTCTTTTTTGAAGATACACTTCAAAGGGGGGAGTATGTACAATGGGCTAGTTTCATGGGTATGAATTAACAAGTGAAATCATATGAGAAGGATTAAAAATATCATATATTTTTCTATAATAACGATATTTATCTCAAGAAGTTATAAATATCTTCGAAAATTAGATTTAAAAATTTTATTAGATTTAAATAATCCGCTGTAAGTCGACCAATGACAGATTGTCAGATTGAAAGTACGTCCTGTTGACAAATCCTACTTGACTATCCAAGTTGATTAATACAAAGAATTGGACAATTGACATCAATATCCACAACCAACCTCAAACAGATTATCATCCTCGCCGACTTTTTAGTTGTTTGTTATATTATTTTATAGTAGAAAATCTGCTTCTGTTTGTTTGCCTTTTAAAAGACATCGTTAAAATGGATTCAGGTTTCACCGAAGCTAATTCGACAAATATTCCTCAAGTGGATGTGGACATGGTGTCTCAGTCACTCGAACTCCCCTAAATAGAAGAAGAGTAAGCGATCCGGTACTAAATCGACGAATGGATCGCCGCAGTAAGATTTGTTTTGTCCATTACGTCACACCGCATGTGTCACATTACTTTTGACAGATGACCATTATCAGCTGATTGATATTGTGGTCTACGGAAATATCTACAAAAATTTAAAAAAAAAATAATAATTTAAAAAGAAAACAATTGCATGAGATCATTTATGTATGCTGTATAGAAAAATTAAATTTATATATCGCAGGCATATTGTAAGAATTTGTGATGATTCGTCTGAGTATGAATTTAATGAAAAATTCAAGTAGGTATCTTATATCTACTTAATGGTTTATTAGGTATTTTGTTTTCAACTGGAACACTTCAGGATTTAGTCTAGTTTTTAGAACATTTTAATTTCATCTTAGCCTTTCCATTTTGAGTTATATTATCTCGCTTTAAAATCACTTTGTTTCTATTACATGTATAAGTCTGTCTTTATCTGTTGAATACCCTATAGTAAATAAATAGGTAAATTAATTAAGGTTTTTATTAACACAGAACATCACAAAAGTTTTATTCATAATTATTTTTAAAAAACATAAGGTATATTTATACATATTTGACATTTATTTAGAGGAAAGAACTAGCAAGATAACCCCACAAAAATAAGTGACGAAATGTATTATCCGAGTTCTGAAATACTAGAGAATGACTACCTTAATCATGAACTAAAAGTTGGTGCCATGCAATACACTGAACTGAAAATACCATAACATAAAGGCAACATATACTTATAAAAAAGTATGAAAATGTGAACTTGGTTTAAGAGTCAGTATTCATTACAATTAGAAACACAATTAGTTGATATTTTTTTAACAGCATATATTACATTACATTTTGAGACACTTAACCTCCCATTCATTTCACTTGTAACTGTAACCATAGCCTTAGTAATACTTGTACTCTTTTTGTTACTCTCTTTGATTTTACTTATTTTTGAAGTTGATTTGTTTTTGCTGTACTTTATTATTTTATCAAACATTTTGTCACGTACAAGCTCAAGCAACGCATTTATAATTTGTCTAAACGTCTGCATTGTTTTCCTTCTAAGTAGCAATGTTTTACTGTTTTATGTAGGGATTCCCAATACATATTGGTGTTCAAGCCAATGTAGTGCATATAACAGTACGCCCATTTCTCGACCCTATTTAAATAATTTGATGATAAATAATTTCCAAACTCCTTTGTATGTGAATCATTTTGTAAATCGTTTATAAATACTTGGATACCACAAACAAATTTTTCAATATCAATTTCTGTTTTTAAAACATCTGAAGTGTTTTTGAAACTAGCTCTCTTTTTTCTTTATTTATAATTTTGTTTAAATTCTGGGTCCAATTTTTGTTAACATGTCATGAACACATTAACTGATATTCAACCTGCGTCATAATATTTTGCCATGCATTGTAGAAAGCAGGTGCATCATCAGACATCAATACAGTGGCTTCTATTAAACCTACTCGTTCTTTTAAACACTGAAAGAAAAAATTAAAAAGTTCAGTATCTGCTCGATTATAAAAACAAAATGCAACTGGTATTCCTGAACCAAATTCATCAATTACTAATAAGGTAAATAGTTCAAAGTTGTAATTATTTAGTCCATGTGTTCCATCAATACAAATTTTATCGCAAAATTTTTTTAAATTATATTCCTGAAAATATGTCACAATAATTAAAATAAAATCTTCAGGTTTGAACAAATCATCAGACATATCCTGTCCTTTATAAAAAAGCACTGGGTTGTATGTTTGCATTTCCTCTACCCAAAGCTTAAAACACTGACTGCATCATTCTGATGTTTTCTTGTGGAATAATTTATTGAAAAATCTCTTTTAATATTGTGCAATTCTCTTCTATTAATGAGATGAATTATTTCAATGCCAGATTCGGAAACGGAAGTTCTAATATCCTTTATAATTCGATTAAATGTTACACCTTCGGCAAATTTTCCTATAATGAAATATGATTATTAAATTATTTTCTATATTTTATTTAACAACTAGATACCTATACCTACTTGATAATGTAATTCAAACTAGTAAAAACTTAATGTGGGTAAATATGCAATTATTAATACACAAACTTGTTTTAATTAGTTAATCATCAAATGCGATTTATAAAAACATACACCTATATTATTTATTTAGGAAATCTTACTAGCAATCTTATTTCGATCTTCATTAGGTAATTTAACTTTGCCAAGTTCAGACGAATGACCCATATGCTCTGGAAAGTATGTAACCTCTACCGTCTGCCCAGTAGATACAATCATTCTAGATGAACATGCAAAGCCAATTTTATTTGAACCTGAACCTTTAAATGATCTTTTCCTGTCCTGTGCGTTAATTACCCTTGGCATATAAGATCTATGACATGTATAGTACATTCGAACTGTATCATCTATTAATGTTTTCTTTCCTGTGTCCAAAATGTACATGCACTCATTTATTTTTTGAACACTATTTTTCCATTGTCCAAACTCTGTCAAAAAAATTTAATATTAAACCTAAAATAGGTAGTTATACTTAAAACTTAAACCCTTAAGTTTTTGAGGGTGATGGTAGAGTTTTTATAATAATCGAAACATATCAGATAATATACATGATTTGAATGAAATTTCAGAAAAACGATAAGGATTTATTCTCACCAGAAAAGTCATCAAATGTAAGTTTCTCCACGATTACGTTAACAGAATGAACATTTTTTAAATGTTTATGTAGTTGAATATAGGACTGACAATATTCTGAGCAGTTAGAACGCCGAATTCTTTTAGATTCCAAGTGAACTTTGGAATGCTCTACTAAATCCTTCTCTTTAGCAAATTCTTTGTTACAATGTTTACAATGTAAATTTAATTTTACTACTGCATGTTTTAAGCGCAAATGTTTTAGCAATCCACTTCTATGAGTGTATTTTAATTCACATTTATCACACTCCATTTTGAAAATTGACAAAAATAGTTTAGATATTTTCTTTAACAAAAAGATAAAATACAGAAAACGGTGTATTTTGTGAAGATAAAATCGGAGTACCATACGGAATATAGATGGTGTCTATTGAAGGTGTATGCAGGTGTATGGTGTAATGCAAACTGTAATTTGTCAAAAGTAATGTCAAATATGCGGTGTGACGTAATGGACAAAACAAGTCTTACTGCGGCGATCCATTCGTCTAAATCGAGTTTGGAACTCTGAGGTAACGCAGTTTGTGTATGTGTGTTACATGACACGTTTTCCAAACCTCTCAACCTACATGGAGAACATTTAATTTTCATTATACATACATTTTACGTAATATTTTCTATTTTGAAAACAGCATCACTGCCGTTTAAAATATATATTTTCAAATTTCTTTGACTACGAGAGAGTTACCTTTTTTAATAAGAGGCACCCGAATAGGAGAACATTATTTGAAAGAGTACGTTTTGACAGTACTTTGCGTTTCTCTTTAATGGGTGTTGAAGAAAAAATATAACTAGTCTACTTTTAAAGTTTTCCCTCGTGACAACAGCGCAAAATACCTTTGTTTGCTATTGGCTCTAGCCTACCACAGTCTACCACAAATTTCAATATTTTTTTTCATTTTTATTTAAAATCGTAGAGTGGCGTTATTAGTCGCAATTTCTTAGTTCAGGCCCAATATATCTTGTGACATTATCATTGAATTTCATGAAACGAGCCCATTTTACTTGTTAAGTGTATTCATCTATGTAAATGGGACACAAAAAAAATAACAACGAAATGTCAATGTGACAAGATTCCGATTTCCAACTAACTATTATAAGTATACAGTCTGCTAAACCAATTCAGCTTATTATTTAATCAACAATTTGCCTATTTGAGTCAGCAAATTAAACACCTTGATCATCATATCGTTTTCTAAGAGTCCCTAAGGCTGTTTCAAAATTATTATCACAAAGGTCTAAATCATCAATCAATTGCAAGGGTTCTTTCGACAGACACGATTTTAAATATAACAGTTTTTAAATATTTGTTTTCATTTGAAATAACTAAGCTCTCAAAAAGTTGAATGAATGACGGCCATTCTATGGCGTTACCGCTAAATTAAGGTAAGGAAATATTAGGTAATTTGACACCAATGATTTCCAGATTGTGGTAATTTTTTAATTTTTGAGGATAATTTTGAACGAATGAAATAATATTTTCGCCCCATAGAGTCTTTATCTTCGATATCTAATTCCTCTTGTGAAGAGGTTTCAATGATAAATTCAATTTGACCTTGTAAGTCTTCATATTTTGAATAATACTGTTCTAACTTATTTAGTTTGTCTTGACATTCGTCCATAAATTTGACTTTATCTACAATTGTGAACTGGGACAGTGTCCCAAGTATTTATTGTAGTGATTTCCGCTTTTACGTATTTTCTTTGTGATTTTAGTTGTTCAATAGACATTTTTAAATAAGAAGTTAGGTACCTTGCAAATGGACAAAATAGAAATATGAATAGATATGTAAATAATTTTTAAATTAAGAGTTTTTTGAAATATTTCTTTTATAATTGAAAAAGTACTTCCACTGGGGTTGAGATGAATAAAAAATGGTTGGGTTCTATCTTTGGATCAGAAACTTGAATAAAGATGAATTTTACCACTTGGTGACTGGAGCTTGTATATAAATGATTTTCACATGATCGGTGAATCAGGATCATAGGAATTTTTCCTAGATGGGCTTGACTCTAGCTTCTAACGTAGCAATCCGACTCGCTTGGGCCAAAGATGGAGGAGGCAAGACGTTCGCTTTCGTAGAAAGTATCCTGCACTTGTTGCTGCACAGGACTGTAGACTGTATATGTTATTCTAATCGCCAATTAGAAGCAAGACTTAAACATATAATCTTTATTATAATATTAATTCCAAGTTGTAAAGCTAGAGCGATGAAAAAATTTACGTCTCACCTACGTTTGTCAATATGTCAATAATATTTTGAAATCAACACTACTTGTTTTAAAAAACGAACAATTAAGGTATGGGAGCTTACAATATGCGGCGACACGCCATTGATTAACCTACCCTAACCAAATACTGTCCCCCGATTATTACCCGAATCTTCACATATCATAATATGCGAGACAAATTTAATCTGTATTCGGTTTGGAAACGTGTTTCCCGAACAGATACAAACGGTGAGAGATATACTTAACAGACATCTAGGCCATATTGAAATATACAGATACCTCAAGATATGAAGAACGGTATGAAGCTACTCGTGATAGTGCAGTGTTTTTATAACTAAATTATACGCAATTTATCGTGCTATTTTCTGTATAAACAAGTCACAGTTTAGTAAGTAAATATATGTATCTGAATTATTTCTTAAGTAGATATCCCAGGAAACGAATATGTGAATAAAAGTGCAAAAGAAGCATATCCGCAGATGCCATTCAAGTATCAGATCTAAAACAATCTCGATGGAATCATTTCGAGAAAAAAAACTGTAAACTCGAGGTAAAACCATGGGACAATTTTACAAATGACCGAACACACAAAAGTGTTTATCTCATCTTAGTAATACTTACACACTTACACATATTTGTTTAATAATGACGGACGCAGAAATATAATACAAATTAACTGTTAAACATTTAATGATAAACTTTAATAAGTATTCTCAAGAGTGGGTCAAATTTAAAATAGTTTCCAAGTTGAAAGAAACTAGGGAAAATTTTTAATTTTAAGAACCTTATAGAATTAATTTTGTTAATACATGCTATTGAAAAAGTTTTGCTAATTATTATATAAATTATTGAAGTGAAAGTAACAAGGTTTTTCTACCTTAGAAAACTTTGTTTTGGGCATTTCAGGTCTTCATGTCTTTATTTGATGTGAATATATATATACTGTTGAATCTTAAGCTCAAAATATTAAGATTCAACCTAAATCTCTTAGATAAAATATGCTTTTTAATATTTTCGTGTAATAAAATGGTTCGTTTCAGAACCAAAATTTGTTTTTAAATTTATTCCTTTCGCGAAATTTCAATAAATGTCGTTATGTTTTTTCGTTAATACTGATTCAAGTTTCGTTTGCGTAATAAATGCAATCCCCAAAAATACCGACACAATATTAATCAAAATAATAGTGCAGCTTGTTTAACTTTAAATATCTCGAAAATAACTATTTTATCGTTACGAAGGACGAGTACATTATTTACATATATATATATTATATATATATATATATATATATATATATATATATATATATATATATATATATATATGAAAAATAAATTTCGGTTTTCTACTGCACCTCCGTTTTAGTCAAAATTTCAAAAATTTCGACATATTAGCCTGACCGTTCTTCGAAGAGAAAAACAACTACTTTCCTGCCTAATACCACGCAGAATATTGAATTACATTCCCTTCGAAGAAGTGGCGTCGAAAGACCCTTTTGTCGATACAGACATCTATGGTGATTCGCAACCGAAAGGAGAAAGGCATAGTTCACTGACCGGTTTCGACCTTCTTGGGTCACTTCAAAAGTGCCGTAATGCCTTCTAGTTCAGAGTATCTAATCTGAACTGAAGATTCCGTCCTCCGACATCCTCTTTATGGCTCGTGTGGTTACACACATGCGAGAAGTAGTCAGCTGGCGCCGTCTTCACTTTCAATTGCGAACCATCACCTCAGATATTTGACCGTATAAGTCGTATGATATAAAATAAATTAAAATTTCATAAAATACAAGGTGTGTCTATATGAAAAATAAATTTCGGTTTTCTACTGCACCTCCGTTTTAGTCAAAATTTCAAAAATTTCGACATATTAGCCTGACCGTTCTTCGAAGAGAAAAACAACTACTTTCCTGGCTAATACCACGCAGAATATTGAATTACATCTCCTTCGAAGAACGTGATGTCGATCGACCCTTTTATCGATACAGACATCTGAGGTAATTCGCAACCGAAAGGAGAAGGGCGTAGTATACTGACCGGTTTCGACCTTCTTGGGTCTCTTCAAGAGTGCCTGGCTAATACCACGCAGATGTAATTCAATATGCTGCGTGGTATTAGCCAGGAAAGTAGTTGTATTTCTCTTCGAAGAACGGTCAGGCTAATACGTCGAAATTTTGACTAAAACGAATATGCAGTAGAAAACCGAAATTTATTTTTCATATAGACACCTCGTATTTTATGAAATATATATTTATATGTACATATATAATGGAAAGAATAGAGGAAGGAGAAGAATGTATCGACTTAAGAGCAGCATTTGATATGGTATGTTGAAGAAAAATCTGGAAAATACTTGATGAATTAGAAGTACCCACTGGACTGAAAATGCTATTAGAAGCACATATGCAGCAGTGAGGGCCAAAATACAAATCGCAGGTCAAAGATCAGAAGAATTTATGATAAAAAAAGGAATAACACAAAGAGACAGCCTGAGTCCATTATTATTTATTATAATGATGGGTAACATCGTCAAACGAATTAAAACTCAGAGTGAACAATTAACTACAATTATATGGTACAGGAACTTAAAACCAATAAAAATGAACATCTTGCTATATGTAGATGATGTGGTCCTAATAGCAAACTTGAAAAGTAAAGTGCAAAAATTAATAAATAACGGGACTAGAGAGATAGAAAACATGAGAATGGAGGTGAACATAGGTAAAACCAAACTAATGATTGTAAATGATAACTGAAAAAATGAATAAATAAAGTCTAAAGACAAACTATTGGAGAAAGTAACAACGTTTGAATACCTAGGGAGCATATTGACGGAAGATGGGAAAATAGATTCAGAATTAACAAACAGAGCGAATAAATAAACGAAAATATCATGAAATTTACTGTCTCGACCCTTACTTTGTGGAATCTACTCATATTACAGTTTTGAATGAAACTAACTGTTTGATGATAATCACAATATATTGATAAAAAATCTAAGAAATTGACAATTGTTTCAGTATTAAATATCATTGTCAGAATGATATTTAATATCGAAACAATTGTCAATTTCTTAAAATTTCTAACATTTTTTCAATATATTGTGGAATTATCTAGAAATAGTTAGATTGATTTAAAACAGTAAATGTAAATTTACTACTCATTGAACAAAACTATACTAGGACACAAAGATATTGACATGGAAGTAAAAATGAAAATACATAATGCGATAACAGTACCAATATTAACATACGGAAGTGAAAACTGGACTTTAAAGAAAAAAGATGAAAGTAAAATAAACGCCATGGAAATGAAGCATCTAAGGAAGATAGCAGGGAAAACCAAATTAGATAGGCTTAAAAATGGGAAAATCAGGAAAATAACCAAACAAGAAACTATAATGACGAAAATAAGGAAGAAACAACTAAATTGGTTTGGACATGTTATTAGAATGAAGACATATAGGATATCAAAAAAAGTAATGGAAGCTGGAAACTTAAATAAAAAACAAAGAGGAAGAACCAGGAGAAAATGGAGAGAACAAATAAGAAAAACAGGTTTCAAAAAGGGAAAGGCGTTGGACGAAATGAGAACAATGGCAAGAAATAATATTAACGGAAAAATTGGGTACAAAACGAACCGGAACCCCAATCAGACGGCTGAAAAGGCAGAAGAAGGTGAGAAGAATAAGAAATATAACACCCTGTAACTCAGTAAGCAACCATAATTTATCTTAGTGATTTAGATTGAATCTTAATATTTTGTGCTCAGAATTAAACACATTAAAATATTTCCTATTTATCCAATTGTTAATGAAACATCCTGATATATATATATATATATATATATATATATATATATATATATATATTTATTGAAAACAATATTTTTAGCTTAATAGCATTAGGAATAGAAGAATTTATGCCATTAGTCACTGAAGAACTTGAAGAAAATAATTCAAAGAAGAATCTTTACAATTCATTAGCTGAATATATACATGGGTATTTGTTACCTATAAAAGAGCCTAAGCAAATAGTAAATCAAATGTATCAAAGCGAAAATTCTAGACCTCATGATAATCCGATAAAGTATTATTTTCAACATAATAAGGCTCCTACTTGTATACATTATTTTATGCTATTAGAAGATTTACAAATATTACCACCTTGTAAACGAGGACCGGAAGAATTACCATATCAATGGAAGAATTACGTATTTCCACAAAAGGTATTTAAATAGAATTTCAACACATAATATTCATACTTTGGCTATGTCAAATCGGCATAGATTGGAATTTTAGAATTGTGCACATCACAGATCTGAATAGACCTTTTCATCAAAATTTTTTTGTGCGCAAGCGTGCAGTTCAGCCATTTTTTTCGCACTGTTTTGTAAATAAGCATGTTAAAATACCTGTGTACAAATAGTTAAAATCAACAAACATTAAACAAATAATACTTATTAAAATGACATTAAGACAAAATTAAAATAATAAGTGTCTTAATTAGAAAATTAATTTTTCAAGTCGACTATATTATCTTTACGAAAAGGAAAAATAAAACGGTGTTGTTATGGAGTGTGTATAAAGAGTGGTACATGTTATAAATTATTTAAAACCAATCCATAATATATATTATTTTATAAATTTTCCTTAACCTTGCTTGCAATACACAAGGTGTTCCGGGACTTGATGCAAAAAATTCGGGAGTGAGCAGATGACGTGAAAATAATGCTGCGACTTAAAAAAAATTCTCATACGACCCCTCGTTTCTGAGTCATGGGCTTTTAAAGCTGCGAAATCAGAACCTATATATATATTTAAGAATATTTTCTAAATTATACATTGGAACATTATGAATATTTAATGAATGATTACGTATGTCCATGTAGTGTGTTTGACGGAATAAATAAATCCACGCTACTATCTGAAGGCCAGGGGCGGCTCATGCCCATTGGTTAACGATCCGTAACATTTACAGGGACAACCTGTACTATCTAAAGATAGCAAAAATGAATTTTTCAATCGTTTTTTTAACAAAAAGGTACTCTTTGTTTAACTCGATAAAATTTATGGTTTTGGAACTATGTAGATTTTTAGATCGCTGTATATGCCAAGGAACTCGTTCGCCATAAAGAAACATTCTGAAGAAAATTATCATTAGTTCTAATTGTTTATTGAAAATGATCACATGAGGTATTAAAATCAATCAAACATTTCTAATTGAACTGCATACCTTCGAACATCCTGTTACTTACATAAGGAAAAAATTGAAATGAAGAAAAATTTAGTTGGTTAGCCTACAACTACAATCAAATAAAAACAAAAAAAAACTATAATACATGTTCGAAGTGGACACCTTGCACTTCTACACACTTCCGGAGTCTATGGGAGATATTTCTTTGAACTTGGAAGAGCATTCCAAGATTCTGCCTTATAGCGTCACAATGGAAGTTAATTCTATCGATCATTTCGTTCCTTGTGTTTACTGGTGTTGCATATACCAAGCTTCTAAGATATCCCGAAAAAAATGAATCCATTGTATTTAATTTAGGGGTACGTGGTGGCCATGCAAATGGACCTCCCCGACCAATCCACCTATTAGGAAAAATGTTGTTAAAATGATTTCTTACATAATTTAGGAAGTGGGGAGGGAATCCATCGTGCATGAACCACATGTCTCTGCGAATGTTTAGAGGAATATCACATAACATGAATGGGAAATAATTTTGGAGAACTTCTAAGTATCGCTGACCATTCAGGTTATTATCAAAAAATATGGACCTACTAAATTATTACCCACTATTCCTGCCCACACATTAACACAAAATCGATGTTGATTCTTTGTTTGAATTGTACCGTGAGGATTTTGTTCGACAGTATGCAGTTCAATTAGAAATGTGTTTTAATACCTCATGTAAGTATTTTCGATAAATAATTACAATTAATGATAATTTTCTTCAGAATGTCTCTTTATGGCGAACGGTTTCCTTGGCATGTACAATGATCTAAAAATCTACATATATCCTAAACCATGAATTAGAGTACCTTTTTGTTGAAAAATCTATTGAAAAATTCATTTTTGCTATCTTTAGATTGTACAGGTTGTTCCTGTAAAAGTTACGGATTGTTCAACATTGGGCATGAGCCGCCCCTGGCCTTCAGATAGTAGTGTAGAATTATTTATTCCGTCAAACACACTACATGGACATACGTAATCATTCATAATGTTCTAATGTATAATTTAAAAAATATACTTAAATATAAGTTCTCATTTCGCAACTTTAAAGGCCTATAACTCAGAAAAGAGGGGTCGTATGAGAATTTTTTTATGTCACAGCATTATTTTCACGTCATCTACTCACTCCCGAATTTTTTGCATCAAGTCCCGGAACACCTTGTATAGATGTACTTAATAGTCACTTTTATCATGCGCAGTTCGTTATGGATAAGGATACGTGAGAAATTTAAGACAAGCTAAAAGTACCTAATATATGCGTAATCCTATGATTAAAAAGATAATATGTTTACGTCTGAAATGTTTTAATTTTTAATAATATTTATTATCAACCTAAATATTAATTTTAGAGTTTCTACATGTGCTGACAATAAATGATTTTTTTTAGGATAAAATTACATAATTTTATTTAGATAATAATTATTTACCTATTTTTATTTAGATAATAGATTGTATTGACAGCTAACCCCTCAACAAGCAGATTTATTTTGCCTTTTTGAGAACGCCCCTAACGCTTTAATATCATTTTAATCGTTCACAATTATACGCTTGAACTGATTTGTCAACAAGTACTGCACCATCAATAATTTGTTTTTCCATCGACCGTTCATTTACGACCTATTTTAACGCACTCAAAATCGTTGATTAATGACCCCTATTAATGAATTATTTTCTTATAATCAACGATTTTATTATATGCAACCCAACGTACATTGTTTTTATACATTTATATTGTGACCTGTGGTGCACTAGGTTCACCTATTAAAACAGTCGAAATCAAGAGTAGCTGTGTTCTATCTATCATTGTAGGTCATTATTTATGTTAATGTTTAATTTCTTAAAATTCGATGTATATTTTAAAATCAAAAGTAGGGTCGACGGAAAACTTTTGTAACGAACTCGTGAGTTAAAATGACGATTAACAATTTCGAACATTAACGAGTTCGCTATGCTGGCTCGTTAAATTATCTCGATTGTTAATCACCCTTATTAATACACTTGTTCGTTAAATAACTATTAATGACGGATAGGTTTGTGGTGATAATATTGCATCCCCAGTCATTATTATACAAAACAGTATGGAACTTTTAAACTCCCGCATTTCCAACATGGCGGTTGCGCTTGTCATGTGATGAAAAGTACTATATTCATGCGGCCAGCCATTATCTACAGTGGCAGGATTCAAAATCCGCCGGGAACATAAACTTAAAACAGTGACATTTGTTAAAAATTCACTAGAAATAGGGCGGCAGCATTGTTTCTTAATTTTCTAAATGTCAACAAGTTTGACTTAAAAGAGAAATATTTCGTTGATTTTTTACTTTTAAAAAATGATTTAAATTTGTTGGCATGAAAAATGTTGTAGATTATACGTCCAGAAAATGTTTTGCGAGTGCTTATGTTGCTCCGCCTCGGCTACGCGATACAACTCACACTCGCAAAATATCATTTTCTGAACTATCGTTCAGTTACAAAATAGTAGACACTAAAATCTCTGAAATATTGCATTAAACCGACAACAATTGTAGTATCATTTCTGAGAATTTTGTGCCTACTATTTTGGAATTGTAGTATAGGGGGTTTGTGGTGCACATTCAAAACAAATTTATTTTAAAACACTTATACACGCTAAAAATTGCCTTAAGGTACAATTTCACGTGACGCTCGAATCTCAGATTTTGACGCTCAAACCGGTGGTCACATGACTAAATGTGTAGTTTTAGCGTCGTTTAGGCGTTAAAACTTTTTTTGGCGATAGCTTTGATAATGGCCTATCGGCCGAAAGCGCTTAGCTGAATTTATAATAAAATACACACTTGGTATTCGTCGTTTTATTCATTCAATATGTTATAAAGGCCGAATCAGACTAGAGATTAGAATATTGAGATTAAGCATTCAATATTGTAATTTCACCAATCATTACAAGAAATCTTATCATTTTTGTACTGGATTGGTCAAGTTACGATCTCCAATTCGTAATCTCATTTCAACTTTTCCCCACTTTTTTAAAATCATCAATAATTTCCTCACTGCGTTAAAAAAATACCTAATTTGAGTACAAGTTGCCATCCCTGGTAACACTGGCTTGAACTGTTTTCGCATTCCTAACTTCTGCTATTCAGCTCTAGTTTATTCCACAGATAAATCGAATAAATACATATACGTATATGAATAAATGTGACGTTCTCTATGGTTTATTCATTGTGTGTGCTCAGTATAACCGTTTGTAAAAGCTGTTTTAGACTACACAATTTCTTGTACAAGATTTGGTTCAATTTCTTGAACAGTAGTATCATACAGCAAATTGTTTGAAAAACGTAGATTGAACCGAAAATTGTGTCTGAAAATAGAACATGTTCTATTCCTACACAATTTCTAGGCCAAGGGCATGCGCAGTTGATATATATTATAACACCCTGTAACCTAACATAGTTTATTGTTTGCAGTTTCACGTTTATCAACTTTTATGTGTTAGTTTCATTTGGTGGAACGACGACATCAAAGAGGCAATATCAAAAAGGAAAAAAGCGTACAACAAATTCAACAAACATCCAACTCTTGACAACCTGATTATTTTCAAAAAAGCTAGAGCCTTTGCAAGAAGGCTCATCACCCAATCAAAAAAGGCCTCGTGGGAAGAATACATATCGTCAATAACACCTGAGATCGGACTTGGAGATATTTGGAGATGGATCAGAATAATCGCCGGTAAAAACACTTTCGATATCCCAGAAGCTATCACATGCGATGATAGAATGATAACAGACCCAGTTGAGATCTGTGAAACATTCGCCGATCATTTCGCTCAGATAAGTAAATCAAGCAATTATGACCCCCAATTTTTGAATACGAAAACACATGAGGAAAATAGTGTTCTTCATTTCAATACGCAACTCAGTCTCAACTACAATTGCAATATAACAATAGGCGAGCTAGAGTTTGCCCTCGAAAACAGCTCGGAAGCTGCGGCAGGCCAAGACAATATATTATATTGCATGCTCCAAAACTTACCTGTGCAAGAGAAACATAAACTCTTAAAGTTGTTCAACGCTATATGGGAATCAGGAATATATCCGAAACAATGGAAAATTGCCACAGTCATTCCAGTGTTAAAACAAGGAAAATCCTCTTTAGACCCAAACAACTTCCGCCCGATTTCACTAACAAGCTGCATGGGAAAAGTTTTTGAGAAGATCGTTAATAATAGACTCACCTGGTGGATGGAATCTAACTACCTTTTATCAGAATCGCAAGTCGGATGTCGGAACAAACACTCTACAACCGACGCTCTAGTTTACCTAGAGAATGAAATTCAAACCGCTTTCCTTAATAGAGAACATTTGGTAGTAGTTAGTTTTGACCTTCAGAAAGCATATGACAGAACATGGCGATATTCTATCATGAAACAACTACACCTCTGGGGGCTGAGAGGTAAAATGCCGAATCTTTTACAAAATTTCTTAGATGATCGATCTTTCCTTGTCCGTTTAGGATCCATAGAGTCACCCATTAAAATACTCGAAAATGGAATACCACAAGGCTCTGTTCTCAGCGTATCTCTTTTTGCAGTTGCCATAAATTTCCTTCTTGATCGAAAAGAAACCCATGTTGAGAAAATCCTCTATGTAGACGACCTGATTGTCCTCTCCAGACACAAATCTATGGACGTTATAAACGAAAATCTTAATATTGAAATCGACTCTTTGGCCCAGTCATCGAAACAACGGGGTCTTCTATTCTCAAGGGAAAAAACCAATTATGTCCACTTCTGTAGGCTAAGATTAGAACATCCAGAACCTAAACTTAACATATATGGACACCAAATCAACGCCAAAGACTGTATCAAATTCCTGGGCGTTGTTTTTGATAAGAAACTCCACTGGAAAGAACATATCAGTCAGTTAGTGGCAAAATGCCAGAGAGCCTTGAATATTATCCGATGTATGGCAAATATAAGATGGGGAGCAGACAGGGAAATCCTGTTGAAGCTCTACAGGTCACTCATACAGAGTCGACTAGACTACGGGGCGATCGCATATAATTCCTGTAGACCTTCGAGACTAAATCAATTAAATAGTCTTCAATTATCAGCTCTCAGACTAAGTACAGGGGCTTTCCGAACTAGCCCTCTAACTGCAGTTCTATGCGATACTTCCATCCTGCCCTTAGATCTGAGAAGAGATTTCCAAACTATCACCTACGCATCCCAAATTATATCCCGTCCAACACATATCAACCATGCAATTTTTTTAGACGATAATGAATTCTCCAACAGACCTACAGTAACCAGACCAGCAAGAATTCGCTTCCATGAAGCCTGCGAGAAATACTCAATTGATATATACACAATAATGAGCGAAAACATTCCTGCAACTCCTCCTTGGCAACTCACCAATCCACATATAAACATCAGCCTATCCTTGTGGAAAAGGGATGAGACATCAGCCTTATCCTTCAGAGCTCTGTTCAGAACCGAATTAGACCTTTACCAAAACAGCCTTATCATTTATACGGATGGATCAAAAACCAGAAACGGAGTAGGTGCAGCAATGGTAATAGAGGAAAATGAATATTGTTGGACCTTGAACCCTTACTGCTCAATTTTCACCGCGGAACTGTATGCTATATGGCAAGCTCTTCTATTCTTCTCCTTTTCCTACTCAAAATCCTGCGTTATTTGTTCAGACTCTTTGAGTGCCATCCAATCACTAGAAAACAAATTTACAAAATCCCCTTATAGCTTAAGAATATTGGAGCTAGTTTCCCACTTGTCGTCAGTAGGAAAGAAATGTACTCTCTTATGGACCCCCAGTCACTGTAACATTCGCGGCAATGAGAAGGCAGACATAGCAGCAAAACATGCAACTCTCTCCCCAGTAGATGATGGCATCCCTGTCCCATATCAGGACATTCTTACAGCTATTAAAGAAATAATTAACAAATCATGGCAAGATCGATGGTCGGAGCAAAACACCCAGTTGAATCCCGTAAAACCGGAAATAAAAAAATGGACTTATCCAATATCCTTGAATAGAAGAGAACCAATTATCACTTGCCGCCTGAGAATCGGACACTCGAGGCTCACACATGCCTATCTCTTAGCTGGAGTCCACCGACCCAAGTGCGATCATTGCAATACCAGACTAACTATTAATCATATCTTCTCATGCCCAACTTATTCTCAGCTGAGACACAATATCGGAATAGAATACGCAATAACTAATACATTTAGTAATGAAGAAAATATCAAAAAAGCTCTTTTATACCTGGGCCTCTTGAATATCTATAACAATATTTAAATGTGTATCTGCAGCTAAATGATCCTCGCAATCGAAAGCTGCTAAATAAAAAAAACAATAAATTAATCAAAAGTAATCAATAATTCACACACTAAACGGATCAACCAAAGTCCAAAATTTTTAGGTTGTTTTTAGTGATGTATGAATTCGAATTAAAATATTCGTTGAATCCGATTATTTAGCTACTCGGATTCATCCGATTATTTTTCAACGATACGAATATCGACTCTGCCAGCTACGCTCGTTCAGTTAGGTGGATGAATGAGCGGCATTCCGATTTCCTCAGATTCCGGGCGGTTATTTGGAATTTCGACATCGCATCGCATCCTATGTCCTTTTCGAAGCGGATTGCGCCGATGCAGCCAAAATTGTCGGTTGGAACAAACCTATTCGGTTCGGTACACCAGTACAACGGTTAAATTTGAAATGAATTCGGAATCGAATAATTAATCCGAGTATTTGAATCATTCGATTCCGTTGAATCCGATTATTGAAACCATCCGAATATCTACATCACTAGTTGTTTTATGTTTGACATTTCACTAGGATCATAGAACATTACATTTATCCTTTAACATAGACGATTCTGATTTTAACGCGAGAAAAACGATGTACTGCGCAGAATCACGAACTATTTCTTGAACAATATATTGTACAGTATAATACAGAATAAATTTACTGCCAAACAATTTGTGGTTCTAGATCTTGTACAAGAAATTGTGTAGTCTAAAACAGCTTTAAGAGTAAGATGAATGAAGAATTGGAACCCGTAATTTATGTTTAATCCTTTTCACTTGTGCTAAATAATGCATATACCAATTATACTATTCAGTATATTTCTGATCATATTCGGCAACATATTTTCCATATCGATCGTTATATGACATTTTTACACTTGCTTATCAATATAATTAACAGGATACTTTCTCATTTATGTAGCGTGCACTCGATTAAATTTAGGTTGTATATGCATTTTATGTGCAAGACGCTCCAATTTTGACGCTGGAATACCTTTTTTCATGGACGCTACAAATTTGAGAGTTGCATCAGTCACGTGATTGTTTTTGACACTCGTTTTGAACTTCCAGCATCACGTGAAAATGTACCTTTATTTCATTTTTAAAAATGACAGTTGACATGAATAGTTTGATGGTTTCACGTGTTTATATTTAACAATGATTTATTTTTTAGATTATAAATCAATCATCCATTTCAATAGTAAGTCCATATTCCGGTACTGAATTGTATTCATTTTCAAAGCCAGTTTACAATATTCAAAAACAGATTTTGCCAAAGGCTTCAATACCTTCAACCCCACTTCGTCCATCAGAACGAAAAAGACGTTTAAAGAGACCTAGCAGGCGAACAAAATTGACTAAAACGAAGTTATTGTATTGGGGTCAAGATCCAATTACAAAATTCAAAAAATGTTTGAGTCAGCCAACATGTATCAACAAAGTTTTGGAATTGTTTTCCGTTGATTCCAATTTAACACATATTCTAACTGATAGTAATTATACAAATGAATTAGATAATACCGAATATACGTTAAATTTTGAGAATAATATTTTGAATAGAGGCAAACACAGAAGAATCAGTACTAGCAGTTCTATTGATAAAGGTGAGATTTCAATAATGTTTCCAAACATGCCAAGTTTGGGTACTCCTGTAAAAATTGAATGCGGAAATGATGGTTCTGGCAACATGATAGAGGGAGAAACTGTAGAAATTTCTGAAGTGGGAATTTCAAAGTTCCATTCAACAAGTTCAGAATGTATAACAACTGAAAATGTCAAACTGGATATAAAAGATGATAAGCAAAATAAAGTTGATGAAACTATAAAGGTAAATATAAGAGGAACGTTCCTTATTTATTTCAAGTAGTTTAGGTAGATGTGAAAAACAATTTATAAAAATAATGCTTAGGAATATTATTGATCATCCAAATATAGAAATTAAAGTTGTTTTGGCATTAGTGTTGCCTATCTCGTAAGGCCAACAAATGTATTAATATATGGTCAGTTATTAATTTAAAAATTTTGCAATCAGTAGCCAATTTTGTTCTGACCTAGAAAAACCAAAATTTACCATCTCTGAAAATTTAGAAATCTATATTATTTCTTAATATGATTTTAGAAAACAACCACTTCCTTTCGTCCCAATCCTATGCAGATTCAGTGGTGAAATGTACATTGAAAACTGTTTACTGTATTTGAAATTATATTTTGTCTTCATGGTTAGCTACTGATACACTGATTAACAATTTTATAGACTGTAAAATATCCATATAGGTTATAGTTATAGGCTACTCAATGCCATATAGTTATTCGCTCTTAGCCAAAACAATTCTATTTTACATGCCTGAATCCCAATCTGTAGTTTTGAGTACCATAGTTGCCAATGTTAAAACCAATTAGATTAAAATAGGTATGGTCAGGTTTTTGTCAGATAGTGGCTCTATAAGCATTTTAGACTACACAATTTCTTGTACAAGATTTGGTTCAATTTCTTGAACGGTAGTATCATACAGCAAATTGTTTCAAAAACGTAGATTGAACTGAAAATTGTGTCGGAAAATAGAACATGTTCTATTTCTACACAATGTCTAGGCCAAGGGCATGCGCAGTTGGGATACTTCATAACACCCTGTAACCTAACAGTTGATTGTTTACAGTTTCACTTTTATCAACATTTATGTGTTGGCTTCATTTTTAATAATAAATTAATCAAAAGTAATCAATAATTCACACACCAAACGGATACAACCAAAGCCCAAAAATTGTAGGTTGTTTTATTTTTGACATTTCACTAGGATCATAGAACATTACATTTGGCCTTTAACATACACTATTCTGATTTTAACGTGAGAAAAACAATGTACTGCGCAGAATTATGAACTATTGTACAACATATTGTACAGTATTATACAGAATAAATTTACTGACAAACAATCTGTGATTCCAGATTTTGTACAAGAAAGTGAACCAAATTTTGTAGTGTAAAACAGCTTTATGACTAATTTACTGACTCTTGATTGTTGTCAGAGATTGGGATAATGCCATTAGAAGCCCCTCTGGTTGATATTCTGTAGACTTGTCCTTTAAATATGATCATGTCCAATTGGGTGACTCTTACTTATTTTCTAAGTCTCGTTTTTTGTCGCTTGAACGAATATGAAGTAAAGTTCCTAATCTTAGGTCAATGTATTCTGATATGTAGCAAGATTATCTTAATCAAGGTGATATGTCCCTTCTGCTTTGATCAATGTCCCTTCTTATTATATACCACACCATTGTATTTTTATCCTGATAGTGTTTCCACACCCTGCCTTTTAAAGTTTGATGCCAGTATGAAAACCAACAAAATTACATCATAGAATGATATACTCCATATTGGTTGCAAACTCCAAAATAATTCGGTTGACATTCTTTTGAATTTTAGATTATTTCCAATAGCAGTACGATCAAATATTAAACAGATCTATCAAGAAATTAAAATTATTCCATCACAAAGAATATATCGGTGAATTTTTTGGCGTTTCAAGCCTAAAGATCCTATTTCAGTTTACCAACTCAATACCTTCTCATTTGGTGCAAAATCTTTACTGTATTTGAGTTTAAGAGTTATCAAAAAACTTTTAGATGAAAGTTTTAATTACCTTGATGCTGTTCAAACCTCCAAGATGATATGAATGATTTCATAAGTAATTTTACTGATTTATAATCTGCTAAACTCGCCTATTCACAAATTGTTGCCTTAGTTTCTTCAGCTAGTTTTCAAATAGTGAAATGGATGTCAAATTCATCTCATTTACTTAATATTATTCCTGAAAATCTCAGGTTAATTCAAATTAAAGATTTACAGTATGATTCTTTCGGTTTATGATGGAACCTGTCCACAGATAAATGTATATTGAAACTTTCTCCTGTTGATTCTGCTTGTACTAAGAGACAATTGCTTGCTTTTGTCGCTAGGACCTTTGACCCTTCAGAAGTTTTATCACCTTTTATTCTTCTTATCAAGCTAATGATAAAATTACTTTATGATTCAAATTTTGATTGGGATGAAATTGCTCCAACTAAAATCTGTCAACAATGGCAATCGATTTTATTGCAGCTTCTGGAATTTTCAAAGTTAGAAATTCCAAATCATATTTCTTTTGTAAAAGGTTTTATCTTAACTTTAGTTGGATTTTGTGATACCAGTAAGGTTTGTTATGCAGCTGCCGTTGATGCCAGAACTGAGGCAACCAATATGGTCAAAAGTACTCTTTTATATTCTCAAACTAGCTTAGCTCCTAAATTAGCTGTTACTTTACCTTGCTTGGAGTTCTGTTCTACTGTTTTTCTCGCTAAAATCCTATCCCGTATTAGAAATACCTTTGCACATTGTTTAAATATTGAAAATATTTTTGCACATTTGGATTCACAGATATCTCTTCATTGAATTAATTCCCAACCTAAACGATGGAAAATGGTTTCTTCCGAAAATTGCTACATGTACCAGGCAATCAAAATATTTCTGATTGCGCTTCTCGTGGTCTCGATCCCTCTATATTTATGCAAAAAAGGGACTAAAGTCTGTCCAACGGAGTGTTCAAAAACATCATCCCCGATAGTGCACGTCATCTGCCAAAGGAATTTCACCGACCGCTCCGGTTGCAGCAAAATTCTATTGGCCAACTAGAGTTTTTTTAACACAATCTGTCACATGTCCTCTGTCCATGGAAACGTACGTGTACGCGCGCACTTCTGTGACGAAACATGTCTAGCGTTTCCACGGACAGGTGGTAAGTGAAAAATTGTCACCACAACAAAAAACTCTTGTCAGAGCTTAGCCTAAGGTGGCATGTTTATTTTAGGCCCAAAGACACGTTTTGATTATGCATCCCTAAAATTGAAAGACCTCTTTATAAAATTATAGATCATTTTTCCGCCTTAAATAAAATATTAAATTCCTTGGTTTATGTTCTAAAGTTTTTAAAATTGTTACCCCGAACTTTTCCCATCCACTCAAAGGATTTGGACCAAGACAAAATCCATTTAATTCAAACTGTTCAAACGAAACATTTTTCATATATTTCTAAGGCAATTGCAAAGCTAAAATTATCGAAACCTTATTCTTAAACCATTTATTGATAAACACGGTATAATTCATGTCTGTGGAAGATTAACCAACTCTATTATAATATGATCACCAACATCCCATTTTGTTACCCAAATTAGCCAATTTTTTTGCATGCTTAATTGATCACTACCTAAAACTATTGCCATACAGGTTCGCATTTACTTTTATTGTTTTTGAGACAAAAATACTGGATTTTGTCTGCTAGAACTCTCGTATGTAAATGTTTGTTTAAAACTAATCCTAAATCATCATATCCTATATCAGACTTACTTCAGAAATAGTTATCCAAACTAAGGCTTTTTTGATGACTGATGTTGATTATACTGGTGCCTATTCCATTACCATGTTTCGCAAATGTGGAGTAAGAAGTCAAAAGGCTTATGTCCGAATATTTATTTATTTCGTAATGAAAGTTGTTCACCTAGAGCTTCTTCGTTATCCACTGAATGTTTATTGAGTACAATCAAAATAAGTTAATTAATTGGTAATCAATTTGACTTCAGTTTTTTTATATCTTGTTTGTCATTCACTGAAAATGTATATGAAAATGTGCGCTTTTTAAACATAAACTTAAATGTACAGGGTGATCCACGCAATTCTAGCATAGTCCATATTCTTTATAATGAAAATCCCTATGTATGTTTTTTATATTTTATTTTTGAAAGCTCCTCAATAACCTGATTTTTTTAAATTAGCTAAATACAGACATAGAATTTCTAAAGTATCAGTACATTAGAGAAAATTTCTAAAATAAATAATACCAGATACACTCATAGATCTTAGTTTTGTCATGAATAGATAAAAACTCTACATATGTCAAAAAGTAAACAAAATTGGTAAATATTGTTGACTGATATCTGCCAGTTGTTGATGTGTTGACATTTTACATTGAAATAGTAAATTCCAAATTGAAAC
Organism: Galeruca laticollis; assembly: GCA_963921935.1. NCBI lineage: Eukaryota > Metazoa > Arthropoda > Insecta > Coleoptera > Chrysomelidae > Galeruca > Galeruca laticollis. The sequence continues at coordinate 8,418,578 of OY998180.1, read as the reverse complement.
CTAATTTCCTAAGTAATAATGAAATATTTAACTGAGACTCTCCGAATTGAGATTTTATTGCTGATCAGTTATGGGAATAATTGCAGAAGTCAACTTGAAGTGACAAACTTATTTAAACAGAGGTATCCTCAATTGCCTAATATTTCACAAGGTACTGTGTCTAAAATTTATGCACAATTCAGAGAACTTTGATATGTCAAACCATTAAGTGTCGAAGAGACTCCAACGTAAGTTCACGTCAAATTGCCCTTCAAAATACACCTGTCCTAAGGTGTCTACTTAAAGAAAAACTTCATCCATATAGATTAACTTTTGTACAGGAGCTAACAGAAGATGATCCAGATCTTAGAATGGATTTCTGCTAAAGAATAATGTATAAACTGGACCGAAATGAAATAGCTGTTGATACAATCCTTTTTTCTGGTGGATTAACATTCACATTGAACGGGGAGGTAAACTGACAAAACTGTAAATATTTGTCAGCGGATAATCCTCATTGGGTGCGTGACACACATACTCAGTATTATCAAAAGGTGAAAGTTTGGGCAGGTATCATAGTTGATCATATTATTGGTCCTATATTTATAGATGGAAATTTGACAGTGGAAAAATATTTAAGCATGATTAGAGACGAAATTATTCCTGCGTTGGCCTACTTATATCCCAACGCAATCAATCCGAGCCTAATGAATGAAAATGTCTGGTTCCAGCAGGTTGGGGCAACACTGCATTATGCTTTAGTGGTGAGAATTTAAATGAAATCTTCCCCAATAAATGTATTGGACGAAGAGGCAACTAGATCGCCAGACCATATTCCGTTGGATTTTTTTCTGTGGGGTTATCTCAAGAACAAAGTATATGCAACACAAACAACTAGCATTGCAGAGTTCCTCTCTGTTCACGAGGCAATAAACAGATTTTGAATCGAGTGCGTAAATTTAATCAAATAACCAGTTATTAGGCAAAGTAATACAGTGTAAAGTTGTGATAGCATTAAGACCAACCCACGACACCATAACTGAGTGAGTACAAAACATAACCTACAGTGGTTTGAATGATATCATTTATTCAATACCAATATACTGACAAATACATCAAATTTTACTTGTCAGGTAAATTCCATGCAGCAAAAACAACCTGCTAATTGACTGGAATCAACCGCCAGTGCCGTACTCATAAAATAATGCTCCGAAAACCATTTAAAACAAAAGATGGATAACAACAACATGAATATAACCTCTACATCACCTAATACACCATCAATTGCTCCAATACAATCTTACTCTCAAATGCTCAAACAACCAACTCAACCAATATATCCAGCAAAAGACCAGGGAATCATTTTTAGTGCAATCAATGATGCAAAAATTCAAGACTATCTTCTGAGTTTAGGCCCAATAGTTCAACCACGCAACATCATTTTCTGCTCGAGGATATCTAATAATAAAGTGTGTATTTATTTATCGACCAAAGCTGCAGTTGATCAATTTATAGAAAATGGAGGAGAAATCGAAGTTTTGGGACAAAAATTAAAAGCGCGACATTTAGTAACCCCTTCAGACAGGCTAGTCATTTCTAATGTTAGTCCGACTATACCACACGACACACTTAAAACTACGCTAGAAGGATTAGGTCTAAAATTATTATCCCCAATTACATTTCTACGAATAGGTGCAACAGATCCTGCATATAGCCATATAATGAGTTTCAGATGCCAAGTTTACATTACCCCTCTAGAATCTCTTACTTTAGCCGAATCTCTAGAAATTACACACGACAACCTCTTATCGTATTTTTCTCTCCTTAGATAGCCAGAAATGTTTTAATTGCAAACTATCGGGTCACATTGTTGCCAATTGTCCTACCTTACAAAACCAAATGTCTCCTATCCAAACGAACACAATAAACAATTAGTGTTTTTAAATGAAACTCAAGGTCTCTAGTTAATTCCACAATATAATACAAGTTATTGAAAATTCTAAAAAATTGACAATTGTTTCGATAAATCAATATCATCGTCAGAATGACAGAAGTTACATTTCATTCTGACGATGATATTGATTTATCGAAACAATTGTCAATTTTTTAGAATTTTCAATAACTTGTATTATATTGTGGAATTAACTAGAGACCTTGAGTTTCATTTAAAAACACTAATATGAGCATATTCCACGAAGTAAGGGTCGAGACAGTCAATTTCATTACAATAAACAATGACGCCCCCCAAACATCACATGAGCAAACAAAACCAACAACAACCTTTTCTCAACCAACTCCGATAGATATATTCTCTACCCAATCAAATCTGACAGTAAACACCCCCACAGCTGAAGTAGGCAACATATCACAAAAAACCACAACAACTTTGCCCAATTCTACAAATAAACGATTCCTATCATCAGAATCCTCTCCGGAAGCATCCACTATGACAGAACCAGCTTTTTCAACCTCAGAAAAGCCAAAAAAGAAAAAAACACTCTGCAATCAGCTCCACTCCTGTCTACTCCATCCCAGAAGAAGCAACCAGCCATTTAAAACCAATAATTGAAAATCAAACACCCCCTTATCCTCTGAACTATGACGAATTTAAAAGGCTACTGGAGCACACACACGGAGTACAGAACGCATATACCGTTGCAAAATACTATACATCAAATATAAAAGGCCTCATTGAAATGTTACTTACACTTTACCCTCAGTTGAAAGATAAGACTCTAAAAACTCGACGCAGACAGATGATACCGGCAGCGAATCCTCCATACAATCCCGTTAATCACGTCAAAATATCAATTTGAATAACAAAATTCAATAGTATACTACAATGGCACCTGAATGGATATTATCTCCATTTAGGAATGCTACAAAAGCTCATATCAGAACATCTTCCAGACATTATATGCTTACAGGAAACTCACTTCCATGAACACAAAACACGTACCCCAAAACATTACAATGGATTCTTTAAAAATAGAAATCGGATAACGGCCAGTGGAGGGGCAGCCATATTCACGAGATCAACAATAGTAGCGGAAGAAATAAACATCACCACCAACATTGAAGCGGTAGCCATTAAAATTAAAGCTCCAACCGAAATAAATATATGCAACTTATACCTCCCGCATAACATCATGCAGATCCCAAGGAACTGGATGCGTTAATTAAACAAATCCCTTCTCCCAGGCTAATTATAGGCGATTTCAACGGGCACAACATTGCTTGGGGATCCAGGTAAAACGATTCAAGAGGAAAGCAACTATATGAGACATTCAACTGTGCTAACTTAGCTATATTGAATGACGGCAGTGGCACCAGATTCAACATAACAGCGGACACTTCTTCAGCAATTGATCTCAGTCTATGCACACCTAATCTTCTACCCCAACTCTCTTGGCAAATTAATAAAGACTTATATGACAGCGATCACTTCCAACAATTACCAACACTACTAAACGTTCTCACAATACAATACCCTTACAACGTTGGAGACTAAATAAAGAAAATTGGACTGATTTCTCACAACACATTGACGACAATATTCATCTGGCAAAACTGCAAGATGATATTACGGCTACAGTAGAAGACTTTACCAAAATAATAATAAATGCAGCATACCACGCTATTGGTAAGGCAGCGCATATAAAAAAGTACAATGCAGTACCATGGTGGAACGAAGAATGTGAGTCAGCAATAAAAGCAAGTAAACAATCCTTAAATAAATATAAAAGATATAAGACTCCTGAGAACTGTATAGAATACAAAAAGAAGCGAGCGTTTGTTAGCCTAACCATCAAACACAATAAAAGAAAATCTTGTCATCAATACGTTCAGAAAATCAATAGTTCAACACCAATAACAAATGTCTGGAAAAAAATAAAGAGGATAGCAGGTAAAAGCTCACATATGGAAATTGCAGCCTTACAAAAAAACGATTTAAGTATGATAACAGATAACAATGAGATAGCTGAAGAACTCGCAAACGCTTATTGTCTCTATTCTAAAAATGATAACTACGACCCAGACTTCCTAGCATTTAAGCAGAAGCAAGAAAAGAACACCATTATGATACATGATAACGCAGACCCTATTAACGCGCCTATTAGCCTACACGAATTCAACGATGCACTCCACGAACTTAAGAACACATCTCCTGGACCCGATGATATCCCGCCCATATTTTTAAAAAACCTGCCTTCATCTGAGAAACATCACCTCTTGCAAATATACAACAGTGTCTGGAGCCAACATCTATACCCTAACACATGGAGAAAGGCAATCACAATCCCCATCTTACAACCTCCTAAATCACCCCTTCTATCAGATTCTTATAGACCCATTTCTTTAACTAGCGCCCTATGCAAACTGCTCGAAAAAATAATAAATAAAAGACTTCTTTGGGACCTAGAAAGCAAAGAACATCTGACTACGGAGCAATCAGGATTTAGATCAAATAGATCAACATTAGACAACATAATTGATTTAGAAACTCATATTAAAGAAGCATTCTCAAATAAGGAACACTGCATAGCCATCTATTTTGATGTAAATAAAGCTTTCGAAACAACTTGGAAACACAACATACTATCAAAGCTAAGCAACCTAGGATATCAAGGTAACATTCTAGCTTTCATACAGAACTTTTTATGTGACAGAACATTTCAGGTTAGAGTCAATGGGACAACTTCTTCTATCCAAAAACAAGTAAATGGAACACTCCAAGGATCAATTATTAGTCCAACTTTATTTCTCCTAGCCATGACCGATATAACTAGAGATATAGAAAAACCAATACAGATCCGAATGTATGCGGATGACGTGATCTTTTTTGTAAAAAGCAGGACATTATCTGCATGTGCAACGATACTACAAAAACAACTCATAACGATGGAAAAATGGTCAAGATCGACAGGTTTTCATTTCTCGCCCAGCTAGTCACGGTGCATAATATTCTCAAAACAACCAACTAACCACAAACCTCACATGGAAATCTACAATACTACTCTCAAGTACACCAATAAGATAAAATACCTAGTACTTATATTCGATGAGAAACTAAATTGGAAAGCCCATATAACACAACTAATTAAAGACTGTCAAAAAGGACTTGATTTATTGAAATCTCTATCAAACAAACATTGGGGAGCCAATGGCAGATTACTCTTAAACATCTATCAAACACTTGTCAGATCAAAAATTGATTATGGCTGTATTGCTTACGCATCAGCAAAAGTTACAATACTCAAACAATTAGACGTATTACACAATACAGCACTACACAATATTCTAGGAGCATAGAGAACAACACCAGTATACATCCTATACTGTGAAGCCGGAGAAGCCCCACTAGAACTAAGATGACAAATCCTCATATGCCTCAAAAATAACAGCTAATCCTCTTATTTTGACCCACCATCACACATCCAGCACTATGAAAACAGTCTCAATATATCCAACATCTCTTCTTTAAAAATCGAAACTTATAACTTCACTCCACCCTGGCAAATTAAGCCACCACATATAAACACTCATCTTTCATGTTTTTCCAAACAAAGCACTAGTATACAAAGATACAAACCCTCATCCAACATTTTAACGAGACCATGCAAAAATATCCCAATTATACCGAAATATACACGGACGCATCCAAACAAAATGACGGACTAGGCGCAGCCATTGTAACTCCTACAAACAAACAATGTACAATTCAAACTTTCAAAATATGCAACAATTCTAACAGGAGAACTTTATGCAATACTAGAAGCAGTAAAGTACGTAACAACATCGAACTATGAAAAGACAGTTATACTTACAGACTCTTTAAACTCCTTAAAATTATTGAGAAGCACCTATTCGAAAAATTTCCTCGTACTGATGATCAAACAAGAAATTCATCATCTTCAATCGATAGGAAAAAACATACATTTCCTGTGGGTTCCTGCACACATAGGCATAAAAAGTAATGAGGTAGCCGATCAACTCGCCAAAAAAGCAGCACTACTTAATACCATACCTATCATTAAGCACTTATACACCGATCTAAAAACATTTATTCGCAATAAAGCAAAACAAAAATGGAATGACACATGGAGGAGCTCACACGCAAAACTTAGAGAAATCAAACCCTACATAACACCCTGGCTAACTTTTACCGAAAATCGAAGACATCAAATCATCATCACAAGGTTACGTCTAGGTCATACTCGAGCTACTCATGAGTACTTACTTTCTCTAACACCAAGACCGGAATGTGTTATTTGTGAGCAGCCGTTAACAGTGAAACATTTTTTAGTTGAGTGTCCGCTATATCATACCAACAGACTAGCATGCAACATAAGTGAATCTCTGGAAAATACTATAAACAACAGCAGTAATGTGAAAAACCTTATTATATATCTGCAAATCGCAAACTTTTACCATAAAATTTAAAATGTACTTTAAACAAAACATGTGACATGTCAATATCTATTCATAATGTTGAACAAACATAATATATAGCTACAGACCGCTAATAGCCCTTGAGGCTGATGCGGATTCGTAACAAAAACTAGCATTGTAGACCTCAAAGAAAGGATAACTACAGAAATATGGAACATTTCACCTCACACTTCAAAGTTCGAGACTTGTTTTATAGGAGACTGTGTTATTGCCAACAACAAGGTGAGCATTTTCAGTATTTATATTAGTGTAATCAATTACATCAGTTATTTCATTTTAATTTCTTGAAGGAAAACTATAAATAAGTTCAAAACCTCACTCTATATTATTCATAATAGACCATACATGATATAGTTCATTGAAATCAGGTTATTGAAGCTTTCAAAAATATAAAGATATACAGGGTGTTTCATTAAAAATAAAGAGTGTAGACAATGCTAGACTTGCGTGAATCGCCCTTTACATCTAGCCTATGCTTAAAAAGCACACATTCTTTTATAATTTCCTTAAATAATGAGACAAACAATTTTATTGGCGATCAATCGTTGGGTTTGAGGAGAAAGTCATTTTACATTGCCTTGGCAACGCTTGCACGGTCGGCAAATAATGAATGAGCACATTGTATGATTTGTTTACGAGAGTTTTGCAGGATTGTCACGTTGACGATAATTTTTTTGGGATAAATCTATAAATTACATTCATTTTTTACTAGTATACAATAATATAGGCGTTCGATAGAAGTCAGCTTTAGAAATAATGTGTCTTCTTGAATTGTGAACAATTAAACTCTTAAATATCCACTAATTAGGGAGTTTTGTCCATGTAAATAAACACAAATGGATTATTTTACACTTCAAGATTAAAATTATTGCATATGTATATATATGTTTAAATAATTCCCCTTATCATATTTCTTTATTTTTGCAGCTTTTGCACAAATGTTACAGATAATCTATTGTTATTTAGGATAATGTGGTAATGTTGATGAATTGTTTACTTTATTTTTGATCCCAGCTATATGGATCTTAGGAAGTACATTCTTTAGTTGAATGTTTTTGGTATATATAATATACCTTTCAAGAATAATCATAAAAAATTAGGATGGTCATTTAAAAAATAGTCGATGACGTCAAATCTCGAATTTGGGACTGTATAATATTTCTTAACATCAAAAAGAGCGCAATTCAAAATACGGATCGACCTGTCCGGTGTTATTTCCAACAAAAAAATTGTCTTTGATTTACTAAATTTATTCCAAGTTAGAGACTCACATTGTACATATATGTATACTTATATATAATGTTTTTATATGGAAATTTCTTGGATAAAAAGCTTTCTTTTAACATATTTTTATATTTATTGTTGACGTATGTTTTGACATACTACTGTCATTATCAAATCATCTACAAATAATTAAATAAATATCTTTACATAAAAGCTACAATACAGTTAAAAAGTAAAAACAGTAAAATTCGTATTTGTAAAATATTTAAGTCTGATTAATATAAAATGAAACAATTACGTGATTGTTGGGACATCACATGGCTAAAGAAGGTAAAGTATTATTAAATTTTTTTATCTATATTTAAGATTGCTTTTCAAAAATATGCGCAATCAGTCAATATTACTATCTTCTTTCTATCACAGCATAATAAGTTTTAAAATATTATTTACAAAATACCTTGTAAAGTATGTTTCACAATATTTCCTCGACTCTTAAGGATTTAGTAATAAAACTTTATAAATCCCTCATTGTATTGTATTATTGACAACCTGTTGTGGGTTTTGATCAAAGTTAAAACGAAATATCTCGGAATGTTGTATACCTTACTATTGAATCTATACTAAAATTTGTACAGTTTCACCTGTACTATTAAATAAAAATGAAAGTGCAATGGGGAAAAACCAATAATAGATATTTAGTAAATAATATTTTAAAACCAATTATGCTGTGATAGAAGGAAGATAGTAATATTGTCTGAGTGCTCATATTTTTTAAAAGCTATTTTAAATATAGATATAGCACAGGACTAATTGGATAGGCTTATTTCAGTAACATTTTTGCAGAAAACTCAAAATAAAAAATTAGAGACAAAAGTAATAGAATGTTTTGAGATGTACAAAAAACCAAAGTAACATTTTGGCATCAAATCAAAAACAAAAAAATAAAAAAAAATCTGGTAAATTTGTGAATTTTCTTGAATACATTTTAATGTACGATTTGGAGAAAAATGTTAAATACAAAAGTTGTAGAACGTATTAAGGTCTATGAAAAAGCTCAGTAACTTTTTTGCGTCAAATGAAGAACAAAGGAAATACGATTTTTTTTCAACTTCGACAGGCCGCCATTTTGTTTTTACTGGGCCGATTTGGCTCATTAACGAACTCGTCCAAGATTTTGGCGTAACCGATTTTTGTAGCTAGTTTTGTTTCGATCCGTCAAAAATACGCCCTCTATCGTGCTTACAAATTATATATATATATATATATATATATATATATATATATATATATATATATATATATATATATATATATTTGTTTAACCGCTTATACAGTCCCAAAACGATATATTCGACCAACGTTAATAGGACAAAAGTGACCTTATCAAACCCACCTTCGGGTCCGTTAACGTTTTCCTTTGTATTTAGCCTCCTTTCACTCATCTATTACCTATAAACTCAACTTGAAAAAAAAAATTTGGGACCGATTTTGAGGTTGTTTATGCAGTTTTATACATCAGTAGTTCATCTGTTTGCTCAGTAGAGGCGCGCGGGCTGATATTGTATATCGCCAATTTTCTGACACGAATTTTAAACGTGTGACCAACGTTATCAGTTCCAGAATGTGGCAACAGTGTTTTGACATGTCTGGTTTGTATTCAAATATATTTTAAAAACTTGAGACACTGAAAATAAATCTACATATTGTGGACTATAACGTGCGATGTGCCGTCTACTGTAACTTCAAAATATTTGAAGAATTATGAATGCTTATTTACATTAGGATATAATATTGCCAATTAAAAAATAAAGAACACAGTGTTACGAATCAACTGTTTATTAAAGATTAATAATAACTGAAAACAAAAAGTTATCGAAATATTTCATTGAATATCATAGGAAATAAGGCAAATCAGGTAGTTATTCTTCTATCGCCAAAAAATTTACTTCCATTTTCATCAATATTTATATAAGTACACGAAAAATCGATGAACTAAAATGGTTAAATTTTGATATAGTGGTTAACTGAAAAAAATTAAAAATTACTTTTCTTAATGTTTCGTTTGTTCGTTTATTAAACAATTTTCAGAAGTCTTCTTCCAAAAATTTTGATTGCTCATTTTTAATGTGTTTTCCGAAATTTATTTATAAGATAGAATAAACGAAAAACAAAATTAATTATTTGACCACCATGCCAAAATTTCCATAAAAACCTTTCACTCGTTAAAACTTATTCAAGTAAATAAAAAAATCAAGTTATTTAAGTCGGTAGGTATTGTAAACGAATGTTTTGATTCTAACCCAGTCCTTCGTATTAAATGTGTCATTTTGCTTAATAAATTCTAAACATTCTCCTTTTTTAGGTGGAATCTTCTTCTTTACATGTCTAGAAAAATATTTCAATACACATTTTTTTTTCATTTTCAGACCAACAATGACGGGAATTTTTTTTAATATTACCCGATTTCTTATCTTTTTTTGATTTTAATGAAATTTCATGTTATTTATCTTCCAAATAATATATTTCTTCATGCCTTTGTTTAATTGTTTCCTTATTTATTTCTAACTCTTCAGCTGCAGGTTCGGAAAAAAATTTATCCTTCTCAATCTCCTCATCTCCAAGGACGTCTTCCTGAACTTCTATATCTACTAAATTCTTCCCTTTTAAGTCTCTACCTTTCCCAACATTTAAGAGCAATAAAACTTTTGCCACTTTTGCTGTCTGGTATACGTCCTCAGTCATTCTAAAGATTAATATGTATTTGATTAATAAGAATATAATGGAAACATTTTTTTATAAATCTGCTCCTAGACAAATTGCCTAATTTGTTTATATATTTACAATTATATGATCAAAATTGTACATATTATTTTCACTCATTTTTTATGAAGGCGAAAAGTCATTTGCAACGCTCTACATTTTGTTTACCTTGTATATAAAAACGCCCTAACAGTATTGATAATACAAAACATGTTTTTTACTACCTTTTTAATAAATTAATTGTTCATTCTATTTAGCTACTACTAATATTGTGAATTATTTCATTGTCACGCAAGCGTCACTTTTTACCTAAAAATCCTATCATAAACTAACTATAATTTATGTTTATACACCATTGATTAGATACTTCAAAACTCTAATTTGGAAAATATTAGACAATGTCTCTAAGAGCCATTTTCTGTGTTTTTTTTTAATAAAAATTAGATAATATCTAGGCACTGAACGTTAGATTTCAAAAAATCAATTGAACAAATTTTGCATTTATGCTGTATTCAACTTATTTTAAAAAAATCAATTCTAATTTTCAGGACATGAAACGTTTATAGTAAAAATTTGATTAAAAGGTTCTTGACTTACATCTTGTTTTTTAATAAAAATTATTATTCTATTCATTAACGGTTATAAGTAGCTATATTTTTAGGTAGTCATAAATTTTTTTATTAGTTTATTGTTGTCTTAACATTTTTTTGGATGCTTTACTTTTTGGTAATAATATAGGTCTGTTCCAACTGATACGAAAACCGTACAATGTGCGATACAAATCCAGTTGACTGCTGATTAGTAAATATAATAAGCCTTTGTAATTGACATCAAATTTGCTGCATTACTGAAATTGTTGGATACAAAAACGGTATTCACTTCAGTTGAAAGAAACCTAATCTATCACTTACCGATAAAATTCCAAGTGGGTCTTTTCAGTATGACCCATAAAACGTGCGATTTGTTCCATTTCGCTTTTTTCAAAACTCATTAATTGCAAAATTGTAGCGATCTGTTTTCGAAAATTAGTGCTTGTTAGGAGCTCTGGGTTTTTGGCACCGCACTTCTTGGCAAATTTTCGTAATACTGATGCAGCACACATCCACCTATCTGTTGAACCAGGATTTGCAAATACATACTGATTTGATGATGGAACAATGTCGGTGTGTGCTCTAACTTCCAAAAGTTTCTCAACAAATGTTTGCATTTGACGTGTTAACAATATCGGAACAGGTTTACTACCTTTACCAAAAACTATTATTCGTTTAAAATTTGAACACATCAATTTTTCAGTTTCAGTCAGCGCACTTAGACTTTCCTCTTGTATTGTACTTGAAACATCTCTTTTGTAACTTGCTAGATCTAAAAACTGGACTTCCCCAATTCTTTTGCGATTAAAAACTAATATCATACATAAAGTACATTCTGCTAACACTTTATAATTTTCTGCTATCTTGATACCATTAGTTATGTTTTCAAATGCAGCAGCTCCTTAACATATAATATAATTTCCCACTTTCTTTCGTTTAAAACTTTATGAGCCAAGCTAGAAATATCATTGGACCAATGACTTGATATCATTTGACGAAGATCAGATATTTCCTTTCGTCTCTTATCTCGTTCCTGGTCGTCTGAGATAGTAAATAATGGATCTTTGGTAATAATGGCCTTTATGGCCACGTCACATATGAATTTTAGGGATGTACCAAAATTAAGAGCTAATGATGATGCCTTGAATGTTTTAGTGTCAACATGATAACCTGAGATAATTTTTGCAGCTGAAACAATATGGTTGTACATATCTGGCTTTAAAATATCAACCAGTAGTTTAATAGTAGTTGATTTTTGCAAAGCAATTTTTAATCTCACCATTTCTCGCATTTTATTAGAAACAACAACGTTCATTTGTTTCCTCTTGTGTTTATTTAAAAAAGATTCACCGTATAGGCATATTAACGAATCAGCCTTAGCCACAGCGCTAATTTCATCAGGTCTCATCATATCTAGAACTTCATTCTTAAGACGACTTTTGTTTAGAAAATTTCCTAGCATGCCAGTTGCAATGAGAAACGTTACATTTTTTTGTACACAGTTATTTTTTGATTTACATATTTTCTTGTGTCTCCAAAGGTAACTTTTTTTGTAGTAACCCAAACAATGAACACAGGGTATATATTGACTATTGTCGGTAGATTGCAGAAACGTTTTATTAGGCTTCCTCACTACCTTGAGGATATTGCTTTTCTGTTGATTTAAATAAAAATTTCCTTTTTTTTAGGGCTTTTATTGCCGCTCTTCTATCGGCTGAGCTAAGAGCCAATTTTAATATAGTTTTAACAGACTCTTGATCAGAATGTTTTCTTTGCAAGTGACGAGCAAAGTGTCCCACTAGTTCATAACAAAATGGACACAAATTACGTTGTTCAACATCGTCAGTATTACGTGAATAGCTATTGTTACTGCCGGAAGTGGAAGGACCATTGTAATTTTTTTGCGAAGTCAAACCCTACAACAAGGTTAAAATTTTTGGATTTTTGAACGCGCACATTAAAATGAGAGGCTAAAATAATAAATATAATGAATATATATAATAAAGTTAGTACCTCTGTGATATCAAAATGACTGGTCCCATTTGTACTTAAATTCTCTACAATTGTCCTCTGTAATAAATCGCTTTGTTCGCTCGTACTACTAGAACATTTAGATATCGATGATAACGAAGGAGCATAATCTTTATCGAGAATATCATCATCAACATTGGATAAATCAGTAAACGATTCTCGACTATTAAATGTATCATCCTCTTTAATATCTTCTTTACCAAATGAATAATGTAAAATGAAATTTTGGTCAGAATTACTATTTGCATTGCCTGTAAGAAAGGTACAAAGTTTGGTTATTTCTTAATTAGAGTTAGTTAGTTTTGAACATAATACCTGGTAATGTATTTTTAGCCATTTGGATATCCTCTTCAAATAAATAAGGATCATCGTTTTCTTTCCTTGACTCATTACTAGTGGATAAAGAAATAGACTGAAGATAATGGTATACCTTATTTTTGGTTGAAACTTTATTTATATTGTTAAGGACCTACAGAGAGATACTGATATAACTAATTATATAGGGTTTCGGAATTCGGCTAGAATTTGCTGAATCCTATGTATGTGATTCACATCGATCTACTGATGATAAAAACTGTCTTGGTAAGAATATCCTACATGCATGCATTTTCAATATATAGAGTAAATAAAATCCAAAATTCATATTCGTAACAATATATTTCACACTCATTTTACAAATAGTGAAATACAATTTTTAAATAAAGGTTTGAAGTACAGCATACCACCAAAATTTACGAATAATATTAAACAAATATTTGCTACGGAATCAGAAATTACTTTAAAATCTAATTCAAATAATTTTCTTTATGAGAAATTACAAATTACCAATTTAATCAAAAATATTAAACCGTCTAAGGTTAAGCGTCAAACAAAAAATTGACATTTCAGTTTTAAATTAAAAAAATTGAATGTAGAAAATAATAACATAACAATAACACAATCTGCCAAGGAAAACGCCCCTGTTATGTCAAATACTGAAGATTATGATTCAAAAATAAATAAATTTATAAAATCTAGCGATGTACAAATTCTTAGAGCAGACCCAACAACAAATTTTCTAATAATATAAGAGATATTGTTAATAATTCAAATTATCTTTAAAGTGATTATGTAAAGAAATACATCGTGAATAAAAATCCTCATTCTTCACAATTATATGGAACCGTTAAATTACATAAAATAACGAAACCAATTAGACCTGTAGTTTCATATGTTACAGCTCCTAATAATATATTTGCAGAAAAATTTAACAATATACTTGATAATTACGGATATACATCTAAATACTCAATTAAAAATTCAATAGAATTAATCAAAAAATGAAAAACAAAGATAGCTCTAAACTCATTCCATTTGATGTTACCAATATGTTTACTAAAATATCTCCTAATGAATGTCTAACACTTATAAGAAAATTACTAGATCAAAATAATAATCTAGGAAAAATATCAGATATACTTAATTTAATCGATGTATGTATTAATCAGAACTATTCCACTTTTGACAATAAGGTATATACTCAAAATGAAGGTTTACCAATGGGAAGCCCTATATCACCAATTTTGGAAAACATTTTTATGGACAGTTTAGAAAGAAAAATCTTTGATTGTAACATTTTAAAAAATATCTCATTTTGGTATAGAGATGTAGATGATATTAGATTGTTTTATAGGTAGTGAACGACAATTAGATGTATTTTCCAACCATATTAATAATTTACAACCAAAGATCAAATTTACATTAGAAGTAGAATAATGCAAGCAAATTTTCTTGATTTAAAAATTCAGTGAGTTAATAATGTAGTTGATTATTTAATTTACAGAAAATCAACACACACTGATGTAACTATTCCATATAATTCCAATCATCCCATCTCACATAAATTAGCAGCATGTAATTCAATGATACATAAAGTATTTTCTGTTCCTATAAACAAATGTAAATTGATAGAGAAATTAATACAATTAAACAAATAGCAACATCCAACGGTTATCCATTACATATGATAAATAAATTACCTAATAAAAAAGAGGAAACAGTGGCATTACAACTAATATTTCCTAAACAAACTAAAGAAGTGAAAAATTACAAAACAATCAATATTTCTAATAATATTATCTTTAGCTATAAACACAACAATTTCTTCCAAAACAGAAAGTAATGTGAGTATAAAACTGTTAAATGTAAAAACAAAACTATTCCCATTAAAGAAGCTTGGTATATATAAATGTCCAGAATACAATGCACTTTATTTGGGTCAAACCCTTAGAAATTTTGAAATCAGATACAGTGAACACTCACGATCACACAGATTAAAACAACCAGATAAATCAAACTATGCAAAACAACTGCTTGACATCAAACATTCATTGACACTTAACATAAATTTAGAAGTACTACATATTTGTGATAAGAAACATGAACTGGATTTCCTTGAAGAATTAGAAGACACTTAAGAGAACCACAATAAGAAGTCGTCAATGAACAGATAAATCTAGGGATTTCTCCAATTTTAAACTGTCTTCTTAAGTGATAATTATAAAGATCAGCAGATATAGTTTTCCTGGTTTTCTATCATTGAACAGTTATACCAATCTTAAATGGTAAAAAGATATCCAGGATATCCCCATAGGGCTAATTATATCTAAACTTTAATATTTGTAATATCATATCTTCTGTTTTTTTCTATTAATATATATTAAGTCAATCATAAGGTAGGTCACTTTTTGGTATAGCCAAAAATAATTATTTAACATCAGGTAGGCATCATATGAAATGTAACTTCTGTCTTTCAGACGATGATAGCAATATCGCAACAATTGTCAATTTCCTAGAATTCTTAACATATTTTCAATTTATTGTGGAATTATCTAGAAACTGTTAGTTTCATTTAAAACAGAAATATTAGTAGATTCTACAGAGTAAAGGTCGAGACAGTTAATTTTATAATATTTCAATTTAAGATGAATCTAGACGACTCAATTTACATTTTCATTTAACAAGACATTATAGTTACTCAAAGGTAATATCAGTTACTCAATGATCAGTACGTCGACATGAATCACATGAAATTCAGCAAATTATGGGGAAACCCAAAACCCTATTCTTTAAATAAAAAGGTAGTACGTCCGTGTCAACACAGTAAAAATTCCTTTAAAAAAATTATTCTGTTCATGTCTGACTGTTAAGATAAAATTACTCTTGAAATTTACAAATTTGAATTTTAAAAGAACTGTTACTGGGTATATATTAAAAAAATTTAATTTCCAGAGCTGGCTTCAAAATGTATTATTTAAGTTAAGATGCCACTTACCTCTTCTGAATTAACAATTAGTTCACAATTTTGACGATGGTCTTCTGTAAAGAATAGGTATATAAGAAACCATTAAAATAGTTGAAAATTGATATGTGAATATTATATTCTTTACTTAAAACTAAATAATATTTTTTTCGCGGCTTTTTGTTATTTATATAAACGGCATGTACTATTATGATACATACTATAAACTGGAGCTTAGGAATTATATTATTATTAAATAATTACAACATGCCAAAACTTTATTATAATCATGTACTTACGTTCTTTTCTTGCAAGTTCCACTAAAATTCTCCCACGACTCATGTTTTATAACTTTATAATTTAGCACTTTGATCGTCTTGCCGACTTTAAACTCTCACCTTTCAACTCCAAACACTAAATGATACTTGATATAAGCATCAGTTATTCATCCGACGTTACCAGTGACCCTAAATTCGGCATCACTGCTGGATCTAGTAACGTGCATTATCTTTATAAATTATACACAACTGGGTTTGAAATAACTGCAGTGCTTATTGGGTTGGTTACCGTTTGTAGAATATATTTAAAAGTTTTAATATTATTTTAACCTACCCCTCTCATGTTCCATTGGTGTGTATTTGAATCTTAAATCTAATTATCAAATATACACTCCAAAAAACACGTTATTTCCAGTGGGTCTAAGGTTGTCTGACTAACGTATTGGGACTGATAAAGCTAGTTAGATAAATATATATATATATATATATATATATATATATATATATATATATATATATATATATATATATATATATTATATTCACAAATTCACGTTAAATTTTTTAAAAACAATTTTTATTGAGTTACAGAGTTTTATGTTATATAAAAAAGAAGTAATAGGTTGAAATTATAATCGTAACTAACTATTTTACATAAAGTCAAAGAATTTATAGAATTTGTTAAATCAACGTCAGCGTTTATTTTCATGGAGAATTCGATGTAGCGTCGCTCCCATGAAAGTGCAGAAATCATTATTTTTCTGTAACATAATATTTGTGTTACTTAATGTGTTTATTTTATAAAAACGCAACGTAGCATCGTTCTCATGAAAATACGGAAATCGTAATCTGATGTTTGACATTGCGTAACATTACTTAAACATAAGTGTTTTTTCCTATATAACAACTCCCCCCTTAATTAAAATTGTTGTTTAATAAACAACAATTTTGAGAATAAAAACCAAAATACATAAAATATAAAATAGACAATACAATATATACAGAGATTTCAAGATTAAAAGGAAAATACGCAAAATAAAAATATAAAGGTATACATTAAACCATGAAATTGTCAATTTTCGATTCCCACTTCCTCAGAGGCTTCGGTGTCAAGTTTGGGTCTTCTTTTTGGCAGAATGTTATGAATTTTGATAAAAACATCATTTGGTTGGTCCGGAACAGGCTTTCCTGGCGATTTGTTGAATTTAATATTTCTACACTTATAACAGGTGTAGAGGACGATCAAGGCAACGATGAGTGAGATCGTAGTATATGTGAACCACGAAATATTTTTCTCAACAAACGGTTTGTTTATGAGTTCATCCAAACTTTTTGAGTATTGGTCCAGTTTGTGTTTTGTCACTTGCAGATCATTCAAGTTAATGTTATTAAGATCTAGTGGTTCTATTTTGGGTACTTCTACTTTGTTTGGAATGTCTAGACAGCAGTTGTAATCAACCATTACGGGATGAAGTACATGAGGAATGTTTATAGTTTTTCTGGTACTAGCTTGTATTTTAGTAATGCCAACAAAAGCGGAACATCCTGAGTATAGCTGTAAAATAGAATTTTCATTTACGGTTAATGTTTTCGTTTTTGTGTCTGGAAGACTTATGGTCACGTGTACCGGTTCGGCAATCGACACTAGCCACACGTTTTCTTCGAGTTTTTGCACATTATAACCTTGTCCGTTGACTACCGCACTTTTACAATTCGCAGGAAATGTCTTATATTGTCTTAACAAACGGGCTTCACATATCGCGTTATCGTCTATAGGGTACGCGTAAACATCGCGACACAACTTTTGATGCGTAGATAACTGTTTACACTTTTGTAAATCGTGGATTGGAATGTAGGATAAAGAATCATCATCTCGCGCTAAATATTTTTGTGAAAATGATAAAATATGGTGAAATCCAGTTCTATTATCATAAATTGGTATTGGGTATAGGTGGAATAAAGTAAATACTTGTGGTTCAATCAAAGGTATTTTAAGAACGAAAACAAGATCTGAATTTGTTTGATATGCTTCGAGATCGATTATTTCCAAATACTGTGAAATTTCAGAATATTTTATTGGTAGCGGTAAACCTTTCCTTACTGTATTTTCTGATATTTTCTTAAGAGCAGTGATCAAATTTTCTGGTTCAATAATAGAAGTATGAATTATTTGAAGCTGTGCAAAAGTGATAGAGTTTAGAATATCATTAATAGTATTGTCAAGATACGAATAACTCTCCATTAGTTGTTCGCAAATTTCAATGAAATGTAATTTGGCTTCGATAAGCGCAATTTCGTTTGTTGATTGTCGAATGGTGGTTTCAATTTTTTCTATATCTGAATTAAATATTTTCTCATTTAATTTTAATTGTCCTATGGTACTGTTGAGATTTGTTATGACTGAACTTGTGATTGACATTTGATTTTTTAATAAGTTTTCTATCTGGTTTTGATCAGTTTTTAATTTATTAATGCAGTCCATATAATATTCACCGTCAGTCGCATCGAGATTTCCGGTTATTGATTTAAATATGGTGCCAATACCATTAATTAACCCTCGTTTTTGTCTTTTAACATCGAAAGATATTTCACTAAATTTATCGCCAATAGATTTTGTAATTTGTTGCAATAATGCCAAATGTGATTTTACTTCGGATCGGAAGGACTTCATACTGGAGTAGTTTGAAGTAAAGGTATTTTGAATTGTGTCAAGAATTCTATTATTTCTTTCAAAAGTTTGTTTAAAAGCTGATATATTTTTATGCACTAATAAAGTCCATTCGTCGTTCGAAACCATTATTTTGGTTTCGTCGTGGTAGTAGATTCCAACTGTATTGTTTATGGGTTCGATTTTATATTGACATGTTGCTGTTCCGATCAGCAGCAGAAACCTGAAAATAAGTTCATTTTCAACATAGGGTTTCATAAGATCGAAATTTATTTTTGATTTGTTATTTGTTTCTAAATTTAATACTGTTGCGGAATTTCTGTGTATCTCTAGTATTTCAAAAGGGCCATTAAACTTATTTTCTAACTTGTTTTTTATTTGAGTTTCCTTTACGTAAACTTTGTCACCTACTTCATAATTTGGTTTGTTTTCGGAGACATGTTTGTCAAATCGATCTTTAGCTTTTTCTTTTTGCTTTATGGTTTTTTCTCTCGCTATTTTATAATAATAGGATATGCGGTTATTTAGATCTCTAATATATTTAGTAATTAATTCTTGTTCATTGTATAATTATACTTAAATACAAGAAAAGCACCGGGTATAGACAAATTAACCCCAACAATGATTAAGGAACTCCCTAGAAAAGGAATTGTGTACATTACTCTCATATTTAATGCCATCATACGCTTAAATTATTGGCCAAAACTGCTAAAAACCGCAGAAATTATACTAATTCCAAAACAAGGGAAAAACCCAAACGAAGTCTCATCATACAGGCCCATAAGCCTGTTACCTGTGGTGTCTAAAATTCTCGAAAGACTATTGCTACAAAGGATCGAATCTGACCCAGAAACAGAAGAATGGATACCACTCCACCAATTTGGTTTCCGCAAAGAGCATTCTACAGTACAGCAAGTGCATAGAGTGGTTCACTGTATTAATCTAGCCATGGAACTCAAACAGTACTGCACTTCGGCTTTCCTGGATGTCAGCCAAGCCTTTGACAAGGTCTGGCACACGGGATTAATTTATAAAATCAAGAAATATATTCCAATCTCCTACTACAAACTATTAAGATCCTACCTGAGTGACAGAGAATTTAGAACAAGAGTCAACGAAAGTACGTCAAACAACTATCCAATAAAATCAGGAGTCCCTCAAGGAAGTGTTCTCGGACCGTTATTGTACGTACTATTCACAGCAGACCTTCCAACAAGCAATGACACTATCACGGGCACCTTTGCCGACGATACCGTCATACTTGCAACTCACGAAAATCCAGTAACAGCGTCCATCATTCTACAAAGGCAACTAAATGACATACAAACATGGGTAAATAAGTGGAAAATTAAAACGAACGAGTCTAAATCCGTCCAAGTGACTTTTACCCTAAGAAGAGACCAGTGTCCTCCAGTTTCTCTCAACAACACTCAAATACCACAAACTTCCAGCACTAAATATCTTGGAATTCATCTCGACTCAAGACTTACATGGAATGAACACATACGTAAGAAGCGTAAGCAGATCGACTTAAGAATAAAAGACTTATATTGGCTAATTGGTAAAAAATCGAAACTGGCTTTGGAAAACAAATTACTTATATACAAAACAATTATAAAACCAATATGGATGTATGGTATTCAACTCTGGGGATGTGCGAGCAAATCAAATATAAACATCATCCAAAGAAGTCAATCTAAAATTTTACGTATAATAACAAATGCACCCTGGTACGTGACGAATCAAACTCTTCATGAAGACTTAAAAATCCCCTATATACGAGATGAAATTGCAAAACAAAGCACAAAACACTGCAGTAGACTAGAACTACATGTTAATCCAATACTCCATCCACTCCTAGAACCTCAACTTAACCGAAGACTCAAAAGGAACTGGACAACTGACCTGAAAGATGGTTGAAGAGACCCCATCACTGGAGAAGGTCTCACCACGCCAGCAGGAGCCAACCGCCCTCAAGCCAACCAGTTAGCTTATAGAACTTTTCAAGTTTTGATTGCTAATAAAATATATACATAATAAAAAAAAAAAAAAAAAAATTGTATAATTTTTCGAGAGGTCTACTGGACGTGTGTCCAAATACAAGTTCGTATGGTGTGAATCCGTGTGTTTTGTTTATAGAGTTATTATCAGCGATAATAGCAAATGGTAGAATACTGAAGGGGTGTTCATTGGGGTGGTCTGCTAAATGTAATCGAATCATTTCTAACAGAGTAGCATGTAATCTTTCTAGAGATCCGTTACTTTGCGGATGACCGACACTTGAATATGTTAACTTAATATCGAACATATTACAAAGGTCTTTCATTAACGCATTATTGAATTCGCGACCGGCATCGCAATGAATGCGAAGTGGTGCACCAAAATGCTGAAAATAAGCTAATAATGAAGTGACAACGGATTTGGCACTTTTATCTTTAAGCGGATATGCTTGAGAAAATTTTGTTAGTTCGTCTCTTATTGTAAGAGCGTAATTCTTTTGAGGTACCTCTAAAATATCAATATTAATACGTTCAAAAGGTGTTTTAGGCGTTTCTGTTATAACGAGGGGACTGTCCAAATTTTTGCGACATATTTTTGTCTCTTGGCATGTCCGGCATGACTTAATATAATTTTCGACATCTCGATTGAGGCCGGTCCAATTATATTTTTGTCGTATTCTCCTAATAGTTTCATTAATTCCGCGGTGAAGGTGGCTTTTGCCATTATGGAATTGATCTAAGATGATAGGTATTTGATTTTGTTCTGGCTCTTTAGTAATATTTTGACAAATAGTGAATTTTACGTCAACTTCCGAAAGTAGAAATGATAGTGTTTCTAGTATTGGTAGGTCAGGATTATTTTCGATAAAATATTTTTCTGAAGGTTTAAATAAATCTCGATTTCTGTAAATTGCAGCAAATAAGTATTCACTAATACTGTCTGGATCCCATGGTATAGCAATAATAAGGTATTTTCTATTTTTGACAGTTTTACTGCTAAGTACATTAATTTTTGCATAAGAAAAGTCGGGGTTTTCCTCAAATATATCCTCAATTATTTTTTCATGAAAATCTTGTAAATTGTTTTGTTGAAAAAAGGTTAAAATGTTTTTATTTTGTTTGTCTAGTAGATGATTATTGGAATATTCTATTTTAGAATAGTCAATCAGTGATTTTGTTTTATAAAGTTCCTCAAAAGACAAAAATTCTTCTGCAGCGGCATCCCAGTCAATTTCAGGTTTATTTTCAGTTTGTTGGGATGGCCCTGCATCTTCAAGAGCGGTATAAATTGGCTAAGGTAAATATTTAAAGTTTCCTAATTTTGAGCGAAATGAATCAAAGTCATTTATGTGGTTAATTTTTATTCGAGAAAGGGCATCGGCATTTTTATTGGATTTGCCAGATTTGAATTCAATTTGATAGTCGTATTCCTCTAATTTGAGGCGCCATCGTGCTAGACGACTACCGGGGTCTTTTATAGAGAATAACCAAGTAAGTGGACGGTGGTCAGTTATAAGGGTAAATTTTCGGCCATATAAATAGGGTCTAAAGTGTTTAACTGCCCACACAATTGCCAAAAGTTCTCTCTCTATCGTAGAGTATTTGGTTTCTGCTTTGCACAATGTCCTGGACGCATAGGCTATCGGTAAATCCTTACCTATTGGGCCTTGTGACAAAACCGCACCGATTGCAAATGCGCTAGCATCGGTAGTTAAAAGAAAACGTTCTTCAAAGTTTGGGTATATCAATATCGGAGTAGAAGTAAGAGCATTTTTTAATTCTTGGAATGACTTTTGACATTCGGAGTTAAAATTAAATGGGACATCCTTTTGTAAAAGTTTTGTCATTGTTTTGGAAATTTTAGCGAAGTTCGGTATAAATCTTCTGTAGTAACCAGCTAGTCCCAAAAAGGATTTTATTTCCTTTTGGTTCGTAGGTTGAGGGAATTTTTGGACGCATTCAATTTTTGCCGGAAACGGCTTAACGCCATCTTCCGTGATTAAATGTCCAAGGTAGGCGACTTCTTTTCTCAAGAATTCGCACTTGTCTGGCTGAAGTTTTAAGTTAGCTTTTTGAAGTCTCTTGAATACTTCTGTTAAGCGGGTAATATGTTCTTGAATTGTCGGTGAATAGACGATGATGTCGTCCATATAGACAAGACATCGCTCGTTTTGAATTCCAGCAAGGACATTGTCCATGACCCTCTGGAATGTTGAAGGTGCATTTTTTAGACCGTACGGCATTCTGAGGAATTCGAAATGTCCGTTTTCAACTGTGAAGGCGGTCTTTGGTATATCTTCAGGCATTATTTCAATTTGATGAAAGCCTGATGCAAGATCTAGTGTCGTGAAATATTGACACTTACCAAGCTGGTCCAATAAATCTCCAATGTTTGGTAACGGGTATTTGTCGTCTACAGTAACCTCATTCAGTTTTCTGTAGTCTACGACAACACGCCATTTTTGTTTACCTGATGCGTCGAGCTTCTTGGGCACAACCACACGGGCGACGACCATGGAGAATTGCTGGGTTGTATAATGTTTTGTGAAAGCATTTTATTGATCAGATCTTTCACCTCTTGTTTATGAATTTGGGGATAGCGATATGATTTTACATAAGTGGGCTTAGAATTTTGCGTATCTATGGAATGTTTTATTTCGTTGGTGAAAGTAAGTATGTCTCCTTCTAAATAAAAAATGTCAGAAAAATCATGACAAAGTTGGGAAATTAAGTCTCGTTCTTCTTCATTAAGATGATCAAGTCTTAGTTGATTTTTTAATTCCGATGTTCTATCGGTGCACATTTCTTGGGTGGTTAGTTGAATATTATTTATTTCATATGGTTCTAAGTTAAGTTTTGAAAATGTTACAGTTTTAGGTATACAATTAACATTTAATACTGAAACAAAAAATTCTCCTTTTTCATTTATTTTAACTAATGCGTTTGGTAGTTTAACTTTCTCTACTTCTTGACCTACCAGTATAGCATCAGTATTAACTAAATCGCATTTTAGTTTAAATATTTGTTCAGTCCTAGGTTCAATGGAAATTGTATTTTTGTAAATTTGTGGAAATTGGTTTTCGATTGAAATATTGGTAGTTTCATTATCTGTTACTTTAAATAATGGTACAATTTTGAAATCAGTAATAAGTTGTTTATTTTTTAGATCAACTATACAATTATAATGTTCTAAAAAATCCATGCCTAATAATCCATCAAAATCAATATCTAAATTACAAATGAATACTCTGTGTGGATCGTTAGGTTTAAATGGAATAAGGGTTGATTCGTTAACTCTTATTTTTTGGTTCGTTATACCTTGAATAATTACATTTTCAGGGGATCGATTTCTATAATTTTCGCAAGTTTTGGGTTTGAAAATTGGTAATCCAGCACCTGTATCAATTAGAATTTTATAAGTGTTTGTTCTGTCTTTAATATAGTATAAGTTTTTAGAATTTACCGGTAAGGTATTTTTTACATGAAAATCTGTTCGAGGCAGTCCGATTCTGGACTGTTCAAACTCATGGTTTGAATTTGTGAACTGAGGTCTGGGATCGACAAATTTGAAGTTTGGTCGTTTAGCGGATCTGGGGGTTTCGTTTGTAAAGGGCCTTGTCGAAAATCCTGATAATAATCATGATTTGGATTTAGGAGGTTATCAGAATCAAAGTTATAAACATTTTCATTATTATAATTAAAATTGTCTTGTTCGATATGGCTATAATCGAAAGTTTCGTCTTCATTCGTATTGCAAACTGGTACACCATTATCAGAGTTAGGATCACTATCAGCAGTATAATAGTTTTCCTCTATTTCACTATTAACAGTATAATAGTCAGGAGCACTGGGGTTAATTTCTTGGTAATATTCTTGATAATCAAGTGAATTATCGGAGTATTGTTCTTGATTTTCATAATAATTTTGACTATCATCTGTATAATAGTCATAACTGTTATGAGAGTGTTTGTTAAAATCACGATTTCTATTGAAATGAAAAGTTCTTTGTTGATTAAAATTTGTGTTGGGTCGATTTCCCGGTGGTCCTTGAGGTCTAAAACTTGGATTTGGTCTAATTACAGATGGGCGATTTTGATTTTGTTGGTTATTTTGAAATTGTGGCCTTTGTTGAAAATTTTGGCCTGTTTGGTTATGTGAATTAGGAGTTTGATTTGGTCTAAAGGAACCCTGAGCTAAATTTTGAGATTATCTTTGACGTGTGAGACACTCATTTATAGTATGTCCTATTCTATGACAAAAATTACATTGTTTTGGTGAATTTTGGCTAAATCTACGAGTAGGTATATTATTTGTATTACGATTAGTCTGAGGTTTGTGGTTTTCATAGTAAGTTAATTGAAGTTCTCTTCTGATTCGTGAAATAGCTGATAAAACACTCATTGGATTACTAGCTCTAACAATTTGACCGATTTTTTTATCTAGACCGGTTAATAAAGTATTTAAAGTTAATGATTCTATAAGACGTGTTTGTGCTACTTTTTGATCTATTGTTAAATGCTGTTGTTTACTTATAGCTGAATACATTTTTGCTTCCAGAGTTTGTAATCTCGAAACAAAAATTAAAGGCGATTCGTTTGGTAGTTGTTTCATTCTTTGAAGGTCTTGAATCAACGAATTCAAGTCGCGAGAATCTCCAAAGTGAGTATTTAATAATGTTTTAATTTCTTCCCAATTTGAAGGGTCGCGTGAATTAACTAATTCAGCGGCTCTTCCTTTAAGTTTGTTTTTAATATGAAGAGTTAAAAGTACTTTTTGGTCGTTGCCGGCCATTCTGTAAGCTGTTTTACAAGCATTTATAAAAGTATTTAAGAAAATTTGATTACCGTCATATTCCGGAATTATTGAAAATATTTCGGATAATGTGTAAGGTTCTAGATTTGACGCTTGATCGGTTTGAGCAACTGGAGTATTAGCATTGGCATTAGCGTTTGTTGCACTACGTGTTTCAGGCATTTTGCTTTATATTAAAATGATTGTATTCAAAATAAAAGTAAATTATGACAATAGAACTTGGTAAAAATAAAAAATAAATTGCAAAATATTAAATAAAAATAAAACGAGATGATTCTTACGTAAATATTTTCATTCCTTCCTTGGCAGCTGAAATCCTTATCCGTGAGCTTTGTTACACCTGGTTAGCAGTTTACGTGTTCCTGGTGCCGGAGAGACCGTCTGCTTCTTGAAGATCTGGAGCTGCTACTTGAAAATTCCTTAAAGGTTTAGGAACCACCACACTTAGTTAGGCAATCCTTGTTCTAAATGTTTTTAGGAATCCTACTGACTGCGCCACTGTTATATTCACAAATTCACGTTAAACTTTTTAAAAACAATTTTTATTGAGTTACACAGTTTTATGTTATATAAAAAAGAAGTAATAGGTTGAAATTATAATCGTAACTAACTATTTTACATAAAGTCAAAGAATTTATAGAATTTGTTAAATCAACGTCAGCGTTTATTTTCATGGAGAATTCGATGTAGCGTCGCTCCCATGAAAGTGCAGAAATCATTATTTTTCTGTAACATACTATTTGTGTTACTTAATGTGTTTATTTTATAAAAACGCAACGTAGCATCGTTCTCATGAAAATACGGAAATCGTAATCTGAAGTTTGACATTGCGTAACATTACTTAAACATAAGCGTTTTTTCGTATATAATATATATATATATATATATATATATATATATATATATATATATATATATATATATATATATATAACCTTTGGAACGGGGGGTGATTTTGGCATCAGGGAACACCAAAACGAAAAACTGCATTGAAATTTTTCCGAAGTCGCGTCATGCTACTCTCTACAATAGCCCTATTTCATTCTGAAATAAGCCTAAAAATTTAATAATACTCTACCTTCTTTAGCCATGTGATGTCCCAAGAAACAGGTAATTGATTCATTTTATATTAATTGGACTTAAATATTTTACTAATACGAATTTTTCTGTTTTTACTTTTTAATTGTATTGTAGCTTTTATGTAATGATATTTAATTAACTATTTTGTAGATGATTTGATAATGACAGTAGTATGTCGAAACATACGTCATCAATAAATATAAAAAATTGTTAAAAGAAACCTTCAGAGTTTGTTAATGACCTTTATCCAATAAATTTCCATATAACAATATTTTTCAGGATCGTCAAGAATAATTGATGGAATAATATATATCTTCTTTTAACTGGGTTTATGACTTTGGTGATTGCCCATTAGCCGGGTTTGTAGGCTTATTTCAGAATGAAATAGGACTAATGTAGAGAGGCGAGGTCCTATAGAATGGCCACCTCGGTCACCAGATCTGACACCATTAGATTTTTTTCTATGGGTGTACTTGAAATCCAAGGTTTATACTACGGCACCAGATAGCATTGGCGTTTTGAAAGAAAGAGTTACTGAAGAATGCAATGCTATTTCAGCTGACACATTCGAACAAGTACGACAAGAGTTTACTAATAGGATGTATTACTGTCAGGAAGTAGACGGACACTTGCTATAAGAATCCATTGTTGATATTTGATTAATTAAATTTAAAAAAATTATTTCAATAATTTTGGTATTTATTTAATTTATCCGTCAAAATTAATTTAAACCCAAACAAAGTTAATATGGATATGTAGCCAATGTCATCACTAGCCATAAGGTCCTATTTAAAATTATTGGCCACAGTGGCACTGTGACGTCGTCTATTACTATTACGTCACCTGTTACCATTCGTAGAGAAGTTTACACTTTATTTTCACCCTCCAAATTTTATTAATGTAAGTGTAGCCGTTCAAAAGATACGAGGGGGGGAGGGGACTTTTGAATAGCACTGTATATAAGTAGACATATATGTACAATGTGAGTCTCTAACTTGGAATAAATTCAGTAAATCAAAGACAATTTTTTTGTTAGAAATATCCTTGGGCAGGTCGATCCGAATTTTGAATTGCGCTCTTTTTGATGTTAAGAAATATTATACAGTCCCAAATTCGAGATATGACGTCATCGACTATTTTTTAAATGACCATCCTAATTTTTTATGATTATTCTTGAAAGGTATTTTATATATACCAAAAACATTCAACTAAAGAATGTACTTCCTAAGATCCATATAGCTGGGATCAAAAATAAAGTAAACAATTCATCAACATTACCACATTATCCTAAATAACAATAGATTATCTGTAACATATGTGCAAAAGCTGCAAAAATAAAGAAATATGATAAGGGGAATTATTTAAACATATATATACATATGCAATAATTTTTATCTTGAAGTGTAAAATAATCCATTTGTGTTTATTTACATGGACAAAACTCCCTAATTAGTGGATATTTAAGAGTTTAATTGTTCACAATTCAAGAAGACACATTATTTCTAAAGCTGACTTCTATCGAACGCCTATATTATTGTATACTAGTAAAAAATGAATGTAATTTATAGATTTATCCCAAAAAAATTATCGTCAACGTGACAATCCTGCAAAACTCTCGTAAACAAATCATACAATGTGCTCATTCATTATTTGCCGACCGTGCAAGCGTTGCCAAGGCAATGTAAAATGACTTTCTCCTCAAACCCAACGATTGATCGCCAATAAAATTGTTTGTCTCATTATTTAAGGAAATTATAAAAGAATGTGTGCTTTTTAAGCATAGGCTAGATGTAAAGGGCGATTCACGCAAGTCTAGCATTGTCTACACTCTTTATTTTTAATGAAACACCCTGTATATCTTTATATTTTTGAAAGCTTCAACAACCTGATTTCAACGAACTATATCATGTATGGTCTATTATGAATAATATAGAGTGAAGTTTAGAACTTATTTATAGTTTTCCTTCAAGAAATTAAAATGAAATAACTGATGTAATTGATTACACTAATATAAATGCTGAAAATGCTCACCTTGTTGTTGGCAATAACACAGTCTCCTATAAAACAAGTCTCGAACTTTGAAGTGTGAGGTGAAATATTCCATATTTCTGTAGTTATCCTTTCTTTGAGGTCTGCGATGCTAGTTTTTTTTTATATTTTTTTTACGAATCCGCATCAGCCTCAAGGACTATTAGCGGTCTGTAGCTATATATTATGTTTGTTTAAAGTACATTTTAAATTTTATGGTAAAAGTTTGCGATTTGCAGATATTTAATAAGGTTTTTCACATTACTGCTGTTGTTTAAAGTATTTTCCAGAGATTCACTTATGTTGCATGCTAGTCTGTTGGTATGATATAGCGGACACTCAACCAAAAAATGTTTCACTGGTAACGGCTGCTCACAAATAACACATTCCGGTCTTGGTGTTAGGGAAAGTAAGTACTCATGAGTAGCTCGAGTATGACCTAGACGTAACCTTGTGATGATGATTTGATGTCTTCGATTTTCGGTAAAAGTTAGCCAGGGTGTTATGTAGGGTTTGATTTCTCTAAGTTTTGCGTGTGAGCTCCTCCATGTGTCATTCCATTTTTGTTTTGCCTTATTGCGAATAAATGTTTTTAGATCAGTGTATAAGGGCTTAATGATTGGTATGGTATTAAGTAGTGCTGCTTTTTTGGCGAGTTGATCGGCTACCTCATTACCTTTTATGCCTATGTGTGCAGGAACCCACAGGAAATGTATGTTTTTTCCTATCGATTGAAGATGATGAATTTCTTGTTTGATCATCAGTACGAGGAAATTTTTCGAATAGGTGCTTTTCAATAATTTTAAGGAGTTTAAAGAGTCTGTAAGTATAACTGTCTTTTCGTAGTTCGATGTTGTTACGTACTTTACTGCTTCTAGTATTGCATAAAGTTCTCCTGTTAGAATTGTTGCATATTTTGAAAGTTTGAATTGTACATTGTTTGTAGGAGTTACAATGGCTGCGCCTAGTCCGTCATTTTGTTTGGATGAGTCCGTGTATATTTCGGTATAATTGGGATATTTTAGCATGTTGTCGTTTAAATGTTGGATGAGGGTTTGTATCTTTGTATACTAGTGCTTTGTTTGGAAAAACATGAAAGATGAGTGTTTATATGTGGTGGCTTGATTTGCCAGGGTGGAGTGAAGTTATAAGTTTCGATTTTTAAAGAAGAGATGTTGGATATATTGAAACTGTTTTCATAGTGCTGGATTCATACGTAAAATGGCTCTGTTTGAATATTAGGTGAGACTGGATTTACGTTTTTATTAAATGTGTGATGGTGGGTTAAAATAAGAGGATTAGCTGTTATTTTTGAGGCATATGAGAGACTTAGGATTTGTCTTAGTTCTAGTGGGGCTTATGTATGTATGTGTTATAACGGAATGTGTAAGCTAGGTAGAGGGCGCAATTTTTGACGGATCGAAACCAAACTCGCTACAAAAATTGGTTCGGCCAAAATCTTGGACGAGTTCGTTAACGGTCCAAATCGGCCCAGTAGAAACAAAATGGTGGCCTGTCAAAATTGAAAAAAAATCTTATTTCTTTTGTTTTTGATCTGACGCAAAAAAGTTACTGAGATTTTTTTAGAACTTAACACGTTCTACAACTTCACTGAAATAAGCCGTCCAATTTGTCTTGTGCCATTGGGATTTTGTTATTTTATTTGTGGTTATCTTTTACAATTTGTTTTTACTTTTTCTCTGTTTTTTTCTGTTTTCTTTTTTCCATCTTGATAATAAGATTGCTTACAAAATTTTTTAGTATAGCTACAATATTATTTTACACTTTTTGATATGTAAATAGAGTATGTACAATATGTTAGTATTTTCAAGAAATAATATGCAGTTGAGGTCTGTTGGAAGAGGTATTTCATATTTAATTGAATTACTATATAAGTTATTGATTTCAACAACATTTATCGGGCATTCCAACAAGATATGAACCAGAGTTCCTACATTGCTGCAGGAACAATGGGGTGTCTACCATGTTGAGTTTGGATTTGTATTCTGGTGTTAAGGCATGCTTTGATGAAGCTCGATTTATTGTAATTATGAAGTTTCTATTAGATTCTTGGTGAAACCATCTTTCATTTGGTATTTGTGGTTGGGTTAGAATATAATTTGGTCCAGTCACTGCATCTCTGTGGTGTTGCTGCCATTCCTCTTTGCTTTGTAGTTTAAATTTGTTATATAAATCAGATATTGATAGATCATGCTGTAGGACTTCTTCTGAGAGTAGGGCTTCTTTTGCTAGTCTGGCTGCTACTTCATTTCCCTTAATACCCGCATGTCCTTTTATTCAAATAAGGCAGACCGATTTATTGTTACTTATATTGTGGTGAAGTTTTAATATTTGGGCTTCGACGTGGTTTATTATTGTTTTGTTACATATATGATTAAATCAATCCACAGCGCTTTTGCTATCTGTAGGTGATGCATTTTTCTTCAACCAAATTTAATTTTATATAATTCATAGCTTGAAGTATTGCTATTACTTCTGCAGTATAGATTGAGGCATCTTCATGAAGGTTATATTTTAGGCTGATATTTCTGTTTGAGTGGAATATAGCACATCCAGTGTGACCACTTTTTTTTTACCCATCTGTTTACATCTGTTGATGATCAGACCAGTGGGTTCTTATTGCATCATTGAATGCTGATGGAATGTAACTGGCTACATCTACTGTCAGTTCAAAGTATTTACAGGGTATATTGTAACAGAACAATTCTTCCAGTTTATGTAAATAATAAGGTCGGTGATGATTGGTATATAGTAGATGTTTGCAATCCGCAAGTTTGGTAATACTATTGGTGTGACTTTTTTGAGATGCCAATACCTATGTGTTAATGTTAAAATTGTTAGTTCATGTAATTTGTGTATATATGGCGCCATTTTTGATGCTGCCTTTATAATTATATTATCACAAAGTAATTGTCTCCTCAATTTGAGGGGAGGTTCTCGAGATTCTGCTTCCATGACATTTATAGGTGTTGATTTTAGATAACCTAGGCATATTCTGAGGCTTTTGTTTTTTTGGGCCTCAATTTTACGTGGGTGAAATTCAGATGCTGCGCCATACAAATGACTTCCATAATCTATTATTGATCTTGTCATGGATTTATAAAATATAAGTGCAATATTTGGGTCTGATCCCCATTTAGTTTTACAGAAAGTCCTTAGTATATTTATAGAGTTTTCACTTTTCCTTATTGTTTGTTGAATACAATCCTTCCATAACAATTTTTTATCAAGTAATAAGCCCAAGTATTTAACTGTATTTTCTATGGGATAATTATATGACCCTATTGGAAGTTGTTCTTTGGTAATTGGTTCTGTTTCTCGAAAAAATTCATATTTCAGTTTTCGGTTCAGAGATGGAAAGTCCTATTTCATTGCACCATTGTTGAATTTCTATAAATTCTATCTCTAATGTGTCTGTGCATTTTTCAACAGTTTTATCTGATGTGTATATTACTATGTGATCAGCATATTGTATGATGTTGGAGTTTTTGGAAATAATATTTTCTAAGTCCATGGTATATATTATGTATAAAAGAGGGCTGAGGATTCTGCCTTGAGGTAGTCCGAATTTGGAACATCTGGGCTGAGTAATTTCATGATTGAACATTGTTGAATGCTGATGTAATGTCTATAAATGTGGCTACTGTTAATAGTTTTTTCGTGTAACCTAAATAGATATCATTTGTTAAAACTGTTAAGGGTTCTTGAGTGGATCTGGACACTCTGAAGGCATATTGTGATTCCGGAAATAGTTTTTCTCTTTCCAGCCAATGTTGTAATCTATTTCTGATCAATCTTTCAAGTGTTTTAAATAAACAAGATGCCAAAGCTATGAGGCGGTATGAGTTTGGATTGTCTGATGGTTTTCCTGGATTATTGTTGATTGGCAGTACTATATACTCTTTCCAATTTGTTGGGAATTGGATGTAGCCAGCCCAAATAGAGTTGTATAAAATTAATAATGCCTTTTTGTGTTTTAGAGGCATTTTGTGTATAATTACGTATGATATATTGTCTATCCCAGGTGAGGTGTTTTTGTTATTTTTTAAATATTGTTCGAGCTCCCAAAAATTAAAGGGTAGTAGCAAATGTGTGTTGTTTTTGTTTACTATGTAGATTTCTTGCATTCTCTAATTTTCTACTCATGGAGGTGAAATTTTGACATAAAAGTCATTTATCCAGGCATCTTTGGGGTCTATAGGAGTTTTATTTGCTTGTTTATGATTTTTATATCTGTTAACTTTGTGCCACACTTCTCTGATTGAGTTATTTTGATTTAAGCTTTGATAATATTCTATCTTTTTTTTTTGCTTTAAGGCATAGCCCATGCGCCAGGTAAAATGTTCGAATAATCATGTAAAATTGTTCTAAATATGTAAACCTGCAGACAAATTTTATAATTAAATGTGACAATGAGTTGATGCCTATTATGCCTATCTATCAACAATATCCCAGAAAATAAATATTTTTCCCTAACACAAAGGATTAAGTTACAAAGGTCACTCTCTTCTCGCCCAGGGGTCTGTCAGGGCATTTTTTAAAACAACAAATACAAGGTAAACCACGGTAAGTAAGGTAAAGAATACAGTAGGGTAGACATTTGGGAATGCAAGATTATCTAATGACTACAATTTAATATTTGTCTCGGTAACAAAACTAATAAGGCAGTCGTATATATTTTTTTATTTGTTGATAATAGATACAAAATATTGTAAGGATTTTCAACTTTTAAATTTAGGAGTTTTTGTATCAATTTTTCAGTTTGATTTTTGTATCTATTGCAATTGAAGAATATGTGGTCTAAGTCGGAATGATGCTGATGGAAATCCAAAGAAACAATGGAATTTTATAAATAACCTAATAAAACATGAAAACAAACAAACTAGTGTAGATACAATAGAGGTAGATAAAACATGAATAACTGATAAGTTAGAAATTGGAAACAAATTTAACGAATATTTCTGTGATATAGGTCAATTAATCGTCAATAAAATCAATGCGAAACTTTTAAGTAACCCACTTTCACACTATTTCGAGGAAATCAATATAAAAAACTTGTTACCTATATGATACTAATATCAAAGAAGTAAGAGAAAGTTTGAATGAAAACTCTGCTCCAGGTAATGATAAAATTTCTGTAAAAGATTTATTAAGAGTATAGGAGGTAATAATACCAATTTTAGTCAACTTGGTTCATAAAATGTTGGAAACAGGGGAATTTCTGCTGAAAATGGGTAAGGTTACCCCTATCAAATATCAAGATGGCGAATCATCACGCATCGTCGTCCGATTCGGAGACAAAAAATTCGTGTTTCCACTGTAAAAAAGTTCTTATTTCGTTAGTGAAGTGTTTTAAGTGTAATAATGTGTTTCACCCAGCTTGTATGACCGAAGCAGCACAGCAAAAAAATGCAATTTGTCGCCATGAATTGGTAAATAATGATTCTAACCTAGATATAACCTCAAAAAACAGCGATGTTTTGATTGCTGAAAATTTATTATTACGAGACCTTGTCAATGAAATGCAGGCAAAAAATGAAATTTTGAATGAGAATTGCTTACTTCTAAAAGAAAAAATCGTATTTTTAACAACGCAAATCACAGATCAAGAAAAAATTAAAAAACCTGAGAATTCTTCTGGTTCGTCAACAAAACCCAGACAAAAATCAGGTTTATATCATAGTTCACATGCATCAAAGTCCTTGACAACAGGTGTTTCTGATGGAAACATGGTTGTCCCAAAACGTTTGACTTCTGCTGTGGTTGCCACTGTAAATGGTAACAGTGAAGCTCAGGGTCGCCATGACTTAGGAAGCGAGCCTGGAAGTGAATTCAACAAAGCTGAAAAAAATCAAGCTATTGAAAAACATCATGCGGCATTTGCTGTTCATCGGGCACAGACTATAAATAAATTCGCTGAATTGCAGAATTTAGGTGATCCAGAGACTGGAGATAATGAAGATAAATGGCAGTTACCTAAACGCCGTAACAAACGTTTCGTAGTGGGTGGAAATAGTGAATGTGCTGAACAGATTCAGACTATTCCTATTCCTTGCACGTAACTCGTTTGAACCCAAATACAAAACCAGAAACCTTACAGAGTCTGCTAATTAAGCAATTTCCAGAGGTGGTCTGTGAGCAACATACATCGAAGCATCCAGAGCTGTACGCTTCTTTTAAAGTGACCATCAATCAAAATAGTTTTAAACAAGCATGGAGACGTGATATTTGGCCACAAGGAGCTTTGGTATCAAAGTTTTTTATGAAAAAAAGGATGCCGCTGCAGACACAGTAAATAGCGGATCCTTGTATAATGAAAACATCACAAATTCAGTAGTGGCTTTAAGAATACCTAGTGATCCACCCATTGGTCCACAAAACAGGAATAATGATAAACTGAGGGTAATGAATCTGAATATTGCTGGTATATCAGGCAAGACAGACTCGTTGAGCCTTACACTTGTTGAAAACAATGTAGACATTGTTTCGATTGTAGAACACTGGTGCAGAAGAGAAGAACTAAACATGATAAATTTGAAGGGCTATACACTGTGTGCACAGTTTTGTAGAATCAAAAATCGTGGGGGTGTATGTGTGTTTGCGCGAACAGCATTGAATATGACTACAATATGCTACAACAAATGTATTGAGAGGGTTTTTGAGGCATGCGTGGCTGTATTAAAAAATAAAAATAATAAAAATTGTAAAGAAAGATATAATTTGTACGTAGTTTCTGTATATAGAACTCCAGAAAGCTGTGTTAAAGAGTTTATTAAACAATTGGGTGTTTTTCTTTTTGATTTGTATTGTAATGGTGATAATTTTATAATATGTGGTGATGTAAATATTAATTTTCTCCAGAATAGTACTTCAAAAACAGATTTGTTGAATCTTCTTTCAGAATATGATATATATCCACATATATCTCAACCAACTAGAGTGAGTCGATTGAGTTCCACCTGTATTGATAATATATTTTCTAATCACTCTCAGTGTGAGGTTATAGGGGTAAAATCAGTGTTCTATTCTGATCACATGTATCAACTATGTGAATTTAGTTCTGGAAGTGATACGAGGGGGAATACTGATGAACTTATTTGTAGAAGGAATCTCAGCAGTGTGAATTTGGATAATTTTTATAGCACTTTATGTAGAGAACAGTGGCAGGATGTGTATGCAGTTTCGGGTTTTCAGGGTAAGTTTGCTGCATTTTATGAAACTTTCCTTTATCATTACAATTGCAATTTTCCTTATAAAGTAAGGAAAGTCAAAGAGGATAGCAAAAGATGGTATTCACCTCAACTGAAAGATTTGCATAGTCTTTTATGTGAGATGAAACCTATTGAAAGAAGGCTCAAATGCCCAATATACACTCAAAAGTATAATGATTTATTAAAACAGTATAAAAATTCAGTTGCAAAATTTAAAAGGCAACAAAACTCCAATCGATTGGCGAATGCAGCAAACTTATGCAAGGAAAGCTGGAAAATTGTTAATGAGAGTAGAAATGGGAAAAATGTCGGAATGCCTACTAGCATAAATGGAACAATGGGAGACGTTATTACTGATCCATCAGAAAAATGTAATAAATTTAATGATTTCTTTTTACATATTTCAGATATATGCCCATTGCCTAAACTTGATAAGGGCTCTCATACGAATTTTGGACCTTCTAGTATCTTTCTTAGTTGTGTCACACCTGATGAAGTCAGGGACTTGTTGCATAAGACAACACAAAAACCAGCTGCAGGTTTAGATGAAATTCATGGTAGAGCCTTAGGGAGAGTAAGGGACATAGTATGTTATCCTCTTGCATACCTTATCAATGAATCTTTCATAAGTGGGCAATTTCCAGATTCTATTAAAATATCAAAGTGTATCCCAGTATTTAAAAATAAGGGGTCAAGGAGTGAAATGGAGAACTATAGGTCAGTTTGTGTTCAGAGTCAAATGTCGAAGATATTTGAGATTTGTTACTCGGTACGTTTGATAGAATTCCTGGAACGCAATGGGATACTAAATAAGAGTCAGAATGGATTTCGTCCGGGCAAGTCTACGAACACAGCTATTCTGGACTGTCTTGAATTTGTTTATTCTGCTCTCAATGGAAAGGAACATTCTGTGGGTTTGTTCTATGATTTAAGTCGAGCTTTCGATACGATAAACCACAAACTTCTATTAGACAGATTGTTTGCAAGTGGAATACGAGGGGTTGCTTTGGATTGGGCAGCATCCTATCTTAAGGGCAGAGAGCAAACGGTCCAGATAAATGGTACTAAATCTTATAAAAGGGAGAATAGCCTTGGAGTGCCTCAAGGTTCTATTCTGGGTCCTTTGTTTTTTATTATATTTGTGAACAATGTTGCCGATGAGTGCTGTCTTAGTCTTGGACGTACTGTCCTGTACGCAGATGATACTAATATATTGTTAAGCCATTTAAATCTCGAAAATTTGGTGAGTGAATGTAATTGCGTCTCCCAAAATTTTAGTAATTACTGTGATAGTAATGGTCTTATTCTTAATTCAAGTAAGACATTATTTATGCAATTTTTTCCTAAAAATGTTAGTGTTGATTATGATTTATTGATAAAAGTGAATGGAAAATCTATAAAAAGTACAAATGAAATTAAGTTTCTTGGTTTGATTGTTGATTGTAAGCTTACTTGGGAAAAGCATATTGACTATGTATGTGGAAAAATTAGTTCTTTGTGTTTTTTAATACGGAGATTAAGAGAAACTGTGTCTGAGGGTATTCTTAAACTTGTTTATTACGGGCTTGTACAATCAACGCTACAGTATGGGTTGTTATTCTGGGGCTCATCTGCTCATTTTCAGAAAGCATTTATCATGCAAAAGAAAGCTATAAGGAATGTGGCGGGGATATCTCCGCTTGAGTCATGTAGAAATATCTTTAAATCCTTTAAAATACTTACTTTACCCTGCTTGTATGTATTCCAACTAATAAACTTTATATATACTAATGGAAATTCACTGCAGCATAATTTTGATATTCACTCACATGATACTCGAGCGGTTGATGATTTTCACTTACCGTATTCTAGACTGGGAGTCGGTCAGAATTCTCCTTTCTATATGGGTATTAAGTGTTTCAACAAAATAAAATGCATTGTTAATATTAAAACAAGCCCACATCGGTTTAAGAAAGAAACACAGAAATATCTATGTGAAAAAGCATTTTATTCTGTTCAGGAATTTTTGGATTGTAGTGAATAGAAATCATCCCAATTGGCATTTTATTTTATTTTATTTTATTTTGTTTTATTTGTATTTGAATTGTATTGTAATTATCTAGTTTTAACTTCTGTTGTAATTGTAATTTTAATATTTTGTTCTTTTTCTTGTAAACTTTAAATATTTGACTAGTCTTATAAATTACTTTATTGTGATTTGAATGATGAATAAATGAATTTGAATTTGAATCCATAAAGCAGGGCCAAAAAACAATTTAGAAAACTATCGCCCAATTACTGTAGTTTGTGCATTGTCAACATTTGTGGAAATTCTTTTCAAAAAACGTATCATGAACTTTCTTACTAGGTATGTTGAATTAGACAAGTATCAATATGGTTTTCAGAAACACTCGAACACCCAAAGCGATACAATAGACTTCCTGAACCATGTTATATCCAACTTGGATGACAAAAAATTTGTCCTAACAATATTTATTGACTTAAAAAAGGCATTCGATGTAGTGGATCATGAAATACTAATCGAGAAATTGTACCTATTAGGTATAAGAGGAAAAAGTGCAAGTATATCTAAAGGATCGGCAACAGTATGTATATCTGCATAAAGTAAATAGTGAAATCGCAAATATAAACTGTGGAGTCCCACAAGGCTCAGTCCTTGGACCATTATTATATTCACTACACACCCTAAATCTCAAGAAAGCAAATCTTAAAGCTCGCTATTACATATTCGCAGATGATACCATTCTAGTATATGAAGGATCTAACTTGGGAGAACTGGAGGCCTTGATAAATAGTGATCTACAACTATATGCTAAATGGCTCCTAGCTAACAAGTTGCAAATAAATGTGAATAAAACAGTGTACATGCTCTTCAAAAATAAAAATAAAGAAAGCTGGGACCCAGATATCAGAATTGTGGATCAGGTCATGTCACCACCAACTTACTTTTTGTTACCTGTTGTTCGGTTTAATTTTTTTGTAGCGGCTACTCAGTTATAGAGCATCTCAGGCGGAATTCTTTTGTCAGCTAAATAATGATCTAGGAGTAGGTCTTACCGGTTCTCGGGTAATACTACTTTATTTTCTGATAAATGACAAATCTTTGCTTATTAAGAAATGAGATAATTTGTAGAAAAATAAAAAATAAGTTAAATCACGTTAAGATAAGATAAGAAATGAGATATTTGTAGAGAAATAAAAAATAAATTAAATCAAGTTAA
This sequence comes from Galeruca laticollis, assembly GCA_963921935.1. Lineage (NCBI taxonomy): Eukaryota > Metazoa > Arthropoda > Insecta > Coleoptera > Chrysomelidae > Galeruca > Galeruca laticollis. The sequence goes on along the minus strand of OY998180.1, from coordinate 8,378,942 downwards.
ATTAAGATAAGATAAGCGATGATATATTTGTAGAGAGAGAAAAAATAAGTTAAATCAAATTAAATTAAGATGCGATAAGCGGGCACCATCTAGAACATTATCAGCTTTGTAGTTGGTACACATCCACGTCAATAAACCTTGTGAAGAGGGTTGGAAGGTATATAAATATTAAATTTACAAATGTGATTTAATAAATGTAAAAAAATTATACGTTTAACAAACAAGTTTCAATTAATAAAAATCAATTTATAAAAAAATATCAAAGTTGAAATAGAAGATTAACAATATTGAAATAGATTTTACAAAAGTAAAAGATCAAAGTTAAAAAGGTTATAATGAAAATTATTAAAGTTGAAATAGAAGGTTAACGGTAATGGAAATAAATTTTACAAAAAATGATCAAAGTTGATGGAAAAATAGTTAAAAGTTGAAATGTAAAAAAAATTTATGATAGTTGAAATAAATAATACATGTTTTCAAACTACAAATATAAAATTGAATTTTCAACAGCGATAATATAACAAGAAATGCTGGAAAAGCAATTTATAGTTGACAACTTTACTTCCCTTGTTTTTTATGTTCCCTGCTTCTTGGGAAGTCAACCAGTACTAATACAGTAACAGTATAGCTAGCTCGTCTGGTAAATATAGTTACTTCATATAAAATTGGACAACACATTTGCCCATTCCCAAAGTGCTAAAAATTACAATTGTGTAAGAAACTGAATAAATTATAATTTAGTAAAATGCAAGATTTCTAAAATGTAATTCAGAAATATAAGTGAAGGAAAGTATTATTTTAATAACGTGGCTCATACATTTAGAATCATCCTGTGTTTTACTATATGAATGATAAAGGTACAATAAATTGGATAGAATTCCATTCAAGGTATATAGTCATTAAAAGGGAAATATTGACTGTTATATAAAAAACGAATATATAATGAAATAACATTTCAAACATCTAATTATAAAATTGGATTGATAGAAGTTCTGTAAGTGGAAATAAGTAATTTCTTCAGGCACTATAACGTAAAAAGAAGACGAAAACAAAAAGTGCTTTTTATCGGAACTTTCCAATACTAACAATACGAAGATAGACAAGGGAGATACTGAAGGAAACGAATTATTAAAACAAATTTAACTATATATAAACTTACCATTCACTGGAATGCATTTTTTAAATTGAAGACGGGTCGAACCAATTGATTAAGAAATGGATAACTATATTTATTCACTTAGATGGTAAGATAATCGTAATTCTATGATGAGAGACCCTTTTTAGCTCCCGTGCGAGATTAAATACATTTCATATCCAAAACAGATGTATCAAAATTGGAAATATGTCTCCTATTTTCTGAATATTTGGAAATAATGTTGTTTCTGGCGAGAGAAATTGTACACGAAAAGTGACTCTCAGTTCATAAAATCCAAATCAACTCCGTTTTGCAAAATGTATCGAAGTAAATATAGGATGTGTCTACCTTACCGTCGCTAGGTTATTTTAATAGAAACGCAGTTTATCGCGTTTCAGCCATTCAAAAGGTCGATCATACCAAATATCTGGGATTGGAAATCGATAACAAACTAAATTGGCACAAACATGAAGAGCGCATGACACAAAAAATTGTACCAATGATTGGAGCACTTTATAGAGTCAGCTACCTGAATCTACAGAATAAAATTATGATATATTATGTTAATTTTCTTTCTTTATTCTGATATATGATAACAAACTGGGGGGTATGTTCTCAGACATTATTTAAAAAAATCAAAACTCTTCAAAATAAGGTGGTAAAAACTTTATTTGGCTATGATTACAGAGCTAATACAGAAATGATCTACCATCAAACTAAAATATTACCGCTGGAAAAAATTCTACAGATAGAACAATGTAAATTCATCTACAAAATAACAAAAAATCAACAAGAATGCAACATGGCCATGAATATAAGTAATGAAATACATTCGTATGAAACTAGAAATCAAGACCAAATTTATCTACCCTAGGTGAGAACGAACATTGCTCTAAATAATCCCTTTTCTAAATGTCTTCAGTCATTCAACCTTATATAAGAAATGAAGATAGTTATTTCTCGTTCAAAGCGGAAATGATGCAACTTGTAAATGGCCATGAAACTTGAAATATATAGGTTCCGGTACCAGCATTTATTACTGATTAGGAACAATGCTTCACAAAAATTATGATTATATACATGTATTGTTTTGTTGTTATATATATAGTTAATGGAAAGAAAAGAAAAATAAACTCGAACGAAATAGTAAATATAACAAATTGAGATGTAATCCAAGTGAGGTTATATTAATCACACATTGCGAGGATTAAAATAGAGATAACTAAGAAATACTAATATATCACTTGCTTTCATTAATAAAAAAAATCATGGTATTTAAAACAATAAGTATAAATAATAAACAAAATAGTAGAATACTTTCATTATAACAAGAGCCGAGAAAATTGATGAGATATAACAGGATATTGTCAGGGCACAGTGACACACAATGGATTTGAATTCACAATAAATATAAATCATTTAATATTCAAAACATTCAGTCAAAATAACAATCAACAAACTTAATTATAAATGTTAATATTTAATTATAAGAGTGTAATTGAAAATGAACCGAACAGTTAATGGACAAACGGAAGACTTTCAAAATGAATTTTAATATAGTTATTATTTTAATATAGATTTAGAAAAATTTTGAATGTGTTGACAATTTATATTCATGATGAACTCTACAAGGAATTTACTCATGATTGAAATAATTTTATTTAATTCAATAGTTCTTATGTAACTTTTTGATCATCATGGTAGATAGCGATTGACAGAAAAATTTATTAATTTCATGAAATCAAGTGAGCTTTTTTGAAAGGTCTATAAACCTGTGTAGAATTTGACAGATAGCTTAATATATTTCAATCGTCAAGGGGAGATGTACAAAATTGTGTCCTAATAATTTACTAGATAGAATGCTTTGGATATAAAGGAAAAATGAACTAAAATAGTGGAAACCATATTGGAAATTACGGGAGAGAGTGGTTGAAAACTTGGAGTATGAGCAAGAAAAGCATGATAAATTAATAAATTACATATAAAAACCACATAACAGATGCATAACTTACCTCAATTAAACTAGGAATAAACTGTGAGTCATTTATTTACATACTAAACATCACATCTTGAAAGTGCATATCTTTAGAACATTTTCCGTACTTACAAACATTCAATTAATGAAGTATCGAAGCCATATAACTGTAAAGAGACAGAAATTGTGTTATTAGTGATAATTAAGAATTTTTTTGATGAATTTTGTAATATTAAATTGTAACTAGTTAGAAATAATTTAACCCTTTCGCTCACAATTTATTGTTATTGGGAATAAAATTCTGTCACAAGAGATCCTTGATAATTGATTTTTTTATGATTTTCAAGAATTTGCATATCACCTATGCTCTAAATAATCCCTTTTCTAAATGTCTTCAGTCATTCAACCTTATATAAGAAATGAAGATAGTTATTTCTCGTTCAAAGCGGAAATGATGCAACTTGTAAATGGCCATGAAACTTGAAATATATAGGTTCCGGTACCAGCATTTATTACTGATTAGGAACAATGCTTCACAAAAATTATGATTATATACATGTATTGTTTTGTTGTTATATATATAGTTAATGGAAAGAAAAGAAAAATAAACTCGAACGAAATAGTAAATATAACAAATTGAGATGTAATCCAAGTGAGGTTATATTAATCACACATTGCGAGGATTAAAATAGAGATAACTAAGAAATACTAATATATCACTTGCTTTCATTAATAAAAAAAATCATGGTATTTAAAACAATAAGTATAAATAATAAACAAAATAGTAGAATACTTTCATTATAACAAGAGCCGAGAAAATTGATGAGATATAACAGGATATTGTCAGGGCACAGTGACACACAATGGATTTGAATTCACAATAAATATAAATCATTTAATATTCAAAACATTCAGTCAAAATAACAATCAACAAACTTAATTATAAATGTTAATATTTAATTATAAGAGTGTAATTGAAAATGAACCGAACAGTTAATGGACAAACGGAAGACTTTCAAAATGAATTTTAATATAGTTATTATTTTAATATAGATTTAGAAAAATTTTGAATGTGTTGACAATTTATATTCATGATGAACTCTACAAGGAATTTACTCATGATTGAAATAATTTTATTTAATTCAATAGTTCTTATGTAACTTTTTGATCATCATGGTAGATAGCGATTGACAGAAAAATTTATTAATTTCATGAAATCAAGTGAGCTTTTTTGAAAGGTCTATAAACCTGTGTAGAATTTGACAGATAGCTTAATATATTTCAATCGTCAAGGGGAGATGTACAAAATTGTGTCCTAATAATTTACTAGATAGAATGCTTTGGATATAAAGGAAAAATGAACTAAAATAGTGGAAACCATATTGGAAATTACGGGAGAGAGTGGTTGAAAACTTGGAGTATGAGCAAGAAAAGCATGATAAATTAATAAATTACATATAAAAACCACATAACAGATGCATAACTTACCTCAATTAAACTAGGAATAAACTGTGAGTCATTTATTTACATACTAAACATCACATCTTGAAAGTGCATATCTTTAGAACATTTTCCGTACTTACAAACATTCAATTAATGAAGTATTGAAGCCATATAACTGTAAAGAGACAGAAATTGTGTTATTAGTGATAATTAAGAATTTTTTTGATGAATTTTGTAATATTAAATTGTAACTAGTTAGAAATAATTTAACCCTTTCGCTCACAATTTATTGTTATTGGGAATAAAATTCTGTCACAAGAGATCCTTGATAATTGATTTTTTTATGATTTTCAAGAATTTGCATATCACCTATGCTGTCCCCAGATGGCGGTGGTGGCATGTCGTCAATTGATGACAGTATTAGCCAACGGTAGCATGTTGTCGATTTTGTATTGTGGACGTTAAATAAAAGTAACGTAGAAAAACTTTTTAGTATTTTTATTATTCAAAATACAAATTTACTTATGAAAATTTATAAAACAATTCTTATCTTTTGTTAAACACAGATGTACAAGGCACTTACTACATTTAATTCTTGATGTACCTTTGTAACCCACATTTTTACAGCGTGAAGATGATTTTGAATTTTCATGGATAGGCCAATGACCTACGTTGTCTCGTCTAACTTCTAGTATTGGACGTACTTCAAATGTTGGTCTCGATATTGTTGGTTGTACTGGCTCATTCCGAACATTCGTAGGGGGGTCGTCCTCTTTGTGCTTTAGGTGTTGTATCAACTACAATAAGAGCTTCTGCGACATATGATCTTAAGTTAAATAAATCTAGTATATCCTTTTTTGGTATGTTTAGTTGTTGAGCTTGTTGTCTGTATTCTAGCCATGATAAAGTACATGCAAGATCAATTGCGTGTGTGAACATTCAAAGTGTCCACTTCTTGGACCTAATAAATGTTAGATATGTTTGAATCAGAAAGTCAAGTTTGTCGACTCCTCCCATACTAGAAATGTATAATTTGACTGATTCGGGGCGTGACACATAAACATATTGATCTTTTTCACCAATTCCTACAAAGGTAGATGCTATGTGCATTGGTGTGTTGTCAAACTATTTTACAACTACGCTTCCATCTTTACTGATCACTTCTTGTACAGACCCTCGTCCTTGTTTTGCCATTTCCTTGAGAGTTATGAAGGGAGGTTTTGCAAATCTGTCCAAACGTGCTGTAGATGTGCAATATATTGCTTTATTGCGTAAATAAATAAATAAATACTAATTTTGATAAAAGCAAAATTACAAAACGCACAATACTCTCTGTTATTTCACAGATTTTCCATCCTCTTGGTTTAATCGGACCTGCCTTAATAAAGGCCAAGTTAATTATGCAACAGCTATGGAAGCTAAACTTAGATTGGGATACTTAGGTTCCCCCAGATATCAAAAATATTTGGTTAATATTCTATTCTCAACTTGATTATTTGAATGATATTCGATAAAGCATACGGCGCGTGTGTTTATATAAAATCAATATCGGAAGATAAAACGATTGTTAAACTTTTAACTGCCAAATCAGGTGTTGCTCCGTTAAGTTTATCTTTGCCACGATTGGAACTGTTAGCTGCAACTTTGCTAGTTGAATTAATGCATAAAATAAAAAGCACGATCGATGTAATCATTTCTAATACCTTTTATTTTACCGATTCAACAATTGTTCTTTCCTGGATAGGGATAGAACCTTGCAGACTCAAGGCATTTGTTGCAAACAGAGTCGCAAGAATATGATAATCCAGCAGATATCTCCCGTGGTTTAAACCCTGAAGAATTAGTAGATAACAAAAAATGGTTCAATGGTCCAGAATTCATTTATCAAAAAATTCATCCTAATTTTAAAGATAATTTCAACATAGATATTGAAAATTTACCCGAAATGAAATCTTTAGCTAACCTGTAATGATAAATTTGAATCTGAAAATGAATTTAATTTGTTTGAAAGGGTTTCCTCTTTTTCAAAGTTAGTCAGAGTAACCGCATATATATTAAGATTTAGGAATCGTTGCTTAAATAAACCTCATAAAGAAACATTAACTTGTGAAGAACTTTGTATTGCCGAACAAAGGTTGATCAATTTGGCGCAATCACAATATTTTAAACAAGAAATCAGCGAAATTAAAAGGTTCAATGTTTTTTTTTATTTGGTACAAACATGTCCGCATCAACTACTAAGAGTTATTAGCAGGAGGACTTACACAAGTAGTATGTGATGTATTTGTGTTATAGAATAATTTTTAAATTTTCTTATACAAATTAATGTCTGAGATATTTAATTAAAGCACTTGTGTTTTTGGTGAGCACATCCTTGAATACCGCACTTAATTTATTCTGTCTTCTATATCTAGAATATTCAGGACACTCTGAGACGATATGTTTTACAGTAAGAGAAACATGGCAATGTATACATTCTGGTTCTTTGTTGAGGAGATATTGATGTGTAAGGAGTGTATGACCTATTCGCAGTCGGGTTAAGACAACTTGGTTTCTTCGTTTTTCTGGTATTGATAGAACTAAATCGACTTGTGGCTTAACTTCTTTCAGTTTGGATGTCGTATGATTCCATATTACTTGCCAAGAATTAAGTATATGTTTTTTGATTGGATTTGTATGGTCAGTGTAGGGAATTTTTTGAATGTAAGGTGCTTCTTGTTTAGATGTTGTAGCTACTGCTAATTGATCGACTTGTTCGTTTCCTTTTATACCAGAGTGAGGTGGAACCCACAGAAATGAGACATTCTTTTGGCTAAGACGTATGATTTCCATTTCACTTTTGATTCGTACGAGAATAGGATGTGAAGGGTAAAGTTGTTTTAAGCCAAGTAACGCACTCAGTGAATCTGTTATGATGAGAAACTTGGTTGCTGTAGAGTCTTTGCACATTTTTATGGCTTCCAGAATTGCAGTGGTTTCTGCCGTGAATATACTACATTGATTCGGTAGTCGGATGGCAGATTTGTTATTTTCGCAGATGTAAGCTGCTGCAATTCCATTGTGATTTTTTTAAGCATCTGTATTGATTTGCAGGGTTTGGGGGTATTTTGATATAATTTCCTTGGAGAGGTTTTGTAGGAGACAGGGGTTAGTTGAATTTTTTGGATTTTGAGTGAGGGACGTATTAACATCTGGCTTCTGAGACATCTAGGGGGGCAAGTTAGAGTTTTGTTGGAGCGATAATTTAAATTGTTCAAATTCGTAGTTAGTTCGTCTCACTCTCCCTCTAAAAGGGAGATTTTTAGTTGGCTTGGAGTCGTATATTTCGTCGGGAGGGGGGTTTGTTGGGAAAATGATTTGGAATGCATTATTGTTGGGATAAGCAGAAATTTTTGCGGTATAGTTTAAGGAAAGGAATTGTCGACGTAAGTACAGTGGAAGTTCGTTTGCAATGACTAGGAGACTGCTGGTTGGGCTGGTTCTGAAAGCGCCCAATACACATCTCACTGAGGTAGTTTGAATGACATCTAATTTTTTTAATAATGTTTTTTTAGCAGTATCATAGCAAATGGAACCGTAATCTAATTTACTTCTTATCAGTGATTTGTATAGGTTCAATAGGGTGATTGCACTAGCTCCCCATGTTCGGTTTGATAGAATTTTTAATAGATTTATTCGGGATTGGCATGACTGTTGAAGGACTTTTATGTTTGTTTTCCATTTGAGAGAACAATCTAAAGTAAGACCAAGAAAATTCACTTCTTCTACCCGCGTTAGTGGAGTTCTATATAAAAACAGATTAAAATTATAGTTGTCTTTTCGTCTGTCAAAAATCATGTAGTGTGTCTTTTCGCTTGAAAATTGGAATCCTGTTTTTTGAGACCGGTTTTCGATTTGATGGAGGCAATTTTGAAGTAAAGTGGAGGCGAACTTTGTGCTTCTACTTCTTGTATAAATGATGAGGTCATCTGCATAAAGGCAAATTTTGATGGGAGGTTTTATCATTTCGGCTATGCTGTTAATTGCAGTGAGAAAAAGTGTGGGACTCAAAATAGATCCTTGAGGAATGCCTTTTTTGAGAGGTCTTGTAGTTGAGATGTGGCCATTTGATCTGACTTGCATAGTTCTGTTGTTGAGAAAATTATTTATGAACGCTAGCATGTTTCCTTGTACTTCCCATGTCTGCAGTGTTTTTAAAATATTGTATTTCCAGGTTGTATCAAAAGCCTTATTTAAATTGAAGAATATAGCGATTAGTTTTTGGTCATTCAAAAATGCATTATGTACTTCACTTTCAAAAGATATTAGATTATCAATTGTCGATCTGCACTTTCGGAAGCCACTTTGATAGTGTGTTAAAAAATTTTTGTTTTCAAGATGCCATGCTAGTCTGTTCTTTAGGATTTTCTCTAGAATTTTACACATACTGCAGGTTAGGGATATCGGTCTATATGAGGCTGGGTCGTCTTTTGGTTTGTTAAATTTACATATGGGGATAACTGTTGCATTTGTCCAAGTTTTTGGAAACTGATGTTTTAAAAACATAGTGTTGAATAGATCTAGGAGTATTAACTTTGTATTAAAAGGAAGATTTTGCAGAAATATTGAGGGAATGTCATCTGGTCCAGGGGCAGAGTTTTTGGTGTTTTCCAGAGAAAATTCAAGTTCCTGCAGTGTTTTTAGATGAGAGTCGGAGTCATTAATTTGGATTTCGGAGGTTTCAATCAATTCCTTGTATTGTATAAAGGATTGGTCCAAGCTTCGATCACTGGAATTATGTTGGAAAACATCTGCTATAGCCTCACATACAACTTTTTTATCGGATATCAGCTGATTATTATGGGATAAAGTGTTTATGTGGAGGAAAGAATTTTGTCCTCTTATTTTTCGAATTTTATTCCATATCGAGTCCAGTGGGGTGGAGGGATTTATGGAGGAAATGTAGTTGCACCAGCTTTCTTTTTTACTTTTTTTTAATTAGGAAACGGGTTTTGGCATTGAGTTTTTTGAATTCAAGGCGATTTTCATCATTTTTATGTCTTTTGCACACATTGTAGGTGTGTTTGCTTGAACTTAGAGCTTGTGCAATCTCCTCATTCCACCAAGGGACTGGTTGTCTTTTGCACATTTTAGTTTTTCCTATACTGGTCTTTGCAGCTGATATGATGATGTTGTTCAGCTTCATGATATTTTCATTGATATTTCCTTCAAGTGTGAAATTGGCGACTTTGTTTTCTATTTCCTTCCTAAATAGTTCCCAGTTTGCGGATTGTAGTTTCCAGTGCTGATATATAGGATGTGAAGGAGGTTCATTTTCATTCCATTGTATGGATATGGGGAAGTGGTCACTGTTATATAGATGGTTGAGGGTATCCCACTGAAGATCGGGTGCCAGAGATTGACTGCAAAGGGAGAGGTCGATAGCAGATACTGTGCCATTGTATGAATTGAATCTTGTAGGTTTCCCTGTATTCATTAGGATTAGGCTACAACTATTGATGGTTTTGAGAAGTTGATTTCCACATTTGTCAGTTTTATAGCTGCCCAATGCTGCATTGTGGCAATTTAGGTCTCCTACCATTATTTTGGGCGATGGAATTTGCTCAATCAACTTGTTTAACTCATTTATATCAAGTTCATTTGGGTGAGGTAAATATACGTTACATATATGTATTTTCTTTCGAAAAATTATAGATAATATGATAACTTCAAGATTTGTGTTTATTGGAATTGCATTTGCTTGAATATTCTGTTTTATAAAAATTGCTACTCCGCCACTGGCTTGTTGTGCTTCCGATCGGTTTTTGAGGAAGCATTGATAATTTTTCAAATTTATTGGTTGTTGTTTGAAGTGAGTTTCTTCTAGGCATATTATCGCTGGTGATTGTTTATTAATTAATAGTTTTAAGGATTCAATTTGAGTATAGTAACCATTGAGCTTCCATTGAAGTAAGAACGTATTATTCATTATATTAATTCTCTTGTGAAAGAGGTTCGCTCTCAGATTCTTCAGTGGTGGAGAGGCTGGAGAGACTTAACTTTTTCTTAAGTCTTGTAATGTTATTTTTTATGCCCTTTGTCGTACTATGTTTATATATGAAATTAAATTTTTTTTTTAATTCGGAGTCTTCGTTGGAATACTGCTGTGCTATCTCCTTTGGATGTTTGGAGTTGATTGAATTTTCCAGAAAGTCACATATTTGGGTGAAGTTTAAGATGAACGGTGGGGTTCTATCTTCAATTTGTTCTTTTATAGGGATTAGTATATCTTCTATATCTTTCGAAGACATTTTCGCTCTTTTTCTTTGTTTCGAGGGTTTTAGTGGAGTAACAAAAGTGGAGTTGGGTGAATTTTCCTGAATATCTGGAGACGTGGAAATTTGTCTTTTTGTTGTTTGTGTATTAACTTCTGATGGATGATTTGGTGAAGTGGGTTTGGATGTTTGTATTATGTCTATTGTAGAAGAGCTTGAGGATTGAAAGATTGAGGTGCTTGGTAGTGGAGGGTGAGATATTTGGGTAGTTTTTGCTGTTGGAAAGGTTGTGGAAGAGGGGATATGAATTGACGGTAATGTTACTGGGGAGGATGAAGTATTTGATGGTATAGTGGTGATGAAAATTTCTGTTGACGATGATGTTAAGTTAGAATTTTTTTCTGTGGTTGGGTTAGATTGTATTTCTTTGACTTCCATGTGTTCAGGAGGGTCTTGTTGAGCCAGGTGAGTTGGGCAGTCGGATTCTTGATGGCTGATTGTTTTGCATTTTTGGCAATTAGAGCCATCAATATATAGGTATAATCGATAAGTGGTATTGTCATGGGAGATGTTGAAAGAGTCTGGTATGTTTGCGTGTTGGAGTGGTTTGATGTAAATTTGTCTTCTAAAGCTGAGTACGTGGCTGTATTCAGATTCTGGCATACCAATTTTCAAGAAGGTAATTTTAGATACTGCAGATATCCCCATTTTTCTCAGTTCTTCTTCCAAAAGAGAGTTAGGAATTGTTGGGCAAATGTTAGATATAACCAATCTTTGAGCTGGAGATATTAATCTTCTTATTTCTACTTGAGCTCCATTAACTTTGATTGTGTTGTGGGTACTAAGAAAATTATCTACAATATTTTTTGAGGAAAGATAGATGCAAATTCGGTAATTAGCAATTCTTGAAACAAACAATACGTTTTTGGGTTGTATGAGGGATCCTATAGCTATTATGTAGTCGTGTATCTTTACTCCATCCATTGCTGAGAAAACTACAGCTTGATCTTTTGTTGGATATTTGTACGTATTTACTATACTTGAGTAGGTGGTAGTTGTCATGTTTTTATTGGAGAAATTATCTCCTGGTGGATTTGTCTCGTTCATTTTTCACATTATTTGAAATATATCTGAATCCGACACTGTTGTGTGGATTCAGGTTACTAATTATTGGTGTAACCTTACTATCGGTATTTCAGCTTTTTTAGATTAATTAGAAATAAAGAGTCTACTCCTCTTCTCATCACACGAGACAAACACCTAACTACACCTTCCAACTATATAGTGTTCCAACCAAATTCGACCAGATATGGAGGATTTATCACCATCTAAGCGACATAAAGTTGGCCCATTGTCGCTGAACGAAAAAAATCTGATATTAAATTGCTATTCCTCGTTGAAGAACGAAGAAATTAGAAGAAAAATCGTGAATTTGACAGGAAGTGTTGATGAAACTGTGGAGATTACTGCAACAATGATGGGTGTTTCAAAAACAACAATTTATAATTTAATGAAGGAGAAAAAAAATGGAAACATCACAGCCCCAGCAAAGTCCCCAGGCCGACCCAAACTTGAAATGGATGACGATTTGAAGAATGGAATAAGGCGTAAGGTGCATGCTTTTTCCTTTAGAAAAGAGATCCCAACTCTGTCCAAAATTATGGCTTCGGTTCAAGAAGATTTAGATTTTCCGAAAATGTCTCGAAGTACATTATGGAAAATTTTGAAGGAACTTGGATTTGAATATAAAAAAAAATTATCGGAACGCAATGTTGATTGATAGAGACGACATTGTCATTTGGAGGAGGAGTTATTTGCGCAATATTCGGAAAGCAAGACTACATCAAAAACGAATTTATTATTTGGATGAGACTTGGTTAAATGAAGGTCATACTGTTTCAATGTTTTGGCAAGCTCTTGAAGGGTGGTCAACAGGCTTCAATCCACCAGCAGGAAAAGGACGTCGACTCATCATTACTCATATCGGAAGTGCCGAAGGTTTTGTTAAAGGTGGATTGTTGTGCTTTGAGTCGAAGCAAACCGGAGATTATCATGAAGATATGGATGGAGACGTTTTCGAAGAATATTTCTCACAAATGTTAGATCTAATTCCAACGGGCTGTCATTGTTATGGATAACGCAAGTTATCACTCCAGGTTAGTGGAGAAATTACCTTCAACTGCATGGCGTAAACAAGATATCCACGATTGGCTAACCTCGAAAAATATTGAATGCCCAGATAACCCGCTGAAAAATGAGGTCTTGCAACTGGCCAATTCACATAAACACAAATATGGTAGATACGTTGTAGATCAAATGGCATCAGCGCGTGGTATAACGGTGCTGAGGCTTCCTCCTTATCACTGTCAACTCAATCCCATAGAATTAATATGGGCCCAAGTGAAAGGGGAAGTTTCAAGAAAGAATACGACATTCAAAATGAGTGACGTAAAAGTTTTATTCGAAGACGCGTTAGGTAACGTAACCAAAGAAAACTGGAAGAAATGTGTTGAACACGTGATACAAGAAGAACTAAATATGTGGGAAATGGATCATATAAGTGAACACATGATTGAACCATTTATAATCAATGGTAATAATGGAAGCTCAACAGAATCGTCTGATTCTGATATATAGACTAGTTTTTGTGTTAGTTATTACTATTATTTGTTAGACTTTTTTTTATAAATATTACATTAATTCGTACTTTATTCCTGCATTTTTCTTTTTTCCTCTCCTATTGTAAAGTTGATACCTACTGCAAAAAAATTTGCTATTTTTTATATAATATTTTATGTTTATTGTTTATTCATAGGAACACAAAAAAATGTGTTTTTATTGAATCGATATTGTGAACTCTTTTGAATAGTTTTCGTAATTATAATTTCATAGTGCCTTCATATTCATATACCAAGTTTGTTTTGTCCTGATTGCACGCCTCTGAGGGTTAAATTGTTTATTTGTTCATTCAAATACAATAGAGCGACCCTTTCAATACAATAGGCGACCCAACCGAATACAGAGTTACGGGGTGTCTACCTGAAATTCGTAACAAATGAGAAATTTTAGTACAAAATTAGATAAACTTCGGAGATATTTTATTATACACCCTGTATCGGTTTTGCATACCTAATGAGCTTTTATTACTCCATGCCTTTTAAAAACTGAGTATAATTGGTTTTTAACTGTTTATTTTATTTAACGTTTCGGAGCGCACAACTGTACAGAACAAAGGTTCGACACCGAATCCAGGTTCAATGTTATTAAATCTAAACAGAGTAAAATTACAAACTGAAACCCGTTTTTAAACAAACAAAATATTTTAAGAGTTGGAGGCAGATTGTCTAGGTCTGAATTGGCATTCAACCAACAGGTCTGAATTGACATTCAACCAACAACATCTTATTATTTTGCCAAGTAAATGCCAACTTACTTACTTAATAATTTCCGATTTTCATATTAAATACTTACATGCTGGTATTCAAAATTTGTTATCAATCATAAGATTGACATATTGGCCAGTGAACGGAAAAAATGCTGTAAAGCATGTTGTAAAATCCTGTATAAGGTGTTATAAAGCTAATCCTAAACCATGCAAGTTTTTGATGGGAGACTTACCAAATTCTAGAGTGACTCCTAGTCGACCCTTTAGTAATTGTGGCATTGACTATGCCGGACCTATTTTTATAAAGGATGGTAGTTTGAGACGTAGCAAATTGATAAAAACGTATAGGGAACATACGTTTTACCGTCAATGTGTTAGAAAGAGATAAAATACATATAAATTCAGCGTATCATTCTTTTTCGCTAACAGGATATCATAAAGTGAAAAACGTGCAATAACTGTATTTCTAATGGGATGTCTGGCAGGCACCGCCTTCGAGAAGCGTGCAGTTTTAAATAAACAAATTAGAAATGCATTCAGGCTATTACTAGTCACTTTACCACAGCAAAATGTTGTATAAACAACTCATTATGTTAAAGATCGCAATGAAAGAAGTTAATGTTAGAAATACAGATGTGTAATGTGAACAGTTTAGTTTATTAATTGAGAAATAATAAGATTGTACTATACTGATAGCTTAATGCAATGAACAATAAAAAAATCAACATTACTTTCGTTTATCCCTTCATGATTAATTTACAAAGAAATAATGCAGTAGTAATAATCTAATTCACTATATTAGTTCGGTTAGTATTGGAATAAATAACATAACATGCGAAATAAAATTTGTATTAATAATAATATGTGTTTCCAAATATCTCAATTCTCATTTTTCGCTAACAGGATCTCATAAGTGGAAAACCCACAGCGCCGGGCTCTTACTATTTGTAGCTTCTAACAGTATTGCCAATTTTCATTGTATATTTATATTAATTGTAAAATGCATTGTTCTAACACGAGAATAAGTTACAAGAAGATTTTAATTATGATAATTCAAGAGATTGTAACAGATCAAGATATAATTAATTCCATCTATTCGTTAAATATTTTATTGTAATGCTGGAAATTATTCTAGTTTTCAGTCTGAAAGCGGTTAAAACCTTTACTTTTTTTCAGATTTGGCAACGTGAAATTGGTCTCGAAACATCTGCTGTGTTTCGAATGTGTTAGTAAAAAAAATTGGTATCTTTATCGTTTGCAAATGAGAACGAATTCTCTGTGTAAACACACACACAGTACAAATTAAAAAAAAACGAAAATATAAATAAAAACGAATTCTATGAAAATGCCTACAATTTTTAAATAAAAGTAATATATGTAATAAATTAATTTTTTTTTTATTTATTATATCACTTTTCTTAGCAATCAAAACAAACAGTTCTATAGGCTAATTTGTTGGCTCGGGAACAGTGTGTTCCTATTGGCGTGGTGAGGTCTTCTCCAGTGAGGCTACCCCTTTAATCATTTTTCAGATCGGCTGGCCAGTTTCTTTTGAGTCTTCTGTCAATTTGCGGTTCTATTAGGGGATGTAGTAGAGGGTTGCTGTGCGATTCTAGTCTTTTGTGGTGCTTATTACTTTGTTCTGTAATTACATCCTGTATAAATGGTATTCTTAGGTCTTCGTGGAGTGTTAGATTTGACACGTACCAGGGTGCGTCAGTTATCATACGTAATATTTTAGACTGGCTTCTTTGGATTATGGTTATGTTCGACTTGCTCGAACATCCCCAGAGTTGTATACCGTAAGTCCAGATTGGTTTGATGACAGCTTTGTACACGAGGATTTTGTTCTCTAGGCTCAATTTCGATTTTCTGCCTATTAGCCAGTGTAGGTCTTTTATTCTTAGGTCAATTTGTTTCCGCTTCTTGAGTATGTGTTCTTTCCAGTTGAGTTTTGAGTCGAGGTGCACTCCTAGATATTTGGTGCTAGGGGATTGTGTAAGTTGGATGTTATTAAGTATCACTGGAGGGCACTGTTCTTTTCTCAACGTGAAGGTCACTTGGACTGACTTTGTTTCATTCGTTTTGATCCGCCACTTATGTAACCAAGTTTGAATGTTATTTAGTTGTGCCTGAAGAATCGAAGACGCTGTAGCTGGGTTTTCGTGGGCTGCAAGGACGGCGGTATCGTCTGCAAAAGTTCCAGTGAATGTTTCATTGTTGGTTGGTAGATCTGCTGTATGTAGTACATACAACAGCGGTCCAAGAACACTGCCCTGCGGTACCCCGGATTTAATTGGAAAATTATTGGAAAGACTTTCATTCATTCTCGTTCGAAATTCTCTGTCGCTTAGGTAGGATCTCAATAATTTCAGGTAGGTGATGGGAAGATATTTCTTTATTTTGAATACCAGACCTGTGTGCCAAACCTTGTCAAAGGCTTGACTAATATCCAAGAAGGCAGCTGTACAATACTGCTTGTTTTCCATTGCTGTATTTATGTTATGAACTATTCTATGAACCTGCTGGACTGTGGAGTGCTCTTTCCGAAAACCAAATTGGTGGTGAGGAATCCATTCTTCTGTTTCCGGATCTGAATTGATTCTTTGTAGCAGCAGTCTTTCAAGTATTTTTGATACCATTGGTAGCAAGCTTATTGGCCTGTATGAGGTTACTTCGTTTGGATTTTTGCCCTCTTTTGGGATTAAGATTATTTCAGCTGTTTTAAATAGCTTGGGCCAGTAGTTTAAGCGTAAGATGGCATTGAAGATAAGAGTAACGAGTATGATTCCTTTCTCTGGTAGTTCCTTTATCATCCTAGGAGTTATTTTGTCGAGTCCAGAGGCTTTTCGATTGTTTAAGTATTGGATTTCTTTTTGGACTTCATCTTTGGTTAGTGGTTTAATTGGTGGGATGTTTTCTGGAATGTTGATTAGGTTGCTTTCAATTTCAATATCTGGTGCGTCACTGTAGGGTGTAAATACTTGAGCTAGATGCTCAGCAAATAGCGCCGTTTTTTCATCGTCATTTCTGGCCCACTGTAGATTAGTTCCCTGCTCTTTTCTAATTGGGGGTACCTGGGTTTTAGGTTTTTTGGAATTTTTTATTGGTTTCCATATTGAGTTGTCTTGCCGGTTTAGATTCGTTATATAATATGTAAATGATCTTTCTTGTTCCTCTTTGAGTTTAGATTTTAATTGGTTACTTAGTCTATTCAGTGTGGTCTTGTCCGATGGGGCATGGCTACGATGCCATTTTGCTTTTGCCTTCCTTTTTTGGGCTACTAGCTCTTTAATTTCCGCTGGGATGTAGTGAACTTTATTACCTGTATTAGTTGCAGGGGTGGCATTTTGTGCGGCCTCTTTGAGCATATAGTTTAAAGATGTTAGTGTTCCATCTATTTCGTCTGATGTTTTGAGACTTACTTGGAGGCTGATATCCTCTTCTAGTTTGGCTCGGTATTTTTCCCAGTTAGTTCTACTGTTATGTAACCTTGGTGTTATCGTTTTGTAAACTATGAAACTACTGATTGTTGCTATAATCGGAGAGTGGTCTGATGAGAGGTCATAGTTTGGCATGACGTCCATGTAAGCAGGGGAAATACCATTGGTAATAAATAGGTCCAGGTCAGGTGTCTTATTTGGATCTGTTGGCCAATAAGTAGGGGTGCCAGTTGCCAGGGGGTGGTAGTTGTTTTCATGTATTAAGTTTACTAATTCTCTGCCTTTAGTAGTTGTGATACGAGATCCAAATAAGATATGTTTGCTGTTGAAGTCTCCCCCCGCAACGAATTTGTGGCCTAGAGTATCAAAGAAATTCCTGTAGTCTTCCTTCTTCAAGTTGTAACGAGGAGGACAGTAGACTGCTGCAACTGTTAGCTCATATGACCTCATACTAACTTTTATAACTGTGGCTTGTAAACTATTTTGGGCGTATTTTGGTAGTTCAACATGTTTTATGGTGTTTTTTATCAAGATGGCCGATCCAGCATGGGCTGTATTGTCTGGGTGGTTTGATGAATAAGTTGTGTATTGAGGTATCCTGAAGTGAGTTCGACTTGTGAAGTGGCTTTCACTTATTAATAGAATGTCTATGTCATTGTGATGAAGAAATAACTCTACCTCGTTTTTATGTTGTGGAAGCCCATTGGCATTCCACTCTGCGATTTTAATGAAACTATTGAATTTTGGATACAAGCGTTGATAGCATGTTTAGAACCATACTGTTTTGTTGTAGTAGTTGTTGAAACATGTTTTTAAATTCCTCAAGAAATTTGTTCATTATGTCATTAATATTAAAATTTGTCTGTTGTTCACTATCATTTCTTACTACGTTGGCATAGCTATTCTGTGGATGTATAGGATAGTGGTTTTGGGGCACTGGTTTCGTTGTATGCAGAATAGGTCTAGTTGTAGTGTTATTTGCATTTTTTTGTATATTCATACGATTGTTGTCATTGTTTGGTTTAAATAGACTATGGTAGAATGCACATCCCTTATAGTTGGCTGGGTGGGCACCATCACATAGAGCACATCTAGCAGGGGTATCTTTACTTTTTTTGCAGGCTGTCGTATTATGTGCTCCACCACATTTGACACACGCAAATGGTCTGTTGCAGTATGACCTTGAGTGTCCGTACTGCTGGCATCTCATGCATTGTGTAATACCCTTTGTTGTTTTGGGCGGTTCTATTTGAATAGCTCTGTTTTGTAGATTTGACAGCTTGTAGATATCTCTGTTGTTGTCTGCTGGTTCTAGATCGACGAAAAAGATATTCAGCGGTTCTTTTGTTATTCGGCTCTTACAATTCATTACATTTCTCACCTTGTGTCCATTTTTGGTTAATTCTGATTTTATTTCTTCTATGTCCGTAGTATGATGTAATTGTTTAATGACAATTCTATAGGCACGCTCTTCTTTAGGTTGGTAAATATGGTGTATTACGTCGTTGTCCCTCATGTGTTTTATTACCTTCGTATATGTATCTGGTGTGTCACAACATATCTTTACAGTATTGTCGGCTAGGGATTTTGTGGTGTATTGTGTGCTTTCTGCTATTGTGCCCAGTTGTTCTATCATCTCCCCGTAGTTAATTACTCCGTATACGTATATTGGAAGTGGTTTTGGTGTTTTATTTTCATTTTCGTTGATTTTTGTGGCGTCTACTATCTCTTCCTGTGTTAAGGGGCTAAACTTGTTATTTGTTACTGCCTCTTGTGGTCTATTTGTTGCACTAATTTTTCTTCTCTTTGTGTTTTTAACTACTTGCCAATTATTTTTGTCGTAACCTGCGAATTCTTCTTCACTAGTTGATGACATTCTACAGTAGTTTTGGCTATGTGATGCTTGCTGTGGAGGGGATGGTTGGCTGACAGTATACTGGGGTTGTTGAATATGTCCATGCAATATTGGTTGAGGGTGAGTTTGAATTTGATGATATTGCGGTATTTGTGTATTGAAAGGTGGGACACCCTGTACAGTACTTCCATTGTTTTGAGGCATCATTTGTTGGCTATAATTAAATGCCGGCCCATTAAAAGCTGGTAATGTGTTCATTTTTTTTTGTCTCTTTTATTTACTAATGAGTTGTCCAATTTTTATCATTAGCTGATAAGAAATTAATTTTGTTTTGTGATTCACTTTTTTTTGTCGAAGCACTATTGATAACCGGAGCGATACACGTCTTTATGCTACGAAATTCAAATGAATACTCAAATTAAAAAATAAAACTTAATTCTTCAATGAGCTTAAATCAAATGTTCGATAAACCAGTAACCGAGACGGTTATAAAATTCTTGACGAACACGTATGAGCATTTCAGGTGTTATTTGCATACAAATTCGTAAAATTTGTTCCCTTAGTTCATTTAGAGAAGTGGCTCTGTTTTCTTGGAACCCATAAATTCTCGATTTTATATAACCCCAGAAAAAGAAATCGTTGGGAGCCAGATCTGGAGATCTCGCAGGCCATCTTATGTTACCATTCTTGGAGATTACCCGATTGGGAAATTGTGTATTTAAAAAATTTATTGCTAGTCGATAATTATGTGATGCACAACCATCATGTTGGTACCAGATATCATTGAAGTTGACACCTAATTGTAGAAGGGCAGGAGTAATTTGATTTTCCAGCATGTCCAAATATTTTTGTCCGGTTAAATTGCCGTCAATAAAAAATGGTCCAATTAAATGTTCACCTAATATTCCAGCCCAAACATTTAACTTTTAGGGATATTGAGTTCTATTATTGTAATGTTTGTGTAGATTTGTCCTTGACCAATATCGAATAACGGATGAATTATGTGCACCGTGTATGGAAAAAGTCGATTCATCTGTGAACAAAATATTTTTCGAAAAGTTTGCGTCCAATTGTATTCTTTCCATAACTATTTCACAAAATTCCATTCTACGAAATTGATCGCCTGGAAAAATTTCATGGCTCTTTTTCAGTTTGAAACTACGATAACAATTTTTTTTTAATACAGTCCGAATCATTTTCGGATCAACATCCAAATCCTTTGCCAAATGAGTGGACGATTGTAGGGGATTATTTTCCACACTGGCACAAATTACAATATCTCTTCTTTTTCGGGTTGGGTTTGACGATTTTGTGTACGCGGTCCATGTTCAGTAGGATTGACACATCCATGCTCTTCAAAATTTTTTATAACCGTTCTCACTTGTTTGTTGCTAATTGGTTGGGCATTTTCGAATGCCACAATAAACAAATTTTCTGCTATTTCTCGGTATGAATGACCCTGGTAGTACCATTTTACAATTTGCACTTTATGGTGTACTTGCATACTCATTTTAATAAGATTTGCAAAAGATCGTTATTCAGTCGCAAACAAACGCTTAGTGAAGTACCCAGATTGTACAGTTAAACATCTTCAAGAGGCGCACGCGCGATTCGTATTCGTCTGGTATAATAATCTACGCTGGCTTTTAATTCTCTGTCTCATGATTGTCCTTCTCTAACACACTGGTAACGCCTTGTGACCATTATAATTTCCCTTTGGCCGTGAGAGGTTATCGTTTTACGTTGAAATTAAATGTGACCGATTTCTCTCACAAATAAGAAGGAAATTTTTAAGGGCACTACAATCTAACGTGTGGATTGAAAATGAAGACAGATAAAAATAGAATAATTAGAGATGCAAACGGAATCGTTTTATCAGGAGCGTAGGAGATATTTTTAAAACCAGAAGACAGTTGAACAAATATTAGCATACGACATTTTATGATATCCTGTTAAAGAAAATGGTGATACACTGAATACACTTGTTTTATGACAACATATTGTCGCTTTTGGACTCTGTAGTATTGTTGCCATAGATTATTCCTTATGATGTTAATGAAAATTATTATGCTTATATTCATTAATTGTACCCTCAATATCGACGAATGTAATTTTTGTAGCTATCTTCCAGTGATTTTTTAGTGGTATTTATTTCAAATACCTACTAGGTAGGTTTTAATTTATTGTTCAAATCATATTAGCGTGTAATACCCGAACTGATATAGTGAATCAGTTTATTACTACTGAATTATTTCTTTGTAAATTAATCATGAATGGATAAACGAAAGTAATGTTGATTTTTTAATTGTTCATTGCATTAAGCTATAGTATAGTACAAGCTTATTATTTCTCAATTAATAAACTAAACTGTTCACATTACACATCTGTATTTCTAACATTAACTTCTTTCATTGCGATCTTTAACATAATGAGTTGTTTATACAACATTTTGCTGCGGTAAAGTGACTAGTAATAGTCTGAATGCATTTCTAATTTGTTTATTTAAAACTGCACGCTTCTCGAAGGCGGTTCCTGCCAGACATCCCATTAGACATACAGTAATTGCACGTTTTCCACTTTATGATATCCTGTTAGCGAAAACGAATGATCACTGAATTTATATGTATATTGTCTCTTTCTAACACATTGAAGGTAAAACGTATGTTCCCTCGTAATGTTCCCAACACTGTATATGTATGTTTTGCCACTCGGGCAATTCACATCGAATTAGCAACTGATTTAACAACTTCAAGTTTTTTAAACGTATTAAAAAGATTTTGTTCGGGAAGGGGTAAACCTTCAAACATTTATTCGGATAACGGATTGAACTTTGTTGGAGCTAACAACCATTTTATAGAATTATACAATCTCATTAATGACTCGAAACATAATGAAACAATATCTAAATTTATGCAAGAGTGTAGAATAAAATGGCACTTCTGTCCTGCGCGATCACCTCATATGGGGGGTCTTTGGGAAGCAGCCGTAAAATCTACCAAAGTTTCATTTAAAGCGTGTATTGACCGAATCGTCTTTGACCTTTGAGGAAATGTATACCTTAGTTGTACAAATCGAGGCATGTTTGAACTCAAGGCCTTTAACACCTTTATCAACTGATCCCAATGACTTTCTTTCCCTAACTACTGCGCATTTTTTAATCGGCAATTGGCGAGTCCTCCCGAAGAAGACGTCAGAGATGTCAAGATTACCAGGTTAGATCGCTACCATCGATTGCAGCAATAAAAAAAACAATTTTGGCAACGCTGGTCCAGGGACTACTTGACGGATATGCAAACTCGTTCCAAATGGCAGCAGAATAGCGAAAACTATTTGAAAGTGGGTTCCCTGGTAGTGCTAATAGAAGACAATACACCACCTTTAAAGTGGCCAATGGCAAGGGTGCGAACAATATAGTGAGAGTGGTGTCCGTGAAATTGCCAAATAGCAACATCGTGAAACGATCTATAAACAAACTGCGTTTTTTGCCAATAGAAGTCGAGTGCTCAATTAAATTGCAAATAAACTTCCGGCTATTGAAAAGGGGCTTTTCAAGGCGGGCGGCATGTTGAGCTTTATGAACTTTTAAATAAATTTGGCTACGCCGCCTTAAAACTAAAAGAGAAGGGCCTGATATCAAGAAGCGAGGGAACGAGCCGGCAGAACTGCAGCAAGCGCGAAGAGAGACAGAGCCACCGACAGACCACATGCTCTTACCATTTTAAGTTATTATATTTTTATATAGTTTAAATTAGTTAAAAATGCATGTAAAGTTTTCTTGTGTAATGATACAGTCCTCTAAGTAAAATATGTTAAACCATAAAGAGTTTAACTGGTCCTTCATCAAAACCCAACCGGGTAATTAGTTTTAAGAATACTTATAGTCTGAACATGTGATGGGCTTAGAGATTATTTTTTCATTCATTATACTGTGACTTTGTACACTTATTGAAATAAAAAAAAATGCTGTTTGATGGTGTACTATCCATCATTTAATATAAGGTTACAATGTTGTGAGGATTGAAATTACCTCCTAGTATGAAGGGTTTTGGAATATGTTCCAGAGAATGAATCATTGCTGTAAAGTTATCCGGGAGCGTGGTTAAATATATACCGAGGCTAGATGTATTTTTTTGTTTTTATAAGGTATTTCCACAGAAATACATTTGTCTTCAAAGTTTAATGAAGTTTGTATTTCATTTTATATAAAAACACATCCTTCTCTTATTAAGATGGCTGATCATCCGTAACCGTCGTTATGATCTGCCCGAACATTATTGAAGTTTTTGAAATTATTATATCTGTCAGGATGAAACCAAGTTTCGCATAAGAGTTCTAGCGAAAATCGATATTTGTCTAATAAGTACTTTAAATTTTCCTCCGATATAATCTATTAGTTTTCTTTCTTCACATTGCCGCATTCCCCACAATATATATTGAATTTGAGGACCTGCTGACTGTTTTCTGATTAGTGTTGCCTACTTGGCAGGACCAACAAATGTATTAATATATGGTCATGCGTCAATTCAGAAATCTTACAATCAGTAGCTAATCGTGTTCCGACCTAGATAGACCAGAATTTACGGTCTATATAGATTTTAAAATCCATACTATTTTTTAATACGATTGTAGAGAACAATCACTTCCTTTCCTCTCAGTCCTATCCCGATTTAGTGGTGAAACCTACATTGGAAACTGGTTGAACCAGCGTTCACCGGTAAGTTTTTTGTTAGTTTTTTAATGACCATTTTTAAGTTTGCAAAATATGTAACAAACGGGAATCGACATTGTTATTGATCATTCATATAATAATGTTACTAATCATCGATGTAACGTCCCTAATTGTCTGATAGTCTGAATCAGATTTAGCATCCAAATTTTTTATACTTTTGGTTACCCATACATCAACTTTTCAAATATTTATTAGGACATTCTCCTTCCAAGTTTTTCAAGCTGCTGATAAGCTTAAGTAGCTAATTTCTTTCCGCCTTTTATGTCTTACAAATATGTTAAAATGTCTAACATCCTCATAAATATCAATTTTATTATTGTTCTGATATCTCAAATATTTAGAGGTGAGAAAAATGAAGGTTGAAATTATGTACTCATTGCCAATAAAGTGGCATGTTAAATGAGCTCACTATATTTGAAGTGTTTGTAATTATACTAATTGATAAATAAATTGTTATTTTACACGTTGCTAGGTCCAAACAATACATTTTGGTCACTGGCAAATGGATGCCATTCACAACCCCCTCCCCACACACACACATCAATACATTTTTTATCTCTAATATGTCGTTAATAATGAGTTACAACAAAAATAAATGCTCTATACTAACTAGATCAATAATAACTGGTTTGGACATTTTTTAAGACATATCTAAGTCGCCAAACTTCATTTCTTCTTAATGAACATGTTGAATACACTTATGATAAGTATCAGCAGTGACAGCCTGTAGAGCTTTGTCAAAGTTTTTCACACCAACCATTTTAAATGCTTTATTTTTTCTTGCAACTTTATTTTACACTTTGGCTCAAATCAGATCTATTGAGTTGAACTTGTAGTGGAAACCTAAGAATTAAGATGTTAAATTCTTTCACTATTTCATCAACAATATATTGTATATATCAGTTGCCGCATGATTGATAACAATTCAGTTTGAGCGTTGTTTCTTTTTATGGAATACTAACAAATTCATTAAAACATACTTGCAACTAGCAGAAGTAGGTATGTGCTCCATTTGGAAACTCTGGTATAGACAATATAATCCATACGTATTACTGAACTATGAGTAACTTTTATTAATATGAACCAAACCCATGTTTCAAAACTACTATCCATCTAATGGTAATCAATCCATTTTTTACTCAAAACTTTAGAAACTATCTTACAATAAATCCTTCTTCACTGCCAATATGAACAATAAAGGAGGTCCAAATCCTAGATAACAGTGATTTGCATGTCAAAGTTTTGTCATTCTTCGTTTATCTAAGTTTTGTCAAAATACTAAATTTGTCTTCCTTTGTTATGAAACTGCCATATCTGTTTTACATTTAGTAGCATATGTTTGTTCGGCCTCTATGACTCTGTATATTATTTCTATTTCCAAGTATAGTTCTTTTTCAATTATTTTATGATTTCACAAGATACTTTGAAATTATACTATTTTAATTTTGACCTAGGACAACCAAGATGATCTAAATGCCCTCTTAATTGCAAGTTCCACTGTAAAACCACCAACTAGAAAAGAACCTACAGTTGCTGAAAAGAAGAAAGCAAAAATGACTAAGGAATTTCTTGCAAATTTAGCAATTTCAACACCCGAAGATCGAAAAGTTGAGAAACAAAAAAATGAAAGTATGTTTTTCTAAATTAGGTTTTAACAAAAATTTTACTTTATTTCGGATGCAAACTACAAAAAACGATAAATTGAATTTGATATTATTTTAGGGTTTGCAAAAAACTTCGTAAAAGAAAAGTGATTCATTAGTATTATAAAGTTTATAACGCCATTCCAGATCAAAGTTACATTTTTTTAAATTAAAGGTTCTGTATTTTACTTTAAATTTGAAATCCAATTCACTTCTTCATTTAAAAAATATAAAGTTATACTATGTTAAACAGGGTTTTTAAAGAGTAATAACCAATTTTCCATGAAAATTGTATTAAGTTCAGCACTC
Organism: Galeruca laticollis; assembly: GCA_963921935.1. Lineage (NCBI taxonomy): Eukaryota > Metazoa > Arthropoda > Insecta > Coleoptera > Chrysomelidae > Galeruca > Galeruca laticollis. The sequence continues at coordinate 8,352,771 of OY998180.1, read as the reverse complement.
TGTACAATTAAAAATGGCTACACGAACATAGCCATACCTTTTCAGTGTCTGTTAAAATTTATAGAAACGATTGATAGTGTTAATATTCATCAAATCAATTAATAGGTGAATCAAAACAAAATAATCAGTTTCTCGGTTTTTATCATTGCATCGCATTCTTATTCCACTACTATTAATAATATTAACATACTTTTATTGATAATTTAGTATTTTACCAATTGTGAGTTGCCATTAGTTATTTGTCAAATACTGAAGTTTACCATTATTTTTTGAGAATGTAGTGTTGTGGTACATTTATGCATTTTATATAATCTAAATTAGAGCAAGATGAATTTTAGTTGCCATAAAATTATAGTATGATATGGACATTAGGAGAATGCAATAAAAACGCATTGCTGTCAGTAAGACCTTACCATGAACGTTTTCCTGAGTCAACAACCTACTTACAATGCTATTGTCAGATGAGACCTCATCATAAAATTAAATTTTGTTGTTTTACTCAACATTATCTTATATTTGTTCAATTTTTTTTCATTTCGAAACAAAATTTTAACAGTGTTTTCCTTACAAATAACAATTCGTTTTAAATACACTCAATTAAATTGAGATATAAAAAATAAAAAAATTTCTAAATGCCGATTCATAAACTTGACGTTCCGCTCACCATTACCGTCGCCGTCTGCGCTCACTGTTCACATCCAGTTAAAATCATTGAATATGAAAGAGCTTTCAGAAATGCCGTTCGCCGTTATTCCCTTGTTTATATATACGCTACGCTCTAGTTGTCCAATGATTCAATATCATTATACTAAGGAAGTGCTGCCCTCGTACTGAACATAGAAGAAACAGCTTTTTATGAATGAACGAATGACATCGGGGGAAGAAAATATTCAACAATTTTGCCATGCCAATAATATTTCTATTGTTCTCATTAAACTGATTCACATGCTAAACGAAATGAAAATTTTTATAAAGATTTTAATTGAAAATATTAGATATGCTTATTGCAAATTTCAAACTATATAAAAAAGAACGGGGTCAGTATACACTTGGAAATTCCAAATTATGATTGATAATTGTGGAATAAGTGTATAAGTATATTTTTATTTATAATGAACTGATTTTCAATGGTATAAAATATTATTAAATTAACCACACTAAACTTCTATTGTAAAAAACTATCATTAGCTGATTATCAGAAAACTTTTCATTTTAATAAATAAAAACATAATGTGAAACAGCACAGAGCCAAACTACCATAGCTGGTGGAGTAAGCTAACCATAGGTACAAACTGAAGAATTGTTATCTAACAAATTGCATATTAAAATTATTTTCGAAAGGAACGTAACGGAGAGGTTTCAATTATCTATTATAGGAAGTTATGGAAAGGATTTGCTTGACATAAATAAATCAATATTATATATATATATATATATATATATATATATATATACAGGGATACTTTAAATATGTAGATGGCGCTATGATCAATAATTGTTTTTCGATGGCAGAATCTTTGAAATGTAGCATATCTTGTAGAAAATATATTTCATACAATTTCAAATTTTGTTCCATGAACTAATTCGGCAAATCTAACCATTTTCGTTACAATGAGTCCACGAATAGAGTTCACCATAGGAGAAAAATCGTTCTCTTAGATCCGATGTATAAGGTATTAATAAATTAATAAAACATGAAAATGTTTCAAGAGAGAAGTACCATTATTTATTCTTTAAAGCAAAACGTTTATGAAAGAAAGTTGTTAGTAATTCAAAATAAAGCCCGAATACAAAAAAAATGTTCATATCAAAATTTCAATTACTACACTTATTCTATTTAATGGTTACTACATGAAATAACTTCAAAATAGGAAAATATTTTATGGTATGAGGTGTTCGAAATTGTTGCATCATTAACACACACGTTAAATCTTCTGATCAGTTCACATCTACAGATTTGTAATAATGTGCGTTGGTTAGTATAGCTGCTACACTGGCATACATTTTATTATATATAAAGGTCGGTCATGTCCTCTATTGGTTCTTAGTAATCCATATACTTTTTAAATGGCTCACAAATAATAAAAGTCTAAAGATGTAATGTAGGGAGATCGAGCGAGCCACCTGAGTACTCCTCTGTTGCTAATCCATCTGCACGGATGTTTGTTTTTATAATAATTAGTGACACGATGTTATGATTATGTGGACCTGCACCATCTTGGTGAAACCGCCACATCGAACTGGATTGGTAAATTTTGTAACAGTCCTGGTAGATCATTTTGCAAAAAATGAAGATAACTTGCACCAGTTAAATTTTCGTTATTCCATAATTGCCTCAATTGGGACATAAACTTGAAAAGTTTTGCGATCAGGCAATGGCCTGTGTGGAAAACGTACTCCATAAAACGGACAGCTTCTGAAGCATTTTTTGATCATATTTAGTTTATCTTAATTTGCGTGAAAAACCATTATCGATAATAAAAACTTCATTGCTTGAGAAATGTTTACAAATTTTGTTTCACAGATACCTGTATTTTGTTTTTATTTAAAATATTCTTAAGACGATTTTCCTATTTCTAAGTGTTTTTTTTCTGTCAAATTTTCAAAATATACAGGTTGTCATAGGAGTCGAGGTAGATATCATTGTAAAGGCAGTATTGTTTCCAATAAAGTACAAAAATATGTGTTAGTTGAATGATCATAGTGATTTTTGTTTATTTTCCACAACAAAATAGAAGAAGAGTAATAATTGAAATTTTGATTTGAAAACTTGTATTCGGGCTTTATTTTGAATTACAGCCAACTTTCTTTTATAAAATTTTGCTTTAAATAATCAATAATGGCACTTCTCTCTTGAAACTTTGTCATGTTTTATTAATACCTTGTACATCTGATCTAAGATAACGATTTTGTCATATGGTGCACTCCATTCGTAGTGTGCTACATTTGAAAGATTCTCTGCCCCCAAAAAAATTTAGTGAGCACAACGCCATCTTCATATTGACTGATTTAAAGTCAATTTAGATCCAAACTTGAAGAGAGCTATCTTAGCGCTCTTTTACAGAATTAAAATATTTCTATTACTTTCCTAAATATCCAGATTGGGAGTTTTTATTGAAACACCCTGTATACGATAATCTTTATTATAAAAGACTCCGTTTTGGAAACGTCTAGTCCGGGAGGCAGCGACACTTTTGATGTAATTATTCCTACAAAGCTGATCTTTTCTCATTTTGAAGTTTTGATATGGCAAATAAACGGAACGGCAGTTTCCCGCGCCAATATGGGGGCAAACATTAATAACAATTTTTGAAACCTGTATATAAATAATATGTAAATGCAAGTATAAAACTTTGTAGAATGATCAAGGATACCTAAGAATGCAGTATAATGATAGTCTACCGCGTCGGTGGAGGGGCCATCACAGGTCTACCACCCACGCAAGGTGTTCAGAAATTAACTTTTTTCACTTATTTCTACAAGGCTGAAACTTTTTTCTCATATACTTTAGTTTATAAGAGAACTAAAAAAATTAGCCTACCGATCATATAATGGTGCAAGCCTTGATAGACGCAATGGAATGCACAATCTCCCGAGAGCAGCAGCCGCCGCGCCGATCCGCTATAATTCGCTCTGAAGATTAATAATTTCTCAGAATTCGTTGCCTGTGGATCACCCAGCACACTCTTTGACTCCATTCAATATTGACTCTTTTAAACACGTTAATTTTGCATGAATGCTTTGTCATAAATTAAAAATTCCTGGAACACCGATGTGGGTCGGTTACAATAGCTTAATTCGTGAGGATACATCTTCAAAACAAACAATGTCGTATTTGGCAACTATTAAACATCTCCTACGTATCAAACAGTTGTGAAAGAAACGATGCGACAAAGTTTGCAAGCTGCTGATGAATTCGGTCAAAAATACGTACAACTTACATATGATTTGGTTATTGCGAAAATAGCGCTGCAGATACAAGCTAATGAAAACGATGTTTTTCTCGCCTTTTTGTTCACTTCGGCAGCCTTGATATCCAGCTCGCATATTTCAAAGCTGTAGGAAAATTTATTGACAAGAATGGCATCACAAACATAATGTCTGATAGCGAAATTTTAGCTAGTGGCTCAGTAAATGGGTTTATTCAAGGAAAGCATCTTAATCGTTGTAAAAGACTACATCCTATGGTAACTTTAGCACTACAAATTTTGCATTTTGAAAGTTTTGTCAACACAAGACGTGAAATAGGAACAAATGAAATGACGTGCTTAAAAGATTTTCCAGAGGGTAGATCAAGAAACCCTATGATCCAAAATAATATAATTAACAACTTATTTGATGAATATGAAGAATATAAAAAAAAGACACTCTCAATGGCAAATACGGAAAACGCCTCCATATTATATGATGTATGTTCAATTTATTGATTATTTTCTGATTTTCTGACCTATTTTTGTATAGTTTGCTAAAAGTTGAAAATATATTATTTATCTTCAATCAGCACAACTATTCAAGATACTTAGTAAAGTATAACGACAATTTATTGAAAGTCAATGATACACATCCAGGATTGCTGGAAGAATTCAAGAACAGATAATACCTGTTCTAGGCAGCCTGTAGATATTACACTGGAGCAGACAGTCAATGCTGATGCAGCAAACAAATTGACAGGTAACTAAATAAATAAGAAAAAATTAATTTGATACACAACTATGTTATACTATTTTTTATCACAGCGTGTGCGAAATGCGATTTCGCTCACGCTGTGTTAAATCATAATGATCGATACGAGTGCGAAGTTGGTTCTGCACTCGCTTCGCTCGGGCGACAAACCTCACACTCGTGCCAGAAACAACTCTCAGTATCGAAATGTACTATTTTGACACTCTGTGTGCAAAACATTTCTGCTTGATATTTAGAGTGCCCGAAATTACGTTTTCTCGCTCTAAATCGGAGCGTGCCGAAATTGAGAGTTTCACACACGCCGTGCGCGAAATGCTCTGATTTGGTGCGAGAATCCGACATTAGTCCGACAATAATGCTTTTGTAATGCATAATGTGAGAAACAGAGTTATGCGCCCGGAGTATTAAAATAGTACTATTTTGACATATATAAAATTATGTTATTTCGTCTAATTATTTACAAATTTATAGGTATTTCATACTGCACTAATTCACAATCAGCTCGACAACGTTGGTGTAAGGGTCACAGTATTCGGACAAAAATAATTAGTCATGTTGTGGAAGAAACTGGTTTAAGAACGTAACAAGATGTGACCGCAGATTTATATCAAAATAGGATAAAAAAGAGTTCTGTGCAGCTTGAAAAAGTTACGCGTAAAAACTTTAGCCACGTAGTAGTATATGAGAAAAAATGTTCACCCTTGTAGAAATAAGTGAAAAAAGTTTATTTCTGAACACCTTGCGTGGGTGGTAGACCTATAATGGCTTCCCCTCCGACGCGGTAAACTATCATAATACTGAAATTGACTGTCTCGACCCTTACGATGATATTGATTTATCGAAACAATTGTCAATTTTTTAGAATTTTCAATAACTTGTATTATATTGTGGAATTAACTAGAGACCTTGAGTTTCATGTAAAAACACTAATATCATAATACTGTATTTTTAGGTATCCTTGACCACTCTACAAAGTTTTATACTTGTAGGAATAAGGCATTTACATATTATTTATTTACAGGTTTCAAAAATTGTTATTAATGTTTACCTCCAATTTTGGCGCGGTAGACTGCCGTTCCGTTTACTTGCCATATCAAAACTACAAAATGACAAAAATCAGCTTTGTAGGAATTGGTGCAAAATTTCGGTCGCTCCCTCCCGGACTAGTCGCTCTACACACGAGAGTTGTCGCTAAGTAAATTCTAATCTATTTTAAAAACAATATTTTACATTGATAATTGATACGATCTCATCAATTGGACGAATTACCAATAAGAAAATGTTCTGACTTCTGACTATAATTACATAAATATTTAATTGGTAATTCATATCATATAAGAGCTCAAAGACTTTAGTGAGTCTAATATACATATTATTTATTTAATATCTATAAAGGTTACTTTGCCTCTTAAGGTGAGTTACGCTATTTGTATCTTTTATTAGACATAATCTCATCTTTATCTACACAATCCGACAACGTTTGTCTTTCTTGTATCGCGCGAAACGTATTTGTAGTAAAATTTGAATTGATTTTATGAATGGGCACCTCAAAACCAAAACCCCCTCTGTGAGCCAACTCCCCGAATTACTCTCCATTGAACAACTAGAGCGTAGCGTTTTATATAAACAAGGGTTATAGCTACCGTTCGTGCCGTTGTAACATAAACCAATTTTATCTTTTGTAAAGTTGTCCTAGCAAATAGGAAGAGAGCCAATCACATGTGGATTGTTTTGTTTACCTCTGGGATATTAGGGTTAGGATTTTTTTCATAGTTTATGTCGATGTTTTAAATGGATGGATTTCAAATAAATATCGATACAAATAATATAAAAAGAATTTTGAAATATGTTTATTTGAATAAATAGCAACAGCGCACGACGGCAGGTTTATGAAATGTAATCTTCTATCTACGGACGGCCAACGATAGTCGGCAAGCCCGACGGTAGACGGCAAACGGAACGTCAAGTTTATGAATCGACCTACGTTTTATATACTGAAAATAAGAAATCAATAAAAAACTTAAGAATGGCTAATAACAAATAATTGAAAACTGTATATGTCAAATGGAAAATTGATAGACAAATGGAAACTCAACTGCACTCCAAAAATATTCGTAACAGACAGCAGAGGTTGAATGTTAATTCTTGGAATACATCATAAAACACTCACTGTATCCTAAAAAAATTGAAAAAGCTGCTATTGTCCACTATTACATGACACACTCTAATTTTTTTTTTTTAAAATGCATAACACAAAATTCCAATTAACGTGTCCGAGCAATTTTTTATCGCGCCCCCATTTTTTTCATATGGAATTTATTTCATTTGGCTGATACACACTGGAGATATTTATTTTGGCATAATTATGATAGAATGCCAAAAGAAAATTTTTGGTACAATTTTTTGTTCAATATTTTTAGAATCGGTTTTATACTTTGAAAAAACCTGGAATTTCATTAATAAAAGTTAGTAGCCAATTTGTACTAAATTCTTAACTTCATAGCTCTACTTTGCTACACGCAATTGAGGATATTGAACAAATCTAAATGCACACATTAATACAATGTTCTGCAGGAATTATACTTCTGTAGCTTATTAATAATATTTAATTTTGTTTGTAGTGTTTGCATTGGCGTACTACGACAAAATGCGTGAAACATTAGAAATAGAAGCTTATCACAAAATAATGCAGATATTAAATGACTACGAGGAAGGCGATGCTATAGACCTTTACAAAAAAATTGAACCAGTGTTGAGGCTAAAATATAAAGATCTAGCTGATGAATTTCTCCTTTTCCTTAGAGAAAGGGAAGCAGCCGCTGTAGGTCGCTTAATACCATGGATTAGAATGAACAATAGATCGAAATTTCTCAGGAAACTGGAAATTTATTTCAAGGATCAACCGTCTCAGTTACGTAAAATTTACCAATGTCTTACTGAATTATCACAGACCATGGGTGTTTCTATGGAAAAAATTAAGACCACTTTAATTCCCATGTTTAAAGGAAATGCTGTATTAACTGATTTATTTCTCCAAAATTTTTTAGATGAACCTCCTCCTCTTAGGTAAATATGTCTTTCTTTTCGTTTTAGTATATAATGACGATAAGTTTTCATTTTTAATCATTCAACTAAAAAAAAGCATTTATTTCTATTTGTATTCGCGACTTTCTAGAGTATAGTCAGTCCATGATTATTGATTCCTTGTTTAGAAATATTGTGATTTAACACAATATACAGATTAAAAAAGATAAAGAGCCAATTTTTCATTTAGCGTCTACAAATAGCCTGTTTTTTTGTGATAGAAAATTTTAATAATCTGTTATGGTTACAAGTATAAAGTTATTTGTTATAAATTACCCACTACTTATCATCCTTATTATTACCTACAGAAAAAGCAGTTTTCTATAAAAGAAACCACTTATGGAATAAAATAGTTTGTGTTATTATATTAGAAAATTAAAGAAATTTTATGAAGCGCTGGGACATGTCAACTTTTAAATTCAATTGCGCCCCTGTTAAACATTTAAATGTACAGAGCGATTCACGCAAGTTTAGCATAATTAAACACGTTGTATATTTATATATTTTTCCACATAACTATTATGAATAATGCAGATGAAATTTGGAAATAATTCACAATTTCCTTTTAGAAATTAAATACATGAAATACTTGAAGAATTCGATTTTATTCGCATTAAAATAAATGCTCGAAATATTCACCTAGTTATTGGCAATATCACAGTCTCCTATAAAACTTTTCTCTTAACTTTGTGTGTATGTTGTCCTCATCTAGCCGATCATAATTTAGTATATCTTCATACAATTTATTTATATGCATATTAAAGGGTGTTGCCCCGTACTGCTGAAACCAAACATTTCTTTTGGTAAGGTTGGATCTATTGCATTTGCCACTGCAGGAAAAACTTCGTCTCTAATCAGAATTAAATATTTTTCGACTGTTCAAATAAATATAGAACCAATAACTTGGTCACCTATGATACATGCCCATATGCTCATACTCAGTATGTGTTTCACACATCCAATGAGGATTTTCTGTTGACAATTTCATTAATAATTCTACAAGAAAAAAATTTTAGGTTGATAATTTACTATTTCAATGTAAAATATCAACACATCAACAACTGATGGATAACAATCCACATTATTATGGATTTTGTTTAATTATTGGTTGTTCTAAACAGTATTTAGCTAATCATCTAATCAAAAAGTGTTTATAAACCATCGATGTTTCAGTATTTGTTAGAATTTTTTCCAAAATACATTACTACCTAGTTAAATTTACAGGGTGCCTAAGTTAACATATACATGCAATATCTCCCCGTATTTGACAAGATAATAAAAAAACTGCTTTGAATGGCTTCCTAATGACATAAATTTTTTTATTAGATTTGACAGCCCTGTGGTAGCCCCTCACTTTTTATTTTCAGATGACACCCCCTATATATTGTAATTAAAAATTGTGAGTAATTCTATTTGGAATACAACAATAGCACATACTTGGTAGTTTTTTATTAACAACAAAAACGTTAACATTTCATGAAGTATGAATTTCAAAACACCCATGAAAAATGAACAAAAAATTTCTGCATGTGTTCAAAATTATCTCTTGCAGAATCCATGCAAGCTACAAAACGTGAAAAGCGTTCTTGTGGAGGCTGCCTGAATCATAGCTGGTGTAATGCTACGACATGCTTCACGAATGCGTTCTTTAAGATCATCTAATTCCACGGATTCTGTTTGATAAACCAAGTCTTTATGATAACCCCACAAATAATAGTCCAGTGGTGTTAGATTGGCGAGTGGGGAGGCCAAACTATAGATCTGTAAGTACCAACTCGCCCGTTGGTAAAAAGTTGATCAAAATGCTCCTCAACAATACCTGCATTATGAGGTACGGCAACTTCCTGTTGCCAGAGCATTGTATTCCGTTGTGCCAAAGGAATGTCTGTAAGTTCAGGTAATGCGTGTACACATTATTATGGATTTTGTTCAATTATTGGTTGTTCTAAACAGTATTTAGCTAATCATCTAATCAAAAAGTGTTTATAAACCATCGATGTTTCAGTATTTATGTTAGAATTTTTTCCAAAATACATTACTACCTAGTTAAATCTACAGGGTGCCTAAGTTAACGTATACATGCAATATCTCCCCGTATTTGACAAGATAATAAAAAAAAACTGCTTTGAATGGCTTCCTAATGACATAAATTTTTTTATTAGATTTGACAGCCCTGTGGTAGCCCCTCACTTTTTATTTTCAGATGGCACCCCCTATATATTGTAATTAAAAATTGTGAGTAATTCTATTTGGAATACAACATTAGCACATACTTGGTAGTTTTTTATTAACAACAAAAACGTTAACATTTCATGAAGTATGAATTTCAAAACACCCATGAAAAATGAACAAAAAATTTCTGCATGTGTTCAAAATTATCTCTTGCAGAATCCATGCAAGCTACAAAACGTGAAAAGCGTTCTTGTGGAGGCTGCCTGAATCATAGCTGGTGTAACGCTACGACATGCTTCACGAATGCGTTCTTTAAGATCATCTAATTCCACGGATTCTGTTTGATAAACCAAGTCTTTATGATAACCCCACAAATAATAGTCCAGTGGTGTTAGATTGGCGAGTGGGGAGGCCAAACTATAGATCTGTAAGTACCAACTCGCCCGTTGGTAAAAAGTTGATCAAAATGCTCCTCAACAATACCTGCATTATGAGGTACGGCAACTTCCTGTTGCCAGAGCATTGTATTCCGTTGTGCCAAAGGAATGTCTGTAAGTTCAGGTAATGCGTGTACACATTATTATGGATTTTGTTTAATTATTGGTTGTTCTAAACAGTATTTAGCTAATCATCTAATCAAAAAGTGTTTATAAACCATCGATGTTTCAGTATTTATGTTAGAATTTTTTCCAAAATACATTACTACCTAGTTAAATCTACAGGGTGCCTAAGTTAACGTATACATGCAATATCTCCCCGTATTTGACAAGATAATAAAAAAAACTGCTTTGAATGGCTTCCTAATGACATAAATTTTTTTATTAGATTTGACAGCCCTGTGGTAGCCCCTCACTTTTTATTTTCAGATGGCACCCCCTATATATTGTAATTAAAAATTGTGAGTAATTCTATTTGGAATACAACAATAGCACATACTTGGTAGTTTTTTATTAACAACAAAAACGTTAACATTTCATGAAGTATGAATTTCAAAACACCCATGAAAAATGAACAAAAAATTTCTGCATGTGTTCAAAATTATCTCTTGCAGAATCCATGCAAGCTACAAAACGTGAAAAGCGTTCTTGTGGAGGCTGCCTGAATCATAGCTGGTGTAACGCTACGACATGCTTCACGAATGCGTTCTTTAAGATCATCTAATTCCACGGATTCTGTTTGATAAACCAAGTCTTTATGATAACCCCACAAGTAATAGTCCAGTGGTGTTAGATTGGCGAGTGGGGAGGCCAAACTATAGATCTGTAAGTACCAACTCACCCGTTGGTAAAAAGTTGATCAAAATGCTCCTCAACAATACCTGCATTATGAGGTACGGCAACTTCCTGTTGCCAGAGCATTGTATTCCGTTGTGCCAAAGGAATGTCTGTAAGTTCAGGTAATGCGTGTACAAAAAAATGAAAATTTATTTCTCCAGTCAGCCTGCCACACATTTATACCCCAAACTGTTTGGAAACGAGTTGAACGAACCCAGTGTGGATTTTCGTTTTACCAATATTGGGCATATGTCTATGTATGGGTTTCTTTGTAATCCTCTGTACGGTGCTTTTGCTTATTCCGATTTCTTAGGCTATTTTTCTGGGGGAAGTCTGGGAGTTAAAACCAACATATGCAAATAAATTTATCATCATTTCTCACAGCCGTTTCGATGTGGTGCTTGGTTTTTGTTTGGAAATGAACCATTACACAATTTCTGTTCCAATCTAGGAAACACCATGTGTGCTACCTGACGACATTTAGGAAAACGTTCTTGGTATAAACGGGACGTTCATCGAGCATTTTTCTTACACTCACTATAAACCAGCAGCATGTCAACGTATTCATTTGAATTGAATGTATATGGCATTCTTGTGGTTAGTGGATACCACAAACAATTAATTCATCGATTACTAAGTACTGTTTGCAAATGATTAATATTCTACACTATAAAATAGAATAGCTGTCATTAATTTTTTTACATAAAAAAGCATCGGATTTTTGAAACAAAAAATTAATATACGTCTATTCTGTTAAGTTTTTAAAAACGTCGACGGGGACAATTTTTCAAATAAGGATGATAAATTAAGTAACGTAAAAAAGTCACAAAATGTTAATGTTTTTGTTATTAAAAAATACCAAGTATGTACTATCGTTGTATTCCAAATGAGACGCAATTTTCAATTACAATTTACAGGGGGTGCCTGTAAAAAGTGAGGGGAGCTACCTCAAGGCTGTCAAATGTAATAAATCTTATTATACGTGATGAGGAAGGTATTTTAATGCCAATCAAAGCAGTATTTAAAGTAATAAATTTTATAAGTTATATTTCTATGAAATTAGTTTGTGAAGGACCTCTCAAAAATATGACAATATACAGGGTGTTCCATTGAAAACAAAGATAGACTAGGTGAATCATTTAAATTTTGGTCTTTATCAAAATATTTTTACGAATTTGATTAATAATGTTGCAAACAAAATAACAACTAAAACTTAGAAAAATTACAGGTATTAGGTTATGTTTTCATAGGCACACTATTAAGGTTAACACAATTCTGAATACAAAAACAGTAATAATAAAATAAGACATCTCATTGTTTTAATTTCAATCGGACTTCCGATTAAAAATAATATTGAAGTTTAATAAGAAAAAATATATGTTCTTTTAGTCTGTTGGAAGGACCTTCAGAAGTTTTTGATATCAATAAAGAACTGTCCCAAAGTGCTGAGGAGGAACCTTGCGAAATATTTACAGTGCCAGATGTGGAAGACAAATATGGTGGCAATAGCTGTATTTGTAATTGCCACGGAATAGAAGATGCAGAATTTAAATCTAAATTTAGACATTGTAGTAAGTGTGGTATTAAGGTATGTATTGTTTGTCTTTTTCAAAACAACATCTCTGAAAAGAATTAATGGCACTATCAGATGATTAAAAGTCAAATTATCTAAAAAAAAATCAGATCATTCTTAACTGTGATTTCCAAATATTTGAATTTATCGTCAATTTGTGCTTCTCGGGCTGTCGAGCATAAAGTTAGGGTAATTTGAAGTAATTTTTGAAATTTTTATTTATATCTTATCTTATGTTGCTATGATTTTCTTTAAAACACCAGAAATTTTATGGACTTCAGTAACCAGTAGATATTCTTCCTTTTGACAGCGATACTAGCTTTGGATCCCATTCTGTGGAAAATTGTCTCATTCCTGCACCAGTATGTCGTGAAACTCTAGAATTCAGTTCCGCGTCGACAGGATTTACGATCATTGCAATAACAGTGACAACACTACACACGTATAACAATTTGCAATAGACAGATAAAAACTATGCTGATAATGAGTTTTAGGAATTTAGGTTAGAGGCATTTTTGTGTCAAAAGCTAATAACATCAACTTTATATTTAACCTTCCATGCTTATGGAATACAACGAAAACCACTCAATTTTCTAGTTTAATACCGAGTTTTAAATTTCTTTAATTATATTTATAATAATACACACTTTTTTTCAATTTGACCATAGTGTTGTAAATTAATTAAATATTATTGGCTAACCCTTAAAAGGCGTTTTTTATTGAGGAATACAAAATGTCTCTAAATTCCTAAATTATATTTTATATTATAACATTTTTCTGAAAATTTTTAGCATGTCTTATAGTAGATATCATAGAATATGCTTGAATCATCAACTTGTTCATAAAAACTGTATCGAGACTGTTTTTGTAATGTTATATATTTGAAAAAACTTCATTACACATTTGATGTGAATAACACGTATTCCCCACAAATAAAATGTTTTTATCCTCGATATTCTTCCATCTCTTTATAAACCCATGAGTTAAAACCAGACTTACAGAATCTAAGTATCATGACAGAGTGTTTACATTTGGATTGTGTTGACTTTATATTTCTAAATGATTTTAATTATTTTTTGACACTTGTATTTTATTTTGAGATGTAATAAATTTATTATTTTATTGTTTTATTCCATGTAAGCCTGACAATACTGAATTGAGAATACTGATATGTAACTAGATCGAGTAATCCATTTATTTTACAAATCACTTCAGATTACAGAAAAAGCCTTTTTTTAGTTTTTAAATGGTACGGTATACCTTCAGACTGGTAGAGGCTTGAGACCAGCAACAGTATCATTTTTAACTAGTCCTGATGTCAATCACCAATCAAGACTAGCAGATAAATCTTGGTCAAATTTTATTCATAGGAAAAAACGAACAGATTCTAGTCCATCAAAACAAAGTAATAACTCCAAAGAAAATGCGGATGAAGTAAGAACTATTTTGTATTAAATTATCATTTGTTAGATAGTATTTTCTGGTTGTCATAACGAATTTAAAAATTGGAAAATATGTTCTTTTTGTTGATGTGTTTTCAAATGAAAATATATATATATATATATATATATATATATATATATATATATATATACATAACTTTAATTCTAAATGTTTGGACCTTGGTGTTATATATCAACTGTAACTAAACTGGTTAACTAATTCACTGATTTTTAACAAATCTAAAAATATCGGAGGAGTAAACAGCTAAACAGCCTTTTTACACATTAGCAATAGATGAAAAAAGCCAGTTCCTGCTGATTTTGTGTTGAAATAAGCAAACCTCATTACAGGTACTGGTGTCTACTGATTGCTGGAACAACCATAGCAAATTTTTAAATATTCTTTCTGACTATAAGGCAATCCTTAGATGAAACCATAGATTTTCTGTTTGTATTCGGGTTTTGAGGTACCCATTTTTAAAAAGGTAAATAGCTGAATTCCCAAATTTTAGTTCTTTTTGCAAACCATTGGCAGTAGGGGTTTACTAAATCTATGTGCTTGGATTACTTCATTCTTCACTATAATTTGTCTATGATATCTGGTCATAAAGTTTTCTACAACCTAAAGATATTGACAAGGAGCTGGAAAAGTATAAACAAACTTAATAATTCGAGATTCTGGATGAATGAATATTTTTTGGATTAATTATGGCACTTATGACATTATTGGATTTTGATATTTTTAGATATATTCATATTGAATAATGTTACTACAAAGTAGTCTAATATTAATCAACCAGTTAATGCTTTATTCTACCAATAATATTTTGTAAATTGTATAAAATGGACTTTCAATAGGAGACAGATGAAGATGGAGATAAAAAGAAAAAACCAAAACGAAAACCTCAAAGAAATAGAAAACCAAAATCGACAAAAGATACAGTCGCTAAAGAAACTCAAAAGAAACCCACCCCCAAGAAAAGAAACATTAACAAATCTAGTCCCAAAAAACGTACGTACTCGCCAAAGAAATCTAACGCGAATTGCAAAATGGAGAAAGTGGAAACCAAAATGTCTGTTGAGGCTGATTTAGAAGGACCTGTAGAAACGGAACAAGAAGAGCAGGTTCGTTTTAATAATTTTATCATTCCAGTTCAAACTATTCTAAAGTACGGACGTGTGTGATTGTGTGTGGCAGCAAACTGATTTTGTCTATTCAAATTTAATACGCACATTTGTAGGTTGTTAATAAATCAATCTCACTGTATATATAAATATTTCTTTTACTCATTTGGTTAACTTATTACCCCGGCTTGTAGATGTCAGGCGGCAAAGATCCGCCGCTAGTCGCATCAACAAGGAACGGCATTTCAAATAATATTTACGTTGCAGATATCGTATTTTCAGATGAGGTTAGTATGGATGAGCTTCAAAATGTTTTAAATCGCGATAATTCAATTGCTAATAATTCCAACAATTATGATAATGTCATTAATGAGGTTAACAAAAACTTGCACTCGAACTCTTTCCAATCGGTAGTCAAACGAGTCATGTACTTAATACTTCAAATCGATTTAATTCTAATGATAGTGGACCGTATTTTATTTTTGTTCAACATATTGACTTAAATCCTACGAAACTTGGTGAAAAACTACTTTCTCTGTCAAATTATGATAAAAATATTATTAAAATTGTTTTTTTT
Organism: Galeruca laticollis; assembly: GCA_963921935.1. Taxonomy (NCBI): domain Eukaryota; kingdom Metazoa; phylum Arthropoda; class Insecta; order Coleoptera; family Chrysomelidae; genus Galeruca; species Galeruca laticollis. Next base: position 8,336,841 of record OY998180.1, on the reverse strand, counting down.
TCTTGTTGGCTTTGGGAGTTGGATCCCATTCAGCCACGAAATAAGTAATATGACATAAAAAGGGAAACAAAGGACATGTCGCAGCAAACATATTTACTCATATCCAAGTCACACATCATTCATTGCCCTATACAACAGAATTCGTAGAAAACGAAGAAGAAAGGATAATAGACATGGACACTCGTTTCTCGCTAAGGTGCCCGTCATAGCGACTTTATTTACAACACACAATAAAAGCAACGGTAAGGGGGTATATCATTGTTACAAAGGAAAGACAATAGGTATACTACAACTAACCTCTACCATTCTACATCTAAAATACAGTTGTACTTGATTTCTATATTTTTCTTTTGGTACGTTTAAGAAATTCCCATAATATAGTGCGAACCATAGTATGTCGCCGACTGAGAAATAACAGAGAAACTTGACTTTGTGGGAGAGGAACCTTTTCTTTAGACAGAGTTTCCATCAGATATCTTGTAGCTTGACTATTATGTTGACAGCTAAACATCCAATGATTAATATCATTATAACTTTGATTACAGTCACACAATTCGGAGTCACTCATTTTAATTTTATAAAGGTATGCGCGTACTGTTGCATGACTAATGAGACATCTGAAGTACATAGCGTTAATCTTTATTATAGGATGACAATGCTCCTCAGGTCTTGTCGATAGAAGAGTGGGGTGTATTTTGCAGTACGAGTTATTGCTTCTGTTGCAGAATTGTGACCATTTTATTTCCCAATTGTGTCTCATACTCTCCTTTCTTGAGCAAATGACGTCACTCCATGGTAAACAAAGATCTTCCGCTCCGGAAAGAACTGCGGCTTTCGCTAGTTGATCAACTTTTTCGTTTCCAGAGATTTGAAAGTGGCCTTTGACCCACATAAACGTTACAGACTTGTTAAGTTGTCTTAATTCAACTAATAGGCATAATATTTTTACGATTATACTATTGCGATATATACTTCTTGCAGAGTTTTTAATGGCTGTTAAAGCTGACTGGGAATCCGAAAGGATGACAAAGTTTTGATATCGGAGATTACTGTATAAAGCCCAATATAGTGCATAATATATGGCCAATAGCTCTGCAGTGAAGATTGAGCAATGACAATTTAATTTATATTGTAGTGTTGTTTCCTCGTTAGATATGTATACAGCACATCCCACACCTAAAGAAGATTTGGACCCGTCTGTAAATATTTTGCAGAGATTACCCAGCTTTCCAAAGTATTCTTCCATAGTTGTGCAATAGCTACATGGTACGTCGTAATCAGGTATAACTACTGTACACGAAAAAAAAGATATGTCATAAGGCGCTGAAAAAGCACTTTGTTCGTCTCTATTAATTGACAGGTGTGATGTATTGGGATATGCAATAGCTAAAATTGGAGAATTTGTATTAAGCGAGATTTTGTGGCTGAGCCATATAAAAAACTTACATAATCCAAGATGGATCTCGTATAGGCCCTGTAGAACATTAGATTGGTTTTGGGGTCAGCGCCCCAATCGTAACGATTAACAACTTTCAGCATATTTAAACTTTTTTCACATTTGACAATACATTGGTTTATGTGATAATTCCAAGTTAGTTTTGAATCCAGTGTGATACCTAAGTATAATTTCTATTAACTGATATCGTCATATTAGTGAGTTGCAGGTTGGAAACAGCTGGTAGACGATGTCGCGTGAAGAATACAACAGAAGATTTTTTAGGTGATAGGTGTAGACTTAGATCTGAGAAACATTTATTACAATGTTGCATAATGACTTTTAGAGTCTTTTCCTTTACATATAAACAGAAATCGTCTGCATATTGCAATATGTTGCACTCTATATCCATAACATGTACGTTTAAGGTATATAAGTTAAATAGTAGCGGGCTTAGAACTGATCCCTGCGGTAAACCTTTGAAAACAAGTCGTGGGCCAAGAATTTGGTTGTTGCACCGAATAAATATTTGTCTATTCATAAATAGTTCAACCAAGACATACGCACATCTGGATGGAATACCAATTTGAATTAATTTATTAAAAAGAGAATGCAGTTGAACATTATCGTAAGCACCGGTAATGTCCAAAAATAATGCAGCATGATAATTGTTTTCGGTAAACGTTGATTGAATATCTGTGACTAGATGTGCAATGCAGTCTACTGTGCCTCTTTTCCTACCAAAACCAAACTGTGTGTCTGGAAAAACATTATTGCTTTCACACCACCATTCTAGTCTAATTTTCATAATCCTTTCAAAAGTTTTTAATAAACAAGACATAAGGGCAATGGGTCTGAGGGCAGTTGAGTCATTTAACTTCGGAATTGGAAAGATAAGACATTGTTTTAAAGAGTCGCAATTGTCTCCTTTCATCAAGATATTATTATAGATTTTGCATAAGAACTGTAACGCTACGTCCGGCATGTTTCTTAGCATAAGGTAATTAATTCCATCAATTCTCGGACTAGACTTTTTAGAAGTTTTAATACTTGTTTTTATTTCATTGATGTTTATCGGTGCTAGTAAACAATGTTGTTCTGGAGAATTAATAGGCCAGTCTATTGGATAATGGACGTTTTCAACTAATGTTTCGTTGACTATACAAGATTTTTTAACACTTTGAACATTATTAACCCTTCTCCATATGTCGCTTGGATGAGTTTGTCTGTTAAGTGAGGAGCAAAATTTGGCCCAATTTGTTCTTGATTTGGTTTTGAATAACCGTTTACACATAGCATCTAATCTTTTATATTCAACGAAGTTAGAAGGGATTAAGTTTGTTCTGTAAGCTTTTAACGCATTTTTCCTAGAATTTGTCGCTGTGAGGCATTCTTGATCCCACCAGGGAATGTATTTAGTCGGATTATGAGTAGTTGATTTTATTACCTTACAAGACTTATTTGCAGCTGCCGTTATTGTATCAGTGAGAAAAGATATCATGGCGTTAGAATCGTTGCAAATAGGGACGGATTGGAATGATTCAATGATAGAGGTTTGATATTATTCCAATTAGCGTTGGACATTGACTATTTAGAAGTACACTTAACCGAAACATTTTCCTTTTGGATATCGTTGATCACAATCCTAATAGGGAAGTGATCAGAACCATATGTGTCCGATAAAACGGACCACGTAAATGAAGAACACAATTTTGAAGATAAAATAGTCAGATCTACAGCAGATTTAGCGCATCGGCCTCTCCCTCCCACCTATAAAGTTCAAAATTGAAAATATATTAAAAATGCTTGCAATTTACAAGTTGTCACTTTTTACATACCGGGTGATGCATTGCCGAGTGAAACATAGGAAATCCCATGAAAATTTTGAAGTGGCTAAATATTGGCTCCCTAGTACATTTTATTGAAAAATGTTATAACTTTTTGAAGAGGCCGATATGATAAACTCATGTGCCGAGTTTGAATAAAGTCAAATAAGCAAATACTAAGTTATTCAATTAAATGTAATGGCAAAATTACGAAAATGTTCATAGCTCAGGTAATACAGTAAACACGGATCTAGGAATTTTCTTCGAAAGCAATTCTTCGAAAACAATTCTTCGAAAACAATTCTTCGATAATGCGATTCTTCGAATACCATATTCTTCGAATAAACAATTCTTCGACTAATAATTCTTCGACAGCTTTATTATTTGGATTTACTAAAATCTGGGATAAGTTTTCATTAGACAATAATCAATATTTCTCGCATGATATATAAACGTATGATGCGGAACATACTAATAATAAATGAGAATTATAAGGTCATTTTCTTTTTTGAGAATACCTAGGAACTGGAAATAAAACACTACTTTTTTTATTTGTTATAATTATGTCAACATTTTATTAATAAATTACAGTAAAAGTTTACAGTACAGTAAAAGGTTACAGTAAAAATTACAGATAAATGACATAAATACTATCAAATACCAAGGTAAGAAAAATATTATAGATTAATATGATATGTTGTGAGCTAAACCTCTAATGTATTCTATTATATTATTTTTATCATACTGATTTACAAGAGTTTTGATTCGTTGATTACAATCTTTGTACTTCTTTCTTGGTGTTTGTGGTTCAAATCCGCTTAAATATTGTTCTACACGAAGTTCATTTAGACTTTGCTCATTTTTTATACATTTTATAAATTTCCACAAGTTGGGGTGTGAACTGCTGATACTTGTGTTTCAAAACTTCGATGCCATCCTTCTACCGAATTATTTGTTCTCGGTAAATCATCCAAAACTGTTTGATATAGATTCCACAATTCGTATGGATATTGTGGTGGTTTTCGCTGTTTTCGATTTGGTCGCCCAATCCACGTATCTTCAAAATAATTAATAACACTTTCGGCTTCTGACGGAAATATTTCACTATCATATAATTGTTCAAAAGCCATAACTATATCATCCACTGGGACAAAAGCAATAGCACACAACATTTTTAGTTTGAAAGCAAATTCACTGTCAGTCTCATAGCGTTTTTTTAATCCATTCCTTTGAATCATTCGAAAAATGCATTGACTGAAGTGGAAAAAACAGCCTCTTTTTCTACAACTTGGAAAAGCACTATTGCAGGCATTAATCAATGCTTTTTCGAAGTCAGTGGTAATCGTTGCAGGCACTAAAGATGATTTCAAATTTTTAAGTTCTTGAAAAAATTGATCATAAATTCGTTCTGATTTTTTTGGTAAGAGTGCATAAACTAAAGGTACCGATAAATTGTGTTGCAGTCCGTGAACGGTTAGTAATTGTTGGAATATAACGGCACGGTTTTAAATGTGCCATCAATATACCAATGCTTACTGTTAGACAATAATTGGAGATTTTGTTCTGTAGTAAAAATTAATATTCTCTCGTCCACTGGACCGGCATCATATAGCAAAAAATTTTCATTTTTGTAGGTTTTCGTATATTCCTCCAAAAATATTATTTCGCTTCTATTAGTAGGAAGAGCTGGTCCTTGTAGATTTTTTTGTCTGATATTGCGAATACTCCGTTTCATACTGCTAACACTTGGAAGCTTGGGAGCTGCCGTTATGGAACATGTAGTCGAAGCAATTGATATAATTCTGTGCGGAGGATCATTACTTATTTTCGAGTTGATTCGAATTTTTTCGTACACTTTGGTCGCTTCCACCTCTGAGGCGTCAGCAATATGATTATGTTCTTTTGTTATTTTACTGATTTTATCGTCGACAGTAATTATTCTCGCTGGACAGTTTGTTTTTCTTTTTTCAAAAAATGCGCACTTCCAATACACTTTTTCACCTTTTTCAACATCTTTAAAATAAAAATGTCCCTCGAACAACAATTTACGTTTTCCTTTTTCTGAACAAACAAATTCTGCATCCATATTTACTTGCACAGGGTTAAATTAAAACTAATTTCCAAGGGATTATCGTCAGTTGCAAGCTTGGGATTAGATAAATTATACCTGATTTATATCTCTGAACAAAGTCATTCCTTTTGGATACTTCGAAGAATTGTTATTCGAAGAATTATTAGTCGAAGAATTGTTTATTCGAAGAATTGCATTTTCGAAGAATTGATTTTCGAAGAATTGTTTTCGAAGAATTGCTTTCGAAGAATTTTCCGGATACCAAGTTCTACACATAGGTTCAATAACATACATATAATATGTATATACAAAAATATAAAAGAATACGTATTCCAAATACGAAAAAAATATACATATAAAAGTTAAATTGTAAAATCTAATCTTTTTTTATTGGCGAATCGGTTAATTACGCTTTCAATGTCTAAGTCAATATTTCTATGAACATATAATAAAGCTAACCCATTTAGGCGATCTTCTGTCATGGTGGACCTTAAATAACTTTTAATTAACCTTAAGCTTGAAAAACTTCTTTCTGCTGTTGCTACAGTAATAGTCAACGTACATAAAATTTTTAAAATTTGGTGAACTAGTGGGAAATAGTTTTTATCACATTTCTGCAAAGCTTCTAATGCATTTTTAGTATTCACCATTCTTTGTTTATACAACTGTATCTCCCCGAGCAATTGCATGAGAGAAGGATGTCCTAGTAGTCCACCAAATTCCAAAATTATATCCGACAAGACCTGTTTAAGGGAATCGTGATTTATTTTATTAAGGTAATAGGGAATTAGTGTGTTAAGATTTAACGGTAATAAATTGTTGTCGCCAAATCTATCATTTAAATCTGCAATAATTATATCTAAAATTGGAATATAGACAGGCCTTTTCCAATAATCGTTAGGAGAAAGAGTAGCAGAGTCAGAGAATGTTTGTCTTTGGGTTTGTCGTCCGCAAAGACGAGGAATTGTGAGATCTACATCAAGATCTAAAAGGATTTGTTGAACTTGTGGAAATATTATCGATAAAAAATATGAATCCAAGTCGGTCCTTTTTTGATTAAGGGCATTTAGGAGATAACTTACTTTTAATTTGGCCGAATGTATATCAATGTCGATACCTTGTAAGTATTTAGCTAATGGTTAAGTTAAGCTAAAAATATCAGAAAGACAAAACACTGTAAAAATGAAATCACAGTCACAAACTACTTTTAACAGAATGTTTGCTTTACTGGAAGACAAATTGTCATCCCATTCAGAAATCTCTCTCAAGGCTTTGACAATGTTTAACAGGTCTGTAGTAAATTGTAAAATCGAGTCATGCCTGTCAATCCAACGTGTTTGGCATGGACTTTTTAATTTACATTTTAAATATTTTTCCAAGACGTAATTTCTCTTAGCAGAAAGGCTAAAAAAAGTTACGATTTCTTGGATACTGCCAAGACAATTTTTTACAGATTTTACTTTTACTGACTGCGATAAAACTAAATTTAAACTGTGACTAAAGCACGGGCAAATTCTAGCGTTTTCTTAATTTCCTGTGCAGCCCCTTTAACTTTGGATAAATTAACTGAACAATTGTCACAGCCAATGCCCACACATTTTTCTAGATTAAGCCCTAACAGTTTCATGTGTTTCAATACTGACTTACCTAAGATCTCCCCAGTAATTTTTGGCTCAAAATTGGTCTCAGCGTTATCGTTATCATCAGAGCTAGTAGAAGTGGACGCTTTGGTTGTATAATAAGATTTATGGAGATCTACAAATCCTAAAAAGCATTCTTTTATTTCATTTTGATAAACGAATCTAACTGTCAAACTTAGTTGGGAATGGTGAGATATATCTGTTGTTTCGTCAAAAATTATTGAGTAAAATTCGGCTTCGTAAACATTACCCACAATTTTAGATATAATTTCTTGCTCACAACAATTAATTAATTGATTGGCCGTATTTTTTCCAATATATGTAGCATGAGCGCCCGTATTTTTAAGATGCTCTTCTAACTGCACATCACCAGCATCTATCCTAAATCTAAGAAGTGCTCTAAAACAACCATCATTGTTTTCCACTAAATTAAAATCACCATCTTTGTTAAATAGGGGTCCAGTATCGCGGTGTCCTCTCAAAGGTATATTTTGGTGACCATGAAATATTATGGTTTTTAAAATAGGCACTAACCTTAGCCTATTTTGTTGTACTTGTTTGGCTCGTTCTTCACTTAGTCTATTCCTAATATCCAACTCGGCCTTCTCGAAAACCCTTGAAAAATTTTTTGCTGAAATATAAACAAAGTATAAATTATCAGACATTAGTCATTTAAAAATATACAGTGCGTCCCAGAAATATAAAATCATTTAAAATTCAACGGTGTGCTTTTAGAAAAACACTCGTATCCGACGATCTTTATTTTTTAATGTGCTTTTTAAAACTTTTTTGATGGGAAATTCATGTATTCAGGGTGAGCCAAAAATAAGTTACTTATAGTTATGCTGAATCGTATTTTTTTCGATAACTGTTGACTTATAGGTATATGACATGGTACATGAAATATACTTAGAATTCGGAAGAAAACTCAAAAATGAAATAAAAAATAGAGGTCTTCACTTAAAAAATGAAGTTGATTGTCTTAACTTATTTTTGAGTCACCCTGTATACATGAATTTACCATCAAAAGAGGCGCTTTAAAAAATAGAAATCGACGGGTCCTAGCGTTTGTCCAAAAAGCACACCGCTGAATTTTAAATGGTTTTAGACATTACTTCTGAGATGCACTGTATAGCCAAACAAAGGATATTTTCACTTATAATCTCCCCAGTGCTTGAAAATTTCCGGACATTAATTCAAGGACGTGGGGGATTCGGTAAGAAAATTTTAAATTTTACACCCAAAATTTATTTTAAAAATCTGGTATGTTTCATTTTGAAAATTACTTCGCCAAAATAAAGTTGGCTAGACATCGATTTTCTATAAAAACTTACTTTCCTTCTATTTTAGTAATACTAAATGAGATGTGTTGCAAAGATAAATATTTGAATCCAAAAACTGAATGCCTTCTTTATTACTAAAGTGAAAGGAACCTGTTGTTTTTTTATTTTATTAAGAATCTTTGATAAACTGCCATAGACGTCGCTTTTCTATAAAACCTTACTTTCCTTCTATTTTAGTAATACTAAGTGAAATGTGTTGCAAAGATAAATATTTGAATTCAAAGATTAAATGCCTTCTTTATTACTAAAGTGAAAAGGACATGTTGTGTTTTTATGTTTTATTAAGAACCATTTTGTTTTACTAAAGACCATATGATAGTTGTCAAAAAAAAATTCCACTTATTAATTTTGTTTGCCTAGTTTGGCAGGAGGAAAAAAATATTCTGAAAAATGTGAAGGCTGCCATGGGCAACTGGCGAAATTACAGTATGTAATTGACTTAAAATGACAGGCGTAAAATTTTCAATACTCTTTTTCTTACCTTTAAGGGTTGATTCTGTATGGTGTTTCGCGTTTTCGTGGCGAATAAGGTCGCCTTCCTTTCCCATAAGTTTTGCAAAATTCGTTAGAGGAAATCTAACCAATTTTTGTGGTATTGAACTTTGCGATGCTCCAACTAATTGTTCGTATGAAAAAACAGCACAGTATCTACAAAAGAGGCCTTTCTTTTCTTCCGAAAAAACTAGCCATTCAAATTTTTTAAAATGCGCGTTTGTTGGACGTCTTCGTTCTTCGCGACCTCGTTTGGTATGAATTGAAAAAGGAAATTCATATTGTGGTTCAGGAACCCAATGATTTTTCAATAAATTATATTTACTGATATCGGGGATGGTATCCATTTTCGATAAAAATGCGCCGACATCGTATTTGAATTGTTCAGTTTCCATCAAATCCAAATCCGTATTTTGGTTTTGAGTGGAAGTAGAAGCAACTGCAACATCGGTTGGTAAAACATCTGTATTTTCATCTTCTACTCTCTCCTCCGTTCTTGATTTTTTAAAATAATTTAAAATACTATTTGAAACTCTCTTATTCGACATATTGAATTACACACTATTATAATACCACTAAATACACAGATGCATCAGTCTTCAAGTCTTCTAACTAACTAACTAAGTCGAAGTCAGAAATAGATAAAAACGAAGCGCCGAACATCAGCGAAGCCGACAAAGCAAAGACGCCGCTGCCGCTCTTGGAAATCTGGAGTTTGGAGTTCAAAGTAAGAAGCCGCTCGCACTCGCCGCCGCATTAACAGACCAAGAGCAATAGCAATAAGACCTATTAAATAATTTAGGCCGGGTGTTCGGGGTGTTCGATTCAAAAATAATTAGGCATATTATTTTTTCATGGCTGAGTCCATTGTAATGTTGTAAGGTAATCAAATATTTTGTAGAGTAGAACAAAATTGAAAGCCGTTGGGGGGGGGGGTCGCGCCCCCCCTCAAGCCGCCACTGGGTTAGTTGAATAAACTATCGACAATATTTTTAATTTTACTATCAATATCATTTTCGTTAAATATTAACTTATTGTTGATTGCACATGAAGAAGATTGAGGCATATCTCGTAAAAAATTTTCAAGCATGGTTTTTATTTTAGAACTAAGTTGATAGGCAAATTTATCAAAATCACTTTCAGTATTCTTTTGACTAAACTGGAATACACGACCTGCACAAAAGCTGGTATTGTATTCTCTACGACTGGGAGGGAAGTCAGATAGAGTATTATTACTTTTTCTCTTTTTACGAGGATTTGAGCTTATTTCCGGAGTGGGTGAGGTTGGACTATTTCCTTTTAGAGGATTGCTAGAGTAACGATTTTGATAACTGGAAGGTTTTAGAGTGGGAAAATCAACTTCTGAATTAGGTAGTGGAGCAAACCTATTTTTTGGATAATGCTGGTGTATTATCAGTTTGTTCATCTGATCCGCAATTTTTACACCTTTTCTTACCTTTGCATTGAGACGATGTATGACCGTACCTAAGACAATGATATTGCATGACCGGACTAACATAGGTATCGACAGAGCACCTAACTATATTAATGTAAATAAATTGTGGGATTAATTTGCCAACAAAAGTTACAATTATCATCTGCCTAGGAACCCGCTGTATAACGCCATCTTTCTCCACTGTTCTATTCAAACGTTGTACCTTTTTAATTGACACATTCGATTTTATAATATTTAAAAGAGTATTTTCGCTCAACACTTCTTACTATGCCACGTTTTTCGGTTAAATAATTTGGAATGTATGCAATCAGGTTATTTGTCTCGAAAAATGGTTCTTCTACTAATTTATTAGCATGGTTACTCGAATTTACTTCAATTTTTACGCGATTTTTTCCAACACTAGTTATTTCAGTAATATTATTTTCATAATTTGATAGCGCTAACTATTTTTCACCTAATATCATCGGATGTAATCGACCAATATTTAGTTCTAAATGCTCTACAAAAATAAAGTATGGACCTAAATCGGTCGGTAGAAATCTATTGTCTGTATTAACTGGCCTACGACCACTGTTTACATTACTTGATATATTCGAACCTATTAGTAAGTTTTTTACTGACTCTGTATCATTATTGTTTTTGTTCACCGTTTCGTTTGAAATATTATTAATTGTTAAATCCATCGTATTTTGGTTATTTTCATGATTCATATCAATATTTCCAGAAAATGTAATTTCTTCCACATGCACATTAGGACAATTTCTTCTCGTTGATCGCAGAGGTGGGTCCTTGCCCCCTTTTTCATATTGGCCACCGGACATCTGGGCTTCAGAGCCGGGGCAAAAAAAATAATTAGATAAAAGCTACTTACAGTATCGTTGCTACACTAATTATATACAACACAGAAAAATTAATAATAAGAAACTGCTAGGTAAGTAAATCACTTAACGCAAGAGAACTCAAATCGATACGTCCGCACTGTAGAATAGTTCAACCGAGAATGTATTAAAATTGTAACATCGTATTAACATCGAAATTGATTCGTGGATACTACACTAAGTGAAAATATCCTATTAAACATCATAAAATCCAATATTACTGTTAAAAGAGTCAAAAGAATGACTAAAATTATCTAGAAAAAAAGATATATCGGAAAGAGTTTCTAGACAAATGGTTATTACTTTCGTGGGCAAATTAATTCCCCAATCTATTTATATCAATGAAGTTAGATGCCCAGTTGAGATGTTGTAAATCCAGTTATGCAATGTTTCCAATGCCTACGTTATGGTCACTCAACTACCCAAGAAGCTATGGCTAACTTGAACATTTCTTTTAAGGAAGCGAAAATCCATGTTATTCCAGTCTCGTCAAAAAAAAATAATTTTAATAAACTCCGACACAGAATTCCCTTCATTGAAAGTTTCCTCCCCTTATCAATATAATTCTGGTACGGTACATAAAAGTGGCACTACTCAAAAACATTATACAAGTTAGCCTTCCAGACCAATTTCTGTGTAGGTCCAGTATTTCAGCTTGGACATTGTAAACCTGCAAATGAGTTTAATAAATGTATTTCCCAGCTCGGTGCTACCTTAATAAAAAATAGTTCTCAAGATTTTGCTAAGTCTTCTCCAAATATGGTAACTAACCTTGAAATTAATGAAATTGAATTTGAAAATAAAGTTGAGAAACTGTTAACAACATTTTTAAAAAAATACAACTGGCCTCTAAAAGCATTAATTATTCAGTGGATTCTTTTTATACAGCATTTACATCGGAAACCTGGTCCAAACCTTCAGATACTGTTTGTTTCAACATTTTCAGTGTAGTGAACAAAAGTAAAAGTATGGAAGATGTCAGAGTTGCCATCCTTTTATCAAATAATATTAATTACGAACCTATTTCATTTGTTAATAATTTTAATCCAAACCTGGAAGTTTTTTGTACTCTTTTTCCAAAGTCAGTTAAAAAATGATGATTTTACTAGGGTACTTCGATATTTCGCCAATAAGGGCTCTAAGTGTGTATGAAGTAATACAGATAAATTTACCAATACATATTGGTGGCCCCTTTTTACTAGCTATGGGTAGCTAAGCTAGTTAAAATAACAGTGCAAGATTACGTGAATCTTTTTTCGCAAATTAATCATGACTGTATTGTTACAGGTGATTTTAATGCACATCATGGATTGTGGGGGTTAAAATCGTGTTCCTGGGAGAGCAATTAGTAGAAGCTTTAGATTCTTTTCCCCATTTAATTATCGTCAATGACGTTTCTGTTACTAGAATAGAATTACTCCCTCAGGTCAGGCCAAATCAGTTGTAGATCTTACTATTCTATCTTCCAACTTATGTTCATCTTTTGACTGGACCGTCCTGCCAGATACATATGGTCCCGATCACTTTCCCATCAGAATTTCTATTAATGATATCAAGATTCCAAATATGATGTTCATCAGCTAAGTGGCCGATGTCTAATGCCAATTGGGATTTACTATAGAACAAGTTTTCATACTGGGACCAACTCTAAATAGCACTAACGGTATATGCAACTTCATGGAATGAACATTTCAATAACTGTTTAATTGTATATGAAAAGAGCTAAAATGTTCTCAAAGCAGTCAATTGATACCAATGCGGTGCTGATCCTAAAGTCAATTTAATATTTTATCATCCATATACTGGATCCATTCTTGATTACAGTAGTTTTCTATATGGGTTCACCACAAACACTCGGCTTAAAAAACTAGATCAAATTCAGTATAAAGTTCTGAGGCTGGATTTGGGTGTGCTTAAATCCACATCCACCGAAAATCTCTTAGCTGAATGTATGGAACCTCCCTATTTTATCTGAAAAGTTTATCCTTAAATGTCAAGCTAACAATCAAATTAAACGACTGCAAAAAATATTTGACATCTCTACGTCTAATTTAGTTGAAAAGTGACACAATAAAATGTTTCCAACATTAGATGTAGCATATCTGAATGTCTTCATATTTAGAGATTCCAGCTGAAACTACATTCTGCCAATCTACTTTTAATATATCATTCCCGAGCCAACGTTTGCTTTCCTACTTTTGATGGTAATAACTCCATCGCTCTTCATGAACTGCTCGGCAAGTGTGAAAAACAATGCAGGATTCTCACAGATGGTTCGAAGTGGTTGTGCTGTATACATACAGGACTATCATACTATCAAGAATCTCTAACGTTTAAGTTAATTAATCATTGTTCTGTATACTCCGCAGAACTGCAATATACTAAGCTCTAGGAATAGGCAATTAAAAGACAAATTTCAGATCAACAAATTGTAATTGTCCGATTCAAAGTCAGCGTTATCTGCTTTAGAAAATTCACATAATCAGCTTTACAATAATGGCCTTATTGTTAGAATTTTAGAAAATCAACTAAAATTGCATAAAAAAGTATTTCCGTTTGTTTCAATTGGGTACACATTGGTATTTTTGGTAACATTAAAGCAGATTATTTTGCTAAGGAAGCGATCTTTAAAAGGTTTAGAAATCAGTTGGCTAGATAGAAGTGATTTAACAGTGACAATGTTGAAAACAAAATTGGGATATTGAATGGTATGATTTCTGTAATTGAAGCAATCTTTATAACAAAATTCATTCAGTTTTTCTAATTGAGCCTTTTGCTGCAGGAAGTTATCCCAATAGAAACATCTACTCCATTTTCGTCAGATGTACGAGTATTTTTAATTATGCCACTGTCAAAGCGTACCTCCATAGATTCAAACACAGTGAAACGGAATTTTATGATTGTAATGGTAATGTCCATGATATCAATCATTGGATGTTTGGCTGCATACATAATGTTGATGTGGATAAGCATTTGACGAATTCTCTTGCAAAAGAACCAATCCTCAGAATCAAGCTTCTGTTTTGTAACTCTCGGCGAAATCCTAAGATAAACCAAATTATATGGGAGTTTTTAAAAAGGACCAAGGGAAGAATTTAGTATTGAATGTCTGATTTAGCATCGATCTGTTTAGTTTTGTTCCCCGTCTCTATGCTTATTTTATATATTTTACCTTCTATCTGTTGCCCATTTTGTGTGTTGTAAAAGTCGCAATGAAAGGCGCCTTAGCGAGAAAAGTGTCCTGTTGCAATGAACCCACAACTAAGTACCCACCATTTGAGTTGATTAGGGCCCTGAATGAAGAGTACTTGCTTTGTCAATCTAATATTTACATTATATTATAATAAACCTATGTTGAATGTTGTAACAAACAGTAATATATATTCGTGGCTGAATAGATCAAGCTATCCAAAGCCATTGAAAAAATTCTCAATATTAACACTATGCAATTAATTTTTTAATAATAAATTTTATATTTTATATCTGTAGTTAGAAACTGAATTGGAAGAACCTACGGAAACCGAATTGGAGGAACCTACAGAAACCGAATTGGAAGAACCTACAGAAACAGAGACAGATGATAAACAATATATAAAGCCAGGTTCTAATCACGGTCAACTCAAAAGATTACGTGAAGAATCATGCGAAGAAGGAGAACAAAGTGCTGCTGGAGAATCATCTAGTGAAGTCAAACTAGGAAGTCCTGAACAACAAACTGCAGAATCAGAAAGTGGTAATGATTATAGTTATTTTATTATATTGTGATGTATGGCATGGGTAGCCAAGGTAGAGTTATTTGTGGAATATTTATTTATTAAAAGTCCTTTGATATTTATCAAGTTGCAGTTGAATTAATCCTACAGTTTATATACCACTGGGATTTGTTTATCCTCCTTATTTTATCTTCTTTATGGCTAATTCATATCTTTTTACTTTTCCGCCCAACCCTATCTAATATGCGAGAAAAGTATTGTTTTACCCAAAAAAAACTTGGAATTTTGGATTTTTTCGTTTTTCAGCAAGAACACGAAAAAACGGTTTTTAGAAAAAAAATTCTGTATGTCGTTGTCGTCGGCCACTTTTCGTAACATATCTTGTTAGCATGATACAGCCCCCAGATTGCAAAAAGTCACAAATTTTATGATTTAATATTGTTGAGGACATCTCACAGATGAACTCTATTGATTTTCAGCTCACCAGAGCTAGTACAACGTGTCCTATACATCTAGATATACTACATTTTTGGAGAAATTTCGGTTCGTTAGCACAATACAGCTTCCGAAATGTATACAAGTGACCAATTTTATGGTAGGATATTGATAAGGGCGTGTTACATATGCGGAAAAGTTAGTTTTAATCTTTAAAACCGTTTATTTGTTTTGTCTTTAAGCTGTATTATATCCCTCTGCACTAGACTGATCAAATCGTCATTATCCTGATGGTTTTAGAAAATATTTTCCTCAGTTTTTTATTGGTAAATGATTTATCATATTCTCTCGGTTAACTAAATTTATTATAAACCAGGAACAAGGGATGTCAACTAGTTACAGGAACACTTAATATCTAATGGACTAAGTAGTAATATAATTTGTGCTCAATCTGCAATAAACTAAATAATGGTGGTTAGGATCAAGACCCTGTTGATTTTCCAATGAAATATTGTGGTTTCTTATTATTACTGGTTATATTTCTTAATACTTTAAATTTTAGTGAATAAAGCACAACTATGTATAAAAGTTTGATAAGCTGTGAATATCAGTTATTAACAAAAGTTTTATTATAGAATTTTGTGAGGAATCTTCTCAAGATAATTGCGAAACTGACAGTAATTCCAGTACGTCTTCATCTGTCAACAGAACTCAGAATTATGCAGTTTTCAGACAAAATTGGAAGAGGGAAGAAGATAAAATAATTTTAGAAGTATTTCAGACTGAAAATGACAAGGATCATGCATTTAGGGCGATTGCTCATCAACTTAAAAATAGATCAGTAGAAGAAATTAAATCGAGATTTCATAAATTGATGGATTTATTATTGAAAACTGTTGAAGAAACTTAAATACTTTATTTTGTATTATTTAAACAATAAATATTTATTTATTTTTAAAATTTCTTAGTGTTTATTTTTAATTAGAATCCTGGATTCCATTCGGTTTTTTGATGAACTAATTTCTTTTTAAAACAAATGATCGCATCGTCCTTTTCAAAAGTAACGTTTTTGTCCAAAAATGAAGTCCACATTTGATTTAATCACGTCTACCTCATTTTTAATTGTTGCATAGATGACAATATACCTAAAAATTTATAGTTTTTTATATAATAAAAAAATGTGTACTAACTAGACAAGCAATAGTAGGATCTTTTAAAATCACTACATACTTGGGAAGTTGTAATATCCTCAACCTCTCAAAAGTGCTTGTGTAGGCTAGCTGTAAATCGAGTAGAATTGCTACAACCTTGAGATCTGCACTGATATACCATTTGTAATTAATTCTGTCTAGAAGACGAGTCATATTTTCATATGTTTCTTTCATGTGGATTGTGTGGCCAACGGGGATGGATAGATAAACGTTTCCTATGTGAAGTAACACAGCTTTCAAACTCAATTTTGAAGCAACGATAAAAAGACGTCATTCTTTTGGATGATGTTGGTGACTTAAAGCCAGCACCAAACCGTCGACATTATTACAGTATAAAATACCCTCGTCGTTTGAAAAATACTGTGATAGTTCTTTCTGCCGATTATGATATACAGAAATGCGTGTGCCTGGAGCTAACAGTTTCCTTCCTAGGAGTCTAGATCCTAGTATTTGTGCTTTAGTTTTTGACAAATTCAGATCTCTAATAAGATCATTTAATTCTATCTCTTGAGATGGCAAATATTCATCTTCACTGGTCGATAAAGCGACACTTGGTTCTTCTGATTCTGTACCAGCATATACTTCACTCGAAACACCTATGGGTCTTGGTACTGGCAAATTTTTGTTTGAAAACACAAAAGTTTTCATGCAGCAAAAGTAGCAATCTGTCGAATGGTCAGTTTGTTCACGCCAAATCATAGGTGATGCAAATGGCATAGCGATGTTCTTACCGTTTGACCAGCCTCTCAGAGTAACAGCACAGCAGATGCTGGGAGCCCATGTCTTGTCTTGGTGTTTAATGGTTAAGCCAAAATAGTGAAAATATAAGTTTTCTATTAAAGGTGTAATATTCCACTTATGCCGGTGGATAGTGAATTCTCCATATATATATATAACAAGAAGCTGTTTGGATTATTTACACACGTACGGGACATTATGAAATAAAAGAACGTTCAGCTATCACAAAGTGACTTACATTAAATCAAAAAAGCCCTGTGTAGCTCATACCCACATAGCCAGAAATCTGCCAATTCTTAATTTGATTGGTTCTAGAGCAAAAATGGGCGTGGTTTTAGTGCTCTGACGTAGTAAACATGAAAGAACATGTTCAGACACGTCCACTCAATGTTTGGCTGAACAACATTTGATGCAGTATCTTTCTTATATAAAAGTAACTTTGAAATTATGTAAAATTTAATGCGTGTTTTGAAAAATCTCAAAATCCTGACGTGATGGAGCAAATTTGAAATCAGATTCAGAATCAGCATGACAAAAAACATTAATTACACGTATTGGTGTATAAGAAAACCAAACTGTGTTTACCAGGGATTTATTTCACTGACTTTATAAATTTTATTCTTATTTATAGTTTTATATTTTTTTGACTTCTTTCAATCCAACTTCAAAAATCGTCTCCACAACAACAAACTTTTTTTCGTTACCCCCCACAGAAACTATTAACAACCAATTAGAACGCTAATGATTAAATTACAATTTCTCTAACCCATGAAAGGAATCAGGTTTATAAATTTGAAAATACTTCTCAAATTTCTCTTTGTTAAAATAAATTTAAATTTATCAATTTCCATAATCCTATAATTTTTTTATAATCCTGTTTACAATTTTATTTAAAAATTATCCAATTGATATTCAGTTCTATGTTTTATTACTAAATCGTTTGATCCAATGAAATTCCGTCTATTTTGAACTGTTTGTGATCTATAATATCTGCTCTTTGCCTGCAATTTAACCTCATTTGAATACTATTTCTGGTAGCTGTCAAATTATGTATTGTCACAAATTACATACATCAGATGAAGTACATAATAACGTCATTATCATCATCATTTTTTTAAAGCTATTTTAGTGAAATATTTTGCCTGTTATAATATATAATTTATTCACTACTAAGCTAGTAAATATTTGGTAAATAATAGTATGATTAAATTAACCTCAACATATTTTATGTTACATAATAATAAAACATAAATAACTTTTCGCACCAACATAAGGTGCGTTCTTTTTGACTGAGAACTCAGATAATCTCAGCTCACATCAGTAATGTGAGCGTTCTTTTTGTTTTACTCACTTCTAAGTGAGCTGAGATTTTTCCTCCCCCTTCACCGATGCTGAATATGTTGTAAGGGGGTATTAGTTGGAATTGAGTCTGAAATAAGGTGGAGGGGATGAAGAAATATTTGATTTGCTTGGGTTATTTGTAGTTTTAACCAAGGTTATCTATGGTTTTAACCATTGACATATAAACACACATAATATATTTTTCTTTTGTTACAAACTATGGATACAATAATATTAGATGCTGATACGAATCTGTCGTATAGTTTAAATCTACCTATCTCTTGAAGATGCACAGAGGACGAAGCAAGGTAACAACTAATAATGTTGCAATATTAGCCATAATACAAATCTTAACTCAAAGAACTATTTGAAACTAAAAATAACAAAATCAAGCGTGGTTATCAGAGATATCGAGATATGTTATGTTTGTATGTTTTGTTTCTTATTCACGTATGCGTCGACAGATCGCGCGCTTCAATTGAGATGTCGTTTTTTTTGGTGCTTACTCACATCACTTTATCTCGGATCACCTTAACTGAAGTGATCTGAGATCTCAGTCAAAAAGAACGCACCTATAGTGGTGTATTTGTCTAGAGTTATATATTTCTCATTAGTCTTTTTCGTTTTTAGAAGTATTGTATCTTGTGGTTGAATTTTTAAAATACAGTTTTATGTATAATACTCTTCACGGTATAACTGACGAGTATTAGGTGAGTTTTTAGAATAGGTATTTCCCTATGATACTACAGCAGAGGACTTTTCAGTAATGCAATACTGTATTACGTAACAAGCATGAAATGTGATATATTTTGCACGAGTCCCGTAGCGGCGAGTGCGGAAACATAACGAGTGCTTGAAAGTACACAGAAAAAATAACATATTTTTATAGTTTTTATACATTTATTAAATCGATTTCTGGTATAATTTAAAATTAAATTATTTGTACCTTTGTGCTTGTGAATAAATTTTCAAATCGTAAACACGTGTTATAATTGATTACCCCCTATAAGGCTAACACCGCAAATGCTGACGGCGGATTTCCTTGTTATTGTTTATTGCAGACTTTTTATTTTAAATATTTTATTTACCGGCATAGCTACAGAGGTGTAAACCGGTGCAGTGCACCGAGGCCATCGAGATTAGGGGGCCCCCAAGCGCTAACCGGCAAATCCCATTTGAACTTACTGAAAAAAACTTAATATGTTAAAATGTTTAAATAAACTATGTTATTTATATGAAATATATAAATCAGTGCTGTACCAATTATCATTTAAAATATGTATTTAATTAATTTTTTATCATTAGAATATTACTCATTTTATGTAAGAAAAAATTGAAGGTCCTTCTATACACCACTTTCCCACTATGCAACCACCCCATGTTGCATACTGGGAAAGATGCATGTGTATAGTGGGACAATGGTTTTTGAAGCCAAATAAATAAATACAAAAATAAATTTTGGTCGTTTATTGACAAAATAATAAATCTTCTAAATAAACTGAGTAGGTCGCCCAATCGTAATGATAGGAAAACATATCTCTCAACATAACTTTAACCAGAAAACATAACTTGAACTTATAGTTTTCATCTTACCTATCAAAAATAAATATATTCGGAGAGGGAGTACAAATGGGTTAAGTATCTCATTTTGATCCTTCATAAATTCATCGGAGATATCCGCATCTGAATCATCATCACATATTTCAGTCACTGAAAAGTCACTCTCGCTTGAGCTGTCATTTTTCGGCGCGAATAAATTTCTCTTAACTTCCTTGGCCTTCTCAATTCTCAGTTGCTTTTGAGATGTTTTTCCCAACTTCAACCTCAATATTTCTTTCTTCTCTTCAATTATGGGAGTATCAGTCAATACAGTAGAAGTAGTTTTTTTCCTGGCACTAGTATTTGTTTTTCGAGGTGCAGCCTTTGCAAATGGTCTTACAGCTTCCGGGGTAACAATATTCTCTTTGAGTGATTTTATTCCAGTGCTGAACATTCCAGCGCAACTTGGAATTGGATTTTCAACAGAGTTATCTGCAGTTGTATTGGCCAATTGAACTGGTTTCTCGGTTTCAATTCGGTCTGACACGTAGGAGCCTAAAAGTTGCAATCTTGAAATATTTTAACATTTGAAGGACAAATGCCAGTTTTTTCAAATCCTTTGATAATGTTTTTAGGTGTGAAAGCTAGTGGAAATGATTTTCCAACTATATCGGCGATGTTATAGATTGTCACAGGAATGCCGGGGTTTTGTAGCATCCAGTCATCCATTGATCTGTTGTAGTAGATTTTGAAGGGCCAAAACAACTGACGTCCAAAGGTTGCAAGCGATGGCTACAGTGAGGTGGTAATGTAAGAAGAACTATGCCATGTTTTTGCAATATTCAAGTACCCTAACGTCTGTATGACTCTCGTGGTTATCAAGAATAAGTAAAATTGTAATGTCATTGTTACAACATATGGTGTCTGAAACATGCTGTAAGTATTCTATAAAATTACTACCACACATCCATCCACTAGCATTCGCTGTTCCTTTTGATCCAGGGGGAGCACCAAGCAGCATGTGGCTTGAAATGTATGCGTGGAAATACGATGAAGGGTGGTACAAATGTCCCATTGGCGCATATAGTGGCACACATTGTTACTAGTATACCTCTTTCACCACTAGTAATTTTACCCACCTGTTTTTGACCACATGCTGCTGCTATCTTTGGAGGCTTATGTACAGTAGTTGCACATCAGTTTCGTCACAGTTAAAAATTTGGTTGGGGTTGAAACTGTATTTGTCCAGAACTGTACGCAAGTTTTTGAAAAAAACTTCTACATTGTGGCGGTTGAAGCTAGTTGCGCGACTCAGACTTGTGGCCTCGGGCGTTCTCAGAGTTATCTTATGTCGGATTCGGAAAAGTTTGAACCATTCTTCCCCAGCGATTTTATTTTCTGACCATTTTCTTGGAATTTTTTTCTTATTTGCGTCGGCATATCTATAAGCCAACTCTCTAGCTTCTTTGCTTGTTAATCCGTAGCACATTTGGGATGAAGTAACTAAATATTCGCTAAGCAGTTGTTTTTGATTATATTTCTAGCGGAACTTCGTCAACTGGCGTAGACATTCAACTAGATAAATAATCTTAATTTGACAAAATTAATGTCGAAATTAATAATTTATTATATACAAATTTACAAAATGGTACAAAGTTGAGAATGCTGAACTTCGGTGGTTTCAGATCGGAAGACACTTTATGTTTCGATTTGATGAATATTAAAAACTAACTTTGTTATTGAGTGTTGAACTCGTTTCGATGAGTATAAGAACTTTGTTATTGAGCGTTGAGCTCGATTCGATGAGTGTGTAAGACTCGCGTCGATGAGTGTAAAACTTTGTTATCGAGAGTATTGAACTCGCTTCGATGAGTGTAGAACTAACTTTGTTGTTGAGCGTTGAAGTCGATTCGATGAGTGTAAAACTCGCGTCGATAAGTAGTAGAACTGATGAGTGAGAAACTGATTTCTTCACGTTGTGAGACGTGTTAAATAGAAATCTGCGAGGGGCGTGTTTACACGTGAATTGGGTTGACCAAACGAAAATAAATATTTCCTATTGGCCAGTATCATTTGACTTGTCGGGTTCCTAGACAAGAATCAACTATGGGGGCCGACAATAAATAGTTAAATTTCTATTGAATACTCCAATAGCAATTGTAACCTCTTTACTCAGAAAGGTTATTAAAAAATGTCTTTCATATCTTCCGACCATCGACCATAAAACTCATGCAGAAGTGACACTAAATTTAGAGTTTTTACAATACAATATATAATAGGGTGAAACGTCACCTTTTCCTAACTTCTTAACTATAGGACAATGCGACAAGATGTCGACTTTCAAAAATGTGCTATTTCAATGCCCAAACAAAAGTTGAAAATAAAATGAAACTATCCTTTGAATTTACAACAATATAAAAGATCTTATCAATTCTGAAACATATTTTTACAACGCTATTAACTAAAATGAATTTACGCCTTAAATATATACAATGAAGAAAGGAAGCATACAAATATCTTACATATTTAAAAAGTATCGTAAACAATAAAATTCAAGATTTTACAATCTTGAACAGCAGTTGTTCTTCATCGTCACTGAAAATTTGCTTAAAGCCATGTTGCCTCTGAAAATTTACTTCCTGCGTGTTTGCTTCATTGATGTTATGTTTTTTCAAGTGTCTATGCAATGCTGATTTGCTAACTCCAAATTGAAGTGCAGCATTCCTAATATTGATCTCATTTCTAAGAACAGCCTCTACTGCCTTTCGCATTTTTTCAGCATTCTCAAGGTGTATTCTCCTACTCTCAAGAAACGATTTTTTATTTTTGCGGCCCCTTTTCTTGTCCATTTCTGGAAAAAAAAAGGTAATTAGAGAGTTAAACTTGAAAGAAACAAAAATATTCTATTAGAGAGCAAAAAAAAAATTTTGTCCCAATATGCAACTCTGCAACAACAATATGCAATTCTGTTCCACTATACACCCGTATACACTTTTTAACATTTTCGGAATTAAAAAAAAACAAACAAATAACATTGAAAAATAACCTCAACTCACCTTCAAGACACCTTCGGGCACAATTATTCTCAAATACGGAACAAACAAATGAATATTTCTGGCTTAAACTGTGCTCAACACGTGGTCGTATAAAAAAACTTTGACACTCTGATGCTCACATTAACGAGATTGACGCCATACTGAAGACTCTAGCGCGAGTGGCAAGGGTATATCCACTGCGCATATATGATGCAGTTGACACAACTTTTTTCGGTATTTTAAGCGATACCCCTATATATATATATATATATATATATATATATATATATACAGGGTGTCCCGGGACTAATGGGAAAAAGTCAGGAGCGTATAATCTGAACCAAAATAATGTTAGTACTTCATATAAACTTTTCTATGCAGGCCCTCGTTTTCGAGTTATAGGCCTCCAAAGTTTTAATTTTGAATTTGGTTTTTATTTTTATTTTTTTTACTAGTTATTTGATCTTTATAAAATTTACGGCAAAGCTATAATATACGTGTATGTTTATTTTGGAAAGGTAAACAGTTTTACAGTAGTGCCTTGAAGCCAGGGACGGACTACTCGCAATGGTTAGTGATCCAAAAATTTTGCAGGGATGGCACACCCTGTATGAAATTATCGAAATTCACTTCCCCACACATTAAGCTAACGAAAAGGTACTCTTGCTGGAATTCTACAAAATAAGCCGTTTGGCTAATATTTACAGTTTTATTAATGTACTACGTACCAATTTACCTAACTAACTTATTAATACGATGTCCAAGATTTACCTACAGTATTACAAAAAAATAAACGGTTTTAAAGATTAAAACTAACTTTTCCGCATCTGTGGCCCTAAACAATATTCTATTATAAAATTGTTACTTGTATACACTTCGGAGGATGTATCGTGCTAACAAACCGAATTTTTTTCAAAAACAACCAAAAATTTAGTATATCTGGATTTATAGGACCAGCCGTACTCGCTCAAGTCAACTGAAAATCAATAGGGCACATCTGTGAGACACCTTGAACAATATTCAATCATAAAATTGATCAACCGTATATTCTCTGGAGGCTATATCATGCTAACAAACTGAAAATTCTCCAAAAATGACAAAAATTTGGTACTTCAAGTACCAAAGCACCCGTTGTACTGGCTTTAGTGAGCTGAATATCGATACGGTTCATCTCTGAGACGATCTGAATAATATCCAATCATAAAATTGGTCACTTGGATATACTCCTGAGGCTGTATCATGCTAACAAACTGAAACTTCTCCAAAAATGACAAAAATATCGTACTTAAAATACTGTAGCACCTGTTGTATTGGCTCTGGGAATCTCAAAATCAATAGGGTTCATCAGTGAGATGTCCTGAATGATGTTCAATCATAAAATTGGTGACTTGTTGAACTCCGGAAACTGTATTGTGCTAACAAACTGAAATTTCTCAAAAAATGTTAAAAGGCCGTACTTCAAGTACCATAGCACCCGCTGTACTGGCTCTGATGAGCTGAAAATCAATAGTGTTTATTTGTGACATATCCTTAATAATATTCCATCATAAAATTGGTGACTCATTGCACTCCGGAGGCTGTATCGTGGCCGACGACAACGACGACGACATACACACAGGATTTTTTTTCTAAAAACCGTTTTTTCGTGTTGTTGTTGATGGAAAGCGTAAAAATAACTCAAAAATTTTTGTCAAAATTCCAACTTTTTTGGGGTAAACCAATACTTTTCTCGCATATTAGATAGGTTGGGCGGAAAAGTAATGATTTGATGATAGCAGATGATAAAAACATTAAGAACTCATTTAATAGGAATTGAATAGGTACGCAAACAACGTAATCAGTTGCTTTTAATCAAAATTACGAACACAAAATTATTAAACTATTAAGAAAACCTCAAAAAAACACAATTTATAAAACATTGGACTAAAACTAATTCCTAAACAACAATAAAAACTAACGTTATTCTAATAAATGTTCAATATGAGCTCCTCCCACTTCCACGCACATTCTAAGTCTACGAAGGTTGTTTCTTTGCACTTGAAAGAGCAGTCCCATATTATTTCTAATAGCATTGCAGTGTAACACAATTCTGTCAATTAAATATTGCCTTGTTTGCACGGGTGTTGCGTATACCTTACTTTTGAGATAACCCCAGAGAAAGAAATCCATAGGATTAACGTCTCCTGATCGCGGTGGCCATTGAAAAGGGCCTCCACGACCCAATCCATCTATTAGGAAACCTTGTGTGTAAATGCTGTCGAACATCTAAACTGAAATGAGGAGGAGCCCCATCATGCATGAACCATAAATTCCTACGAGTTTGTAGTGGCACATCATCAAACAGGTTCCATAACTCATTTTGCAAAAACTCCAAATATCTCTGACCGGCCAAAGTACCGTCAATAAAATATGGCCCTATCAAATGATTGCCAACTATTCCTGTCCAAACATTAACCATGAATCTATGCTGGTTCCTAGTTTGGATAATGCCATGTGGATTCACATCATCCCATAAATGCATATTATGAGAATTTATGACTCCATCTCTGGTGAAACCGGATTCGTCCGTAAAGAGAACGTTACTAATGAATGTATTGTCTGCTTGTTGTTGTCGCAGAAACCACTGGCTATACTCAAGTCGTGCAGGATAATCAGCCACTGTCATACGGTGTACTTTTTTCATATGAAAAGGATATAACAGCTGTTCTTTTAGGACGCGATGAACGACTGATTTCGAGACGTTATGTTCTCTTGCTAATTTTCGTAAACTCGTTGATGGTTCATTATCAACTGCATTTAACAAATCTTGTTCAACTGCCACAGTACGTACGCTCCGTACTGGACCTTCTCCACCTTTTTTTGGCAAAAAACTTCCTAAAATTTAAAATTTTGTTTTCTATACATGGAAAATTACATTTACTTATTCATACCTGTTTCTCGTAACCTGAGATCAATACGCTCAAACATTCGTCTGTCTGGCAATGCTCTGTTTGGAAAATGTTCTGCATAAAGCCTTCTGGCCTCTAAACAGTTTCGAGAAGCCAGTCCATACATTAAATGCATATCTGCATACTCAATAAAAGTGAATTCTGCCATTGTAACAGTTAAATTAAGGACTTATGAATTATTGACAAGTAATGACAACGAACTATTCTACACAACGTTTGACAACTAATCCTATGGTTACTTGATAAACGGTAAAAACACTTTTAAAAAGTTTTTACCAACTTACGAATTGATACGTCGTTAATGTTTTTTATCTTCTTGCTATCATTAAATTATTTTTTTGTAGTACTGTAGGCAAATCTTGGACATAGTATTAATAAGTTAGTTTTACCTCGTTTTGTACTTATAAAAATGGTGAATGCGTAAATTGGTACGTAGTGCATTAATAAAACTGTAAATATTAGCCAAACGGCTTATTTTATCGAATTCCAACAAGAGTACCTTTTCGTTAGATTAATGTGTGGGGAAGTGAATTTCGATAATTTCATACAGGGTGTGCCATCCCTGCAAAATTTTTGGATCACTAACCATTGCGAGTAGTCCGTCCCTGGCTTCAAGGCACTACTGTAAAACTGTTTACCTTTCCAAAATAAACATACACGTATATTATAGCTTTGCCGTAAATTTTATAAAGATCAAATAACTAGTAAAAAAAATAAAAATAAAAACCAAATTCAAAATTAAAACTTTGGAGGCCTATAACTCGAAAACGAGGGCCTGCATAGAAAAAGTTTATATGAAGTACTAACATTATTTTGGCTCAGATTATACGCTCCTGACTTTTTCCCATTAGTCCCGGGACACCCTGTCTATATATATATATATATATATATATATATATATATATATATATATATATATATATATATATATATATATATATATATATATATAGGGTAACTTTTTTATTGGGGAATGCGGCAATGTGAGAAAGAAAACTCTGTTTAGATAATCCTAAGCTTTCGATAATTTAGTATTATCATTATCAAAGAATCTACAAAATAAATATTATATAAATTTAAAATATATTTTAAAGTAAAAATATTTTTTATTTACTCTAATTGAGGTTGTTCGCAATAATATAATATCTATTTATATGAAGAAACATCATTGTACAATTTTAGCGTAAAAATATTTAAATTGGCATATTATCAAATTGATGACAATTTGTGACAAGTTACCCTAAATTTACAGCGTTTCCACGGATGGGGTATCCTATAGGTGAAAAATGTTTAAATATTAGTTTTAGTCAAAAATGTCATTCTTGATAAAAAGTTTTGCTTGTTCTGAAACCCCATGAAATGTAATAAAATTCGAGTTTTTCAAAACCCGTCTCATTTTATAGCCAGTTTTATAAAAACCGTATGAAGCTTGAAAATAATGTATTAATCTAGTGAGTGACGTTTATGATGTACCAACTAACTGTCAACTTTTATAAATAATTTTCAAATTGTCATTCTTTAAGAAATATTTGACAACAATGTTAACTATTCAAGAATTATAATCACTATCAAAAATTACAATACAGAATAATAATGTAAGAAACACTATGTAAACAAAAAGCATCTATTCAATTTATCCTCCCCCAGCTTCAAAACATCTCTCAATTCTCTTTCTAAATATTTCGCAGCAATTCTGGGGTAATTTCGTTAACGGCATCAATGATAGCTCATTTCAAGTCTTCAATATTATGGTTTAAATTGTTTGCGTGAACTTTTTATTTTAAGTAGCTCCATAAAAAATCTAAAATAGTTAAATCGGGGGATCGGGGCGGAAAAAATATTGGTCCATAACGTCCTATCCATTGCCCAGCACAATATTCATCCAGGCATCCTCTTTAGCAAAGTCGAATGTGACGAACATCCATCATGTTGAAAGTACATTTTAGGCCTTTGTTCCAAGGGAATATTTTCAAATTCATGTATTAAGAAGTTCTCCAGCAAATACAAATATACCTCTTGATTTAATGTATCTTCCAGCAAATACGGTCCGATTATTCGATAGGGTAAAACCGCACACCAAACGTTAACTTTTTTAGGAAATTGACTATTACAGTTAATCCTGTAGCTCGGGTTTTCACCTAGCCCAATATCGAAAATTTTGGGAAGAAACGACTCCGTTTGTTATAAACGTTGCTTCATCAGAAAACAAAATATTATTGTGAAAGAATCGGTTATGCATAAGTTTTTCACCAA
Source organism: Galeruca laticollis (assembly GCA_963921935.1). Taxonomy (NCBI): domain Eukaryota; kingdom Metazoa; phylum Arthropoda; class Insecta; order Coleoptera; family Chrysomelidae; genus Galeruca; species Galeruca laticollis. The sequence goes on along the minus strand of OY998180.1, from coordinate 8,308,487 downwards.
TCATCGCACAAAAGTCTAACCTTGTGCCATAATCGTAATCTTGTAAGGTATGAATAAATTTCGGTTTGTATGGATGAATTTTGCTTTGCTTAAATATTTTCTGTAAGTGACTCTTGCAAAAACCAACCTCCACTGCTCTTTTTCGTAGACTCAACTTGGGATTTTCCCTTAACGAATGCATAGCTAGTGCACTAGCTGCATCATCCTCCTCAACGTAAGCCGTTTTCAATTTTTTTGTCTTGAACAGATCCTGTCTCATCAAACTTCTGTATTAAGTTTTTTAATCCACACCGCGTAATGGGTACATCTGGATATTTTTCATGAAATTTTGCAATTTCATACTGGTACGAAACTTCCCCAATACCATAACACACTTAATAAGATATCTCTTTGTTGAATAGTTAACATTGTTCTCAAATATTTATTAAAGAATGATAATTTGAAAATTATTTATAAAAGTTGACAGTTACTTGGTACATCGTAAACGTCACTAACTAGATTAATACATTATTTTCGAACTAGCTATAAAATGAGACGGGTTTTGAAAAACTTGAATTTTATTTCATTTTATGGGGTTTCAGTACAAGCAAAACTTTTTATCAAGAATGACATTTTTCACTCAAACTAATATTTAAGCATTTTTCACCTGTAGGATACCTCATCCGTGGACACGCTGTGTATTATATATATATATATATATATATATATATATATATATATATATATATATATATATATATATATATATATTTCCAATGGAGAGGAAAGTCTTACATAAGACACCAGTGATGTTGTTGCTGGTAGTGTCGGATTCTTACCGACTCAAAACCTCTCCTCGTTTCCTCTGACACACCACATTGGAACCGCTCTCGCATTAGTTCGATGTGGTGGCAGGTATGCTGTTCAGCTCACTGAGTACATCTCTTTTTCCTTGGTCTCGATAATTGTTCTTACTACTTTATATGAACTTTTCCATGCATTTTCACCGTCAACTAAGGCTCTTGAAAAATTTTCAATGGTAAACAAGTTATTTCTCTCTTCTTGGTACCCTGTTCTGATCTCTTCCCATCTGGGACAAAGGAACAACGTGTGCTCTACGTCGTCCACGTTCTTACAATACTGACAGCGATTAGTGTCCGATTTCTTCCACTTGTAAAGGAATGACTTAAAGCAACCGTGCCCTGAGAGTGCTTGCGTCAGAAAATAATCGACTTTGCCACAGAATCCATTTATCCACTCTTCGATATCTCGAATTATTTTGTAAGTCCATCGTCCCTTCGTACTAGTTTTCCAGCGCTCTTGTCAACACGTCTTGAAGGATGTACGTGCCACGTTTCGGTCCACTCCCTCGTAAATCGCCCTTCTTTCTTCAATGAAGAGGTCAATGGGGGGGGGGGATAGCAGCTATCACTCCCAATGCTTCAGCAGATATTGTCCTATACGCACTAGCCACTCTGATCGACATCAGCCTCTGTATGCTAACTAGTTTTCATTTTTAAGTCTTTTATTATACGTAACCGCGCATCATGCTGGGGCGGCATAGAGGATCTGAGATTGAGCCACAGAAGCTGAGATTCGCCTTTTTGAAGCTTTTGGGCCTCCCACATTGGGCATAAGACTGGACAAGACAGATACTGTTTTCTCCACTTTCTCAATCGTACGATGTATATGTTCTGAGAATGAAAGCTTTGGATCCAACCATACACCTAGATATTTCACCGACCCCTTTGGAGTGATTTTATTTCCATGAATGTTGAAAGATACAGGACTCACTCGAGTTCTTCTAGTAAGCAGCACAGCTTCTGTTTTCTCCGGTGCTAGACTGAGAGAGTTATTCTCCATCCAATTTGACACCATCAGAATTCCCAGATTTGCTTTTTCCATAAGGCCTTTCTCTTGTTTATCCACCACCACCATTGCTATGTCATCAGCGAAGCCTATAAGGGTGACTTATTTTGGCAAGTCCATCGTAAGCAGATCATCGTATAGTATATTCCAAAGTGTAGGCCCAAGAACCGAACCCTGCGGAACACCGCTATTTATTTCTATATTTTCCTCAATGCCCTCATATCCGATTATGATTTCTCGTTCGGAGAGGTGCGATGCTATCAACGCAAGTAGGTCTTCATTAATTCCTCTATTTCTTAGCTTATTTAAGATTATCTGCCAGGTAGCACTATTAAAGGCATTCCTTACGTCTAAAGTTATCACAGCGCATATTTTTCTATTTTGTAGAGAGAAATCCCAAGCCTGTTTTGCAATTTTTATGACGTCTATGATAGCATCTACGGTTTGCCTTTTTTTCCCTGAAGCCGTACTGTCTTTCAGCAAGGCCGCCTGTACGTTCCAGTTCCTTCTTAAGTATAGCCAAAATTATGTGTTCAAATACTTTCCCTTCCACATCTAAGAGACATATGGGTCGATATGAAGAAGGGTCGTCTGGTGCTTTTTTACCTTTGTCAAGCAGTACCAGTCTGGCATGCTTCCATTCTTTCGGAAAGTATTTTGTATCGCCAAGTGAGTTTTAAAATCTTAGAACAAAGTCCGTCTTGCTGTCAATGAGGTATTTCAGAATTTCTGCAGGGATATTTCCTGGACCTGGTGCCTTGTTTGTTTTTAGCTTCTGATTTGCTATTTTCAGTTCTTCCACCGTAAAATCTAGGGAGTAAGGGGTTTTTCTACATTCGAAATGTACCTCATCCTCATGTATCGGAAAGAGGCGCCTTACCACTTTATGTATAGTATCTGCCGGTAGTTGGGGTTTCGAAGGGTAGCCAATTATCCTCTTCATAGCTATTTTATAGCCATTGCCCCATATATCGGAGTTTATACCTGCACAAATATTGTTCCAGCAGACCTGCTTGGCTTTTTTTATAGCATTCCTCAACTGTTTTTTGGATTCTTTGTACTTATCTTGTAACTGTTGTTTCACTTCTGGTTCATATCTTCTGTTGTTTCTTGTGCAGATTCTTCTTTTTCTTGTGCATTCCTTTCTGAGGTCTGCGATTTCCTGCGACCACCATATTCCGGATTACCTCTTGGGCGGCTCTTTCTTTTTAGCATCGAGGCATTGCATATGTTCGCGAGTATTTCATAAAAACTTTTTGGATCTGGTATAGGTGCATTTACTGAAATATTAGAAACTATTTGGCTTAGGCTTGCAGTATCTAGCTTCCTCATATTCCACCCACTGTCGACTACTTTCTCACTTAGTTTGTCCGATTTTCTGTTCTCATGTACCTCAAACAAAATGTAGTTATGATCGCTAAGGGTCTCTCTGTCACTCACATACCAATTTTTTATTACAATATCATTGGTTGATAGCGTTATATCGATGATTGGCGAACTTTGGTTTCTCTGGAATGTAGGTCTATCTCCATGGTTTTGACAGACAAGGTCGTTTTCTGCCATCCATTCCACTAGGGCTTCTCCCCTTTTATCAGTATTCCTCATTCCCCATTGGGCAGATTTTCCATTGAAGTCTCCTACTATAATACTTTTTTCTTTATGCCTTCTGTGATGAATTCCTATTTCTGTTAAGGTTCTCTCAAGGTCGTATATTTATTTATTTGGGGAGGCGTAACAACTGTATACTGTAAAGGAATTTGTTACAAAGTATGTAAATCCATGGCCATGCACCTGACGTTTAACTGCTATATTTCTATCCAGTACTTTTATTGCTGTATCAATTTATTTATCAAACATCCAGTACTTCCTGTCCTTTATGGCATTTTTGTTTGGTTCACTAATCAAGAGTATGCACACATTTTCTTCTCTTGCAGTAGCAATTGCCATGTCTTGTGCTCTAAGACTTCTATTTGTGTTTATTTGCATTATTTTGGTTTTCATTTTGGCTTATTTATAGTTTCGTTTTCTTGAAAGTTAGGCTTTTTTTAGAAACGCCTTCTTTGAACTCAGAACAGCCACGACTTGCCGTTTGATGGCCTTTTTCTTGCAATTCAAGCAGAAGGGTGTTCTATCGCAGATAGCGGCTTTGTGCCCGTCTTCGCCGCATCTCATGCATAAATTCTCCCTGTTGGGTCATTTGCACTCTTCTTTACTGTGTCCGTACTCCCAACATCTGTAGCATCTGTTATCTTTTTGTCTCTCAAGGATCCGACAGTCTACCCAACCGATCCTTAGAGATTTCAGTTCCAGAAGTTTATTGGCATCTTCTTCGCTTGTAATTATAGTCACGTTTTGTTTATTTCTATAGGAGGGCCGTAAGGCTCGTATATCAAGTCGGTTTTGATCGATATTCACTACTTTCGAGATTGCTTCCCTTATGTCCGGTACAGTTGTGACCTCGTCCTTCCCTTTAATATGAATCACCTTCTTAGACACTAACATCGACACCATAGCATTGGGTATTTTGTCATTTATCTCCTTTTTCAATATCTCCGCTTTGCCTGTTCCATTGCGAATTTTTACCATTAGGTCACCTTTTCTGGTTTTATGTACTTCCTTCACTTCTACTCCTATTGATGTAGGGTTAATTGTCTCTTTAACTGTTTTCAGTAGTTCGGCATAGGTTTTACCATCCCTTTTTATGATCAAAACATCATCTCTCGGTCTTTTTGGATTGATTGCACTATTTGCGTGTGCCAATTTACTGCTTAATGTAGTTTTATTTATTACAGGATTATAAACTACGACCTCAATGGGTGTATCCGAAAAGACAAATTCTGTCATTTTGTGAAATATTATCCCCATAATTCCATCAATAAACGGTAAGGCCAACTTGGTCCTGTTGCTCTTTAGAGCGAGCATCTATATTAATTTGAGGGATTCAAATATATCCCTATCTTGAGGTTCACGTCGGGTTTCATTATCAATTATGATAGGATAAAATATTGTTCTAGTGACGGTGGAGAAATGTCCCTTATCGTCGGGAAATTCCAGAGAATGCCTCATATAGCCTACACCCCCTATAGGTTCCTTTTGACCTTTGAGTCCATCTATACCTCCATATTTACTGACAGCGGTCCTTACATGGTTGTTATCTCCAACAATATCTTTGGAGCAGGGCAACACCAATTCATACTGAGGTGGAGATTCCCATATATTGCCAGGCCTCACAGGTATCCTTGAAAAGGTTTTATCTGCTCAGACGTTCTCTGGTACAGATTGGAAGTCATCGTACGTCCCATCGCCAAGAAGTGATTTTCGTTTTCAAATGTTATTTGTGCTTGCCTGCATAGCTCACACTGCGTGCTGTTTCCAGAATTTCCCTCTTCTTGTTTTTCATGAATGTTCCTTATCGCCTCTCGAAGTGATTTATTTTCTTCATGTAATTTTTTAACTCATCTTCATTTGTGTCTCTTTCACTAGATCTCATCCACTCTTGGAATAATTTGCCTTGTATTTATTCAGCTTGGAATGTTAGTTTATATACAGCCTCTTTTATGTCCTTCTTAGGGTTATACGAGTCCCTAATGACTCTATCTAGCGTCTTAATCTGGTTATACAGTTTCTGAATAATTTCTCTTGGCCCCTCTTATTTCTTTTTTTTGAATTGCTGGTTTTGGTAGACGGTTCCATTCGTTTTCGTTTAATTAGCTGTTCATATATGTCATCCGCTGCGTCAATAACAGACGAATCCAGATTTCCCGCATCTAGGTCTGGTAACGAATTAGCCCTTTCCCTAGGCGGAGTCCTGTTTATAGAGTCCCTTCTTGCGAATGGATCCTTTTGCTCTTTAATCGAAAAGAATGTTGCCCGGTATCCCTAGGCTCCGTTTGCAGGTATCACTTGGCCCTGATACCATCGCCAGCCGGGTCGCATTACACTGGACGACTAAGGGCTATGTGTCATCTTCTTCTGGCACAGTGGAAAGGATAGAAAAAGAAATCCCCTAGCTCTCGCAAACCTAATAGCGTCGGGGAAGATACGAGTTGGGGACTTAAGGGTTTTAGGGACGGATCACACCTTGGGAGTGAGATGTGAGCCTAGCTAGGGTACCTCCAGCTCGCCACACCCGTATTCGCAGTGCGAACCCCTGAGGTAATATATATATATATATATATATATATATATATATATATATATATATATATATATATATAAGATGTACGAATAGTGCGTGACATATGAACAATAAGCAACGAATAGATTAGTGGGTATTGCACGCAAATAGAAGAAGGGGCTACTGAAAAGAGTGGTAACCGCAGACATGCATGTTTCTAGCTCATTAGCCGTCATCGGTACGGTACAACCAAGAAAAGATGTGAAACATGAGAGCAAAGGTGTTGAATGAAACATGAGAAAATATAACAGAATTCAGCAGGATAGTCAAACACAACATTTGTGTCAGTAATATTAGAAGATCTCGAATATTCGAGACAACAACCAACATAGACACGGAGGTGCATATAACACTCCCGTCTGAAACTTCCGACCCAGATTAATGAAATAATAACAAGATGTACGAATAGTGCGTGACATATGAACAATAAGCAACGAATAGATTAGTGGGTATTGCACGCAAATAGAAGAAGGGGCTACTGAAAAGAGTGGTAACCGCAGACATGCATGTTTCTAGCTCATTAGCCGTCATCGGTACGGTACAACCAAGAAAAGATGTGAAACATGAGAGCAAAGGTGTTGAATGAAACATGAGAAAATATAACAGAATTCAGCAGGATAGTCAAACACAACATTTGTGTCAGTAATATTAGAAGATCTCGAATATTCGAGACAACAACCAACATAGACACGGAGGTGCATATAACACTCCCGTCTGAAACTTCCGACCCAGATTAATGAAATAATAACAAGATGTACGAATAGTGCGTGACATATGAACAATAAGCAACGAATAGATTAGTGGGTATTGCACGCAAATAGAAGAAGGGGCTACTGAAAAGAGTGGTAACCGCAGACATGCATGTTTCTAGCTCATTAGCCGTCATCGGTACGGTACAACCAAGAAAAGATGTGAAACATGAGAGCAAAGGTGTTGAATGAAACATGAGAAAATATAACAGAATTCAGCAGGATAGTCAAACACAACATTTGTGTCAGTAATATTAGAAGATCTCGAATATTCGAGACAACAACCAACATAGACACGGAGGTGCATATAACACTCCCGTCTGAAACTTCCGACCCAGATTAATGAAATAATAACAAGATGTACGAATAGTGCGTGACATATGAACAATAAGCAACGAATAGATTAGTGGGTATTGCACGCAAATAGAAGAAGAGGCTACTGAAAAGAGTGGTAACCGCAGACATGCATGTTTCTAGCTCATTAGCCGTCATCGGTACGGTACAACCAAGAAAAGATGTGAAACATGAGAGCAAAGGTGTTGAATGAAACATGAGAAAATATAACAGAATTCAGCAGGATAGTCAAACACAACATTTGTGTCAGTAATATTAGAAGATCTCGAATATTCGAGACAACAACCAACATAGACACGGAGGTGCATATAACACTCCCGTCTGAAACTTCCGACCCAGATTAATGAAATAATAACAAGATGTACGAATAGTGCGTGACATATGAACAATAAGCAACGAATAGATTAGTGGGTATTGCACGCAAATAGAAGAAGGCGCTACTGAAAAGAGTGGTAACCGCAGACATGCATGTTTCTAGCTCTATTTGCGTGCAATACCCACTAATCTATTCGTTGCTTATTGTTCATATGTCACGCACTATTCGTACATCTTGTTATTATTTCATTAATCTGGGTCGGAAGTTTCAGACGGGAGTGTTATATGCACCTCCGTGTCTATGTTGGTTGTTGTCTCGAATATTCGAGATCTTCTAATATTACTGACACAAATGTTGTGTTTGACTATCCTGCTGAATTCTGTTATATTTTCTCATGTTTCATTCAACACCTTTGCTCTCATGTTTCACATCTTTTCTTGGTTGTACCGTATCGATGACGGCTAATGAGCTAGAAACATGCATGTCTGCGGTTACCACTCTTTTCAGTAGCCCCTTCTTCTATTTGCGTGCAATACCCACTAATCTATTCGTTGCTTATTGTTCATATGTCACGCACTATTCGTACATCTTGTTATTATTTCATTAATCTGGGTCGGAAGTTTCAGACGGGAGTGTTATATGCACCTCCGTGTCTATGTTGGTTGTTGTCTCGAATATTCGAGATCTTCTAATATTACTGACACAAATGTTGTGTTTGACTATCCTGCTGAATTCTGTTATATTTTCTCATGTTTCATTCAACACCTTTGCTCTCATGTTTCACATCTTTTCTTGGTTGTACCGTACCGATGACGGCTAATGAGCTAGAAACATGCATGTCTGCGGTTACCACTCTTTTCAGTAGCCCCTTCTTCTATTTGCGTGCAATACCCACTAATCTATTCGTTGCTTATTGTTCATATGTCACGCACTATTCGTACATCTTGTTATTATTTCATTAATCTGGGTCGGAAGTTTCAGACGGGAGTGTTATATGCACCTCCGTGTCTATGTTGGTTGTTGTCTCGAATATTCGAGATCTTCTAATATTACTGACACAAATGTTGTGTTTGACTATCCTGCTGAATTCTGTTATATTTTCTCATGTTTCATTCAACACCTTTGCTCTCATGTTTCACATCTTTTCTTGGTTGTACCGTACCGATGACGGCTAATGAGCTAGAAACATGCATGTCTGCGGTTACCACTCTTTTCAGTAGCCCCTTCTTCTATTTGCGTGCAATACCCACTAATCTATTCGTTGCTTATTGTTCATATGTCACGCACTATTCGTACATCTTGTTATTATTTCATTAATCTGGGTCGGAAGTTTCAGACGGGAGTGTTATATGCACCTCCGTGTCTATGTTGGTTGTTGTCTCGAATATTCGAGATCTTCTAATATTACTGACACAAATGTTGTGTTTGACTATCCTGCTGAATTCTGTTATATTTTCTCATGTTTCATTCAACACCTTTGCTCTCATGTTTCACATCTTTTCTTGGTTGTACCGTACCGATGACGGCTAATGAGCTAGAAACATGCATGTCTGCGGTTACCACTCTTTTCAGTAGCCCCTTCTTCTATTTGCGTGCAATACCCACTAATCTATTCGTTGCTTATTGTTCATATGTCACGCACTATTCGTACATCTTGTTATTATTTCATTAATCTGGGTCGGAAGTTTCAGACGGGAGTGTTATATGCACCTCCGTGTCTATGTTGGTTGTTGTCTCGAATATTCGAGATCTTCTAATATTACTGACACAAATGTTGTGTTTGACTATCCTGCTGAATTCTGTTATATTTTCTCATGTTTCATTCAACACCTTTGCTCTCATGTTTCACATCTTTTCTTGGTTGTACCGTACCGATGACGGCTAATGAGCTAGAAACATGCATGTCTGCGGTTACCACTCTTTTCAGTAGCCCCTTCTTCTATTTGCGTGCAATACCCACTAATCTATTCGTTGCTTATTGTTCATATGTCACGCACTATTCGTACATCTTGTTATTATTTCATTAATCTGGGTCGGAAGTTTCAGACGGGAGTGTTATATGCACCTCCGTGTCTATGTTGGTTGTTGTCTCGAATATTCGAGATCTTCTAATATTACTGACACAAATGTTGTGTTTGACTATCCTGCTGAATTCTGTTATATTTTCTCATGTTTCATTCAACACCTTTGCTCTCATGTTTCACATCTTTTCTTGGTTGTACCGTACCGATGACGGCTAATGAGCTAGAAACATGCATGTCTGCGGTTACCACTCTTTTCAGTAGCCCCTTCTTCTATTTGCGTGCAATACCCACTAATCTATTCGTTGCTTATTGTTCATATGTCACGCACTATTCGTACATCTTGTTATTATTTCATTAATCTGGGTCGGAAGTTTCAGACGGGAGTGTTATATGCACCTCCGTGTCTATGTTGGTTGTTGTCTCGAATATTCGAGATCTTCTAATATTACTGACACAAATGTTGTGTTTGACTATCCTGCTGAATTCTGTTATATTTTCTCATGTTTCATTCAACACCTTTGCTCTCATGTTTCACATCTTTTCTTGGTTGTACCGTACCGATGACGGCTAATGAGCTAGAAACATGCATGTCTGCGGTTACCACTCTTTTCAGTAGCCCCTTCTTCTATTTGCGTGCAATACCCACTAATCTATTCGTTGCTTATTGTTCATATGTCACGCACTATTCGTACATCTTGTTATTATTTCATTAATCTGGGTCGGAAGTTTCAGACGGGAGTGTTATATGCACCTCCGTGTCTATGTTGGTTGTTGTCTCGAATATTCGAGATCTTCTAATATTACTGACACAAATGTTGTGTTTGACTATCCTGCTGAATTCTGTTATATTTTCTCATGTTTCATTCAACACCTTTGCTCTCATGTTTCACATCTTTTCTTGGTTGTACCGTACCGATGACGGCTAATGAGCTAGAAACATGCATGTCTGCGGTTACCACTCTTTTCAGTAGCCCCTTCTTCTATTTGCGTGCAATACCCACTAATCTATTCGTTGCTTATTGTTCATATGTCACGCACTATTCGTACATCTTGTTATTATTTCATTAATCTGGGTCGGAAGTTTCAGACGGGAGTGTTATATGCACCTCCGTGTCTATGTTGGTTGTTGTCTCGAATATTCGAGATCTTCTAATATTACTGACACAAATGTTGTGTTTGACTATCCTGCTGAATTCTGTTATATTTTCTCATGTTTCATTCAACACCTTTGCTCTCATGTTTCACATCTTTTCTTGGTTGTACCGTACCGATGACGGCTAATGAGCTAGAAACATGCATGTCTGCGGTTACCACTCTTTTCAGTAGCCCCTTCTTCTATTTGCGTGCAATACCCACTAATCTATTCGTTGCTTATTGTTCATATGTCACGCACTATTCGTACATCTTGTTATTATTTCATTAATCTGGGTCGGAAGTTTCAGACGGGAGTGTTATATGCACCTCCGTGTCTATGTTGGTTGTTGTCTCGAATATTCGAGATCTTCTAATATTACTGACACAAATGTTGTGTTTGACTATCCTGCTGAATTCTGTTATATTTTCTCATGTTTCATTCAACACCTTTGCTCTCATGTTTCACATCTTTTCTTGGTTGTACCGTACCGATGACGGCTAATGAGCTAGAAACATGCATGTCTGCGGTTACCACTCTTTTCAGTAGCCCCTTCTTCTATTTGCGTGCAATACCCACTAATCTATTCGTTGCTTATTGTTCATATGTCACGCACTATTCGTACATCTTGTTATTATTTCATTAATCTGGGTCGGAAGTTTCAGACGGGAGTGTTATATGCACCTCCGTGTCTATGTTGGTTGTTGTCTCGAATATTCGAGATCTTCTAATATTACTGACACAAATGTTGTGTTTGACTATCCTGCTGAATTCTGTTATATTTTCTCATGTTTCATTCAACACCTTTGCTCTCATGTTTCACATCTTTTCTTGGTTGTACCGTACCGATGACGGCTAATGAGCTAGAAACATGCATGTCTGCGGTTACCACTCTTTTCAGTAGCCCCTTCTTCTATTTGCGTGCAATACCCACTAATCTATTCGTTGCTTATTGTTCATATGTCACGCACTATTCGTACATCTTGTTATTATTTCATTAATCTGGGTCGGAAGTTTCAGACGGGAGTGTTATATGCACCTCCGTGTCTATGTTGGTTGTTGTCTCGAATATTCGAGATCTTCTAATATTACTGACACAAATGTTGTGTTTGACTATCCTGCTGAATTCTGTTATATTTTCTCATGTTTCATTCAACACCTTTGCTCTCATGTTTCACATCTTTTCTTGGTTGTACCGTACCGATGACGGCTAATGAGCTAGAAACATGCATGTCTGCGGTTACCACTCTTTTCAGTAGCCCCTTCTTCTATTTGCGTGCAATACCCACTAATCTATTCGTTGCTTATTGTTCATATGTCACGCACTATTCGTACATCTTGTTATTATTTCATTAATCTGGGTCGGAAGTTTCAGACGGGAGTGTTATATGCACCTCCGTGTCTATGTTGGTTGTTGTCTCGAATATTCGAGATCTTCTAATATTACTGACACAAATGTTGTGTTTGACTATCCTGCTGAATTCTGTTATATTTTCTCATGTTTCATTCAACACCTTTGCTCTCATGTTTCACATCTTTTCTTGGTTGTACCGTACCGATGACGGCTAATGAGCTAGAAACATGCATGTCTGCGGTTACCACTCTTTTCAGTAGCCCCTTCTTCTATTTGCGTGCAATACCCACTAATCTATTCGTTGCTTATTGTTCATATGTCACGCACTATTCGTACATCTTGTTATTATTTCATTAATCTGGGTCGGAAGTTTCAGACGGGAGTGTTATATGCACCTCCGTGTCTATGTTGGTTGTTGTCTCGAATATTCGAGATCTTCTAATATTACTGACACAAATGTTGTGTTTGACTATCCTGCTGAATTCTGTTATATTTTCTCATGTTTCATTCAACACCTTTGCTCTCATGTTTCACATCTTTTCTTGGTTGTACCGTACCGATGACGGCTAATGAGCTAGAAACATGCATGTCTGCGGTTACCACTCTTTTCAGTAGCCCCTTCTTCTATTTGCGTGCAATACCCACTAATCTATTCGTTGCTTATTGTTCATATGTCACGCACTATTCGTACATCTTGTTATTATTTCATTAATCTGGGTCGGAAGTTTCAGACGGGAGTGTTATATGCACCTCCGTGTCTATGTTGGTTGTTGTCTCGAATATTCGAGATCTTCTAATATTACTGACACAAATGTTGTGTTTGACTATCCTGCTGAATTCTGTTATATTTTCTCATGTTTCATTCAACACCTTTGCTCTCATGTTTCACATCTTTTCTTGGTTGTACCGTACCGATGACGGCTAATGAGCTAGAAACATGCATGTCTGCGGTTACCACTCTTTTCAGTAGCCCCTTCTTCTATTTGCGTGCAATACCCACTAATCTATTCGTTGCTTATTGTTCATATGTCACGCACTATTCGTACATCTTGTTATTATTTCATTAATCTGGGTCGGAAGTTTCAGACGGGAGTGTTATATGCACCTCCGTGTCTATGTTGGTTGTTGTCTCGAATATTCGAGATCTTCTAATATTACTGACACAAATGTTGTGTTTGACTATCCTGCTGAATTCTGTTATATTTTCTCATGTTTCATTCAACACCTTTGCTCTCATGTTTCACATCTTTTCTTGGTTGTACCGTACCGATGACGGCTAATGAGCTAGAAACATGCATGTCTGCGGTTACCACTCTTTTCAGTAGCCCCTTCTTCTATTTGCGTGCAATACCCACTAATCTATTCGTTGCTTATTGTTCATATGTCACGCACTATTCGTACATCTTGTTATTATTTCATTAATCTGGGTCGGAAGTTTCAGACGGGAGTGTTATATGCACCTCCGTGTCTATGTTGGTTGTTGTCTCGAATATTCGAGATCTTCTAATATTACTGACACAAATGTTGTGTTTGACTATCCTGCTGAATTCTGTTATATTTTCTCATGTTTCATTCAACACCTTTGCTCTCATGTTTCACATCTTTTCTTGGTTGTACCGTACCGATGACGGCTAATGAGCTAGAAACATGCATGTCTGCGGTTACCACTCTTTTCAGTAGCCCCTTCTTCTATTTGCGTGCAATACCCACTAATCTATTCGTTGCTTATTGTTCATATGTCACGCACTATTCGTACATCTTGTTATTATTTCATTAATCTGGGTCGGAAGTTTCAGACGGGAGTGTTATATGCACCTCCGTGTCTATGTTGGTTGTTGTCTCGAATATTCGAGATCTTCTAATATTACTGACACAAATGTTGTGTTTGACTATCCTGCTGAATTCTGTTATATTTTCTCATGTTTCATTCAACACCTTTGCTCTCATGTTTCACATCTTTTCTTGGTTGTACCGTACCGATGACGGCTAATGAGCTAGAAACATGCATGTCTGCGGTTACCACTCTTTTCAGTAGCCCCTTCTTCTATTTGCGTGCAATACCCACTAATCTATTCGTTGCTTATTGTTCATATGTCACGCACTATTCGTACATCTTGTTATTATTTCATTAATCTGGGTCGGAAGTTTCAGACGGGAGTGTTATATGCACCTCCGTGTCTATGTTGGTTGTTGTCTCGAATATTCGAGATCTTCTAATATTACTGACACAAATGTTGTGTTTGACTATCCTGCTGAATTCTGTTATATTTTCTCATGTTTCATTCAACACCTTTGCTCTCATGTTTCACATCTTTTCTTGGTTGTACCGTACCGATGACGGCTAATGAGCTAGAAACATGCATGTCTGCGGTTACCACTCTTTTCAGTAGCCCCTTCTTCTATTTGCGTGCAATACCCACTAATCTATTCGTTGCTTATTATATATATATATATATATATATATATATATATATATATATATATATATAGGCTCATGTAAAATTACAGGTTTATGTCGCGTCTGAAGTCACTGGGAGTCCGATATACGGACGCTCAGTGACCAACCTCTGAAACTTGGGCTACTCATTACTTTTTCTACCCGCTTTCTATTACAACCAAAATTTTATGGACGTTGGGTGGGACCAAATTTCGAAATCTGTATCAATAATAGTTCAGTATCTTTTGAATACGCGGCGCTTCCATCGTTATTCTATATACGCTGTATAAAGAATTTCATTGCACAGGCTTTATAAACGTTGGGTGGGACCAAATTTCGAAATCTGTATCAATAATAGTTCAGTATCTTTTGAATACGCGGCGCTTCCATCGTTATTCTATATACGCTGTATAAAGAATTTCATTGCACAGGCTTTATAAACGTTGGGTGGGACCAAATTTCGAAATCTGTATCAATAATAGTTCAGTATCTTTTGTATACGCGGCGCTTCCATCGTTATTCTATATACGCTGTATAAAGAATTTCATTGCACAGGCTAACTCTGCGCTGTGTATAAAAATCATTCTAACGGTTCATCTTGCAACAAAAGCAAAAAATGTAAGCGGCAATAAACACGTGTGCCGTTTGCATTTCATAACTGCAGAGGGTGAATAGTGTAAAGTGTACTGTGCATGTGAATTTCACTGGAAATAAATAATGCATTCATTTCGCAGTAGAACACAATTTATGGTGAATTTGGGTAAACCTAGTACTATTGGTAACTATTTTAGAAATGAACGTGTAGTGGATTAGTGGAAGGTAAGAGACAATACATTTAACATTTCAAGTTTTCTTTAGAGTATAACGGAAGTAGGAGTGCTACTTTGTAACACAAAATAAATTGTCGTAAATCAAATAAGCTGCCTGCTAGTCAAAAATGTAGTCGTGTACATAGGTACCTATGTTACTAGCTAAATAAAAATATTGGAGTATTTTTTCAGTATTCATTGATTACGTGTTCTTTTTCATCTTTGATAGACCATCAAAACTTTTTTCAATTTTATAACTTTTTTTTTTATAAATTTTTTAAAATCGTTGTCCGTTGAAGCTACGCTTCAACTTATTCGAGTAAGATAAATAACAAATCTGCAAATTTGGTTTGTCGACGATCTACGCCGGCAAAGTCACGGGTACAAGCTAGTTTATATATATATATATATATATATATATATATATATATATATATATATATATATATATATTTATAGAAAAAAACCTAATAGACTGTAGATAGATGTAGCTAAGATTAAATAAATCACAATCAAAATTTTTCGTGTGTGCAGGAAGTTATCAACTTTTTATTTTTCCACTGTATTAATCATTGTTTATACCAGACATTATGTAGTCTGGAATAAGTATTCTACGCTCTATCTCTAAAGTACTTTGTATTTTACCGGTCAGTAGTGCTTAAAATGGCTGTTTATGATTTCATTGACATTGGTGTTAAATTGAAAATGTAGGTTATTTCAATTTGATAGTTTCTTTTTCCTATTTAATGGACTATTTGACTTGTCCATTATCGCTATACTGTAAACATTATAAATTTTCAACTTTTTTTAATATGTATTTTTAACGTTTTAGAGAACACACATCCTGATTTGCACAATGAAAGTGGATCTGCTTATGAACATGATATTTCTAACACTAGTAAGGAACATATCAAATGGCAAAAGAACATATAATTAAATTATTTTCGTTTTAGGTTCAAGTAACACCAGTGGTCCTGGTTATTTTGAAACAAGGTTGCTATAATAATATATATATATATATATATATATATATATATATATATATATATATATTTCGACTAAAAGTAGGTGCAGTAGAAAATCGAAATTAATTTTTCATATAGACACACCTCGTAATTTATGAAATTTCTATTCATTATATCATTATATATGTATATATATATATATATATATATATATATATATATATATATATATATATATATATATATATATATATATATAACAACAAAGAGATTCATGGGTAATTCACGCAAAATAAGGGCTACTGAAATAGAGTGGTAACCGTGGACATGCATGTTTCTGGCTCATTTTGCCTCTTCAGCACGGCATAACCAAATAAGGATGTGAAATTTGGGAGCAAAGATGTTAATCGAAACATGGGAAAACACAAAATAACGGATTTCAGCAGGGAAACCAAACGCTCATTTGTGTCTTCAATTGGAAGATCCCGAGTTTTCAGGACAACAACCAACATCGACACGGAGGCGCATATAGCCCCCCGCCATGAACCTTCCGACCCATAGTAAATAACAAAGAAGATGTAGGAATATCGCGTGATATGTTAACAATAACAACAAAGAGATTCATGGGTAATTCACGCAAAATAAGGGCTACTGAAATAGAGTAGTAACCGTGGACATGCATGTTTCTGGCTCATTTTGCCTCTTCAGCACGGCATAACCAAATAAGGATGTGAAATTTGGGAGCAAAGATGTTAATCGAAACATGGGAAAACACAAAATAACGGATTTCAGCAGGGAAACCAAACGCTCATTTGTGTCTTCAATTGGAAGATCCCGAGTTTTCAGGACAACAACCAACATCGACACGGAGGCGCATATAGCCCCCCGCCATGAACCTTCCGACCCATAGTAAATAACAAAGAAGATGTAGGAATATCGCGTGATATGTTAACAATAACAACAAAGAGATTCATGGGTAATTCACGCAAAATAAGGGCTACTGAAATAGAGTAGTAACCGTGGACATGCATGTTTCTGGCTCATTTTGCCTCTTCAGCACGGCATAACCAAATAAGGATGTGAAATTTGGGAGCAAAGATGTTAATCGAAACATGGGAAAACACAAAATAACGGATTTCAGCAGGGAAACCAAACGCTCATTTGTGTCTTCAATTGGAAGATCCCGAGTTTTCAGGACAACAACCAATTGAAGACACAAATGAGCGTTTGGTTTCCCTGCTGAAATCCGTTATTTTGTGTTTTCCCATGTTTCGATTAACATCTTTGCTCCCAAATTTCACATCCTTATTTGGTTATGCCGTGCTGAAGAGGCAAAATGAGCCAGAAACATGCATGTCCACGGTTACCACTCTATTTCAGTAGCCCTTATTTTGCGTGAATTACCCATGAATCTCTTTGTTGTTATTGTTAACATATCACGCGATATTCCTACATCTTCTTTGTTATTTACTATGGGTCGGAAGGTTCATGGCGGGGGGCTATATGCGCCTCCGTGTCGATGTTGGTTGTTGTCCTGAAAACTCGGGATCTTCCAATTGAAGACACAAATGAGCGTTTGGTTTCCCTGCTGAAATCCGTTATTTTGTGTTTTCCCATGTTTCGATTAACATCTTTGCTCCCAAATTTCACATCCTTATTTGGTTATGCCGTGCTGAAGAGGCAAAATGAGCCAGAAACATGCATGTCCACGGTTACCACTCTATTTCAGTAGCCCTTATTTTGCGTGAATTACCCATGAATCTCTTTGTTGTTATTGTTAACATATCACGCGATATTCCTACATCTTCTTTATATATATATATATATATATATATATATATATATATATATATATAACAACAACAAAGATATTCATGGGTAATTCACGCAAAATAAAGGGCTACTGAAATAGAGTGGTAACCGTGGACATGCATGTTTCTGGCTCATTTTGCCTCATCGGCACGGCATAACCAAATAAGGATGTGAAATTTGGGAGCAAAGATGTTAATCGAAACATGGGAAAACACAAAATAACGGATTTCAGCAGGGAAACCAAACGCTCATTTGTGTCTTCAATTGGAAGATCCCGAGTTTTCAGGACATCAACCAACATCGACACGGAGGCGCATATAGCCCCCCCGCCATGAACCTTCCGACCCATAGTAAATAACAAAGAAGTGAATTACCCATGAATATCTTTGTTGTTGTTGTTAACATATCACGCGATATTCCTACATCTTATTTATATATATATATATATATATATATATATATATATATATATATATATATATAACACTATCTTTATGTCCACCATACATGATCCAGTTTTAGGTCATCCACCAGAAGGAATGAATATATATTCAATTTCATTCATGTATATATAATAGAATATAATTTTGATTATGAATCCAGAAAAAAAATGAGGCCCTCCAGTTGCGTATATATTATACAAAGTGTTGCGTATGGGTCTTCCAACATTGTTGCCTATTCAACTGATTACAAAAAACATTCTAACCCCTCTGTGTTTTATGTTTTAAGTGTTACCGCAATTTTTTAATTATTTATGCTTTTATTAATTAACAATTTTTAATAAGTTGAACATAAAAACCCTGACCATTGCTTGAATCACAGTTTGAAAAATTGTTTTTTCTTGAAACTATTCTTCAAAAGCTCCGTAAGAAAAATAAAAGATTATGATTTCTCAATTTTTTATAAAATAGCAAAAACTGAAATAAGGGATCACATTTTTTTTTAAATATATTGATTGATTTGATTTTTTATTATTATCTAACAGTTTCGTAAAAATCATATTTTTAAATTTTTTACTTCCACTGCTATAAAGATCTGCATTGTTTACAAGGTAATTACATTTTTTTTGGAAAGCTTATCTGATCAAATTTCTGATAAAACAAATCGTATTTTGTAAAACATTTTATGGCTTAAAAACGCATGTGTTAATTATTACCAATTTTTTTATGTAGATAAATATTAATATTAAGGTTATGATTTTCTTTTAAAAAGCGTAATTTATGCTGTTTTATATTCTGAAGAAATTTTTTTTACTTATTGTTTATATATCTATAAAGTGGTTCTAAAAATATGGCATGTGAAAAACATATGTAATTAGATGTATAAGGCCCGATAACCGATAATGGGGATTTGTTGCAGAAACAACCCTCATACACTGTGATATTTATAAAATGCGACATAGGGATTCCTGTACAATACTGTCAAAAATGAGCTTTTTCAGCAAATGGCGTTCATAAAAAATAATAACAGATTTTATAAGGTCGTTCAAAAATAAGTGCAAATGCACATTTAATTTCATTAAATTCGTTCTGGTTTAATAAAAAAATGCATAATTATGTTTAAAAAAGTTGTATGCTGTTTTTATAATACTTTCGAAATATAATAAAAGAGACGGCGTTTGACGCACTGGAAATTTTTAAAGTTAAACTTGAAATAACGTGGTTCCATTCCGCGCGGTGGCGAAATTTTTTCTATTTATATTTCATTTCATAATTTTGGTTATAAATTTATTTATTTATATCAATACTTAAATTGTTCAACGTTTGCTGCTAAACAGTGTCCCAAATGGAATCAATCAAGATCAAAATGGTTTAACATCATTCCTAAAATGCATACACCATTCTGGTATCACCATCATGTAGAAGAAATCTGGTCAAAATAAACCGACTTAGAATTGGGCATACGGCATTAACACATCAGTTTTTATTACAGAAAGAACTGGTTCCTTAGTGTTATCATTGTGCAATGTCATTATCAGTGCAACATATACTTGTTGATCGTTCATTGTTTTGTGAAGAAAGAAGAGCCTCAAAGATTACCTATATGGATATAAAGACTATATTAACCAACAATTTAGACAAATTTATACAATTTTTAAATTTGACATTGTTAGTGTACCTTGTGTACATTGCTGCGCATAACCCTCGTGGTTAATCATAAAAGTTCCGCCGTACATTATTAATAACACTCTAAAAAGAACTACAAACAAAAAGAAGAAATTTAGCCCCAGCGCAAAATCGAACCACGTTACTTCACTTTTATCTTTCAAATTTCCAATGCGTCAACTGCCAGTCTGTCACTTTTATTATTTTTCAAAGGTGTTATAAAAATGACGTACAGTTTTTTAAACATAATTATGCACTTTTTCATTAAACCAGACGATATTTGGTAAAAAAGTTAGCTCGCTTTTGACAGTTTTGAACAGGAATCCCTATGTCGCATTTTATAAATAACACAGTGTCTATACCAAAACAATGACAAAGATAAAAATTTAATTTTTAGACTCTCAGATGCCAAAGTAAGCTAACATGTTAATCTTTTATGCGTCTCGATTTTTCTATTTTCATCTTTCGAGTTTATTTTTTTACTTTAAATAAAGAACCAACGACACAGCTATGCACACGTACTTGATACTTATACTTAATATTGCCTAGTTTTTTAACGTTTTTAAACTCAATATTTAAAACGCTGCCAGCGACTCGTCTACTTTTGAATTTTGGTTGATATCTCTATGTAGCTCACAATAATATTTTACGAAACAGAAGGCGCAGTGTTGTCAATATGTCACATAAAAACAGGTTTACCTATCCACCGTTGAATTGAAATTAAATATACGCAAACAATATACGAGCGACAGTAGCTCCAATAGGAATATCGCAGAAATGCTGAACTAAATTATACAACATATAAGAAAAATTGTAATAAGTCGTCCGTCTCAAAATTTGCAAGGAGTTGTAATATTAGGTGCGTTCTTTTTGACTGAGATCTCAGATCACTTCAGTTAAGGTGATCTGAGATAAAGTGATGTGAGTAAGCACCAAAAAGAACGACATCTCAATTGAAGCGCGCGATCTGTCGATAGATTTAAACTATACGACAGATTCGTATCAGCATCTAATAATGTTAATTAATGTATCCATAATTTGTAACAAAATGTAAAATAGTTTATGTGTTTATTATTTATATGTCAATGGTTAAAACCTTAGATAACCTTGGTTGAAACTACATATAAACCAAGCAAATCAAATATTTCTTCATCCCCTCCACTTTATTTCCGACTCAATTCCAACTGATACCCCCTTACAACACATTCAGCATCGGTGAAGGGGGAGGAAAAATCTCAGCTCACTTGAAGTGAGTAAAACAAAAAGAACGATCACATTACTGATGTGATCTGAGATTAACTGAGATCTCAGTCAAAAAGAACGCACCTATTATCAACTGGATTGTTTTACATTAGATGCGTTAGGTCGTTCGTATATGGACGCACCGGAGGACTTATTAAATGTATATATATATATATATATATATATATATATATATATATATATATATATATATACAACCTCCCACTAATAGGATTTTTACATTTAATAAGTCCTCCGGTGCGTTAGGTCTTCCATATACGAACGACCTAACGCATCTAATGTAAAACAATCCAGTTGATAATATTACAACTCCTTGCAAATTTTGAGACGGACGACTTATTACAATTTTTCTTATATGTTGTATAATTTAGTTCAGCATTTCTGCGATATTCCTATTGGAGCTACTGTCGCTCGTATATCGTTTGCGTATATTTAATTTCAATTCAACGGTGGATAGGTAAACCTGTTTTTATGTGAAATATTGACAACACTGCGCCTTCTGTTTCGTAAAATATTATTGTGAGCTACCACGATGGTCATGAGCAGCAATGTACACAAGGTGCACTAACAATGTCAAATTTAAAAATTGTATAAATTTGTCTAAATTGTTGGTTAATATAGTCTTTATATCCATATAGGTAATCTTTGAGGCTCTTCTTTCTTCACAAAACAATGAACGATCAACAAGTATATGTTGCACTGATAATGACATTGCACAATGATAACACTAAGGAACCAGTTCTTTCTGTAATAAAAACTGATGTGTTAATGCCGTATGCCCAATTCTAAGTCGGTTTATTTTGACCAGATTTCTTCTACATGATGGTGATACCAGAATGGTATGCATTTTAGGAATGATGTTAAACCATTTTGATCTTGATTGATTCCATTTGGGACACTGTTTAGCAGCAAACGTTGAACAATTTAAGTATTGATATAAATAAATAAATTTATAACCAAAATTATGAAATGAAATATAAATAGAAAAAATTTCGCCACCGCGCGGAATGGAACCACGTTATTTCAAGTTTAACTTTAAAAATTTCCAGTGCGTCAAACGCCGTCTCTTTTATTATATTTCGAAAGTATTATAAAAACAGCATACAACTTTTTTAAACATAATTATGCATTTTTTTATTAAACCAGAACGAATTTAATGAAATTAAATGTGCATTTGCACTTATTTTTGAACGATCTTATAAAATCTGTTATTATTTTTTATGAACGCCATTTGCTGAAAAAGCTCATTTTTGACAGTATTGTACAGGAATCCCTATGTCGCATTTTATAAATATCACAGTGTATGAGGGTTGTTTCTGCAACAAATCCCCATTATCGGTTATCGGGCCTTATACATCTAATTACATATGTTTTTCACATGCCATATTTTTAGAACCACTTTATAGATATATAAACAATAAGTAAAAAAAAATTTCTTCAGAATATAAAACAGCATAAATTACGCTTTTTAAAAGAAAATCGTAACCTTAATATTAATATTTATCTACATAAAAAAATTGGTAATAATTAACACATGCGTCTTTAAGCTATAAAATGTTTTACAAAATACGATTTGTTTTATCAGAAATTTGATTAGATAAGCTTTCCAAAAAAAATGTAATTATCTTATAAACAATGCAGATCTTTGTAGCAGTGGAAGTAAAAAATTTAAAAATATGATTTTTACGAAACTGTTAGATAATAATAAAAAATCAAATCAATCAATATATTTAAAAAAAAATGTGATCCCTTATTTCAGTTTTTGCTATTTTATAAAAAATTGAGAAATCATAATCTTTTATTTTTCTTACGGAGCTTTTGAAGAATAGTTTCAAGAAAAAACAATTTTTCAAACTGTGATTCAAGCAATGGTCAGGGTTTTTATGTTCAACTTATTAAAAATTGTTAATTAATAAAAGCATAAATAATTAAAAAATTGCGGTAACACTTAAAACATAAAACACAGAGGGGTTAGAATTAAAAAAAGGATTATGAAATGTTTTTTGTATCAGTTGAATAGGCAACAATGTTGGAAGACCCATACGCAACACTTTGTATAATATATTCGCAACTGGAGGGCCTCATTTTTTTTCTGGATTCATAATCAAAATTATATTCTATTATATATATACATGAATGAAATTGAATATATATTCATTCCTTCTGGTGGATTACCTAAAACTGGATCATGTATGGTGGACATAAAGATAGTGTTATATATATATATATATATATATATAATGAATAGAAATTTCATAAATTACGAGGTGTGTCTATATGAAAAATTAATTTCGATTTTCTACTGCACCTACTTTTAGTCGAAATTTCAATAATTTCGACATATTAGCCTGACCGTTCTTTGAAGAGAAAGACAACTACATTCCTGGCTAATACCACGCAGAATATTGAATTACATCCCCTTCGAAAAACGTGACGACGATCGACCGTTTTGTCGATACGGACATCTGTGGTGATTCGCAACCGGTAGGAGAAGGGCATAGTACACAGACCGGTTTCTACCTTCTTGGGTCTCTCCAAGAGTGCCGTAATGCCTTCTAGTTCAGAGTCTCTAATCTGAACTGAAGATTCCGTCCTCCGACAACCCTGTTTGGCTCGTGTGGTTACACACGTGCGAGAAGTAGTCAGCTGGCGCCATCTTCCATATTACGCTTGAATACAATAAATGACCAAAAAACAAGTAAAAGTATATTTAGTATGAAAGAAAAACTGTTTGTAGTTTCTTCAAACGTCTCCCAGTAAAAAGCGTAAACCAGCAAAAGCTGACAAGAATGTGGTCAACAAAAAAACGTCTCCCAGCAGAAAAACGTCCAGTAAAAAAGGAGCCTCACAGTAGAAAACTTCAGCCAGCTAAAGAAGTCACATAGCAAAAAAACAGTAAAAAGAGACACCCAGCAAAGGACCCTATAATAAAAAAGGTTAAAATAGCTATACCGAAAACATTGTATGGGCCTGACTCCCTGGACTACAACAAAAACTCGTCAAAAATAATACTCTCTATCATGTTAACTGATTTAGTTTGACGGAAAATAATTACCTCGTAATGTTAAGAGGGCCAAATTCCAAGCCATTTCCAAAATCGCATAAGTCCTTCAACTAATACGTAAAACGGTTTTCGAGTCGATACTTCACAAAATTTTCACCCAAACGACATCAATCGAACTTCGAAAATTGATGTAAGTTGTCCTAGTCTACTCCCTTACAAAGGATGGCATACAAATTCTCAGACCCAACAGAGTCCCACTTGAACAGGATCAACGTTTTCAAAACTTGTCACTATTTCCATTGCCAAAAGAAAAATGAATCCGAAGACGCACTTGTCAGAGTATCTTGAAACGAACCTACAAACTTAAAAATTTACTATATGGAATGAGCCTATAGCGCATCAGGAGCTCTGTGAATCGCCAAAACAAAGTCGTATACAGAGTTGGCTAAATGGTAATTATTTAGTTACCTATAACTGAAAACGAAGTATAATAGTTTTAGTTTCTTTTCTTTCTGTACTTCTCTTTGGTGACATGATGGAGCTTACCTGGGTGCACAAGTCAGTCGTATTTAAACACATTTCAATTATTTTGTAACTCCTTAACTAAATTTTGGTTGCAAAAATATATCATGATAAATTTCCTCGTTTTTTGAAATCGCTGTTACTTATCCGTTTTCTTGCAATAAATTCAGCAACACTAACCATTTTCAAAAATTAACTTTTCCACCAATTGCTGGAAAGTAATTCAACTTTACAAATTGTTTAAACACAGGGGCATACGTCGTGAAACTACCTGAGCTTTTAATAGTTTTCTTAGAAACTAATCTGATCATGTTGTTATTTATCATAGCGACAGGTTTATATGTATTTAATTTGAACACCCAGTATATTATGCATTTTTTGGTTTTCTAGAAAATTTTAGATATGTTTAATTAATGATGCCCTCTGCCTAATGACCAGTCAATCATATTTTAATTTTTCATAAGTATCCAATACTAACATCAACTTTAGACCTAACCCCTTACACCTATGGAATAGGGTGAAGACTGCAGGATTTTACAGGATATAAAATATTCTGACTTCTCTTCCTTTTTTATAATACTCCCGGGCATTGGTATGATAGTCTCTACAGGGGGTGCAACATACATATGACCATGAAAACTGTTACGTGGAAAAGGTTCGATTATTGCCGGCAAACCGAAAGCCCGACCGTCAGAAGGTGCGTTGGAAGCTGAGAGCGTGGGCGGTCGATTGAACGGGAAGATTTTCCGAGAAAAAAACTGTCAATCGGCACGGCTGAAAATTGGCACACATATCGAGGAACATGAGTAAAAGCCGGGAAAAAATTGCCATAACTGTTGTATAGTGATATTTGGTAATAACGGTTGGCAATAGTGGTTGTAATGCCGACAACTGATTGTCACTTGACACTTAGAATTAATAAAGTTAATTGTTAGTCAGGATTGTTTAATTTAATTATTAAACCTATATAAAGTATAAAACATGGCGCTGCTTAATCAAGTTAGAAGTGTGTAGAGTAATATTGAAAATTCTCAAACCCCAGTAAGAAAATTAATAATATATTAAGAAATAAGTGAGGTTAGGCTAGTAAAAAACACGTGTGCAATTAAGAAGACACGACATGGAACTGTTTAAGCCCCCCAAAAATCTTATCGTTGATGAAAATATTGCCAACAATTGGAAAAAGTTTAAACAAAGCTATGAAATATACATGACGGCATCTGGCAACAATTCCAAAACCCTTGAAGTAAAAGCTGCAATCCTATTAAACTTCCTTGGCGAAGAAGGACTAGATCTTTTTAATACATTCAATTTAAATGAAGAGGATGAGAAAAAGCCAGAAATAATAATAAAAGCTTTTGATGATTATGTAAATCCGAGAAGAAATGTAATATTTGAGAGATTCATATTTCATCAACGAATTCAGAAAGAAAATGAAGACTTCGCAGTGTTCTTAAGAGACATAAAAACCTTAGTAAAAACATGTGAATTCAAAGAACAATAAGATGAAATGCTTCGAGACAAAATAGTTTTAGGCGTAAACTCCAGAGAGCTGCAAGAGAGATTATTGAGAATGGCAGACTTAAAATTAAATGATGCAATTAAAACCTGTCAAGCCGCAGAAATAAGTAAAAAACAAGTAAAAAGTCTTCATGTTGAAAATCATATAGATGAATTAAAAGATGACAGAAATGAGAAACTAAAATATCATTGCAAAAAGTGCAATTATAAACATGGGCCCAGAGAATGCCCTGCTTATGGTAAATATTGTAAGAACTGCAAAAAAGCTAATCATTTTGCAGTGGGCTGTAGAAGTACCAAAAATCAAATGTACAATAATAAAAATGTACAAGAAATTAATGTTGAAGAAGAAGATAGCATTGAAGATATTACTGAACTCTTCCAAGTTCATTCATTAAACGACACAGTAAATACTGTTTGCACTCACAGCAGAGAAGATATTTGGACCCAGGATGTAGAGATAAATAATCATAAAATTAATTTTAAGCTGGATACTGGTGCACAAGTCAATGTCCTTCCGTTCAAAACTTTTAAGAAAATTGTTGGTAATGATCAGCTGTTAAGAGAGTCCAGAGGGCTGTTAGAAGCCTTTGGAGGAGAGAAAATCAAGCCCCTAGGTAACATAAAACTAAGTTGTAAAATAAATAATAGTATAGGTGATGTAGAGTTTGCTGTAGTAAATAAAAATGTAATGCCTATTTTAGGACTACAGGTATGTAAAAAATTTAATCTTCTTGTGAAAATAACAAATAGTAAAATAGACACATTAAAAATAAATAGCAAAAATGAATTTATAAAAAATAATAATGAGATATTTGATGGGTTAGGCGCATTTCCTGAATATTATACAATAAAAACCAAGGTGAATGCAGAGGGAGTAATAAGGCCGCCTAGAAGGCTACCCCAAGTACTTTTGAATAAATTTGAAAAAGAGTTAAACAAAATGATTGAAAACGGTATAGTTTCAAAAGTTTCAGAGCCTAAGAAATGGTCTAGTAATGTTGTATTAGTGGAGAAACCAGACGGATCATTAAGGATTTGTCTGGACCCCAATGAGTTGAATAAAGTAATTGTAAGAGATTATTGTTTGATACCACGGTTTGAAGACATTCGCCCAAAATTGTTGAATAAAAAATTTTATACCTTGTTAGACCTGAAACAAGGGTTTTGGCAAATTAAGCTTGATAAAGAATCATCAGATCTCTGTACCTTCAGTACACCATTTGGGTTTTATAAATTCAATAGGCTACCTTTTGGATTGTCTTGTGCTCCCGAAGCATTCATTAATATGGTTCAAAAATACTTTGGTAAAATTGATGTTAACAATATTGTAATATATTTTGATGACTTACTCATCGCTACTGAAAATGAGGAATTACATGATATGTTATTAAAAAAAGTTGTAAGTTTAGCTAAAAAGATAAATATAAAATTTAATCTTAGAAAATTACAGTACAAACAGGCCAATATAGAGTTTTTGGGTCATAAATTCAATAAAAATGGTGTAATACCCTCAGAAGAACACACAAAATCAATTTTAAACCTAAAAGAACCTAAAAATAAAAAAGAGCTTCAGTCATTGTTAGGAATGTTTAACTATTTGAGACAATATATACCTAATATGTCCACAATTTGTAGTCCATTAAGAGAATTACTTAAAAAAGATTCAGCATGGTTTTGGTCCAGTAAACACAGGGAGTCATTAAACAAACTTAAAGAAATAGTTGCAAAGCCACCGGTATTAAATCAATTTGATGTTAATAAACATATAGAAATTTACTCGGATGCATCAAAAGACGGATTAGGCTGCTGCCTAATTCAAAACAAAAGACCTGTTTCGTTTGCTTCAAGGAGTATGTCAAACACAGAAACAGCATATTCGCAAATTGAAAAAGAAATGTTGAGTTTAATATTTGCGTGTCGTAAGTTTCATTACTTAATATATGGTAGAAAAGTTGTTGCTTTTAATGATCATAAACCACTTATTTCTATAATGAATAAAGATATTTCACTTATACCTTCCCAACATCTTCAAAAAATGAGACTAAAATTATTAATATATGACATTGAATTGCGGTATTTACCAGGAAAATCACAATATATAGCAGATTTATTGTCCAGGAACTTTATTAAAGAAAATAGTGAGAGTGAAAGTTTAATAAATGGTCAAGTACATTGTATTAATCGTTATAATAATAATTTAAATGAACTCTATGATCTAAGGAAAGCTAGTGAAACAGACACATTATTAAGTAAAGTCGCTGAATATCATATCATGGGATTCCTAAAATTATATATTCTGATAATATGCCTTTTGGGTCAGTGGAATTCAAAGATTTTGCATTGAAGTGGAATTTCCAAATAATAACTTCTAGTCCCCATTATGCTCGAAGCAATGGACTTGCAGAAAAAGCTGTTCACATTGCTAAACAAATGATTAAAAAACACAAGGAGGAGGGAAAAGATTTAAGCATATCATTATTAGAATATCGTAGCACACCAATTCCTAGTTTAAACGCTAGTCCAAGTGAACTATTAATGAGTAGGTTATTACGTACAAAGCTTCCATCCTCTTTGTGCAAATTGAAGCCTAAAATTCAAACAAATGTAAAGGACAAACTTTTACAATCACAGCTAAAGTATAAAGCTCAGTTTGATAAGTCAGCAGTTAATAGAAATGTTGATTTTTGTCCAGGTCAAAATGTTGTTATCAAAGACAAGGTATGGGTACCAGGCAAAATAATTGCAGAAGCTGAAACACCCAAATCTTATTATGTGTCTAATGAAAATAATAATATTTTAAGAAGAAATACCTTACATTTAAAACCTTCGATAACTAATAAACAAATTCAAAATAGTCCTAATAGCACAGGTCATTGTAGTAATAGTGATAGTAATGAAACAGAAAAACTGTATTCTACTTTAGCTGATGATAACTTAGAATTAAAAAATAAGTGTGACGAGCCTGTTGTTCAGAGCCCTGAACAAGAGTCGCTCGAAAAGCGGGTCTGCAAAAAACCATCTAAGTTTAAGGATTTTGTATTGTATTAACTATGTGTCAATTAACTTACTTAAGGAGGAAGATGTTGTATAGTGATATTTGGTAATAACGGTTGGCAATAGTGGTTGTAATGCCGACAACTGATTGTCACTTGACACTTAGAATTAATAAAGTTAATTGTTAGTCAGGATTGTTTAATTTAATTATTAAACCTATATAAAGTATAAAACAATAACAGTAAGTATGCTAAAGTGTTGTCAGAAGATGCTATAGTTGTGAAAAATTAATGAAAATTAACATACTACGCGGCGCTTCTGACAATTTGCATTTTTATTGTTTAAGTATAGAATAAGCTAGTTGCAACGTGTCAGAAGTCAAAATAGAAGCGTTCCTGAGAAATTCGAGTGCAAAGGAACATAGCGTATTTCGGCGCGCGGCGTAGCGACAAAATGAGTTCTAAGCTATTTTGTGTTTTTAAGTGTGAAGGTGTTCCCGGTAAAATTATTAAATTTACTGAAGATAATTTACAACAGTGCCGCGAAAAACGTCGTATTCGTGTCTCACTAAATATGAAATAAAACATTATTTTGCCTGACGGCGTGGGCGATGTACATGGATATCACTCAGCTTGCCGAAAAAATTTCCCGGCGATCCCCAAAAAATATATTGAGAAATACGAAGTAATTGAAATATTTACAGTACCAGTTTGTAGCATGTCATGAGAGTGTATGAGAGGGAGAGAGAGACAAAGAGATAGTGACGTAGCTTGACGTCGGGACGCTGCGTGGGTGGGGAGCAAAACAATCGAAAGGTTTGTTGGTCCTATGTGAGAGACAGAGAAAGAGAGTGGGAGAGCGACAGACAGATGCACAGAGACAGTGACGTAGTTTGGCGTCGGGACGCTGCGTGCAAAAAATTATATTTACATAATGCATTTTCAGAGAACAATATTCTACAACAAAGGGAATCAACGCAAGCTACGCCTATGTCTGTTGATCAACAGGATGATGGTAATGATGCCTTACATGTGAAGCCTTCGACATCATTTGCAAATACCTTAGGTAATTTAATAATTACAGTAATAGTATGTTTCGTATACTAATTAATTTGACTATACTATAAATTGAAATGAATATTTTAATTTATGTGTTTATAGATAGTGGTAATATTAAAGAAGCAAGAGAATCGCCGCAGACGTCTATGTCGGTTGACCTTGAAGAGGTTAAAGCAAGTGGCAAACAGGGTCCAACTGGGCAGGAGGAAAAGAGTGACGACGAGGCAGCGAGCGACGACGACGAAGCGAGTGGCGATGATTGCGATATCAATGAGGAAAGTGACAAACGTATTTGTTTTTTTGCGATAAAAACCGAAAAGTTTCGAATTATCGTGCGTTACCTCTTCACTCGTCGGCGGTCGAGAAATTGCGTAACAATATTTTCGGAATCGCAAATGCTTGTAACGATTACGAAATGGAGAACAAGTTAGACGCTTTAGATGTAAATTCAAAAATTTATTATCATAACCCGTGCAAAAAAACGTATTTTCGTAAAAATGTTATCGATCCAGTTATACGTGATACCGATTGGCACAAAAAAAAGATTTCATGAATTAACGTACGAGGAAATTTGCGGATTTGTTGACAAAAATCATTGATAATAAAGAATGTTATTTATTGCAATTCCTCACAGATTCGTATAATGGCATTCTAGAGAAATATTATGTTCAGGAATTTAAGTCTTTTGAAGTAAAATATACTTCGAGAAAAGCTAAAAAAAGTTTTAAGGATAAAATACGAGTACTAACGATGCGCAGAAAAAAAGTAGTTCCGCCTACAGGTGGCGGCGTTATTACTGACGAAATTTTTTCTCAATTGCATGATTTTGATATGCAATCTCACATCGCTTTGAAGTTGAGGATGAAAGTTTTATTAATAGAGAAAAAACCACTTCCTACATCTTTGAAAGTCGCCGACATTATTGCAGGAGAATGTGACATTCCACAAGAACTAACGGATTTCATGCGAATTCTTTTATGTGGTATTGATTCAAGGACACAGAAAAGTTCTGAGTGCGCGCGAAAAATTGATTCAATTTCTCAAGATATCGTTTATTCATTACATCCCGGAAAAATGAAAACCTCGAAACACATGACTGTAGGAAGTATAACAAGTAGTAGAAAAGTCGTCGATCTCATGAACAAGCTTGGGCATTGCTGTAGTTACAATGTTGTCGAGGAACTTGAGACAGAAGCTACGTCTTCGACTTGCGGCGAATTCAACGTTTCTCCAGATGCTTCACTAGCTCCAAATCAGTGTACAGGAGTTGCGTTTGACAATTTGGATCGTTTAGTTGAAACGAATAGCGGCAAAGATACTCTTCAGGACACGGTCGGTATTTTCTATCAAAATTTTAACGAGATCGATCGGTCTACACTGAATGAAAGTCGCGATCGTACAAGTAATTTACAGCGTCAACCAGCTGCCAAGAGGAGAAGAAGCTTTGACCCGATTGTACCGGAATTACCACAGTATACAAAGAAACTGGTTTTTCTTGAGAAATTATTACCGCTTGAAAGCGGTTTACGTGTAGTATCGGTCGGTAAATATGATTTTTATAAACAATTAGATATTGCATGGGTTTTATCACATTACTGTAAACTCCCAAATACTCCAATGTGGGCTGGATTCAATAATAAAATCATTGAAGATAACAGTACAAAGCAGAAAATATCATATCTTACGCCGATCAATGCATCTCCGACGGATCAGTCTGTCGTATACGAAACGTAGTCAACAAATAGCAACAGAATGTCAACATGCAGGTTACATACGATTTAGCAATAACAAAAATGGCTTATCAAATTCAATCCATAGAAAAACCGAGTTTTGATAACCTTTTTATACATATGGGCAGTTTTCATATTATGATGGCCTACTTCAAGGCTTTAGGCAAGTTCATCGACGAATGTGTATTAACTCACATGATGGTCAATATCAATTTATTAACTGCTGGCTCCGTTAACGGATTTATAAGCGGTAATCATTTTAATCGATGCAAGCGATTACATCCTTTAGTTTCATTAGCTTTGCAAGTTTTACATATTGAACAATTCGTAAAAACCTGTAAGATAACTATTACTGAACATCTGATAAATTGTATAATACAAATTCAGTCAGAAAAATTATCTAGCGATGAATTGGCAGATAGACAACTTGCGGGACTAATTAAAAAGTATTCAGAATTCAAAGAAGAAACATTGAATGGAATTCATGGAAAGACAACACAGTATTATGTTATGTACATAGAATTTGTTAATTATTATTTAATGTTTACTAGAAGCAGTAGGAGATTTTGAGCTGTACAAATTCATAATACCTAAGTTATGTAATTTGTTTTTTATGTTTAATCAACAGAATTATCCAGAAGCATCCAACTTGCGGAAGAATTTAAAAAAGGGATGTTTGGGATACGAAGAACGTTAAATTCTTTCTCGCGTATGCCAGTAGATTTAACGTTAGAGCAAACCGTGAATGCCGATGCAGCAAGAAGATTGACGGGCATAACGCATTTTACTAATTCGTTAAGTGCTCGACAGCGATGGGCAAGGAGTCATGGCATAAGATCGACAATAACTTCATGTGTTTGACATTTGTGGATTAAAAAAATTTCAGGATGCGACATCTAGTTTGGAGAAACATCAAATCATGAAAGATTCTGCGAACTGCGCTTATCGATATACTGAAACAAAATTTGAATCCTTTTGATTTTGCGCTAATGAATAAATATTTACTATATAATATTAAAACTGGTTGTTGTGGCCGATTTTCTTCTGAATGTTGAAACCAAAGGACAGGAACTACGAGATAAATTTATTTCCGATTGCTCAGAAGATAATCGCAGATTTCAATCTGTATTGAAAAAAAAATAATCAATTTTACAACTTGTAATAAAGAACAAAAATTGACGATCAACCATAAAGTGCTGGAAGTTCGCATGCAACGCGATTTATTTGGTCGAATGTTGGCGATTTCGATGGAGCAGGCGACAGACAGAAAAAGAATTTTCATTCTCGATGCCTACTTCATTATGTCATTCTGACGGCGCGATTTGTAAAACTGAAAAATCAGCTATGATGAAAATTTTGCGAAACGATAGTACTTTACCGAACAGCATTGACGTTTAATGAGTTATAACTCTTCATGTGTGCATATAGTTTTTGATTGGTACTGGTCACCATCTATTAAAGATTATGAACGTTCGTTGAGGGGAGGTATCAACAGTTACGATGAATAGGTCATCTCTGGTCCGGAACAAACTAGGACATATGATTTTGCAAAAGAACTTAGGAACGATAAATTTAAAGAAGCATTTGTCCTTTTTATAATTTCCCACTGGCAAAGTAATGATATAGCCCCTTTTATAGGAAATAAGACTGTTGTATTAAATTTTACTCATTGTTACACGTGCAGTGTCGTCGTAAATGGTAATGTTGTACGAGCGGAGAATCCCGACTTTTTTGTCCATCGCACGAAGAGGCTGACACTAAAATTGTGTATCATGCGTCCAAAATAAATGCTGGTTGTAATGTTGTAGTCAAGTGCTCTGATACAGATATTGTTGTAATTATGTTAGATAATTTACACAAAATAACAGCGAAAATTTATATTGAATGTGGTCTCCAATAATCGACATATTATAGATGTATATGTAAATACGATTCACGAACTTTTAGGCTTAGATCTATGCAAAGCATTGCCTGGATTTCATGCGTTTACCGGTTGCGATTATAAACCTGCATTCTTTAGGAAAGGCAAACAACGTCCGTTCAAATTGCTAGCAAGTAAAGACAAGTTTCAGAAAGTATTCGCTAGCTTAGGAGATACGTCAATAGATACGGATGATACTTTTGCGAAAATAGAATCATTCGATACCGATGATACTTTTGCGAAAATAGAATCATTCGTTTGTTATGTACGGCTATGAATCAAATAACAAAATTGATAACGTTCGGTTCCAAATATTCCTTCGAAATTATAAAATAAAAAATATTCGACGCTTCCTGCTTGCCACCTTGCTACACGGAGCTTCTACAGCAAATTAAAAGAGCACACTTGTGGAACAATGCTACATCAGCGGATCCAATCAAATTCGAGCCCGAATCCTCAGGATGGATATTAACAGAAAATAAATATGACTTTCTATGGTTTCAAGGCCTACAGTTGCCACCATCTGTTAAAGATGTCATATTAGACAACGAAGATTCCAAAGGTAATTTTCAATTCTCGACATTTCATTGGACACGTGAATTTTATTTAATAATTTATTATTTTCAGTTGATACGGTGGAGTCCGAATACGATAGCAATGAAGATCCTGAATGTGAAGAAAATATACAAGATATAGAAAATGAAATTAACTGATATTTTGATTATTAACTTGGCAGCAAATAATTTTTTTTTAAATTTCTCATAAAAATGAATATATTCTTAATTGAGTTCTGATATTTTCACACAAATGTCCTTCAGTCATTATTACTATTAATATAAATCATCCCAAGTGCTTTCATATATATGTATACGATGTGAAAAAAAAAGCGATCGGTTTTCTTGTAAGCGCTGCGCCGCGCGCCGAAATACGCTGTCCCTTTGCACTCGAATTTCTCAGGAACGTTTCTATTTTGACTTCTGACACTTTGCAACTAGCTTGTTCTATACTTAAACAATAAAAATGCAAATTGTCAGAAGTGCCGCTTAGTATGTTAATTTTCATTCATTTTTCGCAACTTTAGCATCTTCTGACAACACTTTAGCTTCTACTTACTGTTCTGACAATTTTTCCCGGCTTTTACTCATGTTCCTCGATACGTGTGCCTATTTTCAGCCGTGTCGATCGACAGTTTTTTTTCTCAGAAAATCTACACGTTCAATCGACCGCCCACGCTCTCAGCTTCCAACGCACCTTCTGACGGTCGGGCTTTCGGTTTGCCGGCAATAATCGAACCTTTTCCACGTAATAGTTTTCATGGTCATATGCATGTTGCACCCACTGTAGCCAGCTCTCCGTCTATTATAGATACATAAATTCAAGCGACGATTATATTTTTTAATTATTGATGTTTACTTGTTTTCTGAATATATTATCTAAATATTTCATATATGGTATTATTTCTTACATAAAATATACTCCCAGATCATTTAAATGAAAATGGTTTCAATATTTTTTCTATATAGTGGATGTTTTTGCATCTTGATAGATGAAATTCTGTTTCAACGCTTAATAATGGCATAATAGATCATAGACTTCTCTTTACCAAATGGAAAAACCAAAACTGAAAGAAGCTTTATTGCTAGTTTGTTACAAATAAATTTAAATCAACTTTATAAAACAAACTATACCTATGAATATTAAGGTTATTACAAATTTTAAATCAATTTTTGCATAATTGCAGAGTTAAGTAGTGCAGCGTCTGCAATGGTTTGTGTATCATCCAGTATCTTTGGTGGATAAGACGACATGAGATTGAATGGTTGATTCTGATATTCAGGTCGGGCTACTTGAATATAAGTTCTAACATCTGCAACAGTATGTTCATGATTAAACTGAGCCACTAATCTTGAACCATCTGCTAAACGAATCTGCAAACTAAAAATATTTTTCTTTAAACATAATGAACAATAAAAAATAATGCGTTTTAACAATTTACCAAATTGGTAAAAATCGGTAAGTTTTCAATTGTTTTGTCATTCACCCCATTATTTAAGGTTTTGATATTCAATTAATCACAATAGTTCATTTAATCGGACAATTAACTAGTGATCCTTCAGAGAAATAACTAAAAGATATATAATAAAATAGCACTAAAAGATTGAACATAAAAACAGTTTTGGTTTTATTATTACACAAATTCAAAGTGAACTAAGTATATGGGAAAATGTTTCTTATTTGCATCAAAAACATATTATAAATCATGTAAAGACCAATTGAAAAAAATTTAAGACAAAGTAAATGATAACCGACTCCCTATTTTAAAATCCATCAGGAAAATTACTAAATACAAAAAATGTGTTTAGATATTATTATATAAAAATGTTTCCTCGTTTTTTAAGTGAGCAGCAAAAGGTAATAAACTGGGGTTTATTATTCGATCAATACACAAATATCCTCTTACATTTAGACTACTTATTCAATGTATCAAGTTTTCTTAAAAAAAGTTATTAAAACTTTTTTCACAAGGAACAATTGCATTATACAATCCATACAGTTTCCCATAAGAAAATGCTGATGCTGCGTGTCCCACAGTCTACAGCATAGTTTCACCAAATCTACCTTTTCTGGGAATTCAGCAAGATCGCAGAGGTATCTACCCAGGAGAAACCTCGCTGAGCCTCAGTTCCTAACTCAATTTTATTCATTAAACATCTTTTTTATAATGGTCTTAGTATTGTAATAATATTGTAAAAATAAAGTTTTTAGAAAGTAACTTCGAGATAGAATTATATTTGGCGCAGTCAGTAGGATATTCGGGTTATCGCATATCGAACATGGCGATTTCGTATTAACGATTGACTGGATACCGAAAACAGTTGATTCGTTTTGAGGTGTTTGAAGAGGATGGAATATCGAGAATTGAAACCTATATCGTCCATTTCTGCAAGGATCGATACTTCTGGAGACATAAATCGCAAATCCAGGACTCATCCTTATAGCTATTAGGAAAGATGCTCTATTATTCTTGTAAGTACATTTGAATGTCTATCGACAATCTATCAGACATACTCGAAAATTTAAATTTGGGTCTCTTATTGACTCTCAAAATATTCGTAGAAGAGCTAATTTTTCAGAAAATCAACATATAATGGCTTAATTTAAATCAGAATATTTAAACTGTATTCCCGAATTCGATGGGAATCTAAACTAATTAAATTGATACATTTCCATTTGTGAGCAGATTATTTTTCACGTTTACTTAGTTGTAAATATTCAATTAGCAACTAGCTGGAAATACTTAAAAGAAACGCTGCAGAGAAACTTCTCTGACCAAAGAGACTAAGCCTGTCTCAATAGAGACTTAGTAATGTTAAGACAAAATCAAATGAAAGATCGCAACAGTTCTACGATCGATGCCTTAAAATGGTTGATCTCATATGTAATTATGCCAATATGCATGAAACAAGACAAGAAGCAAAAGTTCTGAAACAACACAACTTTTATATATATATATATATATATATATATATATATATATATATATATATAGGGTAACACAAACAACGGATTTAAGCAAGGGAACCAAACGCTTATTTCTGCCTTCAATTGGAAGATCCCGAGTTTTCAGGACAACAACCAAGATCGACACGGAGGCGCTTATAGCCCCCCCGCCATGAACCTTCCAACCCATAGTAAATAACAAAGAAGATGTAGGAATATCGCGTGATATGTTAATAATAACAATAAAGACATTCATGGGTAAATCACGTAAAAAAAGGGCTACTGAAACAGAGTGGTAACCGCAGACATGCATGTTTCTGGCTCATTTGCTGTCATCAGCACGGTATAACCAAATAAGGATGTGAAATTTGGAAGCGAAGATGTTAATCGAAACATGGGAAAGCACAAAACAACGGATTTCAGCAGGGAAACCAAACGCTCATTTGTGCCTTCAATTGGAAGATCCCAAGTTTTCAGGACAACAACCAAGATCGACACGGAGGCGCTTATAGCCCCCCCCCCTCGCCATGAACCTTCCGGCCCATAGTAAATAACAAAGCCCTTTTTTGCGTGAATTACCCATGAATGTCTTTATTGTTGTTGTTAACATATCACGGGATATTCCTACATCTTCTTTGTTATTTGTCCGCCCGTGTGCCGCACACACTGCACTATATGTAAAGACGCCTCTGCACCAAATAGTAGTTGACAATTGCATGGAATTCAAAAACTCTGTTGTAATAGAATTACTAAAACTTTACAAAACTGATACCCACTTTTACAGTCCAAATCATCCCTGGTCAAACGGAATCGTCGAGAGGTTCCACACAACAATAATCAAACATATCAGAATATTGAACACAAAAGGATTCTTAATAACCCCAATCAAAAATAAAATCACTTATGCAATTTTGGCCTATAATCATTCTCTGCAACGATATTGAAACCTATTGACATTATAAACGGACATATAACAGACAATAACCCTTTTGATATGGAAATTGATAAGATATTAATAAATGACTATATAAATGATCATAGAGAAAAATGAAAATTACTTCTATTGGAAAATTAACTCTGATCTTATCACCCTAAAATTAAAGACTATGCAAAACTCAATGTTAATCGAGACAAACCTGAAATATTTCGGCCAGAACAAAAAGTTTTCGTGAAAAAATACATCAGACAGAAACAAGCAAACACATTTGACAAATCTACTCGACTAACAACAGTAAATCATGAATCAAAAATCAACCCCAACACACACAAAAATACATATGGATAATATAAACGTTCGTTTCTGTTATTTCAGACTCCCGGGGATCCTCGTTCTCCAGGAAAAAATTCTATTTCATAAACTAGAAAACAATACCGGCCTTGTTCCAGTTAAACTTGGAACTGCCAAAGTCGAACAATACATACTACACTTATTCACTATTACGATATGAATCCCAATATCACAAAAACCTACAAATTAGGATTGAAATCTCATAATATAACCAGGATAATACTTACAAATAAAGACTATTCTTTCGATACATCAGTCTATCTAAAAATCTTACAATTCACTGAAGACAAAGTTGAATCGAAACTGAAAAATATTTTTCCACATGATATTTTCTATAAACGAGGATTAATCAAAGGATTGGGATCAATCTTCAAATCCATCACCAGAAATCTAGATGCTTATGATGGTAAACACTATGAAAAATTAATTTCCCAGTTAGAGTCAAACCAAAAACAAATAGTGTCAAATATGGGAAAACAATATTCTCTATCACTGAATGTCATACATAAATTCAATAAAACGATTAAAAAAATTAATCATAATGAACAATTGATTACTTCTAAATTGAACCAAATTAGTTTGATAGTTGAAAGCGACACATATAGGAAAAACTCAATGTTGATAAAAGATGTTCTCAATCAAATAATATATATGTTCGAAATAATTAATTCAATTCTACAAGACATCGAGAATTCTATTACTTTTTCAAAATTGCAAATCATGCACTGAGCATCATTTCAATAAATGAACAATCCATCAAACCAAAAAAATTAAATAACCAAAACGAATTAAAACAACAACAATTGATAGCAGACAATTTGGGTTTCAGAAAGGTAAAAATACATATGATGCCATATTTACCAGTCTAGAAAATATATATAAAATTATTAACTCTGGTATACCAGTCGCAGCAATTTTTTGTGATTTGACTGTGTTAAACATGAATTACTGCTGAGAAAATTAAATCATTATGGGATTAGGGATGTTGGTCTTGGATGGATGAACTCGTATCTATCTGAACGTAAGCAATTTGTTAGAACACCACATTCAAATTCAAATGTCAGATCTGGTAAATGGGGAGTTCCACAGGGCTCAGTATTGGGTCCAATCTTGTTTCTTCTCTATGTCAATGATCTTACAAATTTAAATATTCATGGTAATTATACTATGTTTGCCGATGATACCACATTAACTTGGCATGAGTCCAATGAACAGAGGCTTCATAACATTGTATCCAGTGACTTACAAACCGTTAAGGAATGGTGTAGTGCAAACTACCTAACACTAAATATAAGTAAAACAAAAATAATGACATTTAAATGCAGATTACCACCTGTTCAACTTGGAAATGACACTGTGGAGAGTGTTGAAGAAGCGAAATTTTTAGGACTCAACATTGACAGTAACCTGACGTTTAAAGGACACATTAATATCTTAAAAAACAAAATATCCTCAGGCTGTTATGCTGTTAGATCATCTTCATGTGAATTGGGATTCTCGGTAGCTAAAGATGTATATTACGCTTTAGTGGAATCGCACTTAAGGTATTTCTTACAATTTTGGGGCTCTTGTAATGGGGAACTATTCGAAAGTATTTTTTTATTGCAGAAACGAGCTATACGATTCTTATGTAAAATAAATAAAAGAGCTTCATGTAAAACATATTTCGTGAAACATAAAATACTGACTCTTGTATCACTCTATGTACTAGAAGTAACATCCCTCATTCATAAGAACAAAGAGCAGTATATTACAGAGAGTCATTATAATACAAGACAAAGTGGCAATCTGTCGCTACTTATACCTAAAACTTCCTTGGTGAAAGCCTCATTTGATTACAATGGAGTCAAATTATATAATTTGTTGCCAGCATATATAAAGAATATAGAGCATTTAAATAAATTTCGGCAAGTAATGAAAGAAAAGTTGATAGACGAGGCGTACTATAATTTAAATGAATGCTTTTCTCATATGCATTCTCTATAATATTATTCTTGTCAACAGTGTATATAAACAAGTAAAGAAAATGAAATTAAAATATTTTAGAGTGCTTTTAGTTATTGTATTATAGTTTAGTTATTTATTGACAATACATATAAGTTATGTTGTATGTATATAATATGTAAAATTTGTGTGTGAATGTATTTTTTTTATATCTTTTATCTGGTAATGTTTAATGATTTGTTGGTAAATTAATTTTTAACTTATTAACTTATTTTACAAAGTGTTGTCAATAAGAATTGTTCTTGGACAATAAACATATACTCTCTCTCTCTCTCTCTCTCTCTCTCTCTCTCTCTCTCTCTCTCTCTCATTCGCAGTATATGGCAATAACACAGATGAGAACTCATTAAAATCGATAGCTACATACTAAATAATATAATCACATATATCCTACATATTCCAACTACTTATCCTTTTGATTTTCAATTATATAACTTTTATTTGGTTCCAATATATTATGAAGGTCAATTTAGGACAATCATTCCAAAAAAAAAATTCTTGATAAAAAACCAAATGTACTTTACATTTCTGAGTGACTCTTGCCAAGAAATCCTTCCTCAATGGTATATTTGCAACAAACAAGAACATAGAGAAGTCGAAGATAGCCCCTGTGAAATTCTGTTTCTCGATGCCAAAAACATCTCCAAATGCTGCCAGACTCGAGTCCATTTGATCTGACCACTACTAAATCAGCGTGATGCGTCCAACCAATGAATAGTATTGTTTCCATATGAATTAATCATATAACTAAAATGCTTCCGGCAAGAGGAAATCCAAAAGTTGATTGCCACATTCCTCTTTGAAATCCCTACAGGTTGCCAATTCATCACTGATCTATTGAATTAATGAACAACAATATACAAATCCGAACCAGCTGGTCCTGTTTCTTGACATAGACGCCGCCGTTGTGACGTGCCCAAATGTCAACATTAGCATCGACTTAGAAGACCTTCGATTAACGAGCTACAAGAAATCTGCAGCCAAGTGATCGAAAATCAACTGAACCTTCATTTCGAGACTCCTCTCTACATTCCCAGTGCCTGGACGATCATCATATATGGACTTCTAGCTGCCGCCAGTTGCTACCTAGTCTACACGAAGTTCACCACTAGATTTTCTACTTCAACATCTCCACAGATCATTGCGATGTTTGCCTTCCTCTTTAACCCTTGGAAGCCGAGACTATGGGAGGATGGATTATGTCGTCATCCCACATAGTTTCCTATAAGATGCTGTCGCTGCATATCCTACAGTCCACAGCATAGTTTTCCCCGAATCATGGGAATTCGGTAAGATCCCAGAGGTATCTACCCAGAAGAAGCTTCGCTGGGCATCAGTTCCTGACTCAGCTTCATTTATTAAAAATATTTTTTGTAATTGTCTTATTATTGTAAAAATAAGGTTTTTAAAAAGTTACTTTGAGATATCAGAATTATATTTCATGGAAAATTGAAAAACTTTTAATACAATACAAAAAAAATATTTGAAACTTCCTTTCAGCGCCTATCATTGACTAACCATACTTTGAATAAGTCTTTCCCTACCGCATACTTACAGTTGGTCCTTTCATGTTTTGAACAAATTGGATTTCATTTCTCAGAACATTTGGGTATGATTCTTAGACTCGGAAAATCTCAGTTATAAAAGGTCATTATTCAATATAAATGTTTTGAAACAATTCAAGCATACACCATTAAAAAGCACGGCACAAATATCAGCTATTATATGTTATTAAACAAATAAGTAATGAACATTTTTTTTAACCCTGATAAATGAATTAAACGATCAATATTTAGAAAATATTACACAAGGTGAAACAAGGGCAAGGCATTCTTTTTTACTATAACATATTTGAAAAATAGAATAACTTCAGTGGTATGTCATATCCAGCTGGTTTCTGAGTGGAGCAATAATTTGCAAGTCTGATAAAAATACATATAAGGATAATAAATAAAAATATGTGAATAATTATAACATTTCCAAGTGAATATAAAAATATAAATAAATCCATCACCCTCTTGAAGCTAGTTAAAAAAGATTAACCAATAAGATGTTAAATGAGTTTGACAAAAAATTAACAGCTTTAATATCTCACTTACCTAGTTGTTGGTTTAGAATTATCCAATTTGAGTTGTTCTTTGGCTTTTGCTTCACAATTTGTTTTATCCTCCTCACTACAAGTACCTACAACAGTTGGAGCAGGGCTACCTAAAGTATAACCTTGCCCTTGGAAAGCATTAGATGTTTTTTGGGGTTTATAAACTTCAGTTCGACGATCTTCCATAGCTAAGTGTATCTAAAAAACATCAATTTATAATCTACATCTGGCATTTACTTTATACTAAATCATTCATCCCGCCCTTGACTTTTGAATAATATGCCCCAATGAAAGGATATTTATTAAGTGTAAATTATGAGATTGTGCGAAAAATAGCCTCTGAATATTTGTGAAAATGTTTGACAAAACATGTATAAAAAGTCTATAGAATGTGTTTATTCTTAATATAATTTTCTGAGAGTAAAAGAGCAATTTTTTGTAGAAAATTTATAAATTAAAACAATAAACAGTTATTTTAATCTATAATTTTACTGTGTTGCCAAATGATCCAGAGAACAAAAATTACAAAATTGATAACCACGGTTTAGAACTACAGAACAATTTCAAAAAGTGAATAGTCAAGCCACACCATTTGGCATTGCTTTTGTTCTTTAAATACGAATCAAGCAATGATATACATAATCATTTAATAATTTGTGGATAAGGGACTTTCCATTTAATCTATGTGTAAATAAAAATAAACTTACTTCAGAAGTT
Organism: Galeruca laticollis; assembly: GCA_963921935.1. Lineage (NCBI taxonomy): Eukaryota > Metazoa > Arthropoda > Insecta > Coleoptera > Chrysomelidae > Galeruca > Galeruca laticollis. The sequence continues at coordinate 8,264,781 of OY998180.1, read as the reverse complement.
CCTCTTCTTAATTCTTTTGGAATCTTTCCTTTTCTAATATCTTCAAGAAATTCTTTATTAGCTGGGTCTGTGTAAAGTCTCAATGTGCCATCATTAACACTGAAACCATTTTTCCACAATCTCAATGCCACCTCAGAAGGTGCAGTAGGTTCAGGAATCCCTTGGACTACTTCAGTATCATTGTCTTCCTGACCAAGCTTATATCCTGTTCCTCTAAAGGCTCTTGAGTTGGATGTAGATGCACTTGGCTCAACAATTTCAACTCCATGTCTAAATTAACACAAAATTATAAAATCACATGGTTCATTGAAATTAAGATGTTCATTGAAACTTACTTTTGGACAGATTTAAACATGTCAGCAACAAAGTCTTTCTTTTTGGGAGGACCTAGTACTTGTTGTCCGCTAGTTTCTGAACCTCCAGCATAGTATGCTTGTCCTTCTTCTTCGTCTTCATCACTAGAGCTATTAATTATGTTAATAGTAGTTACATTATTTGCAATTTTAACCTTTGGTTTAGGTTTTTTCAGAATAGATACTGGGGACTCTGTAGTTGCAGCCGCATCTTCAACATTTCCGTCTTCTCCATCATTTTCGTAATATCTTGCAATTGCAACCTAAACACAAAAATACATAATTTTTTTATTGTCTTGTTGTTTTACTTCACAAACTAACCTCTAACTGCCAATTTGCCGACTCCAAAAAAAAATTTGCTCTGTCTTCGGTTGCGTCTGTTATCGACATGAATTGAGTAATTTTCTCGTCTTGTTCCGACATTTTTTGAGTATACTATTACTGAAAAATGTTTAAATGTATATACTCATTTCTGTATACAAAAAACGTCGATCATCAAAAATGACTTAAATTAGCTGTCAAATGACTGTCGCAAATGAGAGTTCATCTTGGGGTGCGTTCCACACACAGACGCTTAACAAAGCCTCTTTTAAGGCCGATTTATAGGCTTGCAGTTGCCGTTTCCGTTGAAAGTTAAAAAGCTACTTTCACATTTGCGAGATTTATAATCAATACTCGAAATTACTTTTTTAAAAACTTTATTTACACAACTAACTACTTTAATTAGATATTTTCAAGTTTACAAGTTAAACATTGACAAAGAACTGAGCTACAAAATAAATTCGAATAAGGTAAAAAATGCAGAAATAACAGTTTGCATGAATATGATGATATGAGAATCTGCTGACGTTGCAGGTTCCATAAGAAACGGTGACATAATTCCTCCCTTCGAAATTTCAACTCTGAGGGTTAGCGAGTAAGTTGAATAGATTCCAGGTCCATTGGTTGATCTTCTTTTTTCTTAGATTTGAATTGAGTCGATAGTTTTCTAACAATGATACATCCTCCTAGTATAACGAATAGACAATAAATTATAATTCTCCATATGCTGGGAGTGTGGTGTATTTTCTGAATTTTTAACTCTGGATCGTTTTCGAGAATTTTGGTTTTAATTTGGTTCAGGTCATCCAGGTTGATGTCTTGCAGTTGAATACTGGTAGGAACGTTTTGTATTTCCATAGCTTTGACTTCTAGTTCAGGAAGCAAGATGGGTTGACTTGAGACTTGGATGTCATTTCGGTTTACGATTTTGGTGACTTGGGTTTTTATTAGGCATCCTTTTGGTATTTGTATAAGGTATGTATTTTTGACTGTTATGGTTTCGGCTTGATCATGACATGTCAGTGTAATGGTTTCTTGAAATGGAAAAACTGCAATCCATTGGTTGGTGTTGTCCAGGCGTTGAAAAAAAGGTTTTGGGGATGGTGATTCTTGACTGTTGGCAAGTGGAAGTGTTTTTTATATTTAGTAGTTCCACTTCGCAAGGATCTTCATCTTTAACATCTTGGAGGTCGGTGTACTCGCAGAGATGTAGTGTTGACGGATACAGTCCCAGACAAGGTCTGCTCATGGATGCATATTGAACGTTATTTTTTGTTAGATATATTTTATTTGGGATAATTGCTTTAAATTGACCTTCTTTTCTAATGGGGATAGGGTACAAATGATAATAATCAAAATTCTGAGAATTCGTTATTGGAATCTGTAATATATAAGTTATTTTACCATTTAATATGTAACAGTTAATTTTTATGAATTTTTCAAATAGCAATATGTTTTGCAAAGTTACTTCTATAGGTAACTGACCATCTTCTAACCTTTTTTGTAGTTGATATAATTCATTATAAAAGTCATTTGTTTTTATTATACTTGGATGTATGACTCCTAGCTTCGAAAATGTTATTGATGTTTCAATATCTTGTAATATTGAGATTATTATTTCCAGCATGTTAATAATTTGGTTAATAGTATCTTTAATGAACATCGCATTTTCTCGATAGACGCTTCCTTCAACAATTAATGCAATTTGTTTCAATTTTGATTCTAAAAGTTTTTCGTTATGACTTATTTGATTTATTGTAAAGTTAAATTTGTTTATTAATGTTATAGAAAGAGAATTTTGTATTTTTATATTATTGGTTAATTGATTTTGGTTTTCTTGAAGTTCTTTGATTATTTGTTCGTATCTTTCTCCGTCACTTGCATCTAAATTTCCAGTTATACTTTTAAAAATAGATCCTAAACCATTAATAAGTCCTCTTTTTGATCTATGAGGCAACGGTATTATTTCGAGTAATTTATTTTGAACTTTTTCTTCTGAGAAGCTCAAAATTTTTAGATAGTTTGAGACATCATGTGAATAATTTAAGTTTTTAGAAATTTGATATTTTAGAGCTTTCGAATGAGAATTTAATTTTTTGACTTCATTAACGATTGGATTCAAATCAAAATAATGAATGAGATTGAAATTACTTTCTTTAATTTTTGCGGTTCCTAATTTTAATGGGATTAGTCCAAAATTGTTCTCCATATTTTTCATGGTTATTTTTCTTTGGGAAAGTCCTAAGGCTCCCATAGATCTGAAATGTAATTTAATAAAAACATTTTGATCCTTTTCAAATATTTGGGGGTCATCGCGGTTTTTATTAATTTTTTCGATTCGTTTTTCTTTTTCTTTTATCAGATTTTCATTTAATTTTGAATAAAGTATTTTGGACCTTCCTTTGTGATCATTTATATAGTCGTTTAGAAGTATTTTATCTATTTCTATGTTGAATGGATCATTAGTATTTAGGTGGCCATTAATAAAATCAATAGGTTTTAGCTTTGTGGTGGAATGTATGGAATTATTATATGCGAGAATTGCATAGATCATATTTACTGTGATAGGTGTTTTAAGAAAACCTCTCGTATTTAATAGCCGAATGTGTTCGATAATGGTTGAATGAAATCTTTCGATAGAACCTTGTGATTGAGGGTGGTCCGGACAGTAGAAATGAATTTTTATTTTATGAAGACTTAAGAGTTCTGAAATAACGGAATTTTTAAATTCAGTTCCATTGTCACTGAAAATTTGTTCGGGTACACCATGGTGAGAAAAGAAGGTTACGAGGTTGTTAACTATTTCAGTACTGGACAAGGAGGTCAGGTGGTATGCCTGGGCATATTTAGAAAAAGTGTCGATAATTGTCAAAAATTTATTCTGTTCCATCGTGAATGTATCTATGTATAATATTTGGAAGGGTTTGTTAGCAGTAGGGGTTTGGTTAATTTTTATTGTAATAGGGTTTCCTTCATATTTACTTTGTTGACATATTTCACAATCATTTATATATGTCTGTATGGAGTTTTTCATAAACGGCCAGTAATACTTTTCTTTAATTCGTTGGTATGTTTCGTCGATACCTCTATGGTTGCTTTTACTTTCGTGGTAAGATTGAATTACTTCTTTTAAGTCGTTTTTGTTTGTTATGTCGATTAATTTTTTCATGCATTTTTTGAGGTTTAAGGAAGAATTTTTGAAATATTTTTGTAAAATTACTAGAAAGGGTTCGAATATTTCAGGGTTTTCGAAATAAATCTAGTATTGTGTCTGTGGATTAATATAATTCTTTATGAAGTCAATAACATCCTTTTCAAAATTGTTTTGTGAAAATTGTACTTTAATACGTTTTTTATTTTCAAAAAGAATTTTAATTTTGGGGTTAGCTGGGGATTGGAGAACGGAATTTATTATGATTTGATTTTGGCCATAGTTAACGGCAATATTTATGGTTGGAATTTCGAAAGTTGGGTTTTGTTCATTATTGGAATGAATAGTTTCGTCATCGTTATTGAATTGGGTTTCAGTCTGATCTGGTAGGTCATTTTCGGGTTCCGAGTTTGGTTGAACTAATAATGAGATATCGTCTCTATTATCACTTAGATTTTCAGGAAGGGGAAAATTGTCAGTAGTAATACCACGAGTGATTGAATTTTCGCGATAAGTCTGTCGATTCATTTTTGAACGAAACTGAATTGTTTCGAGAAAACACCACGAGTCCGCAGGACGAGTGGTGTTTTCTCGAATCAATTCAGTTGAGATCATAAATGAAAGACAGACTTATGAGATAAATTCAATCACGAGTGGAATTTTATTAGACTATTTCACAAACAGGCGTTGCTTCATCTAATAGGTATTTTCGTTCATCGCAAAATCTGGTAAATTGCTTCCAAATGTACTCCTTCGATTTCCTCGTATTTTTCGGTACATTTTCATCGATTTTTTCGTTGATTGATTCGATAGAATTCATCCCAAATCTACTCATTTTTGAATGCGTGCACAGCGTAATCACTTATATTTGACGTTTAACTATCACATGCACTATAAACAAATCTGAAAACACCGAACTTGATAGGCCAATCAGAGTCAAGAGTCAAGTTTGGTATTATCGGTAAGCCGAACTTGACTAGAGCTTCTGATTGGTTCATTTCGTAGGTGAGTGAAATAGTCAGTATAAAGGTCAATTACGTCATTATTTTGGGAAGTGTTAGGTCGGTCATAGTTGAAGAGATTTGTTGGTTGTTTGTTATGCTGATCTATATTTGAAAGTATATCGTCTAATTCTTTCCAAAAAGTGTCTGTTTCTTTAGTGTGAATTTCTATTCTCGAAAGTGCGTCAGCGTTAGAGTTTAAAACTCCTTTTTTTATATACAATGTTATAAGTATACTCTGATAATTTTAATTTCCAACGGGTGAATTTAGTGTTTTCGTCTTTAAGGGAGAAAAGCCATTTTAGGGGTTTATGGTCGGTGATGATATTAAATTCTTTTCCAGATAGATAAGGCCTAAAATATTTGGTTGCCCAAACAATAGCTAAAAGTTCTTTTTCAATTACAGAGTAATTTTGTTCCGAATCGTTTAGGGTGCGTGATGCATAGGCTATTGGTAAATCTTTACCAATTGGCCCTTGCGACAATATACTGCACCTATAGCAACATTACTCGCGTCGGTTGTCAAATTAAATGGTTTAGAAAAATCTGGGTATTGTAAAATTGGCTCGTTAATTAAAAGGTTTTTACAGTTGTCAAAACATTTCACAAACTCATGATCGTGTACAATTTTAGCAATTTTTGAGTCTAACATTTTTTTTATTTGTTTCTGTACTTCATTCTTATAAATAAAGGGATATCTATATGGTCTAGAGTAAACAGGGATTTCGTCTGTGGTTTTAATTTGATGTTTTATTCTGTTTGTAAAAGTCAAAGGTGAATCTTCTTGATAAAATATGTCTGAATATTCTTTTATTAAATTAGATATTACAAGTTGTTCTTCAGAATTTAAGTGGTCTGTTCTGAATTTTGATAAGTCTATGCATTGGTTTGGTATTTCTTCAAAATTATTTAACTCAAATTGTTGTACGAATTGTTTGTCAAATTTTTCTACAGAGATTGGTTCGGAAAAGTCAAGAGTAATTGGGTCCATTGAATTATTAAGAATTGTTGTTAGAGCTTCGCCGTCTTTTGCTATTGTCAATGATTCGGGTATTTCACAATTGTGAATTTTTTGATGCGGAATTATTATTTCACCATTGAGTATAGAGGTTCTAACTTTAATTACTTGTTCGGACCGAGGAGATACTTTTATCAACAGTAAAAACACAAGAGCTTTTTTTTTATCGGATAAATTTCTCTTTGCAACGAAACAGTTTTGCCAATCACTAATTTTACGAGAAAAACTGACATGATAAAATCGCGACACCGAAGGTGGAGCGATTTTATCTAATGTCAGTTTTTCGAGCAAATTTAGTGATTGGCAAAACTTTGAGTCAAAGAGGAATTTATCTAATAAAAGAAAAGCTCGAGTGTTTTTTGGCAAGATAAATTAACGACAGAATATATGGATGAACAACAACAATAATTATCTTTATTAATACAATAAACTACAGAATATATGGATGAACAACAACAATAGTTATCTTTATTAATAGAACAAAGTTAAATAATTACCACACCGATTCAAAATAAAAGCACTATATGTTTAAAATTCAAAAATCTGACAGACTAATTGACAGTTTTTGCAGTTTTGCCAACACTTAATTGCTGTGAAATTATAAGTAACCAAACTTGCGACTCATTGTCATTGTGTAAAAGTGACGTCCACTTACTAGATATTGAGGAAGAGAAGTTTTTATCCGATAAAAAAGGATGCACCTTTTTATCGATGTCAAAGTGACAATAACATTTCCAGGTATATGACATTTTAACATTGGAGTTAATTTATCAAATTTAATTCGTTTTGAGTTGGGTGATAAAGTAATCGAATTTTTGTATAAGGTGTCGATAGAAAACCTTGCTTAAAATTTAAACTAGCTTGTAATAATTTTAGGTTATCGAGGCCTATTAGTCCATGGAATATATTATGAAATTTGAATAAATAAAACTTGATATTTGTTGGTTTTGGTAGTTCAAAAATTTTTGGAGCTGTTACAGTGGCACTGTGTTTGTGGGCTGATTTTTGAAATACGGTTGAAACTATAAATGGATCATTATTTATCTGATTTGGGTAAAATTTATAAGCTACGTTGGGGTCTAAAAAAGATTAAGTTGATCCTGTATCAATTAAAAATTTTAGATTCTGCTCAGGAAAAATTATATAAGGTAATTCGCTGGAATTTGTGTTATTAAATGATATAATTTGTGGAATTATGTCGGATTTCTCCGGCGAGGCTTGTTTTGAAAATTTACATTTGTTTCGTTTAAATCAATTAGGTCATAACATTCATTATCAAGTGTTTCATTTTCATTTATATTATAATCTTCGTTACAAACATCATTACTGGAAAAATTTGGATTAAAATTTTGAAAAGAGGGACCAGGTTCTTGGCATTCGTGTTCGTTGGTTTTGGTTAAATGGACCAGAGAAATTTTGATTATTTCGCGTCGAAATATTCATTCCTCTTAAATGTATTACGAGTAGAGACACTCATAGGGGTGGCTCTTGGCAAATTTTGATTTTGTTGTTGATTCGGCTTAAAAACGTTAACATTCCTATTTTGATTAAAAACTTGTGAATTAGTTGGAAAATTTTGATTTCTTATTGGTTGACTTTGAATTGGTATAGGCCCTGTCGGAAATGAGTTCCTTGTTATAAAAGTATTATTCGGTGTGTGTGAATTAAAATTGTTCCGATTATACGTATTGTTAGGATTATTAAAATAAGACTGATTGTTAAAATTTGGTTTAAATTGTTGTCTTGACTGAGGCATTGGTTGTCTAGATAAATTTCTATTTTGTGGATTTTGAAAGTAGTGCATATTATCTTCTTCTAGAACGTATTGTAATGCCTCACTCAAGGTTTTGGGTTTCATGCAGCGGATTGTGGTTCCTAAAGGTTCTTTAAGACCCGACAAAAATGTTTTCAAAGCTAGGTTGTTGTAAATCTCTTTTAAGTATCTTATTTTCTAATGTTTGTTCGTGCAGATCTATATAACTACAAACAAGGTTTAAAATATTTAACATTCTGTCATAAAACTGCTGGGGTCTCTCACCGTTTCCTTGTCTCATCATAACAAGGTCACGATTAAGACAGGATTCATCTCTTTGGTCTGCAAAATTTCGAGAAAGCGTATCTTTAAGAGATGTCCAGGAAGTCACATTTTGTATGTTAACTACAAGTTTAGCATTTCCTCGTAGTTTGGAAATTAGAGAATTAATTAAATATATATTTTGGAAATGGTTGGGTTGATCTCTAATATAAAAAGTATTAATAATTGAGTCGCAGACAGATAAATAGCGGTAAAGTTCTTTGGGGTTTCCATCGAACTCTGGTACGCAATTTAAGTATTCTGCTTTGAATTCAGTCATTTTTACGTTATTTTCTTGTGCTGATTGATTAGAAACTTGAAGGTCAACTAAAGTATCAATTTTAAAATTTTCTAGATCGTTAATTAAAGAATCTACTGACATGTATTAATAATTATTGAACCTTTATAGGCTAGGTATCTACTGCATGAACAAATTGAATAATTGTATATTATTGATTACTCACAGGATAAATAAGGCAAACTTGAGCATTCCCTTGACTGTAACTATAAGGACGAAACACTTTCTCTGTTGAGATTCCGTAGTCCTTGCAAAGTTGAACGATGCTTGTTTCAACTTTCGTTGTCTTCCGTCTTGACGGGCTTCGGTGGTCTTCAATAGATGGGTTTCTCGATTTTTAGAGAGCCTCTCCACTTCCGACACCTCCAATCACTGATTACAACGGTTCGATATCTAGTTAATGGTTGAAACAAAAATTAGACACGTTCGATACGCGACAATTCTAGATATCCTACTGACTGCGCCAGATTTATAATCGATACTCGAAATTACTTTTTTAAAAACTTTATTTACACAACTATATAACTACTTTAATTAGATATTTTCAAGTTTACAAGTTAAAGATTGACAAAGAACTGAGCTACAAAATATATAATTCGAATAAGGTAAAAAATGCAGAAATAACAGTTTGCATGAACATGATGATATGAGAATCTGCTGACGTTGAAGGTTCCACAAGAAACGGTGACATAATTTGCGCATTTATATTAGAGAGTTTTTAAGCCTACAAATATAACGGAGATTTTGGGTGTAGTTATGGTTAACTTTATCAACAATAACGATTACATTGAACAAGAAAAGAAGGTGTTTTAAGCCATCTAAAAATAACGTATTCTGTTTAACAATCACAGATTAATTATAATGACAGTTGACGAATTGTAAATATAACACCAAGTTATTTAAATAGTAAATACATCAATATTTTATAAATTTAACAATGGAAGAAGCTTTAAAAAATGTTATTGTTAGAAGGATCCTTACATATTGAATAATAATTAATATAAACTATTGTCTTCTAAAACATAAAGAAATATAGTAGTTTCCTTTACATTAAAGAAATTAATTGCGTTTACCAAAATATATCAATTTTGACAACGTTGTAATTGGAAAAATAACCATAAGCATAAAAACCTTACGGTATTTCTCCGTAAATAACGAAGTCCGTTATCGTTATTAAAGTTAAGGTCTCCAAGTTTTCATACTGCGCATTCTCAGAATAACGATAATCATACTTACGTGACAAAATAAAGGGCTTAAAAACTCTCTATTCTCCCCTCCTGTTACCGTTCGCCGTTGAGCGTAACGTATTAACCAATCAAAAGCCTGTTCGTTTGGCAAGAATCGAGTTTAGTGGGTTTAACATAACCTTAAATATCTTATTAAAACCTGGGAAGCTGATTTACGTCGATTAAGATTTATTTTTATTGATTTGATGATTTGTGCTTTGTGAAGAATGAATTTGGATATGGAGGAAAATAATGTTCTTCATGACATTGACTCAACAAATCATTGTAGAAGTAGAAAGAGGTAATGAAGATAAAGATTATCTACCCTGAACACAACAGCGGCGAGCATCAAACGTTAGGTTTATAAATTGACACTAACAACGGCAACTGCAACGTTAATTAGCAACGGGAGCGGGAACGGTAACGGCGACGGCAACTACAAGTTTATAAATATACCTTTAGTCCGACGACAACGTAAATCCGTAGTTTTTACCACCATTTTTTATGTTTAGTCTAACCCCTTTTCTGAAGAGTACCGAACCATAGACAAATACTGTATTACTTTTCTATGTACCGAACTTTGCAAATGCAGGAAAGAATCATTTGATAAATATAATAGGGAATAAGTATACAGTTACCTACTTCAGAAGATAAAAAAACAGACCGAACAACCACTTTACAAAAGGAACAAGTCTGAAAGATTGTCGAGCGAGAATGTAATTCTTCTAACGATATTAGCTTTTTAGAAGTGCTACAAGCTTTAAAAAATGCTAAGAAAATAGGAAATAAGAAAAAGGTTAACTGAAGAAAGGAAAGATACCATGTTGACTGGTGGAGGTACACTTGCCAAGATAGTTAAACCTGAAACTGGCTCATTATTGATGTCAATTTTAAATAAAAAAACATTGGTTGAATTAGAAACTTGATGATGATGTAGAAAAAATCCGAAATCATCCACGACTTCAATGTAATTCGGTCTTCTATAAAGTCTTCGTGGAAATCCAAAATCTATTATGTCTTATGTCCAGATTATCCTCCCAAAAAAATGTCATCCTCAAGATCCATATTCACATAGGGAGGGTGGGGCAAAATATAACACGGGGCACAGTGGAACAGTTCGTGTACCGGATTTACAGAAGTGTCCAGTGCAACGGGATTCCGGTAGTAAGCGCTGCGGGCCACACCCAACAAAGTCAGCTAATCGTTCCCTGCTCATCAGTCGCGTACCAAACTTGACGAGGTAATGTGTTGTTTTTCGCTGTGAAAGTAAATATTTAGCGCCTACGGATTTTTGCCTCCAGGTAAGAGTGATTTTTTAATTCAATCGGCTTTTATGGCATTTCATTGTACATCTATCCCTGTTTTTGCTCGACTTTCGCATTTCTACTGCTTCACGTTTGTGGTACAGAGTATGGGAAAGCAAAATGGCGTGTTTGGGGTTCCTTGAAACAGATGAATTTGGGGCACAATGAAACGCTTCATTGTGCCCCATGCGTTTTTCATTGTGCAGTAAGTATGGTTTTTTTCTTCTTGTTTCAGAAATGGTGCGAAATCGACAGCGCAAGAGTACCAAAGGGCTCTTCTCGGAAGATGACATGAAGACAGCAGTAGAAATGGTCATGAATGGAAACAGTTTAAGACGTGCTGCTACATTGAAGAACGTTAGTTATGTCACTTTATCAAGATATGTGAAGAAAAGAATATGGTGATGGTGGAGAAGAGAATATGAAATATGCACCTAACTGCACAGTTAGGATGGTCTTCACACTGAAGCAAGAGGAGAAACTGAAAAACTATCTCATTATGTGCTGTAAAATGTTTTATGGCCTACCAGTTGAAAATTGCAGACGAGTTGCATACGAAATGGCAGTTATGAACAAAATACCATGCCCTATGCCTATATGATGGGGTGAGAAGAAAATTGCAGGAATTGACTGGTTTTACGGTTTTCTGAAAAGGCACTCCATACTCAGCTAACGAACTCCTGAGGCTTGCAGCTTGTCTCGTGGTACTTCGTTCACCAAATCAAATGTTTGTGTGTTCTTCAATAACTTGGACACACTGTATCGACAACACCCAGAGTTTGGAGATGGGACAAGGATGTTCGATTTGGATGAAACAGCCACATCAACTGTGCAGAAACCCCAGCGAATTGTGGCTGAAAAAGGCGTCAAGCAAGTGTGCAAAGCTACAAGTGGGGAAAAAGGAACTAACGTCACTACAGTGTCCATAAATTTGCGTCTGGCAGCACAATTCCGCCAGTCATGATTTTTCCACGTGCTCACGTCAAGGACCACATGACTCAAGGAGCACCTCCAGGCACACTGGCCTTAACCACCCCTAGTGGTTGGAGGACATCAGAACTTTTTGTGGAAGTTATTAAGCATTTCATTCACCACACTTGCAGTTCTGGAGTGAACCCCACTCTATTAATCTATGACAATGTAGAAAGTCACTTGTCCCTGGAAGCTCTTATGCAGTGTAAGGAGAACGGTGTCTCAGTTTTGACTTTACCTCCCCATTCATCCAACAAAATGCAACCACTAGATATTGCGGTTTTCGGGCCTTTTAAAACTTATTATAATGCAGCACTTGACTCTTGGATGATGCAAAACCCTGGCAAAACTGCTTCAAGTTATAATACAGCATCCTCCGTGAACACAGCTCATCAGAAAAGCATGACACCTTCCAACATAATTGCAGGTTTTAAAAAAAGTGGGATATATCCGTTTCACCGAGATATTTTTACAGAAGCAGACTTCTTATGCAATTATGTGACTGACCGACCGCCTCCCACCGTTGTGGACGATCAACCACCTGAGATAAATGTTTATGATGTGCCAAGTGATTTGCTCAACGGTTCCCTCCCTCAAGAAGAAGAAGGAGCAGCTTCCCTAGAAGAAAGGGCAGCGTCTATGGAAGAAGCAAACCATACAGACATCGGTATCCTTGATCCAGGAGCTGGTCCAAGTCATGCTTTCCTATCTCTCGAAGATTTTCGTGGTTATCCAAAAGCAGGAGAACGAAAAACTAATCGAAAGCAGCGGAAGAAAGGAAATAGTATGATAGCCACGAGTACTCCAGAAATGAAAGCCATTGCAGAGAAGAAGCAGTCGATTTCAACTTCCAGAATACTGTCTGTTAAAAGGCAGGTGTTCGTAAATCAACCAAAAACGAAGAAGAAAAAATCTAGTGAAGATGCTCCAGTTCATTCATCACAGAACGACGAAGAAGACGATGATGACATTGAATATGCAGACACAGACGACGACATTGACACAGATGAGATTTTTGCTGTTGAGCCCGACCATTTTGCAGAATTGAATCGACTTCCTGTTTTGGGAGATTATGTTTTAATCGAGTTCAAGCTTAAAAGCCAATCTAAATTCTATGTTGGTCAAATCAACAAGATGAAAGATGATGAGGGGGACTATGAGGTCAAATTCCTACGATACCGAAAATGCAACACCTTTGTCGAACCTTTTGTGGATGACATAGCCGCTATTGATGTCAAAGACATAAAGATGCTACTGGAAAATCCTTCTGTGGTCCAGGGCACTAAAAGACAAAAGGGCTTCATCTCATTTAACGTTGATTTTGGCAATTTGAACATTGGCTAAACAAAAGTATTTTGTGTTTTCAATTCCAGATCCTTACCTCTTTTTTTAAATGCCTTCTCTTGACATTTTCAATTCAAAAAATAAAGTTTTTTATGAATTATAGTATTTTTTTCAATTGTTCCAAGGTACCCCAGGAATGGGGCACAATGACACAAAATTCATTTTTTGGAAAATGGCCGCTCACTGTCACATATGATTTCTATTTTAGGTTTGTTCTCACACGAGTTTCAAACCATGAAACAGTCAGGATTCTACGCAATACATTTCTCCGCTTTCATATATAAGTTTCTGATTGTTTGAAAACAGCTAGACTTTGGACAGTTGGAAAACCATCAGTCAAACCTGTGTGATCATCGTCCAGCTGTTTTCAAACAATCAGAAACTTATGTATGAACGCGAAGAAATGTATTGCGCAGAATCCTGACTGTTTCTGACTCCTGTGAGAACAAACCTATTAACGGTTCATGCATTTCTTTCATAGCTTAGATCCTTAGGTCAAAGTAAATCATTAAAATGCTGAAAAAAAATATTCATGTGGGGAGCTATGGGCAAAACCAACTTTTGTGTTCCATTGTGCTCCACCCTCCCCTACTTATTAATTCAAACATCAAGAAACAGAATAGTATATTATTCAACGAGCGTATAATAAAGGTTATTATTCACGAAGGGAAGTTTACTGCCACGAGCGCTAGCGAGTGGCATAAATCACCGAGGGAATAATAACTCATACGCGAGTAGAATACTATAGTTATCCACGACTACTAAATATTTTTGTGGGCGTTTATTACTTGGAAAATTTTGTTACATTATTAGAAACACTATTATTTTATTGTAACAAATATTTCATACAATATATTATTGTTCATCTATACACAGTACATAGTTATCGAAAATTATAATAATCGTATAATATCTCATAATAATCTATGTATTTAGCTTAACAAATATTACGTATCTAATCCTTAGAGTAATAATATACATAGAGTGGGCTATTCATTCATAAACACGTTTATTTTTGCGGCCAACAATTCTAAACGCCAGTAGTAAAATCATGAATGAATTACAAAAAGTGGGGATTGTGTTGTGGATACATCGCCTTGGCGTCATCGTCAAAGCATAGGCGTACCAAATCTATTTAAAAACAACAAATATAAAATTATATTATTGGAATTTTTGTGTTTATAAATATTTCATTTGATGAAATTAAAGTTTGTTGATTTTAATTAATGTATTTTTTCACGGAGAAGATTTTTACACTATTCTCTTTGTTGTAATTTCTCACCAGGTAGCGCTGCATCAGCATATAAAATTCTACACCGTTCAACCGATTACCCTCAAAATGGGCATATATATGTATTTTTCTATGCACAATTTGTATTTCCTATCCTTTTTGTTGTAACTTCCCACCAGGAGACGTTGCAGCATATCAACTTCTATATCGTTTACTTTTTCCAGGGGCACAAATGTTTATGACACGAGCCGTAAGGCGAGTGCTGCAGATCAAGGGAGTGTAAAAAATGCCTTGCATACTAATTGTAAACAATATTTTTTCTATGACCAAGTTTCTGGATGAAAGCAAAAAGTAACTTATATACGTATTTTATTTAAACGTTGAACTGCAAGGATTTAAAAAATGAAAAACAGTTAAACCTAGGTATAGTTAATTTTGAAATTTTAACAATTTTGAATTGTTATGCCTGGTGTATCTTTTTTTAATAATAAGTTTTAATTACTTCTAATATTAATATCTGTCATCGAAATTCATTATAAATATAATATTAGATTGTCAAAACGGGTTTTGACATTGAGGTTTCCTTCCCACAACCCGTAAGGCGAGAGGTGAAAATCAATGGAGCGACAGAAGAGATTTGCGTACGAGTTGTGCACAATACTTTTTCTACGATCACGTTTATTAATCAAAGAAAAAGTAACTTATATAGGTGTTTTATTAAAATTTTGAACAGAAATAATTTAAAAAATGATTATTGAAAAATTAGTTAAGCGTAGGTACAGTTAATAATGAAATTTGAATAACTTTGAATTGTTTAGCCTGGTCTATCTTTTTTGATAATAAGTTAGAATTAATTGTAATATTAGTGTTTGTCAACGAAATTCATTACAAAGATAAATTTAGATTGTCAAAATAAAATTTGACATTGACATTTCCATTCCAACAGGTAGCGCTGCAGCTTATCAACTTCTATATCGTTCACTTTTTCCACTAATGCTGAAGTTTGTGGCACGAGTCGTAAGGCGAGTGTCTCAAATCAAGCGACAAACTTACCCCGGGAACGGTCGCGTTAATAACCATAACTTAAGATGTCGCGTGTTAGATTTGATCAAACATATTCTCATCTGAAAAAAAGTCTATATATTTTTGATTTAAACAGTATTCATTCAATTATCCGTCAGAATTCTCACCATGGGCTGCACAGTTGGTACATGTAGCTAGTGTAGTTAAAGTACTTATGTTCTTTACATATCGGGGAGGCATATGTTCCACACTGTTGTATCGTAAATCTGTTTTTCTGTCAAGACAGTATCTGTATATCATTTTAGATTGATTACCTTGTAATTTTATGCACACTGGATCAACTTTCTTCCCATATACACACACGTAAAATTTGGAATAAATAAACGATTGCGTGATAGATTTACAGTAACAAGTGCCTTTATTTCTCGTAACAGTTATCTGTACACCTTCCATTGTTGCAAGCGTTGGTATGTGTCATCCCTGGAGGCATTCCTAGATGGCGACAGAATTCTAGTTACTTAGTGAGTTATTATAAGAGAAAACCTAAAAACGTTAGACAAAATCTAACAACGCGACTGTTCCCGGGTTAATTTTACCTTTTTGTTATTTTCACCATTTTCAATACACCTCTAAAATCAGATAAAGGGCCTACAGCATCTTCGGACAGCTTACTTGGGTTTTCTTTTAGGATTCCCAAAAGTTGTTTTTCAGTTGAAGAAGCAGTGCTGGTAGTAGGAGATAAGGACTCAGCTGGCGTATTAGATTTAAAAAGTCCTGAAGGACCAGATTCCGTAAACCTAAAATACATAAATCAGAATAGGTTGTTGATTCTAAGTGGAACAAACTGTAAATAAATTTTATTGCCCATTACAAAAACCTTTAAACATTTAGGAGAAAATATATACTACAACAAACCTAACTAAAAAACTAACCTATATGCAAGTATACGAGAATCTGAAGTAATCAATGATACACCGCTCATAAATGAATGATTCTCAGTTACTGTTACTAGATCATCAACAACTTCTTCTACTGGTAAACTAAAAATAAAACACAATCAACATTTTTTTTGTTTGAATAACAAACTTTTAAAAAGCATTACTTTTTTAAATGAAACTAATTGTCAATTTCTTAGAATTTTCAACATATTTTCAATATATTCTGGAATTATCTAGAAACAGTTAGTTTCATTTAAAAAAGTAATATGAGTTCATTCCACAGAGTAAAGGTCGAAACAGTAAACTTTATTAAAAAGCAGTTTAAAAAATATACTCTCTAATTTCAACATAAATTACTTAAATATTTACCTTTTGACATCACTTAGAGTAGCACTAGAAGCTTGCTCAGAAACATTTTGTGCTGATAAATCTTCTTGATGGCAATCTGAGTTATTTGTTGAAGACCTAAAATAGACATATTCTTTTAACACATTAATGTAAGTAACTAACTCAGTCATCATTGCTAACTGAATAAAATGGATCATATGTGGCCAAATGACCTCTTAAAAAAATTAAAATAATAATTTAATTTTTAAATACAGTTCAGTTCCAAAATAGTAGGCACTAAATTCTCAGAAATATTGCATTAAACCAAGAACAATTGTAGTTTAGTTTAGTGCCTACTATATTGGAACTGAACTATAGTTATCTAGACAGCCCAGAGTGTCACCAGTCGCCCAATAAAGTAATGACTTATAATTAATAAACTGTTTAAAAATTGTCTTTAATGGCCGTTTTATCAGCTGTAATAAAAAGAACTTATTATATTGAAAGGAAATTTTGTTTATCAGGACAGCGACTTTTTTATTTTGGGAATTACTTTAAGGGCCCATTGTACCAAGAAAATGTGTAGGTACTTACATTACATCTGGTAGATTAAATTCAAAAACTGACATGGGAAGAGCATCTTTGTTTAGAAACTTACGGCCACTACTCTTATATATAAAATCAGATTGTTTAAAATGCTCCGAACAAATTTCAGGTCGTTTTGGTAGATCATGAGTCTCGCTTAGACCCAGTAAAGAAAACCAAATTCTTCTTGTTTTCAAATTGGTGGGAAAACTAGAATAAAACAACGCCAAATAGAAATTTGCTTTTTATAATTAAAAAACTTTTAAGCATTTTAAATATTATTGAAATGAATAATAAAAGTCGCCGCCACTGGAAAGCCGTTCAAATATTTACATACCTGTGGTATGAGTGTTGACAGTTCGGGGTAATTTCGGCCGTTTTTCTGACAGACTTGGCACTGACGAACCATGATAATAAAAAACACTAAATTAATTAACTTAAAACCAAAGTTTGTCACTAAAAGTCTTGAAAAACACACATAACATCGAAAGAAATCAATTTTTACCTGCTAGTCCTAATTGCGCTCGTAATTATCAAACCAAGTTTGACAGTATTTACTATAATACTACAATCCAATACAAATGTTAGTCGAGAACGCTCTGACGATATTTGCATCTCTCTTTATATCGTAACTGAACAAAGACAAAACTACTAAATAGTTTATACTAGACAAACAAAGCAGGTATTGAAATTTTTAACAATGTTGCCACTTTTAGTTACAACAAATACTTGTTTAAAATTTATATAAGATTATATGCCTTTATTATATAAAATTCAAGTATTATTAATTAATTTTAAAAGCAGCGACTAAAATGCATAAATTATTATGACTTTTTTTTAATTGCATAACTTTTTAAGAAATGTTCAATAAAATTTCTAATTTCATTTTTCCTGCATCTAAAGAGGATTTGTAAATATGGCAAAGCAGTGGAAGTGTCCCGTAAGTTAGCTTAGATTGTGACTCAATGTTTGGGGCAGGAAAAAGTCAAAACAAACATATCTATTTTATTTATTAATCTGAGGTCTCACCACTATGTTAGGTTACAGGGCATAATACATCCCAACTGCGCATGCGCCCGGACTAGGAATTGTGTAGAAATTGAACGTGTTCTATTTTGCAACACAATTTTCGGTTCAATCTACGTTTTTCAAACAATTTGCTGTATGAAACTAGCGTTCAAGGAATTGAACCAAATCTTGAACAAGAATTTGTGTAGTCTATAACAGCTTTTAGAGTAGGTAAGGCAGAGGACGAGTAAAGGTACATTTTCACATGAGCGTCAAAAGCAGTCACTTGACTGAGATGCAACGCTCAAATTTGTTAGCTTGAATCTTTGCTGTAGAGTGTGTGAGTGTGATTGTTTAACCCACGTTAAATTGATTTTCTTTCTGTTTATTGGCTGTAAATTGTGATTTTTAAATAGTGTAGTGTTTGTCTTCGATATGTATTGTAGTTGGTTATGGAAGCCGTTCTAATCGTGATGAAGTTTCGTTTTGTTCCCGCAGAGACAAAACAGGTTTCTAACGAAGATAAACGTTTTGACCAAACTTCGCAGGGCTGCATGGATATATGTGGCATGGATTGCAGCAATAAAGAGAGACGATCAGACCGAATCTATATT
The DNA here is from genome assembly GCA_963921935.1 of Galeruca laticollis. Classification (NCBI taxonomy): domain Eukaryota; kingdom Metazoa; phylum Arthropoda; class Insecta; order Coleoptera; family Chrysomelidae; genus Galeruca; species Galeruca laticollis. The sequence goes on along the minus strand of OY998180.1, from coordinate 8,245,993 downwards.
GAAACACCAGAAACTTTGCTGTACACTTTATAACTGGTAGGCTTCTTATCAAATATATCAGAGAGTTTTTAAGCCCTTTTATTTTGTCACGTAGGTATGGTTATCGTTATTCTGAGAATGCGCAGAATGAAAACTTGGAGACCTTAACTTTAATAATGATAACGGACTTCATTATTTACGGAGAAATACCGTAAGAAGGTTTTCATGCTTATGGTTATTTTTCCAATTACAACGTTGTCAAAATTGATATATTTTGGTACACGCAATAGTTAAAACCTACTTAATTCCTTCAATATATAGGAAACTAATATTTCTTCATGTTTTAGAAGACAATAGTTTATAAAACAATGTTTTTTTGTCAACAAAGCTGTTACATATTTTCTCTGCGAAAATCTGACAATGTCAAGAATTTATTGTGCCAAACATAAAACCTAACCTTCATTATTATTATTATTATCCATTATATTAGGTGCGTTCTTTTTGACTGAGATCTCAGATCACTTCCGTTAAGGTGATGAAATAAAGTGATGTGAGTAAGCACCAAAAAGAACTACATCTCAATATTCTCAATTGAAGCGCGCGATCTGTCGACGCATGCTTGAATAAGAAAAAAAAACATATAATAATAATGTTATTGTATCCATAATATGCAACAAAAGAAAAATAGATTATGTGTGTTTATAAACTATAGATAACCTTGGTTAAAACTACAAATAACGCAAGAAAATCAAATATTTGTTCATCCCCTCCACTTTATTTCCGACTCAAGTCCAACTGATTCCCCCTTACAACACATTCAGCATCAGTAAAGGGGGAGGAAAAATCTCAGCTCACTTAAAGTGAGTAAAACAAAAAGAGCGCTCACATTACTGATGTGAGCTGAGAATAAACCTAATGGATCCGTGTATATTGTCGTGGGTTACTATTTATAAGAGTCTGATAAATATGATGTTACTATTTTTAACTTGTGATCTGTGAGGTATTTTAAATTTCCCGCTGGACGCCAGTCTTTGTCCTTGTGACAACAATAAATGTATCAAGCAACAAAGACAATATTCATTTAATTATTGTTAAAAATTACTTACCTTATTATAATTAAGAAAGAATAAAGAAAACCCAATTACAACAATCTTAAAATCTCATTTGGGTCGTGTTTCAGTTTTGTCACCCTGTAGCATGAGTTATTTGTAAAGATTTAACCTTCACCGTATTTTGTAATCAGCTGTTCAGTTGTGTTTATTGAGACAAGTTATTTAAAAAGAAGAAGAAGTCGTTTGGTGTTATAGAAATTATTTATTAAATATTATATGATTTTATACGCTGTTGGAATATAGGAGAGAGGACAAAGAATATGTAGTTGTGTTTATAAAAATTGTTCAACAAATTTAAGTGATATGTGTCACCTACGCAAATTGAATTTGATGTGTGACTTTATTTCTAAACATCAGGTAAGTACATTAGATATTGTAATGTAATTTTGTTTCAAAATATTTCAGAATATTAAACCAAAACCAACTTATGAGTTTTAAATAAACGTGGATCTTGAAATTCGTGTTGTTTCCGAACTTTTTGTGAGGTTATGTAGGTTAATAATTTTAGTAAATTGTAAGATAAAAGTTTGCAGCAAAACGTATTTCAAGCTCAGATTATACGTACTAACTAATAATCTAAATTAATTCATTAATTTAATAATTGTCTTGCAATTAAAGTTATGAAAATATTAATTCGAACCTAGGTATGTAATTCAAAGTCTTTTCTGTTCTAATTTCACACAATTTCTTGAAGAAAAGTTTTCAAAAATCTAGCTAAATTCACTTAAATGTTCATTTATATATCCTGTTGCCAAGATAACGGAATTTTATGTACATATGTGCGAATATTTTGCAAAATATTATAAATAGTTTATACCTGGTGATCTTATATAGGTGTTTCTTCCAGGTATACCTTCTGTCGTCGAATATCGGGATTCAGCTACTGGCAGTGTTAACCATTTTATTATGTTGGTTAAGTTTTGGACTCATAAACTTTCATATGTTTAGTGAAGTATATCTAAACGTAATCAATTTTCTCTATTTCGAGACTCTACATTCAAAAATCTGCTACCACTCCAAAAAAAAAAAATATGGCTGCTCTTTTCTTGCAAAAAAAACATCACTGTCGCCTAGCAACAATGTAGTCTATTTTTTCTATGTTCATCCTACAAGGCTAAAAAGACTACTCTGGACTACTTGGAGTAATTCTTGTTCCTCTTTATAAGTAAGTTAAGGTTCTTTTTGGTTTGACATTTGTCAAATTCTTAAAATATTCATGTTTTCTATAGTATTTTAGATTTTGATTGGTAAAGTTCACTTTAAAATATCATTATTATGTTCAGAAATTGACAATAATCATTTTATCATTACTTACACCCCTTAAAGCTAGTTAAAAACAATATGATCTAATAAATATATCACTCATATTCTGGTTTTAATTGTATATTTTTCATTTCTTGCAACTAGAAATATCTTAAACGATTCATTTGAATTTTAACTTCTTATAATGACTAGATTTGGTTATGATTTGAAAATTTATTGTTATTTTTGGCATGACGATGCCATTTTAGTTTAGTTTTTTTTTTCTTTTACAAATAAACGATAAGACTTTCATATCAAATAACTTCTTCTGCTAAATAAATTGTCACATGCTACTATTACAGCCATATATTACATTATAACATACCCCAAATTTTTTTGTAAACATTCTAACTTCTTGAAGTTTAGAATTTTGCAAATAAAATTTCCTACATTATTTATTACTAATTCAAGTATTTTCCGATTCATTTTCTCAAGATTACATTATTATAGTATTTAATGCTAATATTCACAAATTTTAAATTATTTTAATTAGGCACTTAGATCTAATTAATGGAAGGTAGCCATCTGTACAGTACGTCCACGTTAAATATACCTCTGATGTTTCCATTATCAGGATGGACTAAAAGATAGCTGTTTACCCCGTTTTGAGTTTCAACTCTATATGGGCCTTCGAAAGGTAATAGCAGTTTTGCACAAGTGTTTTGTTTTCTATTCGGAACCCTTAGAGCTTTAACTATTACCAAGTCCCCTCGTTTAAAAGTAGTCCTCTTTTTGATTTGTTTGTTGCGTTTTAACTTATATTTTTCAGCTCTTTTGACTATCTTGTTATATGTTTCCTTAACTATTTCATGATATGGTTTTATAGTTTCTGGCTCCCAAGGTCTGTCTGGAATAATATTTTTCATGATCCTTATGGGTGCTTCCTCTGTGACCTCATGTGGTATATTATTAATACTATTTTCTATTATTTTTAATTTACTTTCCCACATGTATTGTTCCCGATGTACAAGTATTCTTAGACATTTTACCACTTCCCTGACATATCTTTCGGCTTGGTTTGAACGAGGGTTTCTTATGCTTGTAAAGACAGGTTTTATTTTTGATTTTGTTAGCCAAATTTTCAAATTTTTATTATTAAAATAGGTGGCATTGTCCATTAGACATTGTTCTGGCATACCTACCTTTAAGATATAATTAGTTAAGCATTTCTTCACCACTTTTTGGTTCGTACGTTGGCAAGGATACAAGGTTACAAATTTTGAAAAGTTATCAATGATAATGAAGATGTGTCGATTGCCCTCTAAACTCGGTATTAAATTGGAAATAAAATCAACTGATATTAATTGTAAAGGATGAGTCGTAACAAAAGATTTTGGCATATTTTCATTATGAAAATTCTTGTCCTTGCTTAATTGGCACATTTCGCACTTTCTAATAACTTCTTTCGTTATTGACAAATCATTTCTAGATACATAGTTTTCTCTGAATATGTTGTAAATTTTTCTTATTCCTGCATGATAGTATTTCAGATGCAGTTCCTTGATTATCTTCATTGTTAAGGTTCTAGTTATGACATATAGTTCCTTGTCGGTAATGATCTTGTACCTTACACTGTTTGAATTGACCTGTGTTCGTCGTTTTTCCATTTCAGTTAAATTTTGTTGATCTTCTAAAATTGTCTTGAGTGAGAATATTCCTGTGTCCTCTTCCATGATGTTTACTCCTATTTTTTTGTTCCTATTTTCTTTACTAATTTCTCCATCCATCCTTGTTAATGCATCTGATACTACATTTTTTTTTCCTTGCACATATTTAATTTGGAAAGAATATTCTTGGAGGAGTAATGCCCATCTGTGAATACGGTTATTACCATATTTATTTTTAAGTATTGTAGTCAGTGCTTGATTATCAGTTTCTATTATGAACTCATTTCCCAATAGGAAAAACCGAAGCTTGTTCACACAGAATAGTATGCTGGCAAGCTCAAGCTCACTAACACTATAGTTGCGTTCTGATTTCTTAGTAAGCCTTGAAACAAATGATATGGGAACTTCTCCTTGTCCTTGATTTTGCACTAGGGTGCCCGCAAATCTTTGTTGAGAAGCATCTGTCCTAAGGATGAAAGTTTTTGTATAATCAGGATGAAAAATTTTGATGTTTGTAGTGAATTCTGCCTTGATGTTTTGAAAAGCTGTTTCCCTTTCATGAGTCCATTTCCATTTTACATTCTTCCGCAGGAATTCAATAAGTGGGATTTCCTTTTCTGTAAGATTTGGAACTAATCTTTTGAAATAATGGAGTATGCCTAGGAACCCTCGCAATGTCTTCAAATTCGTTGGTCTTCTGTATTCTTGTATTATTTTGATTCTATTTGGATCCATACTTACTCCTTTGTTGTCAATTTTGTACCCCAAATAGATGACTTCTTTCTTAAAAAACTTACACTTTTTTAGGTTCAATTTTAGACCTGCTTCATCTAACGCCTTTAAGATTATTTCCAGATGTTCAAGATGTTCTTCCGGACTTTCTGAAAAAATCAGTATGTCGTCGATATAGTGGAGAGCGAATTTCTCATACTTGTTGAGAACTTTATGAAGTGCCTTAAGTAAAGCTGAAGTAGCTGACTGCGTTCCAAAAGGAACAACCCTGAATCTGAAAACCTCACCATCAACCATGAAACCTGTATAGTCACGGCTTTCTTCAGCCAATGGAATTAGCCAAAAGCTGTGCTTCAAATCTAATTTGGTAAATATTTTCGTTTTTGAGATTCTACCTAAAATAGCTTCTATTGTTAAAGGTGCCTCGAATTCAGGTACACATCTTTTATTGAGGTTCCTAGCATCTAAACAAATGCGTATATCACCGTCTTTTTTTCTTACAATTACTATTGGATTTATAAAAGGAGTAGTACTGTGTTCAATAATTTTATCTTTTAATAGTTTACTAATGGCTTTTTGCATATCATCTTTGTACTTATAGGGTATAGGGTAGTTCTTAACTTTAAATGTTTCCATATTTTTAACTTTTAGACTATGTATATAATTACTTGCAACTCTGGGTACTTCATTGTATAAATCTTCATAATTTTCCAACAATCTTTTAACCTCCAATCTATTCTCATCATCACAATCCATATAGAATTCATTCCATTTATTATCTTCTTTGAGATCCAACTCATACTCATAAAATTCATTCCTATCCATTACTTGTGTATCCAATCCATTATTATCATCATCAACTTTTTCATTAAAATACTCAACATTAAAATTTTCTTCATCATATCTTCCATTTTTCCCAGATGCTTTCTCCTCATAAGCTTCTCTCCTTTCATTTTTCTTCATTTTAATATTCAAAATCTTCTTTATCCCTTCTCGTTCATTAAACTCTACACTTATACCCTTCAAAGTTACTCTCCTATTTTCATAATTGATGTGTCCATTATTTTTATATAATTCATCTGAGCCCAATAAAATATCGAATTCCATGTTATTTACAATTAATAACTGTACTTCAACATCAGTACTATCCAATTTTAATTGAAGTATTATTGATCTGTTTACTTCACTTAATTTCTTCAAGTTTAAACCTATTAAATTTACTTTAGGAACTTTAATCACGTGCTCTTGCAAATTCAATTTGTTTATAATATTTTCATTTATCAAAGATGTCTCTGAACCACTATATATCAAAATGTTTACATCTGTATCTTTAATTTTACCATTTACTGAAACTAAAATATTTTTATTATTATCATGAATGCAATCTCTTGTTTTTAGAAACTCTCTGGGGTGAACGTAACTGTACAGACTGCTGATCACTTCACCCGTTAATGAAAATTCTGTGAATTTCCAGCACCAGCAAGATTGGGACTGGAATTTTGATCATTGGAAGAAAAATCTGCACCTGCATTACGAACATCATCTCTATTGACAGAAATTGGTGAAGAATTTCTACTACCTGGCCTGTCTATACTTCTAGACCTTTGAAAATGAATTCTGCGGTTATCATTACTTGTATTCTGAGCGTTTCGCCTATTTTGCAACATGTCACCATCAGAGTTCCTTCTTGTGAAAGTACGATCATTACTGACATTGTTGCCTTGATTATTATTATATCTATCATTGCTAAACTGTCTATCATTGTCATTATTGTTAGGGTTATAACGGTTATTACCATTATTATAGTTTGAATTTAAATTTTGGTAATTCCTTCTATAATTACTTTGATAATTGTAATTACTAGTATTTCGATTATCATTACTATTATTGTTCATACTGTTGGGATAATTATTTACCTCTGTATACTGTGGTCTATTTCCAGTAACGTTATTGTTATTAAAGTTTTGTCTTCTATTGTTGTTATTAAAATTGTTATTATTTCTAGAATTAGGGTAAGAGTTATTTTGGTAGTTAGAATTATTAAAATTTCTGTTCTCATTGTTACTGCTTATACTACTGTTACTGTTATTAAAATTTGCATTATTGTTATTAAATCTTTTATTGCTTACCAGATTTCGCTCTATACGCATCAAATAGTTACTTAATTGCTCAAAACTTTTTATATTTTGTACCGCTATTGTTTCCGATATTTGAGACTTGAAATGACGAGAAATGAACATAATTATCTCCTCTTCTTTGATAATAGGTTCTAAATACTGAGCCTGAGAATATAATAAGAGTGCATAATTGTACATAGAGTTCCCTCGTTTATCATCATACTGACCAAAATAGAGTTTTTCTCTTACTTCCCCTTGTACAATTTCTCCCCAATACAATTTTACAAAGCTGTTCTCAAAATCATTGAAATTTTTAAAATTGGCCTCTTGACTCGTATACCATAAAAGTGCTTGACCTATCAAATGTTTTCTAATAACTTCTCTGATGTCATCAAAGTTATCAAGATGTTTCATTTTATTTTGCAAAATTTTGAGGAAAACTTTAGGATGTAATTTTCTAATGCTTCCATCAAATCTCAGGGTTTCGTCTGAAGAACTTTGAATATAAGTGTTATTTATTACCCCTGACCTATATGTTTGTTTTCTCATATTCTCAACATCATTTTTCATTTCTTTGTAAATATCATCTAGTTTCTTCCTCATGTTCCACTCCATTTGATTCGTCACTTCTGATTCTTCCATTTCCCTACACCTTTCATTTCTCATTTTCCAGTTCTCCATTTCCCTTGATATTTGCTCTATTTTCTTTAGTAGATCAGCTTGATTCTCCTTTCCATTCTTTAGATCCTCATTTTGCAATTTCTCATTGTATGCCTCGTATGATTTCTTAATTTCCTTTATTTCATTTTCTATCATCTTTCTGTTCATACAAACGTCCCTTTCTGTTTCATTTCTGATTTCTATAATCTCTTTTCTTACTTCTTCTAAACATGTGATTTCTCTACCCCTCTGAATTAAACATCTTCGAATATGTTCAATTTCTTTGCTATTTTCTTTTGTTATTTCTTCTTTCACCTTATTTATGTTCTTACTCATTCCTTTAATAACTTCTACTTGTATATTTTCTTGTAAATTTTCTATTTTCTCTCTATGCATCAGAACCTCTGTCTCTAAATTTTCATACTTCTTGATCGTTTCTTCTATGTGTTCTTCTAATCTTCCTGATAGTTGTCGTATGTCTTTCCTTTGTGCTTCTAGTTTTTGATCCATGTTTGTACTTAATTGCTCAAGCTTCTCCATTAATTTCTTTCCATCTTCTTTTTGTTCTTCACTCAATTTTCTTTGTTCTTCACTCAATTTTCTTTGTTCTTCTCTTTGTGTTTGTTCTAGTCTCTTGAACTGATTTTCCATGAATTTGATTAGCATTATATCCCTGTTTCCAAATTCCTTTTCATGTACTAATTCTTCGTCTCCACCAGCTGATGGATCTTCTATTTCTGACATATTTTCTTCCGTTTTACCATGTTCTTCTTCACTTGATTTATCTTCTAAATTGAAGCAGTATAGTTCTGGATCTTGACCATCTTTTATTAGTGCTTTTTTTAGCCTTTCTAATAAATCGGTTTTCTTACCTGAGATATCTAATCCCCTATTTTCGAGATATCTCTTTAATTCAGTGACTTTTAAATCTTTGAGTGTTTTTATTTGACCCATTTTTAAGCTGATTAACAAATTTTCAAAGAGACAATATTGTCTATGTTAGCTTATTTTTTTTTTAATGAAATTTGTTCTGTACACAGGTAATGAAAACTTTGCCAGACAATACTTTTTAAATGTGACTAGTTTTATTGAAACCCTAGTTGTGACGGTGACAAATTTGATACAGCCCACATTGGGTTTGACATTAATTGTTGAGGGTGACAAATTTGATACAGCCTCACGTTGGGTTCGACATTATTGTTAATTGTTGAGGGTGACAAATTTGATACAGCCTCACGTTGGGTTCGACATTATTGTCGTGGGTTACTATTTATAAGAGTCTGATAAATATGATGTTACTATTTTTAACTTGTGATCTGTGAGGTATTTTAAATTTCCCGCTGGACGCCAGTCTTTGTCCTTGTGACAACAATAAATGTATCAAGCAACAAAGACAATATTCATTTAATTATTGTTAAAAATTACTTACCTTATTATAATTAAGAAAGAATAAAGAAAACCCAATTACAACAATCTTAAAATCTCATTTGGGTCGTGTTTCAGTTTTGTCACCCTGTAGCATGAGTTATTTGTAAAGATTTAACCTTCACCGTATTTTGTAATCAGCTGTTCAGTTGTGTTTATTGAGACAAGTTATTTAAAAAGAAGAAGAAGTCGTTTGGTGTTATAGAAATTATTTATTAAATATTATATGATTTTATACGCTGTTGGAATATAGGAGAGAGGACAAAGAATATGTAGTTGTGTTTATAAAAATTGTTCAACAAATTTAAGTGATATGTGTCACCTACGCAAATTGAATTTGATGTGTGACTTTATTTCTAAACATCAGGTAAGTACATTAGATATTGTAATGTAATTTTGTTTCAAAATATTTCAGAATATTAAACCAAAACCAACTTATGAGTGTTAAATAAACGTGGATCTTGAAATTCGTGTTGTTTCCGAACTTTTTGTGAGGTTATGTAGGTTAATAATTTTAGTAAATTGTAAGATAAAAGTTTGCAGCAAAACGTATTTCAAGCTCAGATTATACGTACTAACTAATAATCTAAATTAATTCATTAATTTAATAATTGTCTTGCAATTAAAGTTATGAAAATATTAATTCGAACCTAGGTATGTAATTCAAAGTCTTTTCTGTTCTAATTTCACACAATTTCTTGAAGAAAAGTTTTCAAAAATCTAGCTAAATTCACTTAAATGTTCATTTATATATCCTGTTGCCAAGATAACGGAATTTTATGTACATATGTGCGAATATTTTGCAAAATATTATAAATAGTTTATACCTGGTGATCTTATATAGGTGTTTCTTCCAGGTATACCTTCTGTCGTCGAATATCGGGATTCAGCTACTGGCAGTGTTAACCATTTTATTATGTTGGTTAAGTTTTGGACTCATAAACTTTCATATGTTTAGTGAAGTATATCTAAACGTAATCAATTTTCTCTATTTCGAGACTCTACATTCAAAAATCTGCTACCACTCCAAAAAAAAAAAATATGGCTGCTCTTTTCTTGCAAAAAAAACATCACTGTCGCCTAGCAACAATGTAGTCTATTTTTTCTATGTTCATCCTACAAGGCTAAAAAGACTACTCTGGACTACTTGGAGTAATTCTTGTTCCTCTTTATAAGTAAGTTAAGGTTCTTTTTGGTTTGACATTTGTCAAATTCTTAAAATATTCATGTTTTCTATAGTATTTTAGATTTTGATTGGTAAAGTTCACTTTAAAATATCATTATTATGTTCAGAAATTGACAATAATCATTTTATCATTACTTACACCCCTTAAAGCTAGTTAAAAACAATATGATCTAATAAATATATCACTCATATTCTGGTTTTAATTGTATATTTTTCATTTCTTGCAACTAGAAATATCTTAAACGATTCATTTGAATTTTAACTTCTTATAATGACTAGATTTGGTTATGATTTGAAAATTTATTGTTATTTTTGGCATGACGATGCCATTTTAGTTTAGTTTTTTTTTTCTTTTACAAATAAACGATAAGACTTTCATATCAAATAACTTCTTCTGCTAAATAAATTGTCACATGCTACTATTACAGCCATATATTACATTATAATATATTATAATATTCTCTTATCTATGCACAGCTGGGCTGGCAACATAAAAAACAGAGATAAGCATAAATCACCCATGGAGATAAGGTTTCTGCACTCGCAACCAGTCGAAATATTTAAAATCAAAACATTCGAACAGAGATGCGTTTCTTTGAACCATCAAGAGTGGAAAGACAGAGCACAAAATACGGACAATGATAGAATGAAAAGCTAGGCGTTCCCGTTGAAACCTAAAAACTTGGAATAACAGCCACCGCGCGCTGAATGCAGTTGTACTTATACTATTTTCTAGTAGAGAGTGCCCTATAAAATAAAGAAAACTTTAAATAATAGTTTGTTCTTTTCTCTATTATCGTAAAGATGGCAGTGTGAAAGAGCATTCAGCTGGGCACTAATTTGTGACGACATGAATTACGATTTAATAGAAATAAAAGTAAAAAGGTCTGTTCCAACCAACACAAAAACCGTACAATTACGATACAAACCCAGTTGACCTGCTGATTAGTGAATATAATAAGGCTGTGTAATTTACATCAAATTTGCTGCGTTACTGAGATTGTACGGTAATAAAACGGTATTTACTTCGGTTGGAACAAAGATTCACTTAAATATATAATCATTTTTACAGCACATGTGTTTGCAGTATTTTTTAATAGTAGTTATATGATCTGTGTTTGCAGTGTTAATTTATTTGAATAGACAAATTATATAGTGTTTTTTGAGATATGGATGAAAACTATAAACCCTCTACAAGAAAATGTTGTGTACCGGGTTGTGACAAACGCATGGGTAAAATGCATCGCTTTCCAAAAAATAATCCGAAAGTATATGGAATGTGGCTAGAAAATATACGTCCGCTGAATTCTGATACGTATTCCGTTGTATATAAAAAGTACTTGGTGTGTGAAGAACACTTTGAAAAAAGTTGTAAAGTTGCAGGTACGAAAAGGGGCCTTACTTATGACGCACTGCCAACGCTACATCTTGCCAGTAAGTATCTCATATTTGATGTAGGATGGTTAGGTTCAATGTGAGTAAGAAGCTTCCGTCCCTCCACTGTGAGCAACATGCTGACTATTGTGGCTGACCCTTAGAGCTACAATTCACTGTACATATTTTGCAAAGGTCGCAGTGGGTCAGGACAAATGTCATACTCCATTTTAAATCGATGCAGACACCTAAACCCTTCCTATAATTTTTGTAAGGTTTTTGAGTCGATAAATTTTGGCTATCAAAAGTGTTTATCATGTTATATTTTTTAGGTTGTGCATCTAAACTCCGTTCAATTGAAAATCTATATCTATTTGAAGATCTACTGGAACCCAATTTAACAGAATATAAGAGATGTTTTTAATAACCATAGATAAGTATATATAATTTGGGTATTTGCAGTGACTAAAAAAGCACAGTAAGCATTCATAAGTTGTCAGTTTTTAAGTACATGACTTCTATAAATTAAATCTGTTTCAAGTTATCATTAACTAACCTCTTCTGTATCATTTTACATGATTACTATTACTATTACTTTTGATAATTACAATTATAGTGATTAAATACGAACTCTATTTTATAATGTAGGTTGGAACTAAAAAAAAATGTAGTATCTGTGTATGTAAACCAGAACATATTTTGAACCAGTAAACTAGTGACATACTTAATTCATGAATGTATTTATATAAGGGGTGCTTCCATTTATTAATAATAAGCAAATAAAGAATTTACTTGGAAGCGAATTGTACACAAATCTAAAAATTTTAACATCTATCTAATTAACACTTTTTTAGATGTACCTACTACCTCTGTTCATATGGAAGATATATATTTGGATCCTACGCCTGGATCAAACTGGAGAAAAGGTAGATATTTAAATACTATACAGAATGTTATTGGGTGTCAGGAACAAAAGTTTTCTTTTTTGTATTAATAGATTGTTAGTAAACTAGTGACATACTTTATTCATGAATGTATTTATATAAGGGGTGCTCCCATTTATTAATAATAAGCAAATAAAGAATTTACTTGGAAGCGAATTGTACACAAATCAAAAAATATTAACATCTATCTAATTAACACTTTTTTAGATGTACCTACTACCTCTGTTCATATGTCCTGGTTCAAAATATTTTTGGTTGATCACAGGAATATTGAATTTTTCCACACCATACAGAAATAGTGCAGCCAAATTATCATTTCTATTTTGTTCGCCACAGGTGTCGAACATAATGGTAATTTCTTTATCGTGGTTATGATTAATTATGTATTGGTATATGGCTGATCCCATCTCTATTGAGCCTTTTTAGCTATGCCCTCATGTCAGCAATTACAATAAACATGGTAACTATGTTACCAGATCATACGAATAAGTTTTGAATTGTTAAAACTCAAAATAACAAATTTTGTTTTGAAAAATTAATTTCTTCCCAACTTTTATTTTTCCTAGGCGTTTACTTGTTTACAAAGTCTCAATGAACTTTCTAATAAGTAGTAGTAATATAGCTTTTCTACTTCAATTTTTATTAATTTACGCAAAATTATTATAGGTAGGCTGTTGCAGCAGTATTGTCGCCTAATGTCATTTGCAAAATTTTCTCCGCCCTGTCCATGCTAATAATATAGGTAATCAATCTGAATGATTGCAGCTAATAGTAACAACTGTTTCACTAGCTCGCACAGGCTTGTTTAATGCAGCACGTGGATACAAACAATACTATGCAATACAGCATTACAATGAACGAATTGGTGGAGAAATCATAAAAACGTACATAACGTATCACTGTAGTCTCGTATATTAGTACCGTGTAAAACGAAAATAAAATTAGGAGACAACTAACGTATCATACTGATACATCAATTAGGCCCTCAATCGTACTTGTTGATAATTTCTAATTGAACGATACACTCTGTTACGTCAAATGAGATATTACTATATTACATTTTTAAAAATGTGTTTAACGTAAAAACTGATTCGTTATTTTGGCTCTCAAGAAATACAATAGAATAATTTTACGTTAAACATGAATTAGCACGTGGCATCAGCCTATTGTTACGTTGTTCTGCTACAAAGTTTTTGATGTAATTTGAAGTAACTTAGTGCTAATAACTCATTATGGCATTTTTTCTGTTACGTCGTTGTGGTTCTTACCCCTCGATTTAAAACAGTTAATGTAATAATTCTTTTAAGATTAGGCAGAAAATAAAATATATGTATCTATAATTTTTAATGTAATTGTTGTAAATTTTTTAATGTATCTGTAATAAAAAACACAAATTTGTATTTATAAATAAACGTTTTTTTATTTCATCTACACTTAGCTTGTAAATTTATTATACATTCAAAAATAAGGCAGTTAATAACATGCATTTAATTGGATAGCAGTTTATTGCATTTTTTCTTAATTTTGATTGTATAATTGAGACCTACCTATATTTCTGTTGTACCTTGCAGGTAGTAAATTACATTGATTGAAATTCTGAAAGTTCGAACCATGTTCTGTGGTTTGAGCTTCAGAATTTAAATCTAATGTAATTTACTACCTTCGAGGTACTGGCAGTAGAATAAATATTGGCTTCTATTTGCCGCCAGATGGCGGCAGTATCGAAAAATGGAAACTGTAAATCTTTTTTTTAAGAAATCTACATCATCGACCTATTTACATATAACAGCCGCTGCAGTAATTGTCGCATTAGATTTCATACTCTACAAGAGGACACTTTTCATTCTATCATCTGGTCTGTTTTCTGTGAGACAGAGAGAGAAAATATGTTGAATAAGTAAAAGCCGATTCAGTACTAGTATCGACATCTATCGTAAATATTTTGAACCAAATAATCACTAAATTAGTAACTAGTATTGTGTAGGTTTTTAGGTTTATATACCTGTGAGGAGGCCCCTCTTAAAATGGGAAAATAGTCCTTCTCAAACACTACAAAACACCTTAAAATCCCACAAAATACAAAGTAAACCGTTTTATAACTATAAACCTCTGCAGCTTGAACATAAATAAATTAGGGATGCGCAAAATTTTGAAAACATCGATGTTGACATCAAATGATACCTGGAATATGCACTATCGATGTTGTAAAAACATCGGCTTGAAAATATCGATGTTTCTAAACATCGATGTTTTTAAGAATATGACATATGGCAGGAAAAAATTAAACTGTTAATAAATTGAACATCATTTCTATTCAATGTATTTTAATGATACATCTAATACAATTTATATGAAAGAAAAAATACATTCAAGAGGTAAACAGAATAGAAAAGAACTAAAACCTAGTTTGATATGAATGAGATGACAGCAAAGGCGCAACAATAGGTGCGCTCTTTTTGACTGAGATCTCAGATCACTTCAGTTAAAGTGATCTGAGATAAATTGACGTGAGTAAGCACCAAAAAGAACGACATCTCAATTGAAGCGCGCGATCTGTCGATAGATTTAAACTATACGACAGATTCGTATCAGCATCTAATAATGTTAATTAATGTATCCAAAATTTGTAACAAAAGAAAAATAGATGATGTGTGTTTATTGTTCATATATCAATGGTTAAAACCATAAATAACCTTGGTTAAAACTACAAATAAACCAAGCAAATCAAATATATCTTCATCCCCTCCACTTAATTTCCGACTCAAGTCCAACTGATTCCCCCTTACAACACATTCAGCATCGGTGAAGGGGGAGGAAAAATCTCAGCTCACTTAAAGTGAGTAAAACAAAAAGAACGCTCACATTACTGATGTGAGCTAAGATTAACCGAGATCTCAGTCAAAAAGAACGCACCTAGCAGGTGCGTTCTTTATTGAGATCTCAGTCACTAGTAGGTGCGTTCTTTTTGACAGATCTCAGTTAATCTCAGCTCACATCAGTAATGTGAGCGTTCTTTTTGTTTTACTCACTTTAAGTGAGCTGAGATTTTTCCTCCCTCTTCACCGATGCTGAATGTGTTGTAAGGGGGAATCAGTTGGACTTGAGTCGGAAATAAAGTGGAGGGAATGAACAAATATTTGATTTGCTTGGTTTATTTGTAGTTTTAACCAAGGTTATCTACGGTTTTAACCATTGACATATAAACAATAAACACACATAATCTATTTTTCTTTTGTCACAAATTTTGGATACATTAATTTACATTATTAGATGCTGATACGAATCTGTCGTATAGTTTAAATCTATCGACAGATCGCGCGCTTCAATTGAGATGTCGTTCTTTTTGGTGCTTACTCACGTCAATTTATCTCAGATCACTTTAACTGAAGTGATCTGAGATCTCAGTCAAAAAGAACCTTACAATTTTGTATAAGGGCATCTTTTTCCATTGCGCGTAAGTAAGACAAAGAAAGTGTATGTTTTTTAGTTAAGCTTGGCAACAAACTCCGACGCATATTATAAAGCATTCATATTAAAGAATAAATAAATCAGAGATGTTCTATTAATTGTTTAATTTACTTTCTGCTTTCTTTAATCAAAATAGAAGAAAACATCGAAAAAAATATCGATGTTCCCTATAAATATCGAATAAAAAAACATCGATATAAATATAGAACATCGAAATACAAAAATCGATGTTTTTGAAACATCGATACATTGTGCGCATCCCTAAAATAAATGTACCGAATCCAATGTTTGACCTTCGCCGCCATATTGACAGCTAAAAAGTCACGTGGTTTGGATTGCCTAATTGTAGTTTTGTTTTTAATCTATGAATTCTGATGAATTGTAGTAATGTCATAAAAGTCAGAGGTAGTTGTTTAAACTATAAACTCAAAAGTTTTAAACCTAACTATATACATCTATTGTGTTGTCTGTTTTTTTGTAGACGATAACAAAATAATACTGCTTGTATGTACAGTGTACAAAGCCAAGATTAAATTGATAGTAAGCAAAAGTAAAGAGAACAAGACGTATCAAGAAATATATTTGTAGACAACTTGGTTATTAAAATGGATTATGAATACATTCAATCCAAAATGTCCAATGCCAGAATTACTCGATTTCACCCTTACCATGGTGAAAATATAGTTTTATCAGAGGATGGTACAGTAGCATACAGGCAAAAAAGTTTTGCAAATGCAGTGACTTTCAGTGAAAAACCTTTAGATCCTGGTGAAATTTTCTTGCTGGAAATAGAACAAAATGAAACTGGTTGGAGTGGTCATATGAGATTGGGATTAACTCAACTGGACCCTGCAACAATCTGCAGAACAGGTACATTTAAATCAATCTTAGAGAACTACATGAAACCCTACTTGTGATATGGTAACAAATTTAATAATTCCAAAATGTGAGACTTTACATTTGTTGTGACTGTACAAAACTGATAATTACAGATTTACATATTTTACAGACAATTGTGTTAATTTGCTTTAATAATAATGACTATTTACATTTATTTTCAAATAATTATAAATTACAATATTTTGTTGATTTTCGGGTTATTGCGGTCACTAGACTATTAAAACTCTTTTTATCTATTTACTCAATATTTCGCTATATATATATATATATATATATATATATATATATATATATATATATATATATATATATGTATATATATATATATATATATATATGTATATATATATATATATATATATACGAAAGCTGAAGGGTAGTGACCGTTGAACACAAAACTGCAAACAATCTAGTAGGGATGCGGTCAATATAGGGCTGATCAAAAGAAAACTATTTTTTGACTCGTCGAGCTTTCGGTAAATGTTTATTTCCTTCATCAGAACATCTACAATGGAACAAAATTTTTTTCAAATTAATAAAGCTGAACATATATTTGAAAAAAAAAACACAGTTGACTCACCAAAATAAGTTTTGAAAACTGTCCATCAAGAACATCACCGGAGCATGAAATTAATTAACAAAAATCAAGACAAAAACAAATTTCTGACAGTCTAAACGTTTAAAATGGTCATATCTACAATATCTTGTAGAACTGTAAAAAGTTTGAACTAACACAACAAGTAAAATAAAATACAGTCAGAATGAATATTAAAAACTATATACCAAGGAAGAAAGGTATCCATTTCAAAGTAAAGTAATTATTGGTTTTTGTCACAAAACAAAAAGAAGACTAATTCTTCTAATGATATTATTAGCAGATTAGATATCGAATATATTTATACAGTAATGATGTGAATCGGTGTTGTAAAATAAAATACAGGGTGATATATAAATGTTGAAGTCAAGAAATGAAATAACTTAGTTATTCTACAAAGTTAATAGATAGGTGTAGATTTTACTGAGTCCATCTAGATCAGACTTTTTATTTAGACAGTTATTCAAATTTCTATGTATGTGGCACATCTCAAGAAAAAGTCTTTTATTGTAATTTTTTTCTCTTGCAAGTATTTTAGCATTATCAAAACTCATTGTATGCTTACCAACAATAACGTGTTCCGCCAAAGAACAAGACAACTTTCCAGTATTACAGTCACTTTTATGTGAAGTCAGTCTCCCAGATAGACATCTAGAAGTCTGGCCTATATAAATCTGATCACATTCGTTGCAAGGAATGCTGTAAACTAGATTAGACATCTCACTCAAGCCCAACCTTGACTTGACCTTGGTGTAAAGGTTGTTAATAGTAAGTAAATTATAGGTTGCAACCTTAACAGTAGTTGAACCCTTCAGAATTTTAAGCAGGTCAGGTGTTAAACCAGGTATGTATGGTAGTGAACCAAAATACAAATCTGTACTGTGGGCTGAATCAGATACAGTGACTTTATCTTTAATAAAAGTTGTCGGAGTGTTGTTTAAAAATTTATTTATCATACTTCGAGGGTATGAATTCTGAAATAAAATGTTTTTCAATGCAATCAGATCATTATGTATGAAATCTGGATGAGATAATTTTCTCACCCTATCACGAAGGCAGAGAATTAAGTTTGTTTTCATTTTGGGAGGATGACATGACCAATAACTGATAAATCTATTACTATATAATGAGAACTTACAATTTACTGTTGAAAAAGAAGAAAATGGTATTTTACCGTTTTTAGACATGAAAGTGCATAGGGGAGATGACAATATTATAAGAACTTCTTGGTATAGAAAACCAATATATAGTAATAGATTTATCAGTTATTGGTCATGTCATCCTCCCAAAATGAAAACAAACTTAATTCTCTGCCTTCGTGATAGGGTGAGAAAATTATCTCATCCAGATTTCCTACATAATGATCTGATTGCATTGAAAAACATTTTATTTCAGAATTCATACCCTCGAAGTATGATAAATAAATTTTTAAACAACACTCCGACAACTTTTATTAAAGATAAAGTCACTGTATCTGATTCAGCCCACAGTACAGATTTGTATTTTGGTTCACTACCATACATACCTGGTTTAACACCTGACCTGCTTAAAATTCTGAAGGGTTCAACTACTGTTAAGGTTGCAACCTATAATTTACTTACTATTAACAACCTTTACACCAAGGTCAAGTCAAGGTTGGGCTTGAGTGAGATGTCTAATCTAGTTTACAGCATTCCTTGCAACGAATGTGATCAGATTTATATAGGCCAGACTTCTAGATGTCTATCTGGGAGACTGACTTCACATAAGAGTGACTGTAATACTGGAAAGTTGTCTTGTTCTTTGGCGGAACACGTTATTGTTGGTAAGCATACTATGAGTTTTGATAATGCTAAAATACTTGCAAGAGAAAAAAATTACAATAAAAGACTTTTTCTTGAGATGTGCCACATACATAGAAATTTGAATAACTGTCTAAATAAAAAGTCTGATCTAGATGGACTCAGTAAAATCTACACCTATCTACTAACTTTGTAGAATAACTAAGTTATTTCATTTCTTGACTTCAACATTTATATATCACCCTGTATTTTATTTTACAACACCGATTCACATCATTACTGTATAAATATATTCGATATCTAATCTGCTAATAATATCGTTAGAAGAATTAGTCTTCTTTTTTTTTTTTTGTGAAGATGTGCTTCGACCGCTAAGGGTCATTAGCACTTACAATATCATTTAACTGCATAGTAAATTACAGCATTACATTCACTAAATATTCACTAAAACATTCACTAAGTATTCACTAGATATAATTATAGAGTTTTATATCTTTTAGGTACTGTATTGTTTTTTGTATTTGTTCCAGAGTTTTTAGATTTTCACTACCATCCGTGGAGATTTTGTTCTCTTGTCTTTCCTCTTCGAATTCTGTACAATCAACAAGGATGTGTTTAATAGACAGTCTTACGTTGCACTTGTTACATTTGGGGGGTTCTTCTTTAGATATTCTATAGCCGTGCGTTAAACGAGTGTGGCCAAGTCTTAGTCTTGATATTTTAATTTGTTCTAACCGGCTGGGTGTTAATGTTAGTCGGTCTGCAAATTGCGATTTAATGCTCTTGAGGCTATTTTGATCATTATGCCATTCTGTTTGCATCTTTTTCTTAATTAACTTCTTGAGGTAGTTGTCGATATCACTGTGAGTATAAATTTGAGACATTGCGGTTTCTAACGATGTTGCTTCTTGGGCAGCTGTATCAGCTGACTCGTTGCCGTCGATTCCTACGTGTGAGGGGACGTAGATAAGTGTGACCTTTACTTCTAGCGTAAATAATTGGTGGAGGAGTTGTTGGATTTGTTGCACTAAAGGGTTGCTTGCCCACATTTGTCGAATCGCTTCTATGGCACTTAGTGAGTCAGAGCAGATTGCATATTTTGGTTTTGGGTTACTCATTACGTAAACTAAAGCTTGATGGATAGCAAAGACTTCTCCTGTATAGACACTACACTCCTCTGGTAGCCTGAATTTTTGTGTATTAGTTGCTGTAACTACTGATGAGCCTACTGATCGATTTGATTCATTTTTTGAAGCATCAGTGAATAAAACTTCTGACGGTTTGTAAATTCCACATATTCTATTGAATTCATTTTTCAGTAGAGAAGGATGTGTTTCTTTTTTATTGAATTTGGAAAGTTCTGTGTTCACGGAGATAGGTGAGAGAATCCAGGGGGCAAAATTATAGCTGTTTATAGGAATTATTTCAGGAAAACTGTAGTTGATTTCTGCCATATACGTTTTAACTGTGTTGTAAAAAGGTGGTGTAATATTGATATTTGCGGGGAAAGCTGTTTGCACTGATCTAGTGTAAATTTTTTTGTGGTAAGGGTGGTTAGGAAGAGCCAACATTTTTGTCGAGTAGGATAAAGATAAATGTTGAACTCTATATGTAAATGGCATCTCTCCAAGAAGTTTATAGAGAGTGTCTGTGGGGGTTGTTGGGAACGCACCAATTATTATTCTAAGTGCTTTATTTGAAATTATTTCCACAGTTTTTATATAACTTTTTTTAGCGGTTTGGAAAGCCATGGCTCCATATTCTATTTTAGATCTAATGGTACTTTTGTAAATGTTAAGTAAACTGTTTGTATCTGCTCCCCATTTTTGATGTGATAGGATTTTTAATATGTTTAAGCTTTGCGTACTGTTTCGTTTAAGATAGTCAAAGTGTTTTTTCCAGTTAAGTTTATCATCAAAAATTATTCCCAAAAATTTGATATCTTTCGTGAAACTGAGTTTGGTGGTTCCTATGGTCAGTTCCGGGTATTCTTTCTGGGCTCTTCGTGCAAATAAGACACATTTCGTTTTCTCGTGAGATATTTTGAAGCCAGACTTGTTTTTCCATTCATAAATTTTGTTTAATCCATTTTGAATTAGGGATTGCAATGTTTTAATATTTTTACCTTTTCCGTATATTACAATATCGTCAGCATATAAGCTTACACGTAGTGGAGATGTGATACAAGAGGTGAAGTCATTTATGGCGACAAGAAATAATGTTGTGCTTAAGGAAGATCCTTGGGGAATTTCATTCTCTATTTTTCTTTTGGTAGATAATTCTCCATTTGTTTTGACTACAAAATTACGTTGTGTCAAGAATTTTTCGATAAATGCTGTTATATTTCCATTAATGTTCCAATCTACCAGTGTTTGAAGAATTTTATGTTGCCATGTTAAGTTGTAAGCTTTTTCAAGATCCATAAATACCGCTAGCAGTTTCTGACCGTTAGCAAATGCATTGTGTATCTCGGATTCCAGGTTTATAATGCTATCGTTTGCTGACCTGTTTTTTCGAAATCCGTTTTGGTGTATCGATATAAGGTTATGTTTTTCCAGATGCCACATTAACCTGCGGTTTAATATCTTCTCTAAGACTTTGCACATTGTACATGTTAGGGATATTGGTCTGTAAGACGTTACCAAATTCTTTGGTTTGTGTGGCTTGGGTATTGGCACTATGATAGCTTTTGACCATGATTTTGGAAATTTGTGTTCTAAATAAATTTTATTGTATGTCTGTAGCAAATACCTTTTTCCAGTTATTGGGAGGTTTTTTAAAAAAGTGTAGTGGATTTTGTCAGGTCCCGGGCTGGATTTATCGCTGCATTGTTTCAGCACCTCTTCTAATTCTTCACTGTCGATTTGTACATTTAATGGGTGGTTTTGACCTGTAGCATGATTTAATTTTATTCTTTGTTCTGTATCGCGTTTATATTCCCTAAATTCTGGTTCGTAGTTTTCATTGCTTGATATTCTAGAGAATTCTTCTGCAAATGTTTGTGTTATAAGTGCGTTATTAGAGATAATTTCAGTATTGTGGGATAAACTTGTTATTTTATGTTTTGATGAAATTCCTTTTAATTTCTTTATTTTTGACCATATCTCGGAGTTTGAAGTATTTGGAGTGATTGTTGAGACAAATGATTTCCAGGAGTCCTTTTTAGCTTGCTTAGTGACGTATCTTGCTCTTGCTCTGAGTCTTTTAAACTCAACTAAGTTAGTTTGGTTTTTGTTCTTTTTTAACTTATATAACGCTCTTTTGCTCGCTTTAATAGCTTCTTCGCATTGTGGTGTCCACCAAGGTACTGGAATTTTTGTTTTTAATGGTTTTACATACCCAATATGTATTTCTGCAGCTTGTATAATGGTATCGGTAAGTACATTCGTTATTTCGTCAATGTTATCTTCAATCTGATCAAATTCTGGAATATTTCTTTCTATGTACTCAGTAAACTTAAACCAATTTGCTCGTCTCAAATTCCATTTTTCCATTGAGTTAAGATGATCGTTCTTGTCTTTTCTGGAATGAAATTCTATGCTTATAGGTAGGTGGTCGCTTCCATATAAGTATGAGTTTGGCTGCCAACTCAGGTTTGGTGCAATTTGTGCGTCACAAATAGTTAGGTCAATAGGAGATAATTCTCCTGTTAGTGGATTTAATCTTGTACCCGCTCCAGAGTTTATTATTATAAGACTGTTTGTGTTTGTAAATTTTTCTATTTCTCTCCCTCTTTTGTCTGTAGTCTTGGATCCCCACGCTGTATTGTGTGAATTGAAATCCCCTACTATTATTTTTGTGCCATTTACTTGGTTGGTTATTTCTTGTAAGCTTTGTGAAGTGAATTTTTTGTTGGATGGAATATAAATATTAATAATGTTCAAATTCTTCTCATAGTATTGTATGTTAATTGCAACTACCTCTAGTTCTGATGTAATTTGTATATTTTTCCATGTAAAATTATTTTTTATATAAATAGCCACTCCTCCACTAGCTCTGTCAGACTCTCTATTTTTGTGGACGCATTCGTAACCTCTTAGTGAGTAGTATTTGTTATCTTTGAAGTTAGTTTCTTGTATGCAGATCACATCTTCTGTAGTTTTTGATATTAAGAGTTTTAATTTTTCCAGATGGGCTATTAGCCCATTTATATTCCATTGGAGTAAGAAAGTATTAGTGTTGACTTAGTTGAGAAGTGGATGAATCGTAACTATCTTCATCTTCTTCATTTGTTGATATCGAGACTAAATTCAGTTGCTTACGTATCTTGGATTGGATTCTTGTGCATCGGGATTTCATCGCCCTGTGTTGTATAAATGGGTAAATGTTGTGGAGAAGGGCGAGTAGTTCAGGAATATTATCTGTGTATTGTTGGGCTATACTTAAGGGGTCAGTTGTGCCAAATGCGTTATCCATAAAGTCGGAGAGTTCTTCAAATGTAAGGAGTTGTTGAGGTGATTCATTGTAGAATTTTTTTACAGGTTCCAGATCTTCGGCATTTGGATTTTGTTTGGTTGCGGAGGGGCATTGTTTGGATTTTTTCCCTTTGGTCTTTTGATCTGTTGTATTACTTGCCACTTCCACAGGATCTTTTTCGGATGTAAGGTCGCTGGAACTAGCTGTTAGATATTGCCGTGGTCATTTAAAGGTATTTGATGGAGGAGTATCATTCGTCTCGTCAATTCGGCTAAGATCTTCTACGGAGGTTTCTACTGATATTGGTTCAACTGGCATTGTAATATTTTCTTGGTAGTTGGATGAGTTTGGTGCTTGATTTGGACAAAGCTTGGCAACATGTCCTGGGGTTTTGCAAAGGAAACATGTTATTCCGTCGAATGATAGAAATACTCTATATGTTGTATCTTCAAATGTAATGACCAATGAGGGAGGTAGACTTATGTCATCGTTTGGTACTACATAGATTTGACGTCGAAAACTTAGGATGTGTGCGTATTCGTTTCCTGACAGACTTGCCCGGAGGAATGCCATTGGTGATACTTTTGAAAAACCTATTTTTAGGATTTCTGCTTCTAGTATGTCATGTGGTATTGATGGACAGACGTTTGATAGGATGATTCGCTTTGCTGGAGTAATGAGTCGTCGAACTCCTACTTGGTGCTGTTTTATATTTAAAGTTTGATACTTTTCAGTTATATCTTGGGCAGCTTCGACAGTCGACAAGTACATACATATTCTATTATTTGACATTCTAGAGGCAAACAGTATATTTTTGGAGCCAACAATACTTGCTACGGCTTCCACATAGTCTCCGAGAGTGAGATTGTCATTAACATTTAATACGATCGCTTGTTCTTTTTTTGGAAACATATCAGAGTTAACAACTTGAGAATATTGACGTTGACTAGTTGTTGTAGAATTTGATGCGCCCCCGTAGTCGGAAGCCATCACTGTGTGGGTTTTTTCAGAAATTTTTAATTTGGGTATGGCAACGGTACTTTTATGTGGGAAGAATATATCGATATTCTATCATATTATTTTAATAAATTCCCAGATACTTTAATATTGGAATCGATTCTCTCACCTGTTTTTACACTAATTACTTTGATTAGATTTTAAGTATACACACTATTGCTGAACTCGTTTTCGGAACGACCACTCGTCTCGATGATTCGAGTTTAACTAGTCTTCTTTTTGTTTTGTGACAAAAACCAATAATTACTTTACTTTGAAATGGATACCTTTCTTCCTTGGTATATAGTTTTTAATATTCATTCTGACTGTATTTTATTTTACTTGTTGTGTTAGTTCAAACTTTTTACAGTTCTACAAGATATTGTAGATATGACCATTTTAAACGTTTAGACTGTCAGAAATTTGTTTTTGTCTTGATTTTTGTTAATTAATTTCATGCTCCGGTGATGTTCTTGATGGACAGTTTTCAAAACTTATTTTGGTGAGTCAACTGTGTTTTTTTTTTCAAATATATATATATATATATATATATATATATATATATATAGCTTCATCAGGAGTGAACTAAAATTACCTCACAAAACAACACAATTAAATAAAAAAAACTTACAGATATTAGAGTACGGCCTCAAACGAAACAAACATTTAAATGGTTGAAACAGTACTAATTAAAAACGTTAATGTCTTAAATTTAAAATAAATGATTGCTAATTGATGCTGGTTTTTTGCCGAAAAGGAAATAATATAGTAAATAGAGTACTTGAATGTATATGTCTGCAAACATTTCATTTGAATTATACTCAATGGAAGATACACAAGTTTATAATAGATTTAAAATGTTACAGTATATGTTACTTAATTGGTTAGTGTCAGTTTTGTAATTAATGATGGTTTTTTGTTTTCTTTTTATATGATACATTTCCAGAAATAAGCGGCTCTTGTAGTTTGAGTGACCTAGAATCTTTACCCCGGAAAAGTGAAAAATATGGCCGGTTTTTGGGTTGTGTTCAACTGTAGCACATCTATTTTTGCCTAACCGGCAATCACTCCAGTGTAAAGTTAAGTTGTACATTACTTGAGCCATTGTGATGTTTCACCTATATATGTGCATTGACATTCACTACAAGGTATCTAGTAAATAACGTTAGTATTATAGAGAATAGGTGTTTTATCCTTAAGTCTCGTAAATATCTTAAAAATCTTTATTGGGGTATATTTTGCAATCCTGACTACATTAGTAAAACTGAAGAATTATTAAAAGATTCATCTACTTATACTAAATTAAATAAATACCTTACTGCTAACATACAATTAAAGTATAACGATGTTATAAAATTTTTGAAATCTAATAATGATATTACTGAAGAATTTGCTAAAAGCCTTTTTATATATAATTCAGCTTTCCCAAAATTATATTGTCTACCGAAGATATGTACAAAATATCTAAATTTGTAGCTGATGTCCTCAAAGAGGTGTTTGAAAATTCTACTAATTATAATATCAAAGATACTTTTTCATTTGTTGTTGCTATGAAGGGTAAAGTCATCCCAAGTGGTTACGTCTTGATATCCTTGGACGTTGTGTCTTTGTTCACCAACCTGCCTTTGGGTCTGGTAATGGAGATTCTGCACTCTCAGTGGAGTTTGATTGTCTAAGGACCACTTTTTCACTCTCATTCGTTTTATATTTAATAGTACTTATTTTAGTTTCAACAACAATTTGTCTTCTCAAATATCCGGTACTCCTATGGGTTCGCCTGTAAGTCACATTCTAGCTACTATAGTGTTGGATTATCTGTTGGATGAAGTGATTCCTAATAAATACGTCGATGATTTGATTTATGCTGTACCTAATACCCAACATCCAAACCTGTGTGGCTAACACTTTCAATAGTAGCATTAGATTTACCGTTGAAACTGAAACGGATCAAAGAATACCTTTTTTGGACACGAGTGTAATTAGTCTGGATGATGATAGAGTTGCTCTGGATTGGTACCAATACCCCACGGCATCAGGTAGATACCTTAATTATTTTTCGTTTTTCGGATCACCCAAAAAATCCAGAAGTACAATACTGTAATGGCTTTAAAGACAGAATAAAGCACATTTCTGATGACCAGTTTCTACATAAAAACTTTAAACAATTGTACTCCGTATTTGTAAATAATGAGTATCCAAAACATATGTTGAAAAAGCTTATATTTAACTCAGACTATTATGACGGACCAAGGGACTTGAATAAAAAACAAGACACTATAAATAGAAGGATTCCATATGTAAGTTCTTTAACAAACAGAATTGTGTCTGTTTTCAAAGAAATTCCAAATATCAGGATTGCAAAGTATACCCCATTAAAGATTTCTAATATATTTATGAGACTTAAGGATAAAACACCTATTCTGTATAATACTAACATTATTTACGAGATACCTTGTGGTCAACGTCAATGCTTATATATAGGTGAAACATCACAATGGCTCAAGCAACATACAACTTTACACCAGAGTGATTGCCGGTTAGGCAAAAATAGATGTGCTACTGTTGAACACCACCAAAAAACTGGACATATTGTTGACTTTTCTGGGGTAAAGATTCTAGGTTACTCAAACAACTACAAGAGCCGCTTATTTCTGGAAATGTATCATATAAAAAGAAAACAAAAACCATCATTAATTACAAAACTGACACTAACCAATTAAGTAACATATACTGTAACATTTTAAATCTATTATAAACTTGTGTATCTTCCATTGAGTATAATTCAAATGAAATGTTTTGCAGACATATACTTTCAAGTACTCTATTTACTATATTATTTCCTTTTCGGCAAAAAACCAGCATAAATTAGCAATCATTTATTTTATATTTTATACATTAATGTTTTTAATTAGTATTGTTTCAACCATTTAAATGTTTGTTTCGTTTGAGGACGTACTCTAATATCTGTAAGTTTTTTTTATTTAATTGTGTTGTTTTGTGAGATAATTTTAAATTTACTATGTTATATATATATATATATATATATATATATATATATATATATATATATATATATATATATATATCCTTCTATCGTTAAAGCTAAAGCGTCCATACATTCTGAAATCGCATTTATTAGAGCGTCCGTATAAGGACGCTCTATGCACACCCCTTATAATAATTTGTCCAGGGACTTAAAATAACATCACGAACCTACTAACAAAATTTTGGTGTGATGCTTTTTTGATGATTAAATGACCGAAAATATACAGTTCTCGTATATTTTTAGTTCGCGCACTTCTCTGGTAGAGTCGCTAGGAGTATTAAGTTGTATTTAGGATTACCTTGATAGTGAATCGCACTTAGAGCATCCCGAGATTTGACAACATTGCAGTTTCAGTAGAACGTTAAATGGCTTATTGTTAAATGCAACAGTTGAAAAAATACATTTCTGGTCATTATTGTACTCTAGGATTTCTCTCAAATACATGCTCTCGTCTTTAGAGAGTCACGTCGTCTAATAGCGCCGAATTAATAGAGTCCGATACACGTAAGTTAAGGTTTAGAATGAGGTAGGAAGGTCAATGAGCTGGCGCATTTCTTTATTTATAGTATCCTATAATCATTTATAGAGTAAGACATTACATACAAACTATTCTCATCTAAAAGAGAAGTATAATATCAATATTATATTATGTTGATTACCCCTAAATTTATTAGGAAGCTAAAACGCATTAAAGAAAACCACTTTAGTTAGGTTATAAATCTAGTTTTTATTGTTTTAATACCCAGTAAATAGTAATTATAAAACAATGTGTATTATGGGACAAATAAAATGTGATTATTTACACAAAACAAAAAATAGTTTTCTACTATAAAATCTACATAAACACAGAGAAACTTGAAAGTCCTATAATACTATAATTGGAATTGGAAAAAAAATAAGCCTGAAGGTATACAAAAATTAATAACATTAGAATTTGATGATCTGCAACCTTCATCGCTTACTTCTTTGTGCGTTTCAATTGCATGTATTGATTTTGAATGAACACCTTAGGTTTTAGCCAGTCTTTATTTTCAAATAGTGTAGGATGTCTTTCTTTCAACTCGAAACATTCTTATTTCTTGAGGGGTATGCTATTTTTTATATTATTAGAAAAAAATGTACTTGCTACACATTTTTGTTCCTCTTCCAAGGTATTATTGTTATCTTAGATCCTCTTTTTTCTTTGTGACGAGGTCGACTAGAAATTACATTTGAACATGATTCATCGACGAAATCGCCACTAGTTCCAGGTAGAGAAAGGCCAAACGCTGTATCTGAATTATGGGGCAAAATATTAATTTCTCCATCGTCTCTATCACTTAACACGTCACAGTTTAGATCCAGGCCTATATTGATATCGTCCAGGTTCTTCCCTTTGTATTGGGCCACGTCTCCTTTTTCCATTAGTAACAACAGTTTGGAGGTCTTCGCTGTTTGGAAAACATCATTAGGTAATCAGTACGAGCCACGGTGAACATTTACTCTATGGCCCATAAAAGTCGATAGCTGTTCTCTATCGCATTCTGACATGTTGAAGATTTGCGTCAGTGTAGCTAAATGATTCCGTAATTTTGTAGCCATAATAGCTTGAGGGTTCTTTGCATCACACTGGACAGCATATTTGCTAATGACTTTGTAACCACAAATAGGCTGAATTGTATTAGGGTTTGCAAATAGATAAGAATTATTTTTCGCTACTAATCTGTCACGATTTTTTAGCAATATTCTAATATTGTCTTGAATATCAGGACTAAAAAGAACAGGTACACCGCGCCCTCTTTTGCCACGAATAACTATTCGTTTGAATATCTGCATTAATATTTTTTCAGTATGAGACACCACATCTTCGAACTCTTCGTACTTTTGTGAATGCTCTTCGGATGACTGGTAGATGAGCAGCGGGAGCCTTTGTAGTTCTCCGTTTCGTCGTCTATTAAGTATAAGAACCTGACAAAATGTAATTTCTAGTAAACTAATAGTAAGCATCTCTATCATCACTGTTTAATTGATGTACTGATGACTTGGACTTGTTACTCAGATAATCCTTTAGAAGCTTCAAATCACTTGCAAGGGGTACCATTGTTATTGTATTCCACTTTTTCATATTGAGATAATTTAAAGCTTGTGTTGAAACTTGGTAGTGCCACTCAGTATCAAACAATTGAATTAAGGCTCTTAAGTCTGCTTCCGCCTCGGCAGTCGAAATTGTTTAATGCACTTGTTTTCGTTTAAGTACAAATAAAATTCCTATTTCACAACATTGCTTTATTGCTGTTCCCAAGTTGAGTGCTATTGATGCCAATTCGTAGACTTCGTTTTGCTCGTTATATTGTCCAACATTTTTGGTGGGAGCAACAAGTATATCGAAGTTTTGAGGATGTAGAGAATCGAAAAGAGTTTGTATTGTTGACTTAATTTTTTTGACTTCAATGAGTAACCGGGCTAGCTCACTCATTTCACGAGAGGTTACATTTATAAAGTGCTTCTCTCTGTGCGTTTTGAGATACCGGGCACCAAATGCACAAATCAACTTATCGCGCTTGGCATCTAGAGATATGTCATCTGGTCTCATTCTTGGAAAAACTTGTTCCCGAAGTTGTTTTTACTAAATAAATAGGCTCTGACAGGTTTTTTTATATTACTACTATTAAGAAAGTTCCCTTTTTTTCTAATAGCTTCAAGAAGAATTCTTCTGTTTTTATTCTTAGGCGAGAGAGACATGATTTTTTCAACATCAGTTTCATATGGGTGCCTAGCGAAATTGAGAACAGAACATACAAAAGTTTTTTTCTTGTTGCCTAATCTCTTTTCTCGGTTTAGTTTGAAGGCGCCCAAAATGGTTTCTTTGTTTTCAGACTGGGTCAAATCATTGCTTTTGGCAGAAACCTCGGTCTAAAATGGAAAAAAATATATATTATTACAGTAGTAGTACAGGGTGGTCCATCTATAACGCTTCGGTTCATAGTAGCCAATCTGTGGCATTTTTGAATATTTTGGAATATACAGTATGTCTCATATAAGTTGTGTGTATCAGCTATATATTTTTCGTTAACTTTTCATTGGTGAGCCTGAAAAATATATACAAGGTGGTCAAAAATTACGAGAAATGTAAATATTTCCATTACCTTGTACAATATTTTCAATAGCCTTTAAGATGGGCTGTTAAAAAGTCAGGATAGGGAGATGTGAACCTTTTTGCCTAATATTCATTAGTTTATGTTAAAAAATAGGTGATTTTCAGCACTCAGCTCTTGAAGGAGATTCTATTTTAAAGAATATAACTTCGAAATCTCAAAGTTTTTTTGGGACATCTCCTATATTCCAGGATATTTTAAATTTAACCCAAGTGAATATACATGTTTCCCTATTAAATATTTTTCCAAAAATTCCATAGTCTGTCTACCATGGGCATAGGCGTTACAGGTATACAGTATACAGTAGTGCACATATTAATAGAAAATGAATTGATAAAGAAACAGATGCATATTTTTTAGGATCATTCATTTTTATAACAGCGAATTTCAAACAAAGTATGATTTTATGAAACATACTTTATTTGGGATGATTTTGTTGAGTCAACTGAGTGTCTTATCAGACAGTTCTTGAACGTATACCCTTAAACGTGTGCCTCAAAAAGCCGTGTCTAAATGTATACTACCATCACATAATTATCAGTTATCAAATTTTTTGGAGATGTGCTAAGGTAATTAAATTCAATTATTTTCAATGTAGTGTAAAATGACTGTTTACACAGCAAAACCTTATGAAATATTTAAGAAAAAAATTAAGATTATACTGAATTTTAAATTTCAAGAGTTCAACATTTAATCGGACAATTCAATTTATTATAATGAAATGTCATTGATGTCAAACAAGAATCAAATGTAGGAATAATGATACTTTGTTATTATTTAACCGGTCTGTTTTTCTTCTATATTTGATAGTTAAGGTTGTTTCCTGTTTATTCTTACCTTTGGATGAGCTCTGTTACGGAAGAACGACATTAAAGAGGGAGTATAGTACCTAAATGTCATTTCTAAAACTAACTTATCATTCATTTTCCGATTTTTCTAAGAAAATACTATTTAAAACAATTTTTTTTTGGTTTTATGGCGTTTGGAGGTATCCATGCAGCCAAATACTTTGTGTTAGGTTATATATACAGTATATATAGTGATGTATTTGAAGTTTATATTTGAATCCAATTTTAATTAAGTGCCAATCAGAATCGATACTGAATTTGTTATTGATTTTCGTGTTGTGGATATGTATCCTATTACTTAAGCGAGCCCTAATTTAACCTATCAAACTATCGTCGTCTGCGATTCAAGTTAATACCGCTTTTCGATCAAAGGATTGGTACAGGGTTACAAGTTTTCTCGCCCAGGGGCGTTCAGGGCTTTATTTGAACACATACAAAGGTAGACCACGGATGGAAGGTATCAACATTTGGGTTAGGGTAACAAAGGTCACAAGCTCTATATAACTTAACTATATCGATATGTTAGTCATCCTTAGAAATTTTACTAGGCAGTCTAATATTTTGATGTTATTCAGCGCCAGTAAGTGTAACATGTTGATGGGAGGGAATATTTTTTCATGTATTATGTTATTATAAAGTTCTTTCGTGGCATTAAGATATTCCAAGCATTCAAAAAATATATGATCCAGGTCTTCTATGACATTGCAGGCTGTGCATAAGTTTGATTCGATTACGCCTATTTTGCTCAAGTTCTCTGGGTATAACGCGTGTCCAAATTTCATTCGAATTATACAGCTAATTCCCCTACGTGAATAATTAATTCCTTTATACCACTGTTGTTTTGGTATTTCCCTATGCAGTAGTGTGTATCTAGTAGGCTTTGTTTTTACATAGTGGTCCCATTTCTCTTTCCATGCTGCCTTAAATTTTCTTTTGTATTTATTTAAGCAATCTTGTAGTGCCACTTCGTTCGGTTGACATTCATCTTTTTCAGCACTTGTTTTGGCTAACTGATCAGCTTTTTCGTTGCCGTAAATTCCATAATGTACTTTTACCCATATTATTTGAACGTCACTCTCTTTAGTAAATTGGTGTAATAGGGATTGAATTTTCTTAATGTGCGGGTGAGTGATGGTATCTACTGCGTTATTATTCAAACATTGGATGACAGACAGCGAATCCGTTAGGATAGATACATTTTTCTTTTTTTGGTGGATTGTGTGTTCTAGCGCCTTCATTATGCCTGCAGCTTCTGCTGAAAATATAGAATAGTCGTTGCTTAGCTTAAAGGTTTTTCCTTCTTTCGTTTCTTGCACATAGAATGCTGTGCCTGTATGTTTTGTTGTCTTTGATGCATCTGTATATATTGTTATTGTACTGTTGATGTCTTTTTTTGTAAGTCTGATAATTTTTTTTCTGTTTAATTCTGGTATTTCTGAGTACGCAGGAATTATTATTTTTGTAAAGTGTTCTATGTTCTCAAAGTAATTGGAACTTTCATACGTTAAAATTTCTTCTTTATTTGTGTTGCGAAATGCGGTGCATATCGGTGGCGAGTTCTTTTTTTTTCCAATATTTAGTTGTCAGGTCCAATGTATTTAACTCACATATTTTCAGTGTAGAATTTTTTGCTTTACTCTTAAGTACCATTTTTTCACCGAGAAATGTTCTTCTCAATTCCAATGGTGGTTCGAGTGCTTCCACCCTTAGTGGTTCCACTGGTGTTGTTGACATCACTCCTAAGCATATTCTTAACGCTTTATTCTGTATTACTTCTAGCTGTTTCAGTGATTGTTTTGATGCAGATCCGTATAGGACGGAACCATAGTCTAAAATGGACCTTATAGCTCTATAGAATAACAGGCATATTTCAGTACTTGCACCCCACCATGTTTTGGTGATCATTTTGAGGAATTTAATGGCTTTATTACATTTTATTTTGATTGCTTCGATATATGGTTTCCAATTTAATTTATTATCTAATGTTACTCCTAAGTACTTAATTTCTTTTTTATATGGTATCATGTGGTCCCCCAACTGGATGTTCCGAGTTTCTGGGATACGGTGCCTTGAAAAGATGGTGACATTTGATTTAGACATTGATAGATCGAACCCTACATCTTCAATAGCTTTTATGATGTTTGAGGTGGCCTTGTTTAGAGTATTTAGACAATTTTCATATTTTTTGTCCTTGACATATATTACAAAGTCATCAGCATATTGTAAAAGTGTGTAATTCCTGCATGCTTGATGCATTTTGATGGTATATATGTTGAATAACAGTGGTGGTAAAACGGAGCCCTGTGGTAAACCTCTAGATGTATGTCTTGGTCCTAATAATGCGTCTTTTTGTCTTATAAATATTTTTCTGTCTGTCATAATATCGCACAGAATGTTTCGTATTTTGGTAGGCATACCGATTTGTTTCAGCATTCCGTTCAGTATTGGAATTTCTACCGAGTCGTATGCGCCTTTTACATCCATGAATGTAGCTGCAGTATACCCATGTTCTCCAAAATTAATTTGTCTATCAGTGACAAGTTGGCTCACTGCGTCCATTGTGCCATATCCTTTCCTGAATCCGTACTGATGAATTGTTAATATTTTGTGTTCTTCTAACCACCATTCTATTCTGTTTTTTAATAGCCTTTCGAATGTTTTCAATAGGCATGCTAATAATGATACGACTCTGTAGGAGCCAGGGTCATTTGGATCTTTTTGATGTTATAATATTGGAACTGCAATTAGGTTTTTCCAATCTTGTATTGTGCATTTGCCCATTTGTAGTATGTTGTTATATATTTCCAATAAAAAAGATTAGCATTTTTTGGGAGGTTACATAACATCGGATATCTGATATTGTCTAAGCCTGGTGCGGTGTTTTTTCTTTGTTTTATTGTGTTTTCTAGTTCTTGAATATTTATCAGATTTTCGAATATTTGTGGTATTGTTTCCTCATGTTACTGCTCATTTTCTAAATTATTTTGGTAGAAGGTAGATGGCGGTGCTATTCTTGCTAGTAGCTTTTCTTTCCAATCCTCACTGCTGAAATGAATGTTCTCTGTCCGTATGAAAGTTCTTTTCATTTTCTTGGCCTGTTTCCAAATGTCTGACATTGATGTGTTTTTATTCAGATTGGTGCAGTATGCTCTCCATGAGGATCTTGCCTTTTCTTTCAAGAATTTTTTTGTGCTTGCTGCTATGTTTTGCACTGTAATGAAGTTTTCCAACGTGCTGTTAATTTTGTAGGCAATTACCGCATTTTTTCTATCTGTTACAGCTATATCACATTCTCTGTCCCACCAAGGTGGTAGTGTTCTTGATTTTATCTTGAATGGTTTGTTTGTTGGCGTGGATACTTGGGCAGCTGTGTTTATTCCTTGTATTAGATATTCATATTTTGCATTAATGTCATTAAAAATAGGTGGTGTTTGTGAGAAATACAGTTCTGCTTCGTTTTTGAATATTGACCAGTCTGCTCTATTTATATTCCATTTATTGGAAAGACATATTAATTCCTTTGTTTGTAGACACTTATTTTTAGGCACATTGATGTTAATAAGTATTGGAAAGTGATCTGAACCCAGTGTGTCCTTTATTACGTTCCAATCTATGTTGTTTATGAGATAGGGTGTACTAAGTATCAGGTCCACTGCGGAATTTTCCCCGTTGCAGTTTAATCTCATTTGCCAGTATTAAGTCATGATTTTCTAAGACGTCTAGTAGTTGTATACCCCTCTGATCATTTTTGTACGAACCCCATGTTCTGTTGTGTGTGTTAAAATCTCCACATATTATTATGCCATTCTCTTTAAATATAATATTAAATATGCTTTTCCAGTCGCTGTTATTGATGCTAATTTTTGGGGGGCAATACACAGATAATATTTTAAACTGTAAATATTTATTAAAATTAATTTCGGCAGCACATATGTTGATGTCAGTATTTACTTTAATGTTAATATCTACTTTTTTAATTTTTTTTTACCTTTATTAGTATTGCTGTACCTCCATATCCGTCATCCCTATCAGTTCTAATTAGTTTATAACCTGGAAAATTGATGATTTTGTTTTTTTTAAACCAAGTTTCAGATATAACGCAAATATCAATATTGTGTTCTGACAGACACTTCATCAAATTATATTTATTTGCAATCGCCGAGCGCGCGTTCCATTGTAATATTTTAATTTTATTAAGCATTGGTATTTTTTGGCAGATTATGATTCATTTTATATAACCTATCTGTTACGAATTGAATGTCAACTTTTTGTAATTCTTCAAATGAACTAATGTCTTCCAAGATGTTTTTGAAAACTTGGAAGAACGTTTGAATAAATGTTGTATCATTTTCTTCTGCATGATTCTATCTCCATATTTTCATTTTCATTTGTACTATTATTTTTAAATTGAAATACTGGTTTACTAGGACCAAAGGATCTGGGAAACATGTGTGATTTCATTGTTGGGTGATTGTATCCTACGTTTTTTGGTTTGTGTGATTGTGTGTTTACTGTGTGATGTTGAGAGTTCTGATGGTGTATTTTTTTTAAATGTATTACTTTCCCTATTTGTTTTGTATTGTTGGATTGTTGTCTTAGGAAGTAATGGAAAGCTTTCCGACGTATTATCAAGTACATTGAACGTATTATTGCTAATTTTACTAATATATGAATTATCAGACCAGTTTTTTGCTTCTATATAGGTTACATTATTATCTGACATGAGTTGTTTTATTTGCTTCTGTTTTTCAAATACGGTGCATTTTTTATGTATCGCTTTATGATCGTTTGATTTACAATAAAAACAAAATGTGTCTTCAGGATCTTTGCATGAATGATTTTCTTCCTTTTTCTTGCTACAATTTATGCATAGTGTGTTAGTGCTTTTACACTGCTTGGCCACATGGCCATACCTCAAGCAGTTGTAACACTGTACTACCTTTTGAATGTACTTTTCTACAGGACATACAACGCTATTAATTATAACAAATGGGGGTAACACGTTACCCTCAAATGACACTAAAACTGTTTGGCTTGGTATATATACTGCTTCCCCATCAATATAAATTTTTTGTTTAAATCTACGAATACTGGTGACTGCGTTTGGAGACTCAATATTTTCCAACAAATACTCGTCACTGAATGTGGTATCTACTTCTTTGATTACCCCTTACCTTTCCATTAAATTATTGGGTATGAATGCTTTTAATTGTTCCTCTTTCAAGTTTTCGTTTTCTATTAACATATTAGCGTCTTTAGTAGTTTTAACCTCTACTCTTACTCTATTTCTACCTACCTTTTGTATTTTAGTAATGTTTTGAACTTTTAGTTTTTTATATAATAAGTGTCCGGCTGACATGGGATGTATATTTCCTAAATTCTCATTATTAATTTTTTCGATAAATACGTAAATTTTATCAATTGAATAAAAATTAGGTTTATCAAGTTTGAGCTTTTTTGCTACTTGTACTGAAATACCTGTCGCTGTCTGATCAGACAAACTTGTTTCTTTATCCTTTCCTAAGTTTTTGCTTTCCTGAAATGCTGTTTGGTATGTTGAATTGTAACGCACATTCCTTGAGTTATCATTATTATTGCACAGATCTGAAGTACTGCACTAGACATTTTTCACTGAACTATAAATTTGATTATCTGATTTACTAGGTGGATTGATCGGTTCAATAGAATTGGAATTCTTAACAAAAACGATTTGTTGATAAGAGAGCTGTTTTAAACACGTCTATACTAATTGACTGTTAAAATCGCACTGATTTAAAACCATTATTACCAATTTATTTGTACATAGTGACTTTTCTGTCTAGACGACTCAAATACGCTTTTGTAAGGAAAAAGCAATTTCACATTTTTAGAAGAGTCTGTATAGATAAGCGAAGCAACCCACAAGGGGAACATCCATAAATATGATAATTTCATTCTAATTATTCTTACATGCAAACATTAAATGATTTGAGTAAGCTCTCTATTCATTATTACACTATCACTGTAGTAGCTATTTATTTAACTTATACGTTTTCATTCCTTCCAATAGTATTTTTCACATATCTAGATTTTGCTAACAAGTTTAGCAACCACCGAGATATCAATAACTCTGGTCACTAAAAAAATATATCCCCAACAGATCTACATGTACCAAAAAAAAATATTTGTCCAACGGATATGCGGAGGGTGCCCCTTTTCACATGCATTTAATTACAGAAAGTGATACTCTGAATGTGCCTACTTGGAGACTTGAAATCCACATGTCCTACTGAAGGGCAACTATGTTAATTTTTTTAGTGTTTTTATGGCTATAAGGATGTGAAATGCCTCTGTTTTACTTTATGTAAGATTATTATCACGGAGTTAATATTTTCGATTGAGAATGGCATGCTTAAACTCCCTGTATGTTTTAGATAAGTATGTCACCAATTGCATCTAATGACCAATTTTTTGTAATTACGTAAAGGGCCATAAGAAAGTAAATTTTCAAATTTACTCACCTCATCAAAGAGACTTGTGAAAGTTATCTTAAAGTTGTCCAGATATATTTTGCAAAGATGAGTTACCTAGACTGAACTGTTCTGGATCTGAAGACGAAATACTTGCATTTTGAATCAGTTGTTCCGATTGTACAGGAGAAGGAGATATATTACAAAACTGGAGAAAAAAGCTACGTCTACTAATGTGTTGAGTTGGACTAACATGCTGAAAAAGACAAGTTGCAACAATTATCATTACTTACATGAACGGGATCACCAGCTGTATCAATTTCTTGTCACTAACAGAATCACGTTTCTAATACAAACACCCTAAAAGGTAGTAGGTATAATACTACGTTGTATGCGGATGGACAATGGACGCCGTAAACGCGAAACAGTATACGAAAATTATACATGAAACAATAGGAATCAATTTATTTTTCACTTAAAATCGAAGTGTCACGTTTTTAATTCCTTCCATACGTTCCTCTATATACAGTGCTACCAAGTGACACATAAATTCATTATAAGCTAAATAAAAAGTAGGTACTATTAAAAATTCCCGAAACAAGTCAATTTTTGATTTTAAATTACCAAAACAAACAAAAGAAAATTTACAATAAATGTTCAACTTGTTCATCATTGACCAGTAGGCAATGACTTAACTGGGTCTAGTCTAACATTTTGTAGCATAGAGGATATTTTGTTCCGCATTTATTGCTTGACTCGGTCTTATAGCTCACGAATAATTGAATACTACTTACAATAACATTATATCTTAT
Source organism: Galeruca laticollis (assembly GCA_963921935.1). NCBI lineage: Eukaryota > Metazoa > Arthropoda > Insecta > Coleoptera > Chrysomelidae > Galeruca > Galeruca laticollis. The sequence goes on along the minus strand of OY998180.1, from coordinate 8,207,110 downwards.
TGGTCCTGCTATTTTCTGTAAAAAGCAGATATATACTCACAGCGGCAACAACGCAATAATGAAATTGACGCCCTAAAGGCTATCATATATACATAATGCTGAATATAAGAGGCACCCAATTGTCCATCGTGTGAAAGGGCGCCATAATGTTTAGCAAATATACAGCAATGTTGTGTTTCACGTGCCAAAGTCCTTTTTTTCATTTATTTTCACCATCCTTTATCTATATCACCAAAGTATTCAGCTCAATAAACACTATATCTGCAGAAAACAACGTCGGACGCTACAAAGCGCATTTTTGTCTGGACGCTTTAACGTTAGAAGGATGTATATATAAATATATATGTATATGTATGTATATATATATATATATATATATATATATATATATATATATATATATATATATATATTTATTTATTTATGACCTAAACCCAAGAACACGAAATCAAATATATATATATATATATATATATATATATATATATATATATATATATATATATTGCTTTTTTAGATGTGTTGAAAAATGTTTACTGTGAATTGTAGAATCAATCGAGCAAGTAAGATATATAAAATGTTTTCGAACAAATCTTTGTTAGGACCTATTTATCAATGGCTGCGTTCAGAATAACTTACAAATCAACCGTCGATTGAGCGCTCATTGAGCAACAAATGGTTGAAATTCTTCAGAACAATCATTTTTTTGAAAGTATAAATATTGCAAAATTAAAATGATGGCTAGATGATGGTGATATAATTGATTTCATACATATCACTCATTATGTTGTAATACTTATGTATTTATCGCAATAATATAAAAACATCACAATCTGCAATGTGATCAGTGTGCACACTTGAAAACCTCTTAGAAAAATGGCGTCCGCTTACCAAACATGTTGAGTTTCGCTCCCTGATCAAAATACATTCACAGAACATTCACTCAATGGTTGTGCGACAGTTGTGTTTTTTGAACGCACCCAATATCATTATCAAGATGGGGTAAATAAGAAAATATTAACGCGTTTCATTGAAAGTATAACTGTTTCACTATGAAACCACTTGATGTACCCAGCACATGACTACACCAACATTTTTTTTCTAATAATTTACTTGAAAACATTTCTTTAATAATAAATTTTTTATAAAACTGAATAAAGAAATGGATTCCTCATATTAAAATACAACGTACATCATAATGTTTTCGATACATTCACTATAAACCAAAATTTACAAATTTTTGGTCAGGACTGCAAATTTTTTTAACATGCTTCCATTTTATATCTGTAGACACTATACGGGTTTAAATCTGGAGTAGAAATTTTTGTAAAAAAGTTGTAGTCACTACGTCTATGCAATGGAAAGACTGAAATTGGTGAAAATCGAAATAGGAGTGTTCATACTATTATAAAAAATACAGCAACTTCCCATCGATAATGCAAATCGAGTTATAAAACATCAAATTTGAACTTTTCTTTATAAAATTTCGATTCCAAAGGTTTCTTCCCCCTATGGTTTGAAAATCCTAAAAACAATTTTTAATTCTGATTTCGATGAGATTTTGCATAGGGGGATTTTTTGATACGAGGATTCCAAAAAATTATTCAGTTTGTAAAAAAATTATTTCGGGTGGAAAATTGAGAAAAATTTATGAAAATGGGATTTTCCGGAAAACTGTATATCAGATTTTGCTCATTTACGAACTTTCCTCAGTTTTTATATTCTGAACCAACATATAAAATTTCATTGAAAAATTCGGTCGCGTTTTTGAATGATCGTGTTGACAGACAGACCGACATTAAAAAAAAAAGTTTTTTGGACTCAGAAAATATGAAACGTGTAAATCCACTCGAATCTCGAAACATCAAAATCACTCCATTACAATACTTCCCTTATATGTATACATAACATATACTATACATAAGGTGAAGTAAAAAAGTAGTAACTTATGGTCTTCCAACTGTTTATTGCAATAAACAACTTATAAAAAATATTTTAGATGCTATGCCAATGTATTCTCTTCCCGATCTGTTAGACTTAGGAAAATCATGGATATATGGAATCAGTAAAGCTGAAAAAAGTATTTTTGAATATGAGGAAGGAAATGGTTGGAAATGTGTACCTTCGGGTATAAAAAAGGAAATCAACAATAGTAATTTTATTAAAACATGTAGAGGCTCGGTCCCCATTAGCATGCTTAGGTCTAATGAACCTGGACCAATTCTTCCCACTGATAAGAGAAGCAGGATTGGTGTAATGTATATTCCCACTGATGAATTTGAAGCTGATATGCACTATATTATTAATGGTGAAGATCAAGGAGCATGTGTAAGAAAAATCCCTTTTACTGAAGCACCCTTGCATGTTGTGGTGGATGTGTATGGTGTTACAAAAAAAGTTAGAATTATTCAGTTGTATGTAGGTAAGTTTGTGTTGACCATTTTCTATATTCAGAACAGAACATGTAGGTTACTTCAAGTCTTTTTAGTATAACAATTTCATCTGTTAGTCTTTTTCTGTAACTACTCTGTGAGAAAGTTAACTGCTACACGTTCTCAATACTTCTATATGACCCTCAAATAAATAATTTTTGAGGTATGGACTTATTGGAAATAATAACAATATAATATAATTTTTATAGATGGGATTATGTAATAAACTAAATTTGTCTCATTTACCTCAACAAATTTGAGTGGAATATAATGGACATTTTAAGTAATATTTTTATGATTTATCATGGGTATATCCCTAAAAGAAAAGGTTGGAATAATAACTATCTAAATTTATTTGTCCTAATATAATAGTGTCCACATGTTTATTTTATTATCTTCTGGGCATTTTATTAATTAATGTCTTGAACCCGGTCTTGAAAGAACTAACTTTACTATTTGCTCTCTAATGTGGCATTAACTGTTCTGAGCTTATAAGAAAACAATTTTTCACTTTTCCAGCAAATGACTATGCTTGTTATTGCACGATTTTAAAAATCTTGTTATCTTTTTGATTATATGTATTTTAAAATTTTTTTTGTTATCCAGAAATTTCTGACGCAGTTTAAGACAAATACTTAGGATCTATATCCTGTTGAAAAATGAATCCAGTACCAAGGACATTCGGTCCACTTAGTAGTATAGCGGAATCATGAGCAATTTTCAAGTAGCTTTTCTTGTTTAATTTTTCAGTTATCCTCAAGATTTCAGTTTACCGTTGCCGAAAAATACCCCTAAACATCCATTTATTGTGTTCTAATATGAGTATAGTGGACACCTTTTCAACAAATTATAACCCTTCCTGCAATTTGACATTCTCTGTATCTTTCTCACATAGAAATCTAATGGCGCTTTACTTGATGCATGATTTACTTATAATTTACCATCTTCAGAAGAAATAAATAGGTATGGCCAAAGAAATCTTTTGGTTAGAAGAGAGTAAAAGTACTCCACATATTAAATCATAAAACACATGTTTTGTCTAAATCAAGGAGTATTGAAATTTGGGGTGACAATCTTTATATATTTTTTTTAAGACTCAACTTTATTTCTAATTTTTACCACATATAGTCGGATATATTTTATTTGCTAACAGATATACTTCCAAACTTTTTGATGGTAGTGTATGTATGTCGGTAAAAATTATTTCTTAACTGGAAACCGCTACTAACTGTTGTATACATTGAACTACACTGCATATGAAAGCGAAACAAAACTGAGAAGATGAATGAAATACATTCTGTTGGCGCTAGCTTCTTGTGAATCCTTATCACTTTGATAAGAGACTAGTTTCACATGGTTAATACTGCATTCTACTTCCTAAACTTAATTAATTTACATTGTTATGCTAATTTTTCGTTGTTAAGCCGCTTTTGAAAATATGAGTTAAACCCGCAACTTTCTTGTTTTTAAAGTGTGTTCGCAAATATACAGGCTGATGCATTACCTATTGAAAATAATTTAACAGTAGAATCCTGACTTCAAATTATGAAGATATAAATCAAAATACCTAAATAAAATGTAGCTGCTTAAAAACGATTTGTGCTCACAGCTTTAAACCTATTTTACGGATACATTTCAAATTCGGCAGGAAGTGTAGACACTGTACACCCTACTAAATTATGTTTAACAAACGTTTCTGGCTACTACCAGAAGTGTACGACAGGGGCAAGTGACTGGTTAATTGTTCTTAAATTCTACGCCACTGGCGGAATAGAAATTTTAGCACAATTTTTCGATTGTCCTATTCTTTTTACATAAATAATGTACTCTTTCGTCATAACGATAAAGTCAATATTTCTCGAGATATTTTATGTTAAACATGAAGCTGCACAACTTTTTTTAATTTTGATGTGTAATAATCATGTCGATGTTTTGGGTCAGTGGATTGTATTTAATATGCAAATGTAACTTTAATCGGTATTAAAAATAAAGATAGGTATTGAAATTTATTGATAAAAATAAAATAGATCTAACTTTAAAATAATATCCAAATATTTTAAAAGTATTTAAAAACAAATAAACTGATCTCGGTTTTTAATTACAATAAGTGACATTTGATGAATAATTTTTCAATTTATTTTGTTTTGTTTAATTGGCTCTGGTCTGAGTTAATTGCTTCGATCTAGTGGGGCGATGTCATATCTGTTAGTTGTTGGCAATGTCATATGAAATTGTGATTATTGTAAAATTTAGAGTCAGTTAATTGAAAATGCCTCAACTTAACAATTTTACTAAAATGCGAGACATGCTTTGTGTTTATGGAAACAAAAATTTGTTGCTGCTGCTGGCAGATATCAACAAATGTATCCAAACAGAGTTCAACCCAATTGGCAATCTTTTAGCAATATTTTTCTTCGATTAGGTGAAACTGGACAATTTAGGAGTAACAATGGTATGGGACGACCGAAAATAATAACTGTGGATCCGGAGGGTGATATTTTAGTGTGAGTTGCTAATAATCCCGAGCTAAGCACTCGGCATTTAGCAGCAATGACTGGAGTATGCCAATCTTCAGTTTTGCGAATTTTAAAAAAGGAAACTTTACGACCTTACCATTTTACACAGGTAGCACATTTATTGCCTAGAAATTATCCTTTAAGAATGAATTTTGATCAGTAGATGATAAATAAAAAAAATGAAGATCGTAATTTTATTAACAAAATTCTTTTAACTGACGATGCCACATTTACACTTAGAAGAGTTTTTAACTGGAGAAACAGTCACAATTGGGATATTGCAGATCTCCATGTATTCTGAGAATCACATTTTCAGCACGAATTTAAGATAAATGTATGGTGCGGTATCTTTGGAGATAGTTTGTTGGGTCCATACGGTTCCTAGCAAAGGACCCCGCACGCATATTTGTATGTTGTACCCAGATTATCCATTCGGAATTAATCGGATCTACGATCTGAAGGTATTGTAAGTTGTACTTGTGTGAGGCACTTCTTTGGATAAAGCGAGTACAACATACAGAAACATAGTCTGCAATCATTGTACTTGTACTTTAAGTGTGAAACATAATAATATCTTGGTGAAGATGATGGATATTTTTAAGCCCTTTTAGTCTTTAGTACTTACACTTGGTTAAATAATATTGAGTTTTTATCTGCGAAAAAGATCGAATGAATCGATATTAATACAAAAAGTACCGATTCTCTAAGCCCAATACTAATCAAACATAACCTTTATCTTTCCAAGTGTCTTTAGCAGCTATCAGGCGATTGATGCCTGTTTTTTTATTTTTAAAAGTTTTGGATAAGTTACCGGAAAATTACGAATACAAAAAAGTAGGTGAAAAGGCAGTTGAATTACAGTTGAAAAGTCAGGAAGAATTAGAGGTGAGAGTTTTTGTTCAGTATATTAAAAAAATGCATGTCGTATCACATTGTAAACGTCGACGTACCATACATTCTGCAGCATTAAAAGAGAAGAATTCGGAGAAAATTATGATAGTTTTGTTTTGGATAGATACCATTTTCCAACTAATAATGACGTATCAAACCAATGGGAATTAAATTTTAAACAACAATATGGTAAACGCTCAGGAGAAGCCATCTTAGAAGCATTAGAAAAGTTATTAAGTTGTTACAAAGACGTTATGTTTAAAATTGTTCGAAACAAAAACAATCAATATGCTGTTGCCTTGTTTACACCGTTTATGCAAAGATGCCATGCATTACCTCAAAGTCAGAAAATTATGTTCGTCGATGCCAGCGGAAATTGTGATACAGAAGACCACAAAGTGTATTTTTTTGTTACTCAATCAACTGCAGGAGGTGTTCCCATTGGTGGCATTTTAAGCAGCAGTCAAAAAAATGTATTTGATAAAACAGTTGAAGTCCTCTGCGAATTATTTGATAGTAATATTCTACCATCTGTTATTATGACTGATGAAGATTTAACAGAACAAAGTATTTTACAAAATTGGCCAAAGGCAAATTTACTGCTTTGCACTTTTCATGTTTTAAAGGCTGTTTGGAGGTGGATTTCCTTGTCAAAAAATAAAATTCCTAAGGAGAAAACTCAAGTATATTTTAAACAATTTAAACGCATAATGTACTCGAAGGCAGAAGATGAACTTAGTATTAACAAAAATGAATTTCTAACTGGATGTGAACATGAAAAGGTACGTAGAAAATTTATTATTTCTGGATAGAGAGTGGTGTTTGTACTACAGAAGAGTACTGATTCTGAGGGGCACCGACACCAATAATTTTTCTGAGGTAGTTTTTCGTCCTTTAAAAGACATCCCTCTTGAACGCACGAAAGCCTTTAATTTAACTCAGCTATGCGATTTTACTATAACTGGCTTTGAAGAATACTTTGGACAAAGAATACTTGATTTAATTTTTAACACAATGTCGAAACAAGTAAGAGATCGATATTTAATTGATAAAAATGATACTGTGAAGTTTTGTCATCGGATCTAACTACCATGGAATTCCAGGTTCGAAGTGCAAAAAATTATGGTACAACTTATGATGTAGATATGACTGTGTGTAAATGTTCTTGTCCGATTGGATTTAACGGCAAATTTTTTCACCATCAGGCATCTGTCTTGAAAAAATTCAATATTTTTAATATTTGCAATATAATAACTGCTGAAGACAAATTAAAATTTTATAACCTTGTCACTGGATAATAACAAAACCCTAACCCTAAGTTATTTCTTCCTTTACAATATGATAACACAGTATTAATACCTACCACAACTAACGCTACCGTACTTAGTTCAGACGAACACACAAGTGTTATCAACAATGTTAGTACTGGTGAAAATCTTACAAGCCTAACAGAAGAAGCTTTATCCATAATTTCAGCAGAACTTCTCCAAAAGACACAAAATGATTGGAAATCCTTTTCAGAAGAAATCTTTAAAACTATCAACGATGATCCCGATCTCTTCGTTCCTGCAATATCCTGTTTCTTGGAAAACAAAAATAAATATGGAAATAACATAAACAAGTTACTTAGTCATTTCCATACTGCATTTAAGCCAAGGTGTGCAGAACCGAAATCGAGGACGGGCGCTTCGAAATTAAAAACAAAAAATGAAGAGGTCCAAATATATCTGTGCAACCAACATCAGTAGGCCGTAGGAAGATTCGTGGAAAGTTAAGAGGGGCCTCACGTTTTAGGAACCTGAAAACAGTTGGCACCCGTGATTTGCAACAAAATTTAGGTCATTTTGTACACAACAAATCTAAAGAACGCAGGGAAATTAGGTGTTGAAATTTTAACACAATATAACTTGGACCTTTGTCTTGGGGATCAGGTATTTTGGTTGAGTTTTATATTGTTATAAAAAAGATATAAGCCATTAAGTGATGGTGTGATTTTGACAGTTTTGACAATTTGTGGTCACCAATCTGGACACCAAAACCTGATCCCCAAAAGGAAGCCTAGAGAATTCTATTCTGAAAATATGAAATCTCAAATCATTGTATTTTTGAGATTTGTTGTGCGCAAATTTTTGCTAACAAACATCTTTTTACTTTAGTTCAACCGCTCCACCGTCGTGATGCATGGCGCTGTATAGAACTATGACAGAAGACGACGGTCAATTCATAGACAAATAATATTATAACTTTCTCTATGGGTCAAATGCTGTTGTCATATGTTTTGTGTTCATAAAAATATCCCAAATTTATATTGTATTTGTAAGTGATTATAATTAAGTAATTTTCATGCTAAATAAGTGAATTTGTGCTTCGTAAATACTATTTATATTTACTCTACAAGATTGTGTTTAGTGTAGCCCAGACAAAAAATAATCCACACATATTTTTAGCTGTTGCTAGTGATTCTGCAAGTGCATTATATTTATTGATACGCATATCAGGGCCTTTTGGTTTCTCCAAGAACCTGTACACTGCCACAGCCTTCTGAGTTAGTGAAAAAAACTCCATTGGTAATAGTATTAATTGCTTTCTACTAATTTAACAAAATAGACATTTCTTATTCTCTTCAAAAAGTAACACAATATGTAATCTTTTATTTTCGAAATGCAGGAATAAAAATGTTATATATTTTTTATCTTCAATTTTTACAGGTTATGTATTGAAATGTTATACTTTTTGCATTTTCCTCCAGTTTGTAATAAAGGGACATGCCATTGACTCTTCTTAATTATTCAAGTAAATGATAGCAAAAGTGTTTTCTTTTATTGAAAACAAAATCAAATCAATTATGCAATATGTTTGTTTAATAGTATTTTAAATTTGAAGTACAGAGAAAGTAAGTAGGTAGTTTTTATATTTATTATAATACAGAATGTCTGCTTTTCCACTGACCCCTCTTAATAATTCAAATGAATAATAGCAAAGAAATGCCAATTAATTAGGTAAACTATAAAAATGTTTATTATAGCAATAAACAGACATGTCCGCTTTTTCATTGACCCTTATTAATTATTCAAAAAAATTAAAGGACAAATTTAGTGTATTTGTCTTCATATTTATTAATACATGGCAACTGAAGTTCATCTTCTTCTCTACCATTTCTCCTCATAACAAAAAGAAAATAAAAAGTTTATAAAAATATCCATTTTTTACGATTCTATACTCACAAAGGGGTGGTGACCCCTCATCCACATTATTGAAGTCTGAATCCACGTAGTTACAAAGACTGAAAAAATATACTTTAAATATTTTCTTTAAATAAATAATATTTTTACTTAGAAAATTATTTTTCCCCCAATTCAGCAGAAGTATACAAGTAATCCATTTTATCTTGGAATCCATATTGCAAATTTGATATACGTAAGTACTGAATACATTTTCTTTATTTTTATGCATACATGGCAACTGAGCTGCATCTTCTATTTTCTTAATCCTCAGACAAAAAAAAAACAAAAAGTTTATAAACTATCCCTTACAATTACATCAGGCTACATTTTAGTTTTAGTTTTTACTTACTGAATAGCTATAGCGAGTATGCTATATGAAAATTATTTGGACCTGTGCGGGCTGTTACATCAGGTTCCTTTTTAGTGAAATTGTCAGTTCTGAAAATGAATAGAAATTTGATTTTTGTAAAGAAGTCTTGTTAGTGTTTTTACTTACGGAACGGTATAAGAAAACTCTGTTTTATGAAATATTAATGGACCTGCGAGACAGTTACATTGGGCTTAGTTTTAGTTACATAATCAGAACTGTAAATGAAATAAGAAAATTAGATGATTCTTCTAAGTAGGTTTTGCCATTTTTTTACTTACAGTATAGTTCTAGCGAAAACTGCTATATGAAAATTATTTGGACCTGTGCGGGCTGTTACATCAGGTTCCGTTTTAACGAAATTGTCAGTTCTGAAAATGAATAGAAATTTGATTTTTGTAAATAAGTCTTGTTAGTGTTTTTACTTACGGAATGGTATAAGGAAACTCTGTTTTATGAAATATTAATGGATCTGCGGGGCAGTTACATCGTGATTAGTTTTAGTTACATAATCAGAACTGTAAATGAAATAAGAAAATTAGATAATTCTTCTAAGATAGTGTCCTTTTCACCAATGAAGATACCACAATATCGCAATAAAAATAATAAAATGGTGTTCTTTTCACCTTATAGGCAATACAAAACTAAGTATAACACTAACAAAGTATGCTGAAACAATCGGTAACGACCAAATAAATACTCCCCGTGTTGTGCTATCTTGAGCCAATCGAATTTGTTCGTTTTTTGCACAAAAAACGTAAATGTTTAGAATTTACATAGTTGCCAGAGATAGAAACATAATGTTTAATTTAGTAATCTAGTTACGGTAACGAGAAAATAATGAAAAACCTACAATTATCTGAATTAAAACAATAACAAAATATAAGCACATATTTACCTGATATATCTCTATTTTGGAAAGCCAAAAATTAGTCACAATTTACCTTATGGCTAATACACAAATACACTAGGAAGTCGAAAATCGAATTTTGAAAACATAAGATACCTAACATACAGGTAAAATGCTCACTATATAGATATTGCAAGTTCCTGAATATACCTAATAATCTTATGACGTGCATAGTTTTTCTTGTTAAAAATATTGCTTTTTTCTCTTTGTTTGAGGATTTTCGTATAATTTGGCAACATCGGTTATAAATGTCGCAATAATATCTAATCATGAAATTGGTCATTTATATACACTCCAGAGGCTGTACCGTGCTAACAAACTGAAATTTCTCCAAAAATGTGATACTTCAAGTACCATAGCACTCGTTCTACTGGCTCTGGGGATCTGTGAGATATCCGGAATAATATTCAGTCATAAAATTGGTGACTTGTTGCACTTCGGGGGCTGTATCGAGTTATACAGATAGGATTTTTTTTCTAAAAACCATTTTTTTGTGTTGTTCTTGCCGAAAAACGTAAAAACAACTAAAAAAAAATCCAAAATTCCAACTTTTTTTTGGGTAAACCAATACTTTTCTCGCATATTAGATGGGTTGGATGGAAAAGTAATAATACCAATAATGTATTATATAAAAACAAAAAAAATATTTACCATTCATGTGATCACACATATGTGTATCTGTCGTGGAAAAAAGAAAATGAACCAACTATTTTTTTGTGTAATGAAGGAAAAATGTTTCAGTTCCAATCTCCACAACACATATGATCAGTCTTTGCAAACAAGGTAGAAGCAAACTTGTACATGTTGATTGTATGTTTGATTTTGTACTGTATATATCGATCTCCCCACAATATATACTATAATTTGTCATTACAGATCTTTCGCTTTAAATTTTTTATTAGTTGTTATAGTTGCTTTGTAAGTTTTTTAAACGTTTGCTATTTTAAATTGAAATTCCTCAGTGTACCTTACTTTCCTCTTTCTATTAAATGTAAAGCATTGTATTACAAGTAAATATTTCTTTGTATAATAAATTTGGAAACTCTTTGTTTATATTATTTGTTTCTAGATAAAATTGAATATATTTACACATGTAGTTGAAAAAAGAGCCTACATGTCAAATAAAATTTGAAAGCAACCAACAGAAACTCTGAATATGATTAGATTGAGGCAAATTTGTGACACGACGCTCTGTGTTTTCAGACATTATGTAAATTTGCAACTTTCCCGCAGTTTAATTTTCTTAGCATGAAACAAACAGAAATGTATAATTATGAAAACATTTTATTATGTTAATATAAATGGTACAAATTTTGAAAGGTAGAATGTTTTTAAATATGTATATTTACATTTATGAAATTCTTAAATAATCAAAAAACTACACTCAAATTGAAATTTTGTTGGGATCCCTGTATATAATATTCTCTTATCTATCCACAGCTGGGCTGTGGTTTGAATGCAACATAAAAAACAGAGATAAGCATAAATCACCCATGGAGATAAGGTTTCTGTGCTCACAACCAGTCGAAATATTTTTTAAAATCAAAACATTCGAACAGAGATGCGTTTCTTTGAACTGTCAAGAGTGGAAAGACAGAGATAGAAAATATGTTGAAGTAAAAGCCGATTCAGTACTAGTATCGACATTTATCGTAAATATTTTGAACCAAATAATTACTAAATTAGTAACTAGTATTGTGTAGGTTTTTAGGTTTATATACCTGTGAGGAGGCCCCTCTTAAATCACATTGGCGAAAGACCTTCGACTGGTGTCATAAACAAAAATAAGAAGAAAGCACCACATAGTTTGTCGAAATGTGTTGATGCCAATATAGGCTTAGGTGACAATAAACAAAGAAAGTAGTAGGCAAATAGTCTTCAAGTTTCTTACTAGGATTTTTGTTTAGGAAAATTGTTTAATTTTTTTACAATCTTTGTCGTACTATGTTCGTTACATAACAGAAATAAATATTTCGTTTTTTTGTTCGGTCTCCAATTGCATTTGAAAAACTCCATTTTGTATAAGTATATACATATGAAAGGGGCTTGAAATACATAAATAGCTAACAATGCTTCTGTATGTTGTACTCGCTTTATCCAAAGAAGTGCCTCTCACAAGTACAACTTACAATATCTCAGATCATAGACCCGATGAATTCCGAATGGATAATCTGGGTACAACATACAAATATGGGAAAATGGCTCTCCGTCAAACTTCTTGAATTTTTGATATGTTGTAGAATTGATGATTCTATGACTAGATATCGAGATACAGGGAGTTGAATATGAGGAATATTCACTTTTCATCACTCTGTATCTCATAAGTTATGATTTAGTTCTGATTTATCTTTGGTGGTATTATCATCACATCCTTGTATGACAAATTCATTTCAAAATCTTTTCGTATTACAGGGCGATTTCACTCAATAATAATGCTATTTTGAGATTTTCATAATTTTGTTGTTTTATAAAGAGAAAATGCGAAAAAGGTTGAATTATCACATAATATTATAAATTCATTTCATCTTTCATCACAGTTGATACAATTCATACAAGGTGATTCACGAATATAGAATAATAACGAATTTTGGTTTTTCGGACACCTTGTAGTAATAAACCCACTGAAAATGACAAAATTCTCGTGATGGATGTGAAATGATGTGTTTTATCGTATACAGAGTCGAATGATGTCAATTTGAAAAATTACGTATACTTTATTAAATAAAAACCTTGATTTTTTTCATCACCCTATATGTCATAAGGGAGTCCGAAAAGGTAGCTATATTTTTTATGGGAGAACTCGAAATACTTTCATTCATATCGTACAAAATTTTCAACGGAACCCTATGACGTGATTTTCATATACAAGGTGAACACTTTATGAAAAAAGCTAAGATCTGTACATTTCCCCATTGTTATATTTTCACTCCAGTTTTCGGCGGGCTTGTATAGATCACTAATAATACCGTACCATAGCGTACCGTATCCCTCGAAAAAAAGCCATGACTCTAATTAACATTTTCAGCATCGTCTAGAAGGCGATTCAATGGAGAAGTTATTTTTTCCTGCTTAGTGTTTCTCAGAAGTCATATTATACTTGTTACATTCGCAGGAGTTCCTTATTTCGAATTTTCACTATATAAAACAGTAAAATTGTGAAAGTCTCAAAATAGCATTATTATCAAATACGAAAAGATTTGAAAATGAATTTTTCATGAATTTGTCACACAAAAAAAATACCACATAGGATAAATCAGGATAAAACCATAATTTGTATGTATTTCTATCGGTTTATATAGAGTATTAGTTCTAATTGACGGCATACTTCTTCAACAAAGGAACGTTTTATTTTTCAATTATGTTTTTGTATCTTCGAATCGTATATGTTTGTATATTCCCACACCTTTTCGAGAACGTTTCTTTTTCTTGTATTTGAAACATCTGAATCATCTTCGAATACCTACATAGCACTACTTATTAATATACTTATTCCTGTTACCTCGTAGTAGGCATGGAGAACAATTCAAAGAGGGTAAAATCAACAAAATTCTAATGTCAATAGTCGTTTTCTTGTAGATGTCATGAAGCTCATGAACTATTTCTGAATTATTAGACTAATTGAAGTTTTGTTTGTACTGTTGAAGTTTATGTGATTTTCAGTGTTTGTTGAACTTTGCTGAACAATATGGCCTTCGCAAATAGAGTGAGTTGTTATGTTTGTTAACGAAATGTTATTCCTAGACTCTCAATGCGTTTGAATAGAGGAGAAATATTGATATTTTGTAAATTGCGACAAATCGAAGACCAAATGGCTTGGCAAATTTAGCCACTGATTCATTGAGCAGAGGAAATCCAAGAGCTCTTAACTGCAGAGAAAAATTCACTAACTATTTTGTTAATATTAATCCGCGGGAATGGCAAAACGCACAAATATGAAAATTATTTTTAAGTTAATACATGGCATTTCAGTTATTTCGGTCATAACTTCTCTAAACGATAGAACATATTAAAATAATATGAGTCTTTTCTGTAACATTTTTCTATAAAACGCTTCGTTTTCAAGATACAGGGCGTTAAACTTTAAAAAAAGTACTACTATTTATTCGTTATCTCCCAAACAAATAAACATTTTTTATTCAAACTTTGTACACTTAGTCATAATATAATCCAGACAGAACCCCATAACTACGCCACTGCTTTTCCAAGGAAAATTTTCGGAACATCAAAATATTGGTCTTTTATTATGACTAAAGTGTACAAAATTCAAATAAAAAATCTGTACTTATTTGGGAGATGATAAATAAATATTAATATTTTTTTAAAAGTCCTATTCATATTCAGGATGATACAAAAATATGTTTCAATTGTAATAACACAGTGATGAATGACATTATTGCTATGGAAAATAACCCGAATTGCCTTCGTGTCAATGTGTTGTCCCGTGTATCAAGTCGTACGTACATTATTTGTAATGCTTGTCAAAATATTCAAAGACTTTCTTTAGAATTGTTGCTTCTGATATATATGTCCCAGATTTCTTGAGAATTTGTGGTCACCATCTTGATCATCAAGGTTTCCTTTCAAATTACTTGCATGGAGGTTTGAATTTTGTGAATAAACCATACATAATTTCCAATCTTCCACATTTTCTTCAATTAATGAGGACAATTGCTAATAGAAACAGGCCACTCCAGAACTCGGAGGATATCAAATGTTTCACTGAAGACGAATTTAATGAGCTCACATCAATTTCAAAAAATAATTTTCGACAATTACTAGAATTTTGCGATATTATTGAACAAGATGGCAAGAGAAGAAATGTCGAAAAAAAACATTTGCTCACATTTTTTATCAAAATGAAGCATGGAGTTTCAGATGAATTTTTGAAAATATTATTTAGTTATTCTTCCCGACAAGCAACAAGCCTCATTATTTCTAATGTGAGATTATCTCGTTTACAAAGGTTTGTACCGAATAATATTGGATTTAATTCGATAACAAGAGAAAATTATATAAAAAGTCATGTATCCCCTTATACGAATGAACTGTACAATCCCACACCAGACATTGCCAAAGCAAGAGTTTATATAGATTGTACCTACAATAAAATAGAAAAGAGTAGTAACCTTCGAGTATTGAGGCAATCATACTGTTTCCACCAGAATTAACATTTGGTCAAACCAGAGATCATAGTTGCCCCCGATGGATATATCTTAGCAATCTACGGACCGTACTTCGCAAATGCTAGGAATAATGATGCGAGTGTTCTAAATTACGAATTACAAAATGATTTGAATGGAATGAGAACATGGTTTCAAGAAGGCGATATTGTGATAGTCTATAGAGGCTATAGAAATTCAATCAATAGTCTACAAGAACTTGGCTTGCATTATTATATGCCACCATTTCTACTGCCGAATCAAAGGTAATTAACGATAAATGAAGCCAATCAGGCACGTTTAATAACCACTACTAGATAGATTGTAGAAGCTAGAAATTCAAGTCAATTTTCAAATTTTTTCTTCATCCCATATCAGCAATACATGCTACGAAATTACGTGATTATTACCTGATTGCTGGTGTTTTTATAAATAAATCCATTATTTGATAAATATGCCTGGAACGTTGGATACAGCCACACAAATGTTAGTTGATTCCGATGATGTCAACATTGTTCAGGCACGAGTTGATGCTGAAAACCTCCGTATTAGGAATGGTCGATGGATTCGTTTGAATCAACTTCATATACAATCGTTCCCTCGCCTTGATATTAAATATTTAAAATCACTTACTGGAACATATCATTTACACTTGGCTGCGTCATATATCCAAGATACAATCAGTATAGATGGTGAAGTAGACAACACTTTAGAAGTCGATGAGTTACATGGGAGCCCAATTTTCTACGATTCAGAATATTTTCTCGGTTCAGTAATGCTACTAAACACATGCTTTGGAATGTTTTCAGTAAAAGAGGTGACGAAAATCCAGAAGATCCTGCTCTCCCCATTTCGGGGTATTATTGTACTTGTAAGTCCGATGCTAGGACTTTAGGAACTTGTGCGCATGTTGCTAGCGTAATATGGTTTTTGGGGTACGCTAGATATCAAGAAAACATACATTTTCCATCAAATCGTCTTTTAGATTTCATAGGAGATGCAGCAAATAGAATGCTTTCAGAGGACATGGATATCGGTCCAGAAATAGTTTAATTCTGTTGGTTATTTTCTCATTTATGAATGTTCATAAGAATATTCATCTTATTCGTATTTGATATTTTTTTATTATGGAAAAATTCAGTTATCCATCAAGTATTTTCCTCGTTGTGTTGTCGTTATAATATGCCATGCGCCTTTTTCGTGCCAACCCAATTAATAAGTTATATCCTATGGATATCTATTCAAGTCGCTATATCCGCGGATATGGATATCCGAAAGATGTACTGCATCCCATTGAATCTCTATCAATTAATGTATATGTATAAATATGTACTAACTGATTCCATCTATAGGTCATTCACCAAAGTCTCATCTCTAAGTATCTATATACTGTATCCTCACTACATTCTCAGGATATCTCACCAAGGAAGAAATTAGGAGACATCCCGAACATACATTCATTAGACATCTCTTGAGGTCTCATACCTAATTATATTCCCAGGCTGATTTCACAGTATCTCTGGTACTTATCAAATATATAAGATTCTTTGAACTTCTAATATGAATTGAGAGTTCCCACTACCATTCCGTATATCTGAGTAAGAATCCTCCTGGGTAGGCAACAATATCCAAATTAGAATGTTGATACCAAAATGAACAATATACAGAGATTAATGAAAAAAACTAGCCATATATGTACCTTGGTGTGCTACATTTGCGAGCAGAAAATAAAAATGGATTTCCACTATTTGTATAATTATTCGAATGTATTAATGAATGATATGTAATAAGAGTTCCCATTCTGCCATCGATAGAAAGTATGCAATGAAGTGGAGAAGTTTGATGATTTTAATTTCGAACTGATGAGTATTTATTTGAATACTGTAGATAAATTAAACAAGAGATGTTTTGAATGGTCTCAATCTTGAGCGGATTCGTTTTAGTGACGTTGCAATAGTATTTTCCTCTCTATGGGAATGAAAACTAATAATGAAAAATCTAGAGGATTTGCTGAAACTCCTTCAATAGTGGAGTTTCCGATTTTGATTCTCACATATACGGAATTATAGATTTTCGATTTGATTTGTCTTGAGTATTTATAATAATAGTTAGGTCAACAAGAGACGGCGGTTGCTGGAAATCTGTAATACATATGATTCATGTGTATTACCTGATAACACTAGTATCCTACGACATACATCCATACTGACATGTGCCTAGGATTTATCTACTTGGAATGTTTTTTATATCGTAACATTCAACGGATATTTATAGGACATATTACATTTCCTACCTAGTAGATTTCTTGAGACTCCCGCATTATCCATGATGGGCATCTTTATTATAGTCATGGGATATATGTGTGCCATCTGTCAAGACCGTTCAAGTTGTGATTGGTTAATTATCCATATTTCTAGTGGAGTAGGCCTCATGGGGACACCACTACAGAAAAAACCTCTGGGGTGGCGTGGAAATGATTTGAAATAATGTTGATTTCACTTCACTGAATTCCTTACTTTTACGTTTTGAAGAAATATCCAACATAAGTATCTTCTCAGTCACATCAGGAGACTTCAAATGGATTGGTTAGTCTACTCATCTAAGATCCACACCTATAATCCAGTGAAGTCAAGTGGTAGTTATTAACGCAAAATAGTGAAAATATATGGACTTTTTTTCACAAATTGTTCGCCTTGCATATGAAAATCACGTTATAAGATTCCGTTGTAAATTTTGTACGATATGAATGAAAGTATTTCGAGTTCTCCTATGAAAAAATATCGCTACCTTTTCGGACTCCCATATGAGATATAGGGTGATGAAAAAAATTAAGGTTTTTATTTAATAAAGTATACGTAAGTTTTCAAATTCACATCATTCGACTCTGTATACGATGAAACACACACATCATTTAGCATCCTTCACGAGAATTTTGTCATTTTCAGTGGGTTTATTACTACAAGGTGTCCGAAAAACCAAAATTCGTTATTTTTCTATATTCGTGAATCACCTTGTACGAATTGTATCAACTGTGATGAAAGATGAAATTAATTTATAATATTATGTGATAATTCAACCTTTTTTTGCATTTTCTCTTTAGAAAACAACAAAATTATGAAAGTCTCAAAATAGCATTATTATCCAGTGAAATCGCCCTGTAATTCGAAAAGATTTGAAAATGAATTTCTCATGAATTTGTCATACAAGGATGTGATGATAATACCACCAAAGATATATCAGAACTAAATCATAACTTTGGAGATACGGAGTGATGAAAAATGAATATCCATCATATTCAACGCCCTGTATCTCGAAAACTAGTCATAGGATCGTGTTGCGCCCATTGAAACATTTCACCAGAATGATCAATTCTACAACATATCAAAAATTCAAGAAATTTGACGGAGAGCCATTTTCCCATATAAGGTGTGCGGGGTCCTTTGAATGGTTACTCATATTTACAATTTTTACAAACAACTCTTTTCGATTATCTCGAGGAATTGCCACTTAATCGAAGAAGATACGTGTAGTTCATGCAGGATGGAACACCACTTCACTATCGGATAATAGTGAGGAATTATGTCGATTACCAATTTCCTCATCGTTGGATTGGCAGAGGTAGTGAATTCACAAGAAATAAACACTCGTCAGGAACCATGGCGCAAATTTTAAATTCGGCTAATTTTATTGCCAATCAGCCCAACATGTTTTTTAAAGTAAGAAGATCTTTTAACCAAATTAGTAATAAGGTTAGAACATTTGTTATAAAAGGTTTTTACTGTTTGTTTCTGATATTTTCGTGTTAATAAAATTGTAGGTACTTTTATTTAGATTACATTTTCAGAACCACAATTTGTTTTTAATTCATCCGTTCATTTAATAGTTGTGTTCTTTATTGATATTACGGATAAAAGTTACATTTGCGTATTAAATGCAATTCACCGGCCCAAAACATCGACATAGTTATTACACAAAATTTAAAAAATTGTGCAGCTTCACGTTTCACTTAAAATATCTCGAGAAATATTGACTTTATCGTAATGAGGAAATAATTATGAATAAAAAATCTGACATCGATGACATAAGTAACATTTACACATATTTACTACATTGTACAAATGTCAACCCAACTAGCAGTGACGATTCTTCCCTTATTTAGGTGTTGTGTGGTATCTGTGGAGAAATTGTGGCGTTTTTCACGGACATGATACTAGCAACTAACTCCGCTATAAACATATTTTACAAGGAGAAATGTCAAAACAATTTTAATATTATAACACCAGGCATTGAGAGTACTATACTACTGACAGCATTTCGGAGAGGTCTTTGGGGAGTTCCTACCTCTGTCGGGACTGACAAACTTGTGACAGGGGGTGGGACTTGCCATTCCCCTTTTTGAAGGTTGTTATAAAAAAAAATTTTGACTACTCAGAGGGTGACAGCCTCTGAATTTGACTATTTCATAATCTGAAATTTCCAGAGTGAGAGACTGGACTTTGATGATTTTCTAAAGAAACCTCTTGGGATAATTAAACTTTCCAACTACAGGTGTTGTTCTCTTTTGGCCGGTGCTTTTTACACGCGATAATTGCCTGGATATGTTCACAGCCACGGGACCGATGAAGTGAGAGTCCATGCGGTCTAGTGACTGTTAGCAAATTCAACTCCTTGTTATAACAACCAACCAGAAAATAACAGCAGGCAACTGTTATGTGAAAAAGAATTTTTTTTAAAAGAAAAGGTTTTTTTCAGTTTTGACATTAATGGGACATCAAGTCTCAAATAAAATTTAAATATTAATCTCACTGCTAAGATTGGTGCAACATTTGGTATCACTCCCGTAAATTTTCAACTACCCTGGTATATAGACATAAAATAAAACAAACTCGCTTGAAGAGAATACGACTGTTATCAGGTATTGTAAATTAAAAAAAAGTTTTTTTCTATCCAAAAACTAGATACACTTGAAACAACCGAATTAGTATATAATATTCTCTTTTAAAATGTAGTGGTGGTGAATTTTAAAACCAAAATGTGTTCCTTCAGGAAGGATTTAAGCTAAGTATCAATTTCCATGTTTATTTTAAACTCAATTTTTCATTTTTCTGATTTTATTTAATTTCAATGTCGAGGCATTGGTTTTTGATTTTGATAGAAGTGATTGTTAAGTATCCTGTTTTCTTTGATTTCCAATGATTCTACCATACAACCTTGAAAAAGAAAGAAAAAGTCTTTCGAAAGCGCTCGGTTTCGTATAACAAGAATTTTTAACATTATTTAGGCTGCAATCCCCGTGATATTTTCAATTTTATTTATATATATATATATATATATATATATATATATATATATATATATATATATATATATATATCTGTATGTCAGAGCCAGACTAGGTTAAGTCCAAAAAAATGATTTTACGCTAGAGTTTTAAATATTGTATATTTGACTGTCGCGCGTACAATACTTATCACAATTTGCTGTAACTTTATATGTGCTTATCTTTTTTGTTAAAAAAAAGATAGTAAAGTGAAAATTTAATATTTCGCTAGTTTTTTTTTTACTGTGACTTAATCTAGTTTGGCTTAGAGAAAAAAAATATATTTCGGGACTTAGTATATATGACAAGTCCTATCTCAGAGACATATAATATTTGGAGTGGACTTAAACTATTACATAAGTCCATAATAATTTGAACTGAAATTCAAAATGAAACTACTGATACTTCTAGCCTCTCATACTCCACATTAGACTGCACACAGCACTGTTAGTATGTTAAGCTATAAAGTATTTTATTTAGTTTTTTATTTATTTCAAAATAATGACATTAATAAAAAATGGCTTTAAACTTAAATTTTTTCAAACATTCGTTTAACAAAAATATCTAGGAGAAAAAAATATTCTTACAACTAAGGTAAACTAAATTATTTAAAAAATACTTAAAAGTTTTTAAATAATAAGTTAATCATTTTCCCCCGTAATGTCATGTCTTAAATCTTTGTAAAATTGGTGGAACCTTTTTGGAACCCAATTAAGCAATTTTTGGAGGTGGTTGTATTTCTTGTCAGATATGGGCTTAGGGCTATCTGTAATACATTGCAGATGTATAGGGTAGCAGGCTCTTCGTGTTGTTCTGTTAAAGTCTACTTGTAAAAAATCTTCTTTAAAATCATTCTTGTAATAAAGAATGCCAGGAGTGTATCTTCGTACCTACATGTGACACACTTGGGAAATAAGGAAATTTGTTCCCATTGTATTCTTTTTTTTGTTTATGTATGGTGCTGCTGGTCCTTCAAAAAGATTTTTAAAATCCTTAAAATCTGAAGTTTTCCATATTTACGACTGTAAATTGCTTTTTTGTACCCGCCATCCTAACCATTTGCTGCCAATCCCATGGTGTCATAATTTGGAACTGAGGAATTTTTTTTCTATTGCGTTCAATAACGGAATGAATTGAGTCTGCTTCAAGATGCGTATGTCCTCTTGAGAGGAATTTATGATTAATAACCTGAAGAGAAGGTTTTCTGTTTAATGCCCAAAAGTAACACATTATCATTAATATGTTTCGATTTTGAATAGGACAGTTATCTGACCATATAGTCAGTTCGATTATTTTATCGGAAACATTATTTTCCAACCATTTAATTACGCACGACGATACTTCGTTTCCTCCCCTTCCTGATACACTCTCATCCCACATCATACAAAAACTATCTTCTGTTGTCGAATCGTGTATGGTTAAATTGAATGTCCATAATTTCAAAGAATAAAAGCTTTGGGAATTTTGTAAATCAGGGGTTGGCAAACATTTTTGTAGGTCAATCATAACAACCTTTTCTTCTAGTAAGTTTTGCCTGGATTTTTTTTTGTCTTCTGATTTTAAGATGTATCTATTATTTGCATCTGAAATGTGGTGGTCGTATTCGTTTTGTAAGTTTATTCTTAAATCTGGAGAACTGGCTTCTTGGAGTTGAATTTTGTACTTATCGCAAATATCACACGTATCAGTATCAGGGCTTTTAAATGAATAGTTATATTCATAATTAAATATTTCTGAATATAACCATTCTTTTGCAATATCCTCATCTTTAAGATCATTTTCCTTGCATTCTTCTAAGTACAAACTGTACATTTTGCTGATATTTAGATGATTTCCAAGGTAAAGTTTTTTGGTTTTTTCCCTAGAATAATGACACTCGTATGCTGGAAATTGTGATATATGTTGTCGGACAGTATTGCGAACCTCTTCTGATATTTTATTAAAGGCTTCATGTTTCCCCCTTTTATCGGGCGTAACAATTCCTCCATCCTTCTTTTTTTTAATTGCAGTTTCCACAGTCTGATGTGAGATAGAAAGGGTATTTAAAAAAAATGTCTTACATACTATTTCTGTAATACCGTTTGTTTCAAAACTATACTGATTAGTAAAGGCTCGTTTACCTTGCCGTTCTCCTGTATGCTCTCTGGTCCTTTTTATTGGCATTAGTTTCACCCTGGATGCAATAAATTGTCGTCTTACGTTAACACTTTTGCTAGGACTCCAAAAATTTTTGTGTATTGCTTCTCGAGTTTCTTTGGAAATTTTTTTATTGCATGACAGTTTGCACTTTTCAGAGCACGATACCTTCATTATTTTTGCTGCCATTACCCGACTTCCACTGTCTGTGGTATACTCAACTCCCGTAATGTTTTTTTTTCCATTTTTCTTGATTACGTTTTCGTTTACGAGAATTCTTCTCTTTCTCGTTTGTATTTTGGTGCAAAGGGTTGTCATTTTCACCATCTTCGCCCAATTCCACGTCACTTACGTCTTCATCGCCCGATTCTTCGCCACTTACGTAGTTGGGGCCCGCAATATCGTCGTCGTTATCGAAATCCGAAAATTCTTTTTCTACCGAATCCTATCTTCTTCAGCGTCGGCAGTATTGTGGAAATCTACTAAAGTAGTCGAACCTGATGGAGTTTGTTTGAAACTTTTTGAATGTTCCCTTAAAGGCTGCTTATCCAGTGCACGTGTACATAAGGACCTAAGTGTTGGAACGGCATAAATAACAGGGCTGAGTTCGAGTTAATTGTACCGAGACTTTTACTTTTCCTGAAAGAAAAAAAACAGTGCAAATATTATTATCTATTATTTAACGTAAACGTTAAAATTCGATAAAATAATACCTAAATAATTGTGGGTTGAAAATAATGTATTTAAAAAGTAATAAACATTTAATGTTTATACTATTAGTTTAGTTTTTTTTTATAAACTCTTGATTTCTTTAGTTAATAAAAATGAATATGTTAGTTTAAGTCACAATGATTTTTGATAAAGGTAGAAGTAAACTAGGATAAGTCACATATTTACTAAGAATATCCTATTTTAAGGAAACTAATAAATAAAAAAATGAATAGGTAAAATAGTTCAAAACACAGGAACATAATTTGACCTTTTTTTAGTACCTAATAAGCTATTCAATACATTTACCTGTTGTTGCAAAACCGCTACTGTGGGGTTCAGGACAAGCTTGGTTATTTTTTCTCAATGTTATTGCCATATCCACCATTCTCTTTGATCTATACATAACGGTAAGGCTAAGGAACACTTTAATGCAAAATGTTTTTACTAAGTTTTTGCAATAAAACAATTTCTTACACACACACACACACACACAAGAGAGAGCTTCTGAACCGGCGGACATAACCTAGTAAACTGAAAATAATTTGCGCGCTAAACTATGACGTAGAGACTTAACCTTGTTTTGCTTAAAGTGACATGATGACTTAACCTAGTTTAAAATCAACTAGTTTCCTTATTTTGTAAGATAGGTCCAAACTAAACAGAGATAATAAAAGTACGGTAAAATGTATGTGACTTATTATAATAACCCAGACATGGCAATATTTGGACTTAACCTAGTCTGGCTCTGACATACAGATATATATATATATATATATATATATATATATATATATATATATAAACAAGATGTACGATTATCACGTGATATGTAAACAACCACAACAAAGAAATTCTTGGGTAATTCACGCAAATGTTGCGTTTGGTTTTCCTGTTGAAATCCGTTGTTTTCTTTTTTCCCATGTTTTGATCAACAGCTTTGCTCCCAAGTTTTACATCCTTATTTGGTTATACTGTACTGAGGACTCGTCTTTTAGGGCTGCCGTGTTGGGTTTTCTTATGACTTTCTTTTTAGGTTTTTTCAATCCAATTTGCATTTGAGCTACTACGGGATTGTGATCTGACTCCACATCTGCACCAAGGTAAGTTTTCACACTGCGGATGCCATTTCTGTATCTTTTTGGTACTAGGATATAGTCAATTTGGTTTTTAATTGGATGGTCTGGTGTGTCTTGGGGAGATCTCCATGTATAGCGGCGTCTTGGGGTAGCTTGAACCACGTGTTGGAGATGAACATTTTCGCCTCTTGGCAGAATTGAACTAATGTATCGCCTCTTTCGTTTCATATTCCTAGTCCATGTTTCCCGACAGTGTCATCGCATCTTCCCTTGTCTACTTTTGCGTTAAAGTCTACTAGGATGAGGGTGGTTTCATCCTTTCTGGCTTGGGACAGCAGTTGTTTTATTTCCGCGTAGAAAGATGTATTCTCTGATTCTGGTTTATCAGCTGCTGGAGCATATGCTTAAATGATATTTAAATTTTTCGGTGTTGCCTTGAGTTGTATCATCATTGCCCTGTCAGAAAGTGATACGAAATTAAGGACCGAGCAAGCAGTTCCAGGATACAGCATAATCCCGACGCCATTATAGTGTTTGGGATCATCGTTCCCTGAATAGTAAAAAGTGTAATTGTTCACTAGAACTTTCTCTCTGTTGGGCCATCTTGTTTCTTATTCTCATGATATTTATTTCCAACCTGCACATTTTTTTATGTATGTTGTGCATTTTTCCCGGCATGAACAAGCTTTTCACAATCCATGTGCCTATTTTCATTGGCTTTCTACAATTAATTTGAGTTATTTTTGTGTTTTTTCTCGAGGGTATTCTTAGCACCACTTGACCATTTAAGGTCTGCCACGGACTAGTGGCCATTGCTTTGTTCCTTACTGCCATAATTGTTTTTCTCGAGAAAAATATAGTGAGGTAGTTTCTCCTTGCTTTCCGCACCGCTGTACAAACGCCATTCTGTGGATTCCACTCCGCCGTCTGGTTCATGGCCGTAAAAGTTTCTCAAACTATAGTCCATGGTCAGTTTTCTGCAGCCAGCTGCCGCTACACAATTTTTCACCATATGTGGTTACTCTTACCTAGTTTGGCCTGCAGGTCGATGCAGTTACCGGAGTGTGACACGTGGTGCCATACGTAAGAGCTGACTGCTCTGTGAGGACCAGTTGTCCGAACCCTCCTCCAGACTATGACTCTTGGAGCGACTGATTCAAACAAAAGGTACTATCTCTACAACGCAGCCCATACACCCCTAACTGCAATTGTCCGAATTTAAAGCGGTATTGCCAGATTTTTAAAACAGCTGGGAAAGAAAAGAATATCAAAGTTAAAAGAACAGTATCGATAAAAGACAGATTTTCGACGGCTTGGCTGGGATCTGTTTTTTCCGTGGTCTGTGGTAAAAATGACTGATATGGATGGGATTGAACATGTGTTCGAAAAATTACAAGAAAATATGAAACAGATAGGAAACCAATTCGAGAAAATCACAATAGCCATATGAGAATACACTAGAGAAATAAGGAGCAAAAACGAAAAATCTATAATAGACTATATACTTGTGAACACAGAATTTCGGAAAGAAATAGTGGATGTTGAAGCAAACAGAAGTGCAGAAATTTTCAGTGATCATTAATAACTTGAAGCAAAAATTAAAATAAAACAAGAGAATAGAAAAATACAAGAAAATAAAATGCAGGAGATACAAACGAAGAAAGTAAAAGAAGTTATTAAAACGTACAAATTACAAAAAACTAAAGTAGCAAATGAATACAAAAAGGAAACAGAAGCAATGGCAACAAACTGGGAGAATATGGATCTTGAACAAATGTTGAATGCCTTAAAAACCATTATACGAGTACTAGAAACAGCTAAACAAACATGTGGAATAACAAGAATCAATAAAAATAGAAAACAAACTAGATGGTGGAACCAAGAAATAAAATTAGAAATAAAAAGAAAGAAAACGTTATGGAAAAATACCTGAGTAGAAAAAAAGAAGTTGACTATACAAATTACAAACAACAAAGAATAAATGATAAAAAACTTGCTCAAAGTGGGAAAAATAAATCATGGGAAGAATTTCGAAAGAAAATGGAAGCAGATGGTAAATCAAATCAGAAACTAATTTACAAAGTCCTTAAGACGCTAAGAAAAGGAAAACAACAAGTACCTTATCAAACACGTAAAATCAAAAGAACACAATATATGATAACAGATGATGTAGAAATTATGGAAAGATGGAAAGAGTATTTCGAAGAATCATTAAACACCGAAGAACGACAAACCACAATAGAAGGAACTAATTACGGACAAGACATTATTATGAAAGATGAAAATATACAAGTAGAAGAAGTCACAGAAGCAATAAAATACCTAAAACGGGGAAAATCAGCTGGGCATGATGGAATTATATCTGAAATGCTAAAAAACTTTGGAAGTAAAGCAGTAGAAGTAAAAACACATCTGTTCAACAATATATGGAATGAAAGTCGGATCCCCATCAGTGACTGGGAAATTGGAATAATAGTCCCCATCTTAAAAACATGAGATAAAAGAAATTGTGAAAACTATAGAGGAATTACTCAGTTAAGTATCACATGCAAAACATATGAGTTCATACTAGAAAGGAAACTAAAGAAAGTAGTAGAAAATCCACAGAGCGGATTTTGAAAGGGACGGAGACTATCAAGCAAATAATGGAGAAGACAAGAAAAAGGTATGATGAAATATACCTTGCATTTTTGGACTTAGAGAAGACATTTGGCAAAGTTTCACAACGAACCGTTTGGGAAGGATTAAAAAATATTAGCAATGAGTTACTAAAAGGGATTCCGAGTTCATATAAAAAAACGGTTTTAAAGATTAAAACTAACTTTTCCGCATCTGTAGCCCTGAACTATATTTTATCATAAAATTGTTACTTGTATACACTTCGGGGGATGTATCGTGCTAACAAACCGAAATTTAGTATATCTGGATTTATAGGACCCGCTGTACTCACTATAGTCAACTGAAAATCCATAGGGTACATCTGTGAGACACCTTGAACAATATTCAATCATAAAATTGATCAATCGTATACTCTCTGGAGGCTGTATTGTGCTAACAAACTGAAAATTCTCCAAAAATGACAAAAATTTGGTACTTCAAGTACCATAGCACCCGTTGTACTGGCTTTAGTGAGCTGAATATCAATAGGGTTCATCTTTGAAACTCTCTGAATAATATCCAATCATAAAATTGGTCACTTGTATTTACCCCAGAGGCTGTATCGTGCTAATAAACTGAAACTTATCCATAAATGACAAAAATATCGTACTTAAAGTACTGTAGCACCTGTTATATTGGCTCTGGTGAGCTGAAAATCAATAGGGTTTATCAGTGAGATGTCCTGAATAATATTCAATCATAAAATTGGTGACTTGTTGAACTCCGGAGGCTGTATCGTGCTAACAAACTGAAATTTCTCCAAAAATGACAAAAATTTGATACTTCAAGTACCATAGCACCCGTTGTACCGGCTTTAGTGAGCTGAATATCAATAGGGTTCATCTTTGAAACTCTCTGAATAATATCCAATCATAAAATTGGTCACTTGTATATACCCCGGAGGCTGTATCGATGATATTGATTTATCGAAACAATTGTCAATTTCTTAGAATTTTCAATAACTTGTATTATATTGTGGAATTAACTAGAGACCTTGAGTTTCATTTAAAAACACTAATATGAAACTTATCCATAAATGACAAAAATATCGTACTTAAAGTACTGTAGCACCTGTTATATTGGCTCTGGTGAGCTGAAAATCAATAGGGTTTATCAGTGAGATGTCCTGAATAATATTCAATCATAAAATTGGTGACTTGTTGAACTCCGGAGGCTGTATCGTGCTAACAAACTGAAATTTCTCCAAAAATGACAAAAATTTGATACTTCAAGTACCATAGCACCCGTTGTACCGGCTTTAGTGAGCTGAATATCAATAGGGTTTATCCTTGGGACGCGTTGAATAATATTCAATCATGAAATTGGTCACTTGTATATACTCCGGAGGCTGTATCGTGCTAACAAACTGAAATTTCTCAAAAAATGACAAAATGTACTTCAAGTACCATAGCACCCGTTGTACTGGCTCTGGTGAGCTGAAAATCAATAGGGTTCATCTGTGACATGTCCTTAATAATATTCCATCATAAAATTGGTGACTTATTGCACTCCGGAGGCTGTATTGTGCTAACAAGACATGTAAGAAAAAGTGGCCGACGACGACGACATAACACAGGATTTTTTTCTAAAAACCGTTTTTTCGTGTTGTTGATGGAAAACGTAAAAATAACTAAAAAAAAATTCTCAAAATTTCCAACTTTTTTTGGGGTAAACCAATACTTTTCTCGCATATTATATAGGTTGGGCGGAAAAGTAATAACAAAAACTATGTAGTGAAGGATAACTTGCAATCAGAGATTTTTGATAGTATTGACGGATTACGACAGGGGGGAGTCTTAAGCCCAACGCTGTTTATATTGGTAATGGATTATGTAATTAAGGCAGTCCAGGGTAGAATTCGCAAAACACATATCGGATATTACAAATTAATGCCAGAGAAATTGTCAGAATGTGCATTCGCGGACGACATAATGATCTGTACTCTACAAGAAAATCTATGAATTTGGCAAGAAGAGCTAAAGAAAAAATTAAAAATTAATACAAATAAGACAAAGGTGATGAGAATAGTTAACGACAAAAAACAAATGTACATAGAACTTTAACAAGAACAAATAGAACAGGTGGAAGAGTTTAAGTATCTGAGAATATGGCTTGCTATGAAGAGAAACATGGAAACAGAAATAAAAGAAAGAATAAATAATGCAAGGAACATGTAATACAGTTTGAATAGATCAGTTATAAGGTAAAAATGAATTAGATGGGGAACAAAATTGATTGTATACAAAACAATTTTTAAACCAACACTAATCTACGGAAGTGAAACATGGGTACAAATCGCAAAAAAGTAGATTACAGCTGTAGACATGAAATACTTAACCATCAAAGGAGTCACACGTATAGGTAGGATGAGAAATAATCGTATTAGAGAAGAACTAGATTGAGAATAATCAACTAAAATGTTTTGGGCACATTAACCGGATGAACTCGAGGTGACAAGTCAAACAAGTATGAGAAACGAGGGTAGAGAATAAGAAAGGAAGTGGAAGACTGAGGAAAACATGGAATCAAGAGATACCACTAATCCTTCAGAAACGAAACAAGACTTGGACAGACGCAGTGAAAATGACAAAAAACAAAAAAGAACATTTGTGATCCGATTGCACAGTCTCAATCTGCCTACTCTACGCAACGAATCACCCCCTTCGGCTGATTCCAAGGCCTACTCCTTGGAATTTTACCGAAAAATATAAAATAAAGATAAAATAAACGGTTTTAAAGATTAAAACTAACTTTTCCGCATCTGTGGCCCTGAACAATATTCTATCATAAAATTGTTACTAGTATACACTTCGGGGGATGTATCGTGCTAACAAACCGAAATTTCTCCAAAAATAACCAAAACTTTAGTATATCTGGATTTATAGGACCCGCTGTACTCGCTCGTCAACTGAAAATCAATAGCGTATATCTGTGAGACACCTTGAACAATATTCAATCATAAAATTGGTCACTTTTGTACACTCTGGAGGCTGCATCGTGCTAACAAACTGAAAATTCTCCAAAAATGACAAAAATTTGGTACTTCTAGTACCATAGCACCCGTTAGCAGCCGTTAGTGAGCTGAATATCGTACTTAAAGTACTATAGCACCTGTTGTACTGGCTCTGGTGAACTAAATATCAATAGGGTTCATCAGTGAGATGTCCTGAATAATATTCAATCATAAAATTGGTGACTTGTTGAACTCCGGAGGCTTTATCGTGCTAACAAACTGAAATTTCTCAAGAAATGACTAAAATGTCGTACTTCAAGTACCATAGCACCCGTTGTACTGGCTCTGGAGAGCTTAAAATCAATAGGGTTCATTTGTGACATGTCCTTAACAACATTCAATCATAAAATTGGTGACTTTTTGCACTCCGGAGGCTGTATCGTGCTAACAAGACATGTAAGGAAAAGTGGCCGACGACAACGACGACGACATACACACAGGATTTTTTTTCTAAAAACCGTTTTTTCGTGTTGTTGTCGATGGAAAACGTAAAAATAACTCAAAAAAAATTTTCAAAATTTCCAACTTTTTTTGGGGTAAACCAATACTTTTCTCGCATATAGATAGGTTGGGCGGAAAAGTAAAATGCTTACCACTTAAAACACCGTAAACGATCTCACTACTGGCTTGAAGGTAAGGTGTCCGGACCATGTATTTGAGGACCTATTGGCGGGATTTGTCTTTTTAGCACGTTCGGTACGTGTGTTACTGGCGAGAGTGGTAACAGATATACGATGTTTCATTATCCCGGAATATTTTAGGGGGGAAATTGGTATTTTTGGCGCAGGCCATGCTGAAAGGAGGTGAGGTGGTATCGGAATGGGGCGGGCGAAGAAGATATTTCCAGGTTGATAGTAATCTCTGGCTGTCGTCCCTGGTGTTCAAACAGTTTGGACATTTTTCTATCTCGATAGATTCTCGAATTATTCTGGACTTGAAGGAGCGGTTGGGGCGATAGTTATGGTTTTATAAAAATTGATTGTGTGCCCTGTTTGGACACGATGCTGGGCTAAGGTGGAAGAAGTATCGGAATGTCGAACACACACTGAGCGTTCTTTAGCTTTAACGGAGATATGTCGGTTGGTCTGACGAGTTGAAACTTTTTGAATGCTCCTGTTGATTTAGGATTCTTTGTAACCATTTTGAATCAAAGTTTGTTTAAAACAATTGATTTCTGATGGTCGATTGGATTCGTCAGACAGAGAGATGGATCGGGATACGAGTGTATTGATGACGCAGTTAAGTTGGGTCGGATGGTGATGGGAATGGGCATTGAGAAAACAGTTTGTGTGAGTGGGTTTGCGATATATGGAGTGTGAGAAACCATGTGGTGATGACGTCAAGAAATGGTAGAGATGAGTTATCTTCCACTTCCATCGGGAATTGTCAAATTTATTAAAATTTTACTTCGCTTCTTCAATATGTTCTTTTCGATTTCTATTAATTTTTTCCAATTCCCTTTCTACTCCTTTTTGTCGTGTCTCATTTTTTTCTGTCATAACTGTTAATCTTATTTTAATGCAATTAATTGTCCTTTTTAATGACATTTATCTCTTCTTAAATTTATTTTTTGAATTTTTCATTCTCTTTAATAATATTTTGTTTCATGATATCAAATTTATTTTTTATATTCTCCCATATTTCTCATATTTGTATCCAATTTTTCTTCTATATTTCCCATATCTTTTTTTCTATTTTCTTCCATACTTCCTTATCCTCTTTTCCATTTTCTTCCATACTTCTCATATCCTCTTTTCCATTTTCTTCCATACTTCTCATATTTGTATCCAACTTGCCTTCCGTACTTCTCATATCCTATTTTCTTCCATACTTCTCATGTATTTCATCATTTCTTCTAACTGTTTATTTATCTTCAAAAATTCTATAGCACTGCTACGATCTCCCATACTCCTATTTTCTTGTTGTCCATCACTATTTCCTTCACTTGCGTCTTGACTTCTTCCTTCTAATTTAGTTCCTTGTGTGGTCATCATCTATAATATTTCAATATTATTTTATAGATTAAACCAAAATTATAAAAAATGTTTTCTAAATTTCTTTTTAAATGCGAAAAATAATTATGTAATTTTTTTATGTCAAATATTATAAATGTTTGAGATCCCCTTAATTAATGGAGCCAATTGTTATGGAAATTTCTTTTACTTCCAATATTTGCTAGTTAAACTATTTATTAACTGTTCAAATATATATAAATTTTCAAACGAATTTACAAAAATAACAATTATACAAACTTACCTAAAGATCTTTTGTTTTACACTTCTTTATAATTTTAGAAAAATAAATTTTCAAATCTCCTCACTGCGACTACCTTTTCTAATTATTTCCTTATTTGACCCATTTGATTTTGACCTAACTATGTTCAACTTGCTGCTCCCTGCCTCCCTTACAAATGCTTCTCAACTTTTAAATCTCTAACAAATTTCAATTATCTTCCCAATTTAATATCTTATACTTATTTATACCATTCTTATACTTATTTCACTTCTCTTTTGACTCTAACTATGTTTCACTTACGGCTCCCACCTTACAAATACTTTTTTCACTTCTCAAATATTGATCCTCTAACCGATTTTATCTTCTCTTTCCAATTTAATAGTTTAAAAGTTAACAAAAACCTATGTATTATAAATGTGTACCGTAGCTCTTCTACAAAGTCTCATCCTCAAATTTTTCTTGGCAAGCTATTTGATACTCTAACTTACATTACAGCTAAGTATACATTCATTGTCCTTGGTGGCGACTTTAACATTGATTTTAGGGACAATTATTATTGCTATAAAAAACAACTGTTGGATATATTTCAAATGTTCAATTTGAAATTATCATATAGCGAACCAACACGTATTGCAATGTATAGTGACAAACTAACATCGAGTGGTCTAGACTATTTTGTTAGTAATATCGATAATCATACCTCCAGGGTGATCTGTCTTGGTGCATCGGATCACCAAGCACTAATCCTATCATGGCCTATACAAATCCCAATTAAACAAACATCACCTATAAATACAATAAGGAAATTCAATACAAACTCGCAATTAGACTTTAAAACCTTATACAAAAAAAACCATCAGTTGAAGATGTGGTAGAATTGAAGGACATTACATTTCCGGTGGTGCTTCGAGGTAGCGTTTCCTAAACAAAATATAGTGCAGCGCACTAAACACGGAAATAAAGTAACCTTTTCGAGTCAACTACACTCTGAACTTGAACAATTAAAAGACCTGAACTGGTTAAGACAAAAAGTGAATAACCCTTCCTTAACAGAATACTATAAAAAACAAAACAAAAATCTCGATATAAAAATAATAATAATTTGGTTAACTCAAAACTGGATAGAGAAAAGCAAAAAAAAAGAAATAATCTTGCTAAACAATGGATCGACCATAACGAAAAAAAAAGGTCGCAAACACATTCAGTTACTGAGAAGATTAAAAGCTAAAATTTGCCCCTTAATTCTTGCACATCAAGCAGGATAAGGGGTCCGAATTCAATGTTTTTTGCACCGATTACTGGGGATGAGATTAAACATATAATTCTAACACTTCAGAAGAAATACTCTGTTGGTATTGATGAAATACCAGCCATTGTGTTGAAAGAATGTGTAGAAACAATATCGGTCCAACTATCTCGCATCACCAATTTATTTGTCACTCAAGGCCAGTTCCCAAAAAAACTGAAAATAAATAAAACGATTCCTTTATTTAAAAAAGACGATCCTCAATGTATCGAGAATCACATAATGATATGTATACTTAGCTGTTTCTCAAAAATTATTGAATCTGCTGTTTACAAGAGGTTAATTAAATATTTAGACTACAATAGTATAATCACACAATCCGAACATGGTTTTCACCAGAATTATTCAATCGAAACTCTGCTTCAATTGACCTTGTACAATATGTCCATGAGAATATCGGATCTAAACAATCATCTAGTGGGAATATTTTTCGACCTAACCCGTGCATTTGACACGATTAATCCCATTTAGGTACTTATCAATAAAACTTGAAGCAATGGGCATTAGAGAACCAATTCAATCATGGATTAACTCATACATGTCGGGCAGAACACTCAAAGTGCAGATTGAAGATGAGTTTAGTACTTATATTGGAACTCCACAGGGTGGAGTATTAGGACCACTTTTATTTCTCCTCTACATAAATGACCTACCCTTAAGTATAACAAATGGACGCGTTTTTATATATGTAGATGACACGACGATTGTAATCGTAACTGATAGTTTGGACGAATTACTTAGGAAAATACAAATAACAATGATTGAGTTCATTCATTGGTGTAAAAAAAATCACCTCATTATCAATGAAAATAAAACCATTTTTATCCAATTCACATCTCCTCTTAGGAAAGGCAACAACTTAACTTTTACATTAAACAATAGTAAGTATGAGTCAGTAGAACACACTAAATTTTAACCATCAAATTGACTCTCTCTGTAAAAAACTAAATAAACTCTACTTTGCTTTCAATAATCTAAAATCAAATTTTTATCACTGTCACCTACTTAACTTGTATTATGCTTTTATATACTCTGCTATCAGCTGCAATATAGTTGTGTGGGGCCGAGCAACAGATTTTGTGCGAATATTCATC
This sequence comes from Galeruca laticollis, assembly GCA_963921935.1. Lineage (NCBI taxonomy): Eukaryota > Metazoa > Arthropoda > Insecta > Coleoptera > Chrysomelidae > Galeruca > Galeruca laticollis. Next base: position 8,172,062 of record OY998180.1, on the reverse strand, counting down.
CTTCAAAAGCGATTCATTCGTCTAATTTTCAACTTGAAGTACAATTAATCTTGTAGAGATACATTTAATAAGAATGACATCATTACCTGCATCTATCTCTTTAAATTGTTAACCTATACTTTTCTTAATAAGAGTAAGTTTCAAATAAATACTGAAGTTCATAATTATAACACGAGAAATAAAGGCTAAAAAAGTCTCCAATATATGCAGGAGGTCAGTTTTTAACTTGCTACCAGACTCAATCAAAGAAATAACACATTTTAACAAATTTAAGAAAAGTTTGAAGTTGTTTTTGACTGAACATTGTTTTTATTCTCTAGACGAATTTATTGGCTGGAACAATACCACTTAATTTCTGTAATTGTGTCTATTTATTTTTACTTTAAATTTTAACAATACTTTATCAGTCTCGTAATTTTCGGGGTAATTTTACTCCGTTTAAGTGTTGTTTTGTAATTTTATTGTTTACTATTAATGTTTTTATCACTTATAATTGCACAAGTGGTTTGTATTTTATCTGGTAAATTTGGGTTGTTTAATGAGAAACTGTTTCCTAGCAATTTGACGAGAATAACTGTCAACTATTAGAAACACGACACCGAAGGTGGAGTGTTTTTAGGTTGACAGTTATTCGAGTCAAATTGCTAAAGGAAACAGTTTAGAATTTGAACAACACAAATTTACCCAATATCAATACAAACCTCGAGTGTAATTCGGCAGGACAATTTAATGAATGAGAAATTTGGAAACATATCTTGCAATATTACATTCAATTTCTCGATGGAAGTATCTGGCTCAAATGCGTATCTTTTTGCATCGCGAAACGTAGAAAATTGTCGCCAGATTGATGATTGCGTCGCAACTGTATTAGTAGGTACACAGGTATTAACAATTTGACTAATTTCGGCGCTCGTAGACACACCGAATCGACTCATTGTTAGTTCTTGAAAATTCAATAAGTTGTTGACAAACATGCCAAACTATTTATTCTGGTAACCAACACCGCGATAATTGATGAACAAATGAATAAGTGAAAAAACCACTAGTGCATTTGTCGCTGTAAAAGTTAAAGCTAACTTTTGCCGCTGTCAAAGTGACAATTGCACTGTGGCATATGCGATTTTTTATACATGAGTTAAATTGTCAAGTTTATTACTTTCAAACTTACTTTTACCTTAGTATACAGTGTTTGACTTGTCTTATGTCATGTAAATGATACACAAAGATTAATAAATTTATCTATCTATCTAATATATTCAAATGCTGCTTTTTATTTTATTATCACCTTCCATTCTTTTTTTATTGATTTGATTTCTTATAAAATGTTTTAAATTTCAAAATTAATCTTTCTTGAGTTTTTAAAATTATCTGTCATCAATCTAATCTTATTTTTCCTCCTCATCATATTTTTTATACCTCCTAGCAACTATAGATTAACCATATATCCCAATAGAATTCTTTCAAAATATTTTCATAGAGCATCTCCCAATAGAATTGATTCCAAATTTCTACAGATCAACTATCTCCCCATATAATTATTTTAAAATTTTCATTATATATTTATGTATATATAATATGTTTATTTTTCCAAATATCAGATAATACAATAAATTTCTTCATAATGATAATAATATAATATTAATTAGGATTGTAAACATTGAGAAGACCCATTAGAACCCGTAGGTTGGGCATGGCCTATTACTTCTTGTCTAATAACCCAAAATACAGTTATATTATCATCATGAAACAATAATATAAGCATACTGTGAAAAGACAAAATTGAAATTGAAAAAGTTTTTCTTTTATTTTTTTTTACTTTGTGAAACAACCAGTGGAATAGTGGAACATAAATATCACAATTTGCTTTCAATGAATGGTATTACAATATCTGTCTCCTAATTCAGCAGATACTTTTTGAATATATTTTTTACCATTGAAACTGAATTTATGTGCAGTGTATAATTGTTGTTAAGTTTCGTCTAGAAAATTGAAAAATCTGTTTGCTAAGTAAGTGAAACAGTGTTGACCTACTTTTTTTCGAAGTAGCAACCTGTACAAATAAATTTGTTTTATTTCTTGTAAGATAATCATGTGATAATTCTTGAAGAGCTGTTCTATTTTTATAAATGAAGATGACAATACTGTGTAAGTACAACTTTCTCAGACTGAGGACACCTGTGTCCACGAATATTTTTTTAGAGGAGTAAACATTCCTTTCTGTAAATTATTTTCAATTTTTTTTAGAATATCTGAGATGGGTATATAATGCACCACCCCAACTAAGGATACCGTATATCAGTCTGGACTACACAAGAGCACAGTACAAAACTTTGAGGTGTGCGTTATCTAATATTTTATTAAGGCATTTAAATTTGTATGTCAATAATCTGAGGCTTTTGGTAATTTCATTAATTTGTTGGTCCCACCTGAGATGAGAGTCAATAATAACACCCAAATATCTTATTTTGTCAGTGTGTTTTATTGTTTTCCTCAAATCTTCATCATCCAAACTTAGCTCCTGAAATGGGGTTAGGTTTACATTGTAACTTGAAAAAGGTATGTAAAATGTTTGTTCAAAATTCATTGTAAGTAATTTGTGATTGAGACAGTTCACGATACTTCTCAAATCAGTTTCAGTCCTCCTTTTTAGCTTATCCCAATTTTCGACACTATACAGAATGGCAGTGTCGTCTGCGAAGCTGATTATCTGCCCCGTACTTTTGTGAGAGGTAAGTAGATTATTAATATACAGGGAGAATAATAGTGGTCCAAGTACTGTCCCTTGTAGCACCCCAAATTTGATATTTTTTTCTTCACTAAGCACGCTGCCTATTTTCACACGTTGTTTCCGACAATTTAAATAACTTGCCATAAGCCCCAATGCTACACCTCGTATACCTGCATCCCGCAAGGCATTCAACAACTGCGCATGACTTACAGTGTCAAACGCCTTTGCAAGATCCAGAAACACACAAGCCGTTGGTTCACTCTCATCCAATAATTTGTAAATACCTCCAATCAGCTTCCAAATTGCATCATTAGTAGACAAATTTTCTCTACCAAACTGCAAGGGCGAAATTATACTATTTTTAATAAAGAAGTTGCTTAATCGCATTTTTAATGTCTTTTCAAACACTTTAGCAATTGATGTAATTAAAGAAATTGGCCGGTTGTTGGATGTTTTACATTTATATTTATTTACTTTCAATGCATTTATTATGTTTAGTATTTCTTTTTCTGCTACGGGCTCTAAAAACAGTATTTCCTATGGGGGCTCGTTTTGGCAGGGGTCCAGATGGCTTCTCTATTTTACCAGCATGTTTCACCAATATCGACAAAATATTCATTGAAAACGTTTGCGACTGATTTATCATCAGATATTAATTCATTGTATTTTGTAAGTATTTGTTTTACAGTCTCATCCTTTTTTGTTTTTGTTGAGTTTACAATCTTCCACAAGTTTTTAAAATAATTTTTATTTTTATATATTTCACTCTTGTATAAATTGACCTTATTTATTCTTATGAGTCTATTCACATAATTCCGGTAGTAATGATATTGATTCTTAATATCAACATTATCAGGATGTTCTTTATGTTCTCTGTGTAATTCATTTCTCCTGTTGATTGAAGTGTTAAGCCCCTTTGTTATCCATTTTTAACGTTTTATATCTCTTCGTTTTATTTTAATTTCTCTGGTTCATTAATGTTTGCGTATTCATTTTAAAATAATTTTCCCAATCGTAATTATGCAAGTCTCTCTTTAGATTGCTATAGTTGATAAATTTTTGTATGTATTCGCGGTCGGTTTCATTTCTCAGTGTTAGCGGGGTAATAAAGATTATTCCTTTATGATCTGTAATTGCGCTATCGGAAACGCCAGAGACTGAATTACTCAGAATTTCATCATTTTTTACGTTGACAAAAATATGATCTATCTATCAAGTTGCGGGGCCCCGATCAACACGCGTATTCAAATTTATCATTGATATGAAGTTGTACTCGCTCAGTGTGTCAAGTATTCCGAAATTATTTCATTATCATCATTCAGATTAAGATTTAGTCTCCAACAAAAATATGACTAGATATTGACATATTTTTACAATTTTCTAGGCATTCTTTCAAGTTTGTTACAAATGCTTTAGCGTCTATTGATGGAGGTCTATAAATCGCTGTTATACGAATAGAATTTTTTCCGTGTGTTACTTTTGTTTATATTATTTTACATTCCCATATATATCTCGACGGTTAGTTAGAAAACAAAACTTCCAAATGCTTAGGGATTCCGTATATATATATATATATATATATATATATATATATATATATATATATATAAAATATGTAGGAATATCGCGTGATATGTAAACAACCAAAGAGATTCATGGGTAATTCCGCATAAAGAAAATGGGCTACTGAAACAAAGTGGTAACCGCAGGCATGCGTGTTTCTGGCTCATTTGTCGTCCTCAGTACGGTATAACCAAATAAGGGTGTAAAACCTGGGAGAAAAGCTGTTGATCGAAACATGTGAAAACACAAAATAACGGATTTCAACAGGGAAACCAAACGCACGAAAACTCGGGATCTTCCACTTGAAGGCACAAATGTGCGTTTGGTTTCCCTGTTGAAATCCGTAGTTTTGTGTTTTCGCATGTTTCGATCCACAGCTTTGCTCCCAAATTTTACACCCTTATTTGGTTATACCGTACTGAGGACGCCAAATGAGCCAGAAACATGCATGTCTGCGGTTACCACTCTGTTTCAGTAGCCCTTTTTTTGCGTGGATTACTCATGAATCTCTTTGTTGTTATATACATATGCAGTAGAAACGCTGAGTCTTTTCCATCACGTGACTGAGTTGACGATATTATTCAACACATACTATGTTGGTACTGTCTTCGTCTAATAACAGACAAAGAGCGAAACTCAATACAAGCGTTTGTCGTTTCTACTGTATTCAGTGTACCGTATGGTAAAAACTGGTGTAAAAACCTAAGGAAGCAATGTCCCAAGAAACAAGGCTGATTGTTAATTTCGTCGTAAATTATGGGTTTTGAATGATATTTTCGTTCATATCTTATTAATGGTTGGTCATATGATCTGTATTTACATACAAATTTGAACACTATTTGTCGCACAGAAATTTTTATAGGTTATTCATTATATAGCTCACCATACACTATGAAGAAATAAACTAGGTTCACGGGTTGAACCACGTTGGAAATTTGTAATTTCTCAACGTTTCGGCTTCCACTTTGAAGCAATTATCACAAATTATCAAGAGGGGGGGGTTAGGTTATTCGTTCATTAATCTAAGAAGTGATTCGATTCCGTAGTCTCAATCTGCCTACTCTACGCAACGAATCATCCCCTTCGGCTGATTCCAAGGCCTCAATCTGGCTACCCCTTGAACGAATAACCTAACCTAATGGCTTCAACGCGGAAGCCAAAACGTCGAGAAATTACAAATTTCCAACGCGGATCAACTCGTGGACCTAGTTAGTTTCTTCATAACTGTAACCGCGGAAACTTTTCCGAAGATTTATATATATATATGTATATATATATATATATATATATATATATTGCCCCCAGATGGCGGAGTGCGTTGGAGCGCCGGAAATTGGGTTTTCTTGACCTGAAGGACGGGGGTTCGAATCTCACTCTAGTAGGGGCTTTTTCATAAATAAAAAGTTCCACTAAAAATCTGGGGGTACAGGGTCCGTCAGTAAATGGCGAAAACTGGCGGACGACATCCCTCGCCCCTTGCCAACCCGCATTGAGGCAGCGTGGTAAGGTACGCCTCACAACCCCAGCATGACAGACAAGGACAAGTTACGGCCCTCATCCTCCGTAAGCCCGAAGGGCCCTAGGAGAGGTAGATCCTGGGAACCAGCCACGAGAGCAGAGGGAGTAAAGGAGCAACACTGATTCGGCCTCATTCCTTATGTAAATTAACATGGGAAATCTCTAAGGTTCATTCTGCACTTTTTTGACCAAACCAAGGTCATTACTGCTGTGACGTCAGCAACCCCTCAAGGTCATTGCCCACTGTTGCTATGCGCATTGGACACGTTCAATATACATACAAAGATGTCATAAGGGCACTAGCATCTCCGATTGGTCGTATTGTAGTCGAACAAACGCCATTGTGATAGGTGGAAAATAACCAACCCCACGAAATCTTGCGTGTATCGGAAACCCTACGATAACTAGCGGAAGTCAGCGGCCATCTTGGATTTCACACACCGAAGTATGTGCCTTATGTGCCGTCGGGGGTGGGGTGCGGCCGTCCGTCGTATGTGTCATCTGTTATATGTGTCATCCGTGAAATGTGCCATCATGTGCCGTATGTGCGTTCCGTCGTATGTGTTATCTCTCAAATGTCTCATTTGTCATATGTCTCATCCGTCATATGTTTTGTCCGTCAAATGTGCCGTATGTGCATTCCGTCGTATGTCTCATCTGTCATATGTGTCGTCCGTCAATTGTGCCGTATGGGTCATATGTATCTTCCGTAGTATGTAACGTATGTGTCATATGTGCCTTCCATCGTATGTGACATCTGTCAACCCCGTCGAATGTGTCGTATGGGCCATCTCTCGTATGAGTCATCTATCACACCGCCGCGTGTCATTAGGGCACTAACGCATATCTCTGCTATTATTGATCAGATTTTTATGTAACAAACTACCATATGATTGTTAGATTATTATCGTATATAGGATGTACAAAGATGCCATAAGGACACTCTGCTATTATTGTCTGGATTGAAGCCGAATAAACGTCATTGTGAAGAAAAGAGGTAAACCACTACGTTAGATATACAGGGTGTTATCATAAATATGTTACTATGATGATCGGTATACAAGACGTCAACAATGCCATAAGGGCACAAGCATCTCTGATTGGTCAGATTGGAGCCAAATAAACATCATTGTGATGAAGACAATGACCACAGAGGGTTTACAAGAATCATACCTGAAGACAATGACCAGAGGGTTTACAAGAATCATGCCTGAAGACAATGGCCAGAGGGTGTCGTTGATTGATGGGAAAGAAGAAGAGATGAAGAGATAAGCGATAAGTTTTACAATAATATACCGATATACAGGGTGTTGTCATAAATATGTTACTACGATGATCGGTATACAGGATGTATAAATATGTCATAAGAGCACTAGCATCTCTGATTGGTCGGATTGAAGTGGAATAAACAACATTATGAAGAAGAGGGGACAAGAGGTAAATATGTAAAGCCATAAGGGCACTCATACTGATGACGTCACCCATGCTCAGTCACTCGATAATAGGGTATCAAAATAAAGAAAAATTGAATAAACATTTTATTGTATAATATAAAATTGAAAAGTATAATAAATGAAAATAATAACAATAATTTCTATTCTTATATAAATTTTCAAGGTATAATGGTGTCAACATCCATATATGCATCAATGGAATAGTGGCCCCAGGGTAAAGTTTCATCGGATCCAGGAAGAATAAATCGTTTGTCATCAAAAGGACTTAACGCTATTTTATCTTGAACAATTGAATGTACTAGATGTTTCTCAGCACGAATTAGATTTTGGGTAACGGTTTTCTGTGTGAAGGTGTCAAGGCATTCTTCATAATCTTCAAATGTGATTACTGTCTTCACAACTGATGATTTTACCCCTTTAGCCTTCTTAGTTATTCCAACGTTTCGAATAAGGCAGTCTATTTCTTCTTTCTCGAATCCATCATTCGCAAGACGTTTTCGTTTTTCCGCTAGACCATCTTCAGAGGTAAGTAACCGCGTTGCATATAATTTAGATCGTAACCCAATATAATCGGTCGGGTTATCGAGAGGATAGTCTGAGGTGTCGAAATATTTATAGCAATCAATCTTCATTACTTCATAAGGATCTTAATCTACAATCTCATATATAAGACTATCGGTATCGGTATACAGTACAGTACAGTTTTCACTAAAACGGTTCGCCATATACTCATAGTGAAAATCATATATCGTAGTTTTAGCCAGATCTAAAATTGCCATTCCTACATATATTGGTTTACTTAGCCATATTTGCAGCTTCCGTAATTCGATGGCAACTAGGTTTTCGCTGAAAATCGTACTATTCTTAAACTCGGGCTTAGCTATGTACGATTCAGCACCATATCGACCACTCCAATGAGAGATTAGCTTTACATCAACGCGTTTGCGCACGTTCTCCATGGTTTTACCTGCAACAATTAGAAAAAGTGATTAGTATAGAAATATTTAAATAAAACTAGCAATACTCACCAAACACTGCATTGTTCATCAGTTTGAATAGGTTCTTCTCAAACACATTCTTCGCAGCCCTACGTAACTCGGTGTTTAAGTCAATGTAGGGCTTTAACCAAGAACTCTGCTTGAATTTCAATACTCGATGTATTTTTGTCAATACAAGCCCATTCTGTAACGCTTGCTTCAATGCTCGGTAATGTATAACGTATTTTGTTTTATTAGTTAGGGTACCCATCAACTTGGTCTCCTCATTCGATCTTGTAGCAGGCATCACGGTCTTAGGATTTAGGTGTTCAGGACAAAATGGAATATCCTTATGCAAATCATGTAAATGAGAAGGATACTCCAAATCAATTTCGAGCATGTACCCCTCAGAAGCATCATCAGCAATTTGTGTAACGTCTATATTAGAGTCACACCATTCAAATCCTCCATATGGTAACGCTTGACTCATCGCCCATCCATACTAAAACATTAAAATTAATTGAAATAATTACCTAAAATGAAAAAACTACAAAACATACCTGATTATTGACATCATAGTACATTAAATATTTCGATGGATTTGAAGGATTATAAGTGGGCATATACTTATTGTTGGCTCGAGCACGACGTTTTCCGCAAACTTGACTAAGTCCACCGCGTATACCACGCTCAACAAACAAAAACATGTCTACATCAGTGAGAAGTTCCAATTCTTGTCCTGTATGTTTCAGCATAGCATCGAATGTAAATCCTGGTAATGTATAATAATGCGCAGGATCGATGTTATACGTAGCAATACAACTGGAACGAAACTGCTCAAAAATGTCAGCAAGAAGAAGGATATCGGTCTTCATATACAACTCTACATATTCACCTAAGGTTTGACATTGAAACGTATTCCAGACGCGTTGTGCTCTACTATAAAGTTTACGTGAGCAGGGTTTATCTTCGAGATTATTATAGAAAGACTCGATAGGAGGTAACCTTGTTTCTTCAAAGCGGTCGAAAGAATTGAAATAGTCATAAGGCATCACCCCCTTCTTAGTTAACATTGTAAATTCTTCCTTGGGAACACTAGAAAACTGTGATCTCAAATTAGGAAATTCGGTTAAATACGAGGCGAGTTTATCGAGAGATGATGCCATAAATCGGAAGCTATCGATAAATCTGAAATGGATTCGTGCATCTTCAACATGTTTTGTGAAGGAAATATATTTTTCTTTTGTAATAGGAAGCAAATCAATAGATCCATCCATGCGGGTAGCAATGTCTTCGATGATGAAATTTGCATCATAACCGGATAAGTTGTGGAACACAACATTAACAGTAGGCGAATCCTGATAGTTAATATTGCACCCCTCATGCCCTGCACCTCTATAATTGTTTTCAGGAATAAGATGATAATGATCTCGGACTTTCTTATCAGTAGCGGAAAATGGCTTTTCACAAATATGACATTCGGTAGCAGCTTGAAACTGACGTTCTTGACTAGGAGTCATGTGAATTCCATAAGGACATAGGAACACCGTACTAATATCTTGAGCAAGCAGATTTAGCTCATCAGCAAACCAGCGCATACAATCTTGACCCAAATAACTCTTATAAAAGGAAAGCGTATCATCATATGAGCACTTGAAGTAATACCCAACGGCTGCAGGGATATGCTGTTGTGGCTTCTTAGAATCCCCAGTCTGCTGCAAAACACTCTCGAGATCTGCATATACTATAAAAGGTGCCTTTACCTTATTCTTAAAGTTTTTGAATTTGAGAACGTTTTTCCCCTGTTCCGGCATCTTAACAGCGCAATCATTAATTTTCATACAATCTACGACGTGAGCATCCAACTTTTCTGCCGTAGTAAATGACTGTAAACATCTTTCACATAGAAATCCCATTCGTCCCTTGCAACATTTAAGATGAACATCTAGTTTTTAATGGGATCTGAAATAGCGTAGGCAACCATCACAGAAGCATTTTTTATCACCTTCTTTACTAAGTTGTGTAGATAGAAGTCTTGATAGATTCTTTATCCAAACAAAGTGATATTTCGTTGGCGCTTCATCATATCTTGTACCATCAACAAATTGACGTGTTTATCCATCTTATTCCTTGTAAGGTAAGTTGGTAGAGTAATAAAGGACTTTCGATCTTTTTGCAGAATATAAACATTTATGGATATACCATTTTGCTTCTCAAAAGTAGGGATCTGCTTCATAGTCATGGGAAACTGAATGCCTTTTAGCTTTAATGTAGTCGAATAGTGCGGATATGATGAAATTCTATCAGAATTGCTTCTAACAGGATACAGTGCCGACGTCACCGCCCAAGCAAAACAAGAATCATCCTCATTTTTGATGTTAATACATGCCTCCCTCTTTTTTATTACTGTAGGTAAATCAATATACGAGGATCCCAGTTGTGGAGTATATTTATTGATATTAACACCTAAGTTCACCATTTTCTTCAATGCCCAACCACTATCACGTTCTTGAAATTCATCTAGATCTCTAAGGATAGGGACAGCGACTTCAGTATCAAACCAGTCATCAATGTTTGTATCTTTGTAAATTGGCGAATTAGTTGTCGTAAAATATTTGAACTCATTAAGAATCTGATCTCCTTTAACAATTTCAAATTCGCCTCCGAAAGCCACATTCACCTTAACAGCTGCCTCCTTTTTTAATATATTATGTATACGTCGTTTAAAGATAGCCTTACAATCTTTGAGAAATGCAATAGGATCCTTATGCTTCAGGTTTGAGATGCTACCAGTTCTGATGCGACTGTTGAATGCAGAATTCACATCATCCCAATGGACACGTTTCCATGCGCCTTCAGGTCTCGATATAATCCCAGACCCCTTTTTGTGGGCCGCTTTGAGTTGCACTTTCATACTCTGAACGCTACGAAGGCATGCCTCTAAGTGCTGCTTTTCACCAATATTTTTAGCAGTTTTCATAGCATAATTCAAACGTCTAATCTCCTTTGCACATTCTCGAAGTCCTTCTTTAACCACAGCTTCGTTGTAGTTGGGGGTTAACAATCTCAGAAAACTAGCGATGTAGCTAACCAATTCGCTAAAAATTGACATCTTCAACAAAAGAGCGTCTTTTAAAGAGAATGAACTGAAATAGAATGAAAATTACACACACAGTGAGACAAACTGTATAGGCGGACGGAAGACTGAACGGTAACATTTTTTTCTCAAAAAGACCCGCGAATGAAGAAATTTGTGTTTTTAAATGAAACTCAAGGTCTCTAGTTAATTCCACAATATAATACAAGTTATTGAAAATTCTAAAAAATTGCCAATTGTTTCGATAAATCAATATCATCGTCATATTCCACGAAGTAAGGGTCGAGACAGTCAATTTCATGAAGAAATTTGTGTCTGTTTTTCTATAAGAAAGCATGTAAAAGTGATGCATTTTAAAATATTTGAGCAAACTTTTAACCACAATATTTGAGGGAAAATGATTCCACTCGATAAAGAAATAAAAACATATACTAAAGTAATTTATAATCTGCCCCTACAAGACGAAAGTTAATTTTTGCAACGATTTGCTTACAAGAGAAATGGTAATTTATTTCAAGGAATTCACCTGTATACACTATTTACTCGTATTAAAGTTATGAATAAAATTTATTTTTGATTGATAATATTATTATTATATGTGAGGTTATAGGTACTCTGTGCCTTTAGACAACTTTTCCCGCTGACAGAAAGATACTGTTTCACGCGTTGATATATTATTTCAAAAATTCTCCGAAAATATGTATTCTAACAAGATTTTCAAAAAAACTAGGAGTACTTAAAATGTAAACTCGACGATGTAAAACTAACGGAATGTAACTGTGAGTTTCGTGGTATGAAAAATCTCTGGAAATAATTATAAGCTTGATAAATACATATAAATATGAAAAATATTGATTTTATTTCAACAGAAAATATTTAAAAATTCAAATAGAAGTAAGATAAAGAATAAAAATACTTTACCAGAAGTGATAACTAGTTAGAGTGGAGATGTCTAATTGTTAAAGCCCTCGAAATACAACAACAACAACCGAAAAAGTGAGAAAATAAGAATATAATTAAATATATAAATAGAACAATCAAAATTTATGAATTTCAATTAATGTATTGTCACTCTACTCGAAAAAATTTGATCGACTATTTCAAAAATTCGCCGTAAATGAGTATTCTAAGTAATATATATTCAAATAATTGCATATAGACCTGTTAATATTTTATGAATTTCAATTAATGCATTACCGCTCGAAAAATTTGATAGATTATTTCAAAAATTCTCCGAAAAATATGTATGTATTCTACCATGATTTTCAAAAAAACTAGGAGTACTTACAATGTAAACTCGTCGACGTAAACTCGTTGATATAAATCTACTGGAAATGTAGCTGGGAGTTTCGTGGTATGAAAAATCTCTGGAAATAATTATAAGCATGATAAATACATATAAATATGAAAAATATTGATTTTATTTCAACAGAAAATATTTAAAAATTCACATAGAAGTAGCTAGGGTTGTTAAATGTTTGGAAAAAACAGATACGATATTCTAGAATTGCCTTTGGTCCACAAATGAAATAATAGTTTATAACATAGACGTAAAACTTACCCAAAAGGATGTTTATCACTACACAAAGTGGTATTACTTTTTCTCTCGGTGTTCAACTATCACAATATTTGTGAGGCAGAATATTTATACTAGTTTTGATACCCCCCAACTCTCGCTGTTTTTCAACATGATAAGTGCGGTGGGTTGTTGTTTTTCGCGGAGCTTATTTTCAAAATATCCTAATTGTGTGAAGTAAATAGATTTTCGCTGAGTAGTAGCGAGCTTTTACTGAAAACACCCCGAATATACTTTTTCACGGTGTAGTAGCAAGAAAATAAGCGCTCTTGATATATATTACAAAAGGCGTTGTTTACTTAAATACAAAAACGGATTCGTATTTGGGAAAAGACATTTTATTATTATTATTTAAAGTTGAAGATAATTTATATGTTTAGATAATTTAAACGCCTAAGTTATGGGAACGCATATAGTAATGGGACACCGATAGACTGCTGAATTGCAGTCTCACGGATTGTTTTCCTCATAACGTTCTTGATGATCACATTCAGATTAGAATTAGCTTCCTAGTTGTAAAGACTCAATTTAGTCATATTTAGTTTGTAGAAATAAATGTTAATTTTTTAAAAAGTAGTTTAGATTAACTACGAATTTAATTGGCGCAGTCAGTAGGATTGCAAATCGGTTCAACAAAAATCGTGACACCGGTCCGTATCTACGGTTTATTTGCAATCTCGAACTTTGTGTTATTTTTGTGGTTTTACGTTAAGTTGAAGAATCCAGTCCAGGGAAGAGGGACCACATCGCCCAGATCCTAGTGGAGAAGAATGAACATTTTCTTCATAGTACTGTAAGTCGAAAAACATTCCATTTTTCCTTTTTCATATAAACTTTCGCTTTTGTTTACTTTTTACATATTTATTTACATTTCATATACTTTTGAAAAAGTAAAATATTTTTTAAACATAAGTAATATAATTAAGATTAGTTGATGAATGACTCAATTGTAGAAGAATTAGCAGATTTATTTAATTCTAGTATAACTTTGGAAGAAAAAAGTAATATACCAGAAATTGAAACAATGGCTAATCCAAACTATCAATTATTAAAATTATATATTGATACTATCCCACAATACGAGGGTAATCCTCATACTTTAAATATTTTTCTAGATAACTGTGACACACTAATTTCTCAATTTTTCGATGCAACAAATCCACAATTGAATAGTTATTTATTACGCGCGTTGTTAAGTAAATTAGTAGGTAGAGCTTTAATGCTTATAGGTTCAAGAACTGAATTACGAACATGGGCAGAAATAAAACAAGCTCTTCAATTATGTTTCGGAGATCAGAGAAATATAGATTGCTTAGTGCAAGATTTAATTGTTTTGAGACCATTAAAAAATGAAACACCATACAATTTCGGTATGCGATGTCAGGAAGCACGTAGCTTAGTAATTTCAAAATTAAATGCTTCAAATGATCCAATTGCAGAAAAAACTATTAAAATTAAAAATTATAACGATTTAGCACTTAAGACTTTTATTAGAGGTTTAACTGGTCAATTGCAAAATAATATATATACGTTTGCGAAACCCAGATAGTTTAGAAGTTGCTATGTCTTTAGTTATAGAAGAAGAAAATTTTATGTATAGTCAAAATAGAAGTAATACTCTAAATAATCAATCTTACAAACCAATACCGAGAATCACTCCATCCAGACAAACTAATCATCATCCCAATTTTTTCCAGAATAGCAATGCTAATTACCAACATTTCAATTCGCCACCTTCTCAACCCATTATTCCAATTCATCGAAATTCAAATCCAGGTGTATTTAATAATCAATTCTCGCAACCACAACAGAATTTTAATAATTTCAATCGTCCTTTCATCCAAAATCCACAACCCCAGTGGAGGAACAATAATAATTTTCAAACTCAGAGACAACCATTTTCCAATCAACCCAGGCAAAGCCAGATATTGAGAGCACCCTCAAATCAAAGCAGAAATCAATCAAATCCCAACAAACCATACAAACCTACTCCGATGGACACATCATCAGGTAATACAATGTTAGCACCTCAGAGGAAATTTACGTCCACAGAACTGTTTGCACATGATGTAAATCATCAAAATTATGAATTCGGTAACCCGTTTGAGAATCAAATACAAGGTGAATGCTCATACCAAACCCATGATGTCCAAAATTCTAATTATTTTAATCCACATGAAACCGATGAAACATATCCAGAATATGACAATTCTAATCAATATCAATTCGATGATCCTTATGAAATTTCTCAAGACCCAAACGAAAATTTTCAACAAGAAGCCTCACAGAACAATCCCCCCTAATAACTTTAAATATATCCAGAGCAAATTTACCACATATTTACATCCCTGAACTAAAAGCAAATTTTTTGATCGATACAGGTAGTACTCGTAGTATAATTAAACCTGATTTAGCTTATCAATTTTATCCAAATGAAATTTTTAAAGAAGATTTTCAAATACAAATTGCTCATAATATAACATATCACGACGAAGTAATCGAAATACCAATTTTCAAAATTTTTGGAGTTTCAGAATATCACAAATTCTATCTCTTTAAATTTAGCGATAAATATGACGGATTAATAGGCGTTGATTTATTGAAACAATTAAAAGCTTCAATAGATATGAACTCAAAATTTATCGTCACTCCATTTGCAAAAATTCCAATAATATACGAAATTGAGAATGAAATATCGAATATTCAAAATCCTAAATATCAAACATATCACTTGATAATACCGCCTAGAACTCAACAAAAAGTTAAAATACCAGTAAAAATGAAACAAGGCACCGGACTTTTAGAATATAAAAAGTTTGCACCTCATATCGAGATGCCGGTCGCTGTAGTAAATGTAGAAAATTACTTTGCTCTTACTACGATAATAAACTCTAACACTAAATCTGAAAAAATCGAATTTTCCAAACCAATCGATATTGAAATTTTAAATATAAACGAAATTAATTTCATAGAAAAAATGGAAACTGATCATGAAATTAGTAAAGAACATGACCATATTTTAAAGACAAATTTAAAAAATATTGATCTAAATCATTGCAATCCAGAAGAAAAAGACGTTATCAAAAAATTATGTTATGATTATCGTGACATTTTTTATTGTGAAGAGATACCGCTCTCTTTCACTAATCAAATAAAACACAAAATAAACTTAACAGACGATACCCCAATATTTACTAAGACATATCGTTACCCCGAAATTTATAAAGAAGAAGTCAAAACACAAATAAACAAAATGCTTGATCAAGGTATTCAACCGTCCAATTCTCCGTATTCCTCGCCAATTTGGATTGTGCCGAAGAAAACAGACAAATCAAACAAAAAGAAATTCCGTTTAGTAATAGACTACCGCAAATTGAACGAAAAAGCCATACCAGATAAATACCCATTACCAAACATTACCGAAATTTTAGACAAATTAGGCAAAAGTCAATATTTTAGTACTCTAGACCTAGCTAGCGGATTCTACCAAATCCAAATGCACGAAGAGGACATTCCGAAGACAGCATTTTCAACTCAAAACGGACATTGGGAATTTAAACGTATGCCAATGGGACTACGTTCATCCCCTTCTACATTTCAAAGAGTTATGGACAACATTTTACGAGGTTTGAATAACGAAATATGTTTAGTATACTTAGACGACATTGTAATCTACTCTACATCCTTGCAAGAACACGTAGAAAGACTTAAAACAGTATTTGACCGATTAAGACGATCAAATTTTAAAATCCAACTTGATAAATCTGATTTTCTAAGAAAAGAAGTCGCGTACTTAGGGCATGTTATTACACCAGACGGAGTAAAGCCAAATCCTGACAAGATAAGTGCAATAAAAAATTATCCAATACCAAAAACTCAAAAGGAAATCAAAAGCTTTTTAGGACTATTAGGCTATTATAGACGATACATTAAAGATTTTGCTAAAATAACAAAACCGTTAACTTTATGTCTGAAAAAGAATGCTAAAGTCAAACACGATCAAAATTTTATCTCTGCTTTTAACACTTGTAAAAATCTATTAATCAATTCACCTATACTTCAGTATCCAGACTTTTCTAAGCCCTTTGTTTTAACCACGGACGCTTCAAACGTAGCATTAGGTGCAGTATTATCTCAAGGTCCAATTGGTTCGGATAGACCAATTGCATACGCTTCAAGAACCTTAAATAACTCTGAACAAAAATATAGTACTATTGAAAGAGAATTACTTGCCATAGTATGGGCTTGTAAATACTTTAGACCATATCTGTACGGTAAACGATTTAAAATATATTGTGACCATCGTCCTTTAATTTGGCTATTCAATCTCAGAGAACCGAATTCAAAATTAATACGCTGGAGATTACGTTTGGAAGAATTTGACTATGAAATAATTTACAAAAAAGGTACTTTAAATTCAAATTGCGATGCACTTTCTAGAGTAGTTATTAACGCACTCGAAAATGATTCAATGATTAATAATCCTGACGAAATTACAGATCCTCATGAATTAGACCAATTTTTAAATGACCTTATAGACGAACAAATAAATGACAATATAACCGATGCCAATTTGCAAACAGCTGACACAATTGACACCGACTCAAATACACAACACACCACTTTTAATAAAACAACAAATGACGGTATACGAATATATGACGAAATAATTAACAATAAAATTAATCAAATTATAGTCACACCCCATCCATATCCTAAATTAATAGTTGAACAGGAATCCTACGAAAATCATAAAATAATAAATGTTAAAATTCCGATTCAAAATAATGAAAATTTTATACTTGAATTTTTAAAAGACTACACAATTATGAAACGTTGTTACTCCATGTATTTTCACAATGATTCTCTTTATAACGATTTCAATAAAATATATTTAGAACACTTTTCGGAAAAAGGCCCAAAATTAATTAGATGCTTAAAACAAGTAAACACAATCAAGGAAAAGGAAGAACAAATAATGCTAATAAAACATCATCACGTTGGCAAAACTAACCATCGTGGTATTGTAGAAACGTATGAATATTTAAAACGGAACTATTATTGGAAAAATATGAAAACTACTATTACTGAATATATAAACTCGTGTGATACTTGTCAACGAACAAAATATGGCAGACATCCTCCATACGCACCTCTGGTAATAACTGAAACAGCATCAAAACCTTTTCAAATTGTTCACATAGATTTATTTCATTACAACAATAAAATATATTTAATTATTATTGACGCATTTTCAAAGTTCGCACAAGCATACCAAGTCGAAGGCAAAACGGCTATTCATGTGAGTAAATCATTAATAAAATACTTTTGTTCTTTTGGAATACCAGAAAAAATTATTCTTGACCATGGTACTGAATTTAATAATGATACTGTAAAAGAAATTTTGAATTTACATAAAATAAAAATACATTTTGGCACTGTAGGACATCACGAATCAAACAGTGTAGCAGAACGATTCAATTCCAGTCTAATAGAACATCTCAGATTTCTAAAAGAAATGCACCCCAATGAAGACGATTTAATTGACTATGCAATTTTAGGTTACAATAGCTCAATACATACTAGCACTAAATTTACCCCTTTTTAATTAACCTTCGGACACACTAATTCGCGAAATCCAAATGAAATTTTTATTCCCGTAGCATTTTACTCAGATTATGCTGAAAATCATAAGGAAAAACTTAAACATGTATATGAAAATGTAAAAGAAACAATAGAAAAACAAAAAGATAAAATTGTAGATAAGAATAACCAAAAAGGTAATACTAATACTGATTTTAAGTTAGGACAAATAGTGTTTAAGAAAAACTTGCGTTATCATAGTAAAAAAGATAATAAATTTATAGGACCTTATGAAATAACCGAAATTTTAGATAGGAACAAAGTAGAAATAACTTCTAAGAAAAATAAAAATAAAAAGGAGATAATACATATAAAGGAACTAAAACAACCTCCAACTGTTACAGGTTGTCCATCCACATCCATGAGGGATCAAACCACCCAAGACTCCATAACTTAAATAATAACCCCGGTCTTCTACCTTATAAATTAGGCAATGCTCAAAATAAAATTGATTTTTGGTCTTTTATTCAATCTTTCGACATTCCAGATATAGTAACCCATTTTGAATCTGTACAAAATCACTTTAAAAGAATTCAGAAAACATTTCCAAAGAATGAAGATAAATCCGTGTTAATCCATGAATTTGAAAGTATGTGCAATCTAATATTAAATTTAGAACAAAAAATACAAATCCAGTTAAATCAGATAAATCCAGTTTTTAATATAAGAATCAAAAGAGGAATAATAAACGGACTTGGCTCAATAATTAAATCTTTAACGGGCAATCTAGATCAAAACGATGCAGAAAAATATGATAAAGCAATTAACACACTTTCTGAGAATCAATCAAAATTAAAAAATATAGTCAATTCACAAATAACACTTCTTAAAAATTCTGTTAATATTTTTAAAAATAATACAAACACATTGGCACAAAATCAACAAACTTTATTGAAACGAATAAAGGAAATTGAAACTTAATACGAACAAGAAAAAGGAAATTATCACCTCTATGTCACGGATACATTGGTTTCTCAAATCGCTCCAACTTATCAATTAATTTACAATATTCTAGAGAAAATCGAAGTAGCTATCACATTTTCCAAGTTAAATACAGTTCATAATTCAATAATTGAACCTAGAGAACTTTTAAATGAAATAATGATTGTAAATAAACAATTGAAATTCAATAAGCTTCCATTTGAACCAAAAATAGAAAACATTCTTTTATATGAAAAGGTCACAGAAGTAAAATGTTATACCAAGGGATACAAAATAGTATTTATCTTAGAAATTCCTATAGTAGAAAGCGAAACTTATAATTATTTCCACATATATTCATTGCCTGTACCCACACAAAACTCCTTCAAAGTAATTCTACCTCAAGCGAAATTCCTTATCCTGAATGACCTTTCCTATATGTTTTTCGACGAGAATTGTCAAGAAGTTTCATCTGAACAGTACATTTGCTACCAGAAAGGACCCACTATCATCCAAGAAGAAATCCCATGTGAAATCCAGATGCTTCGCTACTTCAAGAACGTCTCATCATGCCAGCAGCTAACTGTTCGAATGCCTAAATTACGAATCCAAAAATTAGAGAAGAATCATTGGATTCTAATATCTCCTGAAATAAGTGTAGTTAATCAAAAGTGCGGATCTAACAAAGACAATTTTCCAATTCAGGGAACTTTTATTCTAGAACTTGATTCGGAGTGCGAAGTGGACATTGATGGTATTAAAATTAAACATTTTGAAAATTATCAAACCGAACTGAATCTAATAAACCTTCCAAATTTAACATTTTCAAGTGAAATAGCAAATTTTCAAATGGAACCAATCCAATTAAATTCTATCAATTTAGACGACTTTAAATATGTTCAAAGTGCTTTAGACATTCAAAAACAAAAAATCGCTAACATTTCGTCTCCAATAATATCTGCAAATTTTAATATTTGGACTATTTTTATTTATTTCATCATATTAATAATTATTTTGTATTGGACTGTAAAATTCATTCTAACAAGAAGAACCCGAAGAAGAAGCCAAGGCGAAGAAATCCAGAATGGTCCCCAAAATTTGGAACTCTGAAATTCAACAAATACCTTGAATTTCTGTCTAATGGCGGAGGAGTTATGGGAACGCATATAGTAATGGGACACCGATAGACTGCTGAATTGCAGTCTCACGGATTGTTTTCCTCATAACGTTCTTGATGATCACATTCAGATTAGAATTAGCTTCCTAGTTGTAAAGACTCAATTTAGTCATATTTAGTTTGTAGAAATAAATGTTAATTTTTTAAAAAGTAGTTTAGATTAACTACGAATTTAATTCCTATCACAAATGAATCATATTCTTACTCACACGATTATTTATTAATCTAGATAAATCTTTAATCTAAACAATATTGCATGAAAAAGCCATTTATTTCAATTGGTTTATTAATGAATACTGGTATTTCATTTGTTTTTCCCTTATTAAGAATGTTTAGTTGGTACAGTCTTTTCCAGAGAGAATTGGTATTGTTATTAACAGAAAATTTATGTTTTGAAATGTTGTCTAATTTTACGATGAAAAAGTATACTGCAATCTTTTAAAATTGTGCTAAGCCCCCCATGATATAAATTAACCGTCACCACAATTTGAATTCTACTTCCAACATTTTTTCCTTTATTACTCTATTTTCTCGTTAAAATCGGTTATAGCCTGCGTCTAGTTTTTGCAATTTTAATGCCTTTTATCACTACATTGTTTCAAGGATTTTTATATCATTGCGGTTAGATTTTGTTTTAGAATGTAAATTCACATAATACTCAGTTTTCATTTGAATATGGTACTAGCGACACCGCCATAATTATTATTATAATGTGCTATAACGCAATTCGGTTGACATTCTCGGTAGTGATTGAAATCTATTACGTTTATAATAACTAAAATTAGTTTTTGTTACGTTCCAGAAGTTTGTTGTTGTTGAGGAAAATACTGGTAAGTAGATGATATATATTAATGGTTTTCGATTATTTTATTGTTTTTATTAATGCTAGATATTTGAAAAAAATGTTGGAAGTATATCATATGCTCCTATGGAATTATCGAAATATACAAAGTAGTTGTTAGCATCAAGTTAATATAAACATATTTGAAAGCTATGATTTTTAAAGGAAAGTATTTCTGAAGGCATGTTTCTGTAAATGAAAAGTAAGAGTTAGGAAATCCACGTTATCTTTGTATGGGGATACAAAGAAAAAATATACTTACTAATCTTTTAGGCGATGACAAATGTTTTGTTACTTAGACATCTGTCTGAAGGTATGTTTCGGTAAATGAAAAGTTAGGGATGTTGGCGAAAAATAAAATTCATTACTAAGTATTACATTTTTTATTGATATATATTTATAATTTTGTGGAACATAGTTTTTAATTGATTCAATAGCGCATCTTCAGGGCAAGGTACTCCAAATAGACTCCAAGTAAATGGTTTCGCATCAACAACTTTACGGATATATTCACTGTATTTGTAATATATGTCTTTGTAGAAAAAGTAAAAATGTGGAAATACGTCGTGCAAATATCCTCTATTAAGAGTATGTCCTTCTAGATTAAATTCAATGTAGGAATTGTTATTGTATACATTGTTAAAATGTGTTGTTTTTCATGAATTATAAATGTAGCTAATATTTCTTAAAATTGAATAAGATTACAATTATACTCAATCAATACGACAATGAAATGCCGTTTACTAAAATATAGCAATAATGATTTATTTGCTACTACCCCGTATGGTGTTTACATAGGTATGCAAAATACTATAACAATGTAGATAACGTCCAACATATGAATATTTGCCGTTTTACAATCTGAATTAAAAATGAAAGTAATTATTTTTTTCTAATTGATTTCAAAATATGTATATTGAAAATTGCGAGATTCCCAGGAAGTATGGTGTTCGTAAATAATAAAATTGAATTCTCAAACCGCAAAAAATCAATAACAATTAGTCACTAGAAAAATCAATAACAAGATTAAATTTGTAACAAACAATAATCGTGGCTTGAGAAATGAAAAACAATTAACCACCAGAAAATCAATAACAAAATCAAATTTGTAACAAACAATAATCGCGGCTTGAGAAATGAAAAACAATCAACCACCAGAAAAACAATTGAGGTGTGTGAGAATCAGAAAAATGAGCTGAAAAACAACTTATTTCAACACGATATGCTTCGTAAGCGCACATACACATTCTAAACTGATTATATCTTTTCGATACTATTTGATATCTTTCTTTAAGTAATTTGTTCGTAATTCGTTTATGGATACTTCATGCTCATTGATTTTTCCCTGGAATTGTTGTTGTATGTCTTTTAAAAATATTTCCTTAAACCCTTGAACAAAAGATATGAATTCTTGTCTCATATAATCTTTTGTCACAGCAATCACATCATCAACGTACTTTTTAGTAGCCATATGCAGACCTGCTGTAGGCGGATTTCTCGAAATAAATGTATTAATGTCGCTGATTTTGTTTTGATGGGATACCAACTGTGTCTGTAATGTGGAGTTTATTGTTTTTTGAAGTGCTCCAAGTTCATTATGACACACTTGCATTTGTTCATCGACATAAAGTTTATTGGCAGCATCAGTATTTGTGGTTGGCATCTTTAAATTACAGATTTTCAAATTTTCAGCATCAATATTGTCGTCAGGAGTGTGTGGATATGCTACTTTCGGCATATACGGTGTAATAGGTCGCTCATTCCCATGACGACGACGGTGTCCAAACTTATCGACAGACATGATTGAAATGAATAATAGACTTTTTTGATTATTCTATTATATCAGCTTCCCTTAGTTCATTTATGATGGCAACTATTTCGTTGTCGTTGGATGTGTTGCCGGCCACCTTGGATGCAATCATCAATTTTAAACGTTCAACCAATTCATTTGGATCGTCCCAATGAATGTATTCCTTCGGTTTTTCGTTGTATGACAAAAGTCCTTTTCCCACATTAGTATATGATGGACATTGAATAGCTTGTAGTTTCTTCAATATTGGAGCTGATGGAGGTCGGATTATATTACTACTACTAATAGTTGATGGGGGTTGATTTTGATCTAGCCGCAAAGAGAGGCTTAATAATGTTGTGATATTTATCTGTCCTGGAACTTTTCAGACGATTACGATGACACCAACCATATGCATCTTAATCAAAACAATACGACAAACACATGTATTTGAGTAATATTGGGGGGCTAGAAGATAATAATTTTCTTTCTGTAATTGTTTTCATAATTCGGGTAATTCTTTCAACAGCGTTTCTACATTTACATCTGCTAGTTCCACTTTATATGGTATACATACAGGGTTATCATATTTTTCGTAATTCTTTCCATACTTCCCTCAAGAACTTGTCGAACACCTTTGACAATCTGATTGTCGTTGTGCAAGAAGAAGGGTAGCTTGGCTTTAACTACGTGTCACGCAGAAACATGGTCACCAAATTTCCCTGGAAGGTAACTGTTAAACGAGCTGAAGATGCGTTATTGAATCAATTAAAAACTCTGTTCCACAAAATTATAAATATATCAATAAAAATTTAATACGTGGTTATGAATCTTACTTTTTCATCTCATTTTACATTTTTTCCCCGAGTTATCAGTTATTATTATGGTTTTTGATATTTCACATTGCTGTTTTTTTTATCAATTATAAATGTAGCTAATATAATATTTCTAAAAATTGAATAACATCACAATTATACCTCCCTATATATTAATTTTTATAACTACACCAAATTCTGCTCATAAATATAATAACCATATATTTTATTCGTTATCAGTATGTAATTATAGATGTGTTGATAAATTTAATATTGAAATCATTGATATTTCTACATAATGAAATTGTATGTGAAAACCTCCATGACGATAGTCAACGTATTATTTTATTAATGTGGTTTTGTATTATCATTGTATGAATTTCGAAAAATAGCGTATAATATTCCTAACTGTTAGTAACAACCATACCTTAGGATCTCATGCTCTCTGGATGGTTACATTGTTTATGTAAAAGTGAGCTAAATTTCGGGAAACGGTCTATAACTATCAAAATCATTTTAAATATTTTATTATGGCTCGCATGCAGTCTAATTTCGGCTAGATCCATTTGCCATACGTCGTCAAGACCAATTCAATTAATTTATCGCATATATTCTAAATTACAAGGTCAATTTTCTTTCGCTTATCTATTTGCGATAAAACCTCTCTCTCAGTAGATTATTCTTCTAAATTACATTATACGAGAAGATCGAAAATAATCTCGTCTACCCAATTTAAATTCTACATTATCTTTTTTAATCATGCTTCAATCGCATTTGTATTATACTACTTTTTATATGCATCAGAATGTCGTCCAAACATATATAAACTTATGTATAAATGAAATAGAAAGTACACATTTAAGAAGTGATTTAAGCTGTTTCTTCAAACTTTATATTGAAGACATTGAGTTTAATTCAACAAAATCATATATAAAATGGGGCATAAACGAAATAAAAAGTGTTTATTATCGATCATTAATAGAAATTACATGTTTAATGTGTAAATTTAAGCTGGTTCTACAAATTCTGTATTTGAGACTTTCCTTAATCGGTGGCGAGATGTCAATGATTTTTTGATAATCTACGTCATGTGTCCATTAAAGCATTGTTTATTCCAGAAACTAATGGAGCGAAAAATATTGCAAATATAATTTTCTAACTAGCATATAACAATGTGTATGTTAAAAGGAGTTTCTAATCATATTATCTTTCAAAAATAACATATAAATCTGAAAATTTGGTTTTCAATCTTACTTATATTGTGTATTATAGTAAGTAGTACCCTAGATTGTTCTTCATATTAAGCCGTCTAAAATGGTTACAAATCGTACAAAAATACGTTAGGTAATATCGAAACAATTGTCAATTTTTAGAATTTTTCAATATTTTTCGATAAACTGCAGAGTTAACTAGAAACAGTAAGTTTCATTTAAAACACTAATATGAGTAGATTCCACAAAGTCAGGGTTGAGACAGATAATTTCATTAACATGTTAATGTCTTTTTAACATGACGTAATTACGCCTACACTATATATTAATTAAATCACATTTTTCTACGATCTTTTGTCCTTTTGGCATCGTAGACATCTTGTATACTGATTATCGTAGTAACATATTTATGACAACCCCCTGTATATCGGTATATTATTGTAAAACTTATCGTTATCTCTTCTTCTTTCCCATCAATCAACGGCACCCTCTAGTCATTGTTGTTCCCTTCTTCAGATGACTCTTTTGATACTCCTTGTATATTTCCAAAACTTATCGCTTATCTCTTCTTCTTTCTCAATTCTTTTACACCCCCTGGTCATTGTCTTCTTTCTCAATTCTCTTAC
Organism: Galeruca laticollis; assembly: GCA_963921935.1. Lineage (NCBI taxonomy): Eukaryota > Metazoa > Arthropoda > Insecta > Coleoptera > Chrysomelidae > Galeruca > Galeruca laticollis. The sequence continues at coordinate 8,146,126 of OY998180.1, read as the reverse complement.
ACCCTTTGGTCATTGTCTTCAGGTGTGATTCTTGTAAACCCTCTGGCCATTGTCTTCAGGTATGATTCTTGTAAACCCTCTGTGGTTATTGTCTTCATCACAATGATGTTTATTTGGCTCCAATCTGACCAATCAGAGATGCTTGTGCCCTTATGGCATTGTTGGCGTCTTGTATACCGATCATCGTAGTAACATATTTATGACAACACCCTGTATATCGGTATATTATTGTAAAACTTATCGCTTATCTCTTCTTCTTTCCAATCAATCAACGACACCCTCTGGTCATTGTCTTCAGGTATGATTCTTGTAAACCCTCTGTGGTCATTGTCTTCTTTCTCAATTCTCTTACACCCTTTGGTCATTGTCTTCAGGTGTGATTCTTGTAAACCCTCTGGTCATTGTCTTCAGGTATGATTCTTGTAAGCCCTCTGGTTATTGTCTTCATCACAATGATGTTTATTTGGCTCCAATCTGACCAATCAGAGATGCTTGTGCCCTTATGGCATTGTTGACGTCTTGTATACCGATCATCGTAGTAACATATTTATGACAACACCCTGTATATTGGTATATTATTGTAAAACTTATCGCTTATCTCTTCTTCTTTCCAATCAATCAACGACACCCTCTGGTCATTGTCTTCAGGTATGATTCTTGAAAACCCTCTGTGGTCATTGTCTTCATCACAATGATGTTTATTTGACTCCAATCTGACCAATCAGAGATGCTTGTGCCCTTATGGCATTGTTGACGTCTTGTATACTTATCATCATAGTAACATATTTATGACAACACCCTGTATATCGGTATATTATTGTAAAACTTATCGCTTATCTCTTCATCTCTTCTTCTTTCCCATCAATCAACTACACCCTGTGGTCATTGTCTTCAGGTATGATTCTTGTAAACCCTCTGGTCATTGTCTTCATCACAATGATGTTTATTTGACTCCAATCTGACCAATCAGAGATGCTTGTGCCCTTATGGCATTGTTGACGTCTTGTATACCGATCATCATAGTAACATATTCATGACAACACCCTGTATATTGGCATATTATAGTAAAACTTATCGCTTATCTCTTCTTCTTTCCCATCAATCATCGGCACCCTCTGATCATTATCTTCAGGCATGATTCTTGTAAACCCTCTGGTCATTGTCTTCATCACAATGATGTTTATTTGGCTCCAATCTGACCAATCAGAGATGCTTGTGCCCTTATGGCATTGTCTCTTCTTCATAATGTTGTTTATTCCACTTCAATCCGACCAATCAGAGATGCTAGTGCTCTTATGACATATTTATACATCCTGTATACCGATCATCGTAGTAACATATTTATGACAACACCCTGTATATCGGTATATTATTGTAAAACTTATCGCTTATCTCTTCATCTCTTCTTCTTTCCCATCAATCAACGACACCCTCTGGCCATTGTCTTCAGGCATGATTCTTGTAAACTCTCTGGTCATTGTCTTCAGGTATGATTCTTGTAAACCCGCTGGTCATTGTCTTCATCACAATGATGTTTATTTGGCTCCAATCTGACCAATCAGAGATGCTTGTGCCCTTATGGCATTGTATACCGCTCATCATAGTAACATATTTATGATAACACCCTGTATATCTAACGTAGTGGTTTACCTCTTTTCTTCACAATGACGTTTATTCGGCTTCAATCCAGACAATAATAGCAGAGTGTCCTTATGGCATCTTTGTACATCCTGTATACGATAATAATCTAACAATCATATGGTAGTTTGTTACATAAAAATCTGATCAATAATAGCAGAGATATGCGTTAGTGCCCTAATGACACGCGGCGGTGTGATAGATGACTCATACGAGAGATGGCCCATACGACACATTCGACGGGGTTGACAGATGACACATACGATGGAAGGCACATATGACACATACGTTACATACTACGGAAGATACATATGACCCATACGGCACATGATGGCACATTTCACGGACGACACATATGACAGATGAGACATACGACGGAATGCACATACGGCACATATGACGGATGAGACATATGACAAATGAGACATTTGAGAGATAACACATACGACGGAACGCACATACGGCACATGATGGCACATTTCACGGATGACACATATAACAGATGAGACATTTGACAGATGACACATACGACGGACGGCCGCACCCCACCCCCGACGGCACATAAGGCACATACTTCGGTGTGTGAAATCCAAGATGGCCGCTGACTTCCGCTAGTTATCGTAGGGTTTCCGATACACGCAAGATTTCGTGGGGTTGGCTATTTTCCACCTATCACAATGGCGTTTGTTCGACTACAATACGACCAATCGGAGATGCTAGTGCCCTTATGACATCTTTGTATGTATATTGAACGTGTCCAATGCGCATAGCAACAGTGGGCAATGACCTTGAGGGGTTGCTGACGTCACAGCAGTAATGACCTTGGTTTGGTCAAAAAAGTGCAGAATGAACCTTAGCGATTTCCCATGTTAATTTACATAAGGAATGAGGCCGAATCAGTGTTGCTCCTTTACTAGAGGGTGCTAAGAATCTGCGGAGTCTAAACCACTACCCATTGACTACATTACACCTAGCAACTTATAACTGCCGTACACTCTCTAATCAAGCTAGGATTATGGAACTGGAAACAGAGGCAGCAAAAATAAAGTGGGATATCATGGGCATTAGCGAAGTAAGACGAAAAAATGAAGAACTCATAGAACTTGAATCAGGGAATCTTCTATACCACCAAGGAACACCAACAGGAAGAACAAGCGGAGTAGGATTCCTAATTAAGAAAACCTGGAAAAATAGAATCATAAGGATAACAAGCACCTCAGACAGAGTAGCCAGCATAACACTAAGACTCTCCAAAAGATATACTATCCAGATTATTCAGGTATACGCCCCAACAATCAGCCATAGTGACGACGAAATAGAAGAATTCTATAATGAAATAACCCAAGCGCTCAGCAACGACAATAGTCACTTCAAATACATAATGGGAGACTTTAATGCCAAAGTAGGACACAGGAAAGACCAAGAAAAAGGAATGGGGAAATATGGATTTGGAGAAAGGAATGAAAGAGGAGAGAGATTAATACAGTTCGCACACTTTCAGAACATGTATGTGGCAAACTCCTTCTTCAAGAAGAACCCTAACAGGAAATGGACGTGGGAAGGCCCCGGTGCAACTATCAGAAACGAAATAGACTTTATCCTCACCAATAAAATTAACACAGTAAAAGATCTAAGCACGCTCAACAAGTTCACTACAGGAAGCGACCATCGACTAATTAGAGCTCGACTGGTCTTAGATATAAAACTAGAAAGGCCAAGACTAATCAAAACCAACACAACGAAAAACATAAACAACGAAAGGCTGAGAGAGAACTCTCGCTAATATGAAGCACTACTAGAAGAAAGACTACAAAAAGTGGAATATAACAACCCTGAACTGATGGACACAATTCGAAACTGCGCCGTAGAAGTGGGAGGTCTGCAACAACGAGGTGAACACAAAAAACTAACTCCGGAAACAAAAGCACTATTACAAAAACGAAGAGAAATGAAAAAGACAACAAACATTCAAAGAATTGAATACACCGAACTGTGCAAGACGATACGAAAGAAAATCGCAGAAGATATCAGGAATTACAACGAGAAACAACAATAGAAAACCGTAAAAGCTACAAAAATGCAAAAAGGGCACTAATAATAGGGAAAAGACAGATAGTTGCATTAACTGATGGAAACACAAGAACCACAGACAGGAATGAAATAATAGACCTAGTAGCCAAATTCTATGGAGACCTATACAAGGCCCCTGAAAATTTGGAAGAAATAATAGAACACTCAGAAGATGCCATACCAGAAGTTTTGGTGGAGGAAGTAGAAATGGCACTGAAAAGCATGAAAAATGGCAAAGCAGCGGGAAATGACGGCATCACGACCGAAATACTCAAATATGCAGGAGCTAAAACATGGAAGTACCTTGCCAAACTATACACGAACTGTCTGATGTCCAGGAGCATACCTAAAGAGTGGAACAGCGCCCTTATAGTGTTGATCCACAAGAAAGGCAGCAAAGAAGACATTAAGAACTACAGACCAATAAGTCTACTACCAGTGACGTACAAGGTATTCACAAAGATCATTCACAACAGAATACAAAATACACTAGACTCGGCCCAACCACGAGAACAGGCTGGATTCCGCAAAGGCTTCAGTACAATAGATCACATCCATACCCTCAAAGAGGTTATCAGTCGAACCAAAGAATACAACCAACCACTAGCACTAGCCTTCATCGACTTTGAGAAAGCATTCGACTCTATATATCCCAGAGCAGTAATAAATGCCCTAACAGAACAAGGGGTCGGCAAGCCATATATTGAGACCCTAGCAAATATATATAGGGAAGCCAAAGCGAGAGTTAGGATATATGAGGGCACACCAGAATTCCCCACCAGCAGAGGAGTTAGACAAGGAGACGCAATATCACCAAAGTTATTTACAGCAACACAAGAAAGCATCTTCAGAAAACTGGGCTGGAACAACACAGGTCTGAATATAGATGGAGAATACTTGAACCATCTAAGATTCGCTGATGACATCATCCTGATAGCGAGTAACCCTGGCGAAATGCAACAACAAATAAATGAATTGAATGCAGCAAGCAACGAAGTAGGCCTTAAAATAAATCTGAGTAAGACCAAGATAATGTATAACGAACTGATAAACGCACAAGAAATAACAATTAATGACACTGCCCTGGAAATAGTAGAGGAATACATATACCTGGGTCAACTAATACACATATCAGGCTCTCTACTTCCAGAAATAAACAGAAGAATCAAATTAGCATGGAGAACATTTGGACAGAACTCTATCATCTTCAAGTCTAGAATGTCACTCTGTTTGAAAAAGAAAGCGTTTGATCAGTGCGTACTACCAGTATTAACATACGGCTGTGAAACCTGGACCCTGAAAACTGATATCATTAGAAAACTCCAGGTAACGCAGAGGTCTATGGAACGATGCATGCTTGGAATAACAAGGAGAGATAGAAAAAGGCTTGATTGGATCAGACAAAAGACCCAAGTGATAGATGTCATAAATAGAATCAGATCCCTAAAGTGGCAATGGGCGGGGCATCTCGCTAGAAGGACAGACGATAGATGGACCACAAAGATAACGCAATGGTATCCCCGAGGCGTGAAAAGACCAAGAAGACGCCCCAACTTAAGATGGGACTACGACATCAAGAAACTTGCAGGATCAACTTGGGGCCGCATAGCTAGCAATAGACAACAATGGGCCCACATGGAAATGGAATATATAAATATGTAAAGGGAGACTACACCATAACAAAATGGTTGAATAAGCTGCATATGATGATGATGATTATATATACATATATATATATATATATATATATATATATATATATATATATATATATATATATATTATAATATATTCAATGTTCTTTAATTATATTTGCCCCACGTTCGGGTGACAAATTATGGTATATATCTAATCTCTCCTATTTTTTGCCACTTCGCAATTTGGGTTTAAGAAATTAAGAAATATACTATTGTGAAAATACCTTTACCTCTAAATATAACCTATAAAATTTTTGATGACAGCAGTTGTCAAATTAATATGCCCGGCTAAATAAATATTAAATTTTATATTATGAAAGATAAATCAATACAACACCAATCAACTCACTCTTTTCTCAGGGAGGGATCAAAGATTTCAACTAATAATTCAAATTTGTAAATTTCCAAATAATTTTCTAAATTAAGTATCACACTATTCAAATCTACAGTAACTGTTTATCCAATACACTATAAGACAATTTAAATTATCTTATGACATATATGAATTTACTGTCAGGAGATTAACTAAATGTCACTTATTATACTAAATTTTCTATAGTATAAAAATTATCAAATATAATGAAAATGAATATGAAAAGAAACTTGCTTCTAGATTAATTATATAGGGTTTAATTCGCAGTGGTAAGGAGGTAATATTAATACTACTACTTTAAAGCCTCTAGATCGTATTATTCAACCATTGTTGAATTTCTGCTTGTCTCCATGCTTGCGTAGGTAATGGTTCTAAACGCTGGCTATGTTCTGGGGAATTATCCATGATGACGACAAACCCCGGGACCAAAACTAGAATAATACATTCAAACCATTTTTCAAATACCCCCGCATTCATCTCCTCGTGGTAATTGCCAGTTTTTTAGATGTAAACATCAATTTACCGTTTGGTGAAAATGGGCTATATTTTCGCCCATGAATGAAAGAGACTTGAAATTTAAAGACACGCTCGAATATACTTTACCTATTAATGAGATAAAAAAAGACACACACAGTGATTCGTATAACGTTATCACGAGTTCCATAGTAGATAAGTATAATTTGAAATGAACAGAAGATTATTTTTAAGTATTACTTATTACTGATTTTATTCATAAATAATATTATTAAATTGTGTATTATCCATAATTTGCCACAACCTTCAACTCGACTGCTTACATTTTTATTTTTACATTTGGATTTTGTTACATATCGGTAAAATAAGATTTATATATGACAAACTTGTTTTCGAAAAACCAAGGTCAGTGAACTCTCGACATTTGATGGTTCGACTCCAAATTACTATTGTTTCCTTGACATTTTATTTTGATTTGATTCTAATTCTTGTCATTGTAATATAATTATTATAAATTTATTTTCAGTTCCTACTCTTCAATCTGCATGCAGGGACGCTATCCTTCACCATATTTCTAAAAATGCCGTTGTATCGTTACCTCTACCTAAGTTTTTGAAAGAATATTTGTTGTTTCAGACTTGAAGAAAGTTATTTTCTTGGAATATTAGTAAGTATATCAAGCAATATGGATGAACTAAAAATTAACAATGATTGAATTGATTTGGTTTTATACCCCCACTTGTGTAGAATTATTGAAATCACTTTCGTTTAGTATATTTGTGATGGTGGTATATCCTCCATATCCCTTTCATATTACCACTGTGCTAGTAATAGAATGTCATTAAACCATTGCAGTCACACTAAAGGTGTGTGTCAAAAACAGTTATTGCACTAACTGTTTTTAATGCCATTAGTGCAAAAAGAAACTTTTTACATTTGTGCCTTATAAAATTTTGAGTGAATGAAACGACGAGTACTCAGTGTGTATTTAGTATTAAAATGCAGCTAAGCGCTTTCGGCCATTAGGCCATTCTCAGAGCTGTCGTCATAAAAAAGATCCTATAACAGGTGTCAAAAAACATCCAGTTAATTAAAAATGAAGCAATGTATGATGTCAAGTCATTGTCACAATAAAATGATTAAAAACATTAAAATACCCCTTTAAGAGGGTGTACAAGTATATTTTACATCCTGAAAAGTCCCATTCAGAAGTGTAAACTAAATTATATTCGATGACAAGCTTGACATTAATATACGGTAGCTAGCCACCGTATTTTTAGATGCGATTTTTTTTAAAAAAAAAATAACTATATAGGGTGTGTCATGTGACAGTGGCCGATACCAACTTTCTTATTTTAAATACAACCCCCTGTATATTATTAGTTTTTTGGATTCTTCAGAAAATTCTAGACATAATTCATGTACCTATCTTCAACTGTTTCGGAAATATTAAGTGTTTTCAGATGTATTACAAAAATTAAATTAAAAAAAGAAAATTATTTTATTTCACAAATTCGCTACATTACACTCAATACTTATTTCCCATTTAGCTCTTAATATTGAGAAAATAAGCAAAAACCATTAATGCGTTCCTTTTTACTGATATGAAATAAAAAAAAATACAAAAACAGTTTTGTTTATTTTCGTATAAAACTCATGGCCTTAGCAACTTGTTGTCTGTCTGCATGACAGTAGTGATCAGTGTCAGTGCTATTGTCGTTTGAATTTCGTTAACTGTACGTAATAATATCAGAAAAATGGTTCATTTCACAGAAATGCACAAAACAACCGTTCTACAAATGATTGGTTATCGAGAACACACGGACACAAATGGAAGTTTCTCGCTTATTTCACGAAAAATTTCCAAATTTGCCGCCTATATCCCAAGGAACAATTAGCAAAATAGAAAAACAGTTTCGCGAGCTTGGTCATGTAAGACAGACAAAAAAAGTAGTTGCCAATGAACTAAGCGATGATACGAGATTGGATGTTATGCTTGAGTTTCAAGAAAACCCACATAATTCTGGTCGAAAAGCAGCCTCACTGTTCAACATTAGCCACACATCAATTTTTCGAATATTAAAGGAAAGTAAAATGCATCCCTATAAAATGATGCCAATTCAGGAGCTAATGGAAGACGATTTCGACAGGAGAACGTATTTTTGTGAACAAATGATGGAAATGTTAGATAACAATATGATCCAATTAGAAGATGTTTTGTTTTCTGATGAGAGCACATTTACACTTTATGGTCATGCTAATCATCAAAATTGCCGCTATTGGTCTAATGAGAATCCTCACTGGATGAGAGAGGAACATGCGCAATATCCTAAAAAAGCCATTCTCAGAGCTGTCGTCATAAAAAAGATCCTATAACAGGTGTCAAAAAACATCCAGTTAATTAAAAATGAAGCAATGTATGATGTTAAGTCATTGTCACAATAAAATGATTAAAAACATTAAAATACCCCTTTAAGAGGGTGTACAAGTATATTTTACATCCTGAAAAGTCCCATTCAGAAGTGTAAACTAAATGATATTCGATGACGAGAGAGAGAGAGAGAGAAGTTCGTGTTTGAATCCTGTTGGGTGGAGTATTTTTGGGTGAAGTGCGAACTTTTCATGTGGTGCCCTGGTATAGGATTTGTTCCTCTTCAGGGCTGAGAAGGGGGAGTGTTGGGTGGTTATGTGCGCGTTGACCGAGAAGCTGGGTTTGGATGAAAAAGTGTCTAGTAGAGTTTTTTAAGAAGTGTCTGGAAAATGTGTTTTAGAAGTGTATGGAATTGAGGAAATTGAGTGGGCTTTTGCTAGAAGTTAGCTGGCGGGTTGTTTGAGTTGGGGTGCTTAGGGGGATGATGTTTTGGAAGCAGCGAAGCTCGATAGCGAGCGGAAATGGTGTGACAAAAAAGTGTCTAGGATTGGAGCTTGAATGTGGAAGACGAGCCATGTATCGTTGCCGATATATAGCTGTGTGTTGACCTGGCTAGGTGTCAGAAATTAGAGAGGTAAAAAAGGGTGTTTTGACTGAATTTGCAATTTGTAATTTGTAATTTGTAATGTCTCCGGTGTTGAGAGGGAATATAATAAGATAATAATTGAGTTTTGATTATTTTCAGAATTTTTCAAAAGAAAAGTGTATAGGAGACATTATTTAAAAGTGTATAGAAATAGAAAGTGATGATTGTTGTACTTGTAGAAGGTTGCGGGGACGTGCCTTCGGTGGTTCGGGGACTGTTTAAGGTGGTCGGCGACATAATAATCTTTAAATCCTCAAATCTAAAAATGCGGGTGCGTCGATCGTCGGTCCATTTGGCTAGTGAATAAATTCACAGAGTGTACAGGAAAACCGCAAAAACCTGCAACACCGACATGGGTGGTGGGGTATCATAAAAGTATAGGGTGAGTCCAAAGTGTTGAACAATTAATAGTTGGAAGTGAGGATTTGGAAATGTTAGAGATGTTTGTTTATGGTATTGGGCTTTGTCGGAGAGTTGTGTTGAATTTTATTGACTGAATGGTGAGAGATATGACTTTTGTTGTTATCGGATGGCAATAGGGGACCTGTCAAGGTAGTCAATGTATTCGTCGGGGAGGTCGTCGTAGGCCGTGGCTAGTAGGCGAAGCGGAGGAAATGGGAGCTTCCTCTTGGGAATTCTGCCGAGGTGCCGTATGTTGGCCACCCACGGTGTGAGAAGGGTGTTTTTGGAGATATCGCTGCCCGACTCAATGGTACGGTTGACGTATCGGGCCTGAAGATTGTTTAAGCGAGAAGGGATGGGTTCGATGTCGATATTGACATAAACTGTGTTGGAAGGAGAGTATGGAGCCTTGTATTGGCAGTATCTTAGAATTGACTGCTCACAGGTGCGTAGATTTTTGACGAGATGGTTAGGGAGGGTGCAGTAGACGTTTGCTCTATAGTCTATTATTGGACGGATATATGTTTTATACGTATGAAGCAAGGTGGTAGGGTGTGTGCGTCCAAATGTGCCACCGAGCGCCTTGAGAAGATTGACTCTCCGTCGGACTTTATTCAAAGTGTCCATTAGGTCGGGCGTCCAGTTGAGAGTGTAAGTGAATTTCACTCCCAAATAGACGACTTCCCTGCGGATTTCGAGTCGATCTCCCCAAAGCACGAGGCGGAAGTTGTTTTTTGGTAGAAGTCGTTCGCTCATGGTATCAGGATGTTGGAAGACGATAGCTTGTGTTTTTTGAGGATTTAGAGTCACCCGCCATTTCCTGCACCAATTAGAAAATTGGGTCAGTAGATTTTGGGATCGAATGTTGAGAGAGCGAATGTCTGTGGCAGAGATGATAAGTGCGGTGTCATCCGCATATAGTTGGACGTTATCACGGGGATGTCGTGGGACAGGTGTGTCATACGTATAAATGATGTATAATAGGGGAGCGAGTATCGAGCCCTGCGGAACGCCAGTTTGGGGTGTAAAAGGGTCGGATATGCTGTAACCAACTTTGACGCTGATCGATCGGTCGGTGAGGTAAGAGTATATTAATTTGATGATTTGGTTTGGCAGTCGGATGCTCAGTAGCTTTCTCACTAGTCCGGCGTGCCAGACTTGATCGAATGCCTTCTGAACGTCCATGAGAATGGCGGCAGAACAGCGTCGTTGATTTAAAGCTCGGGTGACGATTGTTTGAAGGTTGGTGGTGGCGTTCTGACAAGAGTGGCCCGGCCTGAATCCGAATTGAAATGCCGGAATTATGTTGTTTTCAGTACAGAAGTCCCAGATTCGTTCCTTCAACAGGCGTTCAAAGACTTTACCTAGGACGCTGATTAATGATATAGGGCGGTAAGATTCAGGCTTTGTAGGGTCTTTGCCGGGTTTGGGGATGAGAACAACGTTGGCTGATTTCCAACAACGAGGAAAGTAAGAAAATGCCAAACAGGCGTTCAGCAGGGCGCAGAGCGGAGGGAAGATCTCTTCTGGCAGGTTTTTTAGTGCCTGCCTCGAGATTCCGTCGTGCCCTGGGGCACTGTTTCTCCCCGCTCGGCACGCCAGCTGAACTCCTTCGATGGTGAATGGTGAAAGAAGCGGAGAGTTCTCATCGGGTGGGATGTGTATGTGTGGACTTCGAGTGATATTTCGAGTCATGAGGTCGGTTTCAACGGCAAAGTCCCTGAGAAATTGGGGGTTGTCGAGTGGTGAAAAGACAGTTTGAAGGTTATTTTTGAAGGCGTTGGCTTTGTCTTCGGAGGTGTAGATTTTCTGTCCCTGCACTTCGAGATGTGATTCCACCTTTCTCCTAAGGCCGACGAGGCGGTAGAATTTTTGCCAAAACACGCGTCCTTGTCTGAAGTCCAGTTCGGCTGTTTCGGCCTTCCACTTTCTCTGCTTTTCAGCATTGATTTCTTGTCGAACCTGGGCGTTGAGACGGTTCCATTGTGTTTTGACTGCGGGATCTCGAGTGCGGACGTATAACCTGTATAACTGTCTTTTCTGACGTATCTTTTGCAAAATTCTTTGCGGAAGTGCATGAAAATTGGTATGTACGGTGGTGAGTGGGACGGCGATGTCTTGCGCATCGATTAAGAGGGATTGGAATTCTTCTGCGTGATTATCTATGTCATCAGTATTCTGATGAATGACGGGTGGTGGTAAGTTGGTGGAGACGTGATTTGCAAAGGAATTCCAATCGGCTTTTTTGAAGTCGCGAAAGGTGAAATTTGTTGCTGGTGGTGGTATAGGGTTGTGTAGTGCGGTTTTGACCAGTAGTGGGACATGGTCGGAGGTGATAGGGTCGCCTATAAAGCATTCGTCGTCTACAAGAGTGATTAATCTGTCTCTGCAGATTATATGATCGACTATGGAGGAGCCAAGGTGACTTAGTAGGGTTGGATTATTGTTTTTAATCCGTATGAGGGGAAGTGAGACGAGTTGGCCGGCGAGTTGGCCGGCGAGTTGTCTGCCGCAGGGGTTGGTGTTTGTATCACCGAAAAGATTATTGCGTGAGTTAAAGTCACCCATTATTATGGCTCGTGGAAGTGAGGCTGCATATTCGAGAAGGTCGATAGATAAAGGTTGGTTGGGGTGTTTGTAATAAGAAAAGAAAGTCGTCGTGTTATTATTCCACGATATATCGATGGCTATGCAGTCCAAGTTCTGTTGAGACAGAAGTGCAGGGAGTGGGTGTTGTGATGCGGGGAGTCCGTTCCGGACGAGAAGTCCGTTGCCATGACAGTAGAAGTTCCTGTCTAGGTGGAAGGTGGTGTAGCCAGTGAAGCGAGGGGGGTTTTTTAAAAGAGTGTCTGTGACAGAAAATACCTGTATATTCTGGGAGTGCAGAAGGTGTTTAAGAAGATGTCGCTTCCTGGCTAGACCTTGGCAATTCACGGTCCCGATCGTGAAGTCCATGACTTAATTTTGTCTTTTTGTCGTAAATGCAAAGTGGACGCGGTTACCGGCGCCACTTGTTACGGTACAATTGTAACCGTAGAAGGAGGGGACAAGATGAGAAAGAGTATCGGCGACTAGGCCACGGCTAGTCGGGACGGCGTTCATAATTGTCGTTGCCAAGATCTCGATTAAGATCTTGGAGTCGGTGGTCAAGTCGAAGGGGGCCTGTGGTTTTTCCAGTGTGACAGGCGCGATTTCTTGGGCGGATTTCGGTGCTTCCAGCCGCTTGGGGCACCGAGGGTAGAAGGCGGGGTGTGGACCACCGCAGTTTTTGCATGATGGGCTGTCTGCCTTAGGGCAGTTGGTGGACTTGTGGTCGGCCGCTCCGCAGGAAGGACAGACAGGCTTGGATCTGCAGGTTTCTGCGAGGTGGCCTGTGCTGGAGCACCGGTTGCAGTATTTTGATACTGCGGGTAGTGGGTCGGAGCGGTTTGAGGCCTCACATGGATGAGAGAGGCCGTGGAATCGAATGCCCCTTGTTAGGGCCATGTGGTAGGCTTGTTCGGATTCAGTAAGAATCCGAAACATAGAGGTGATTTTACCGTGGCGGCGGGACATGATGCGCCAAGACCTGGTGAAGGGGAAATTCTTGTCTGTAAGAATTTCTTCGAACTCTTTGTCCGAGATGGTGGTGTCTACATTTCTGCAGACCAATGAGAAAGTCGGCTTTCGGGACTTGGAGCGGTGGCGGTCTTGGCGAGTAGAGCTTAGGCGGATGACGGTGACTTTGTCGTCACCAAGGGTGTTATGAAGTTTCTTTGCGAAAGCTTCGTGAGAGATGTCGGACCTGATTTTTAGGAGTGCGGTCCGGTTGGCATTGGCTTTGAGGTAGAGGATTTCGCCTCTCAGCAGCTCGTTGGTGTTTAATAGGTTGAAGAGTTCTCGCTGAGAGACGTACTTAGCAGGGAGGTTGCGTAGGTTAAGTGTCTGTTGTGTTGGGTCAGCGTGTGGGTGTCGGGGTTGTTGGGTCTGGGGCGTTTGTTGTTGTCGAGGCGGTAGGTGGTGTTGAGTGGTTGGTGGAGGTGGCGTGGGGATTCTTCGGTCTCTCTTGCGTTGGTTTCCCAAGAGAGTGAAGTCTCCATCTTGGTCTGGTCGGTTGGTGGGTGTTCGGTTGTTGCGCGGAGATGAGTGAATTGAAATGGATTGGTGTGATCGGGCAGAATGAATTGAGCGGGACCTGGAGGAGTGTCGAGAATTGGTAGTTGATTTGGGGGGGTTGGATGGTGATTTTGCGTGGGTTGGTGGGTTTAGGGCTTGGGCGATGAGTAAGGATTGTAGTTTTTCGTATTGTGCTGATAAGTTGTCGAATTTGGCTGAGAGGGCGTTGTTTTGGGCCTTGAGTGTGGCCATTTCCTTAAGTTGGTCTGCATACAAGGATGCATAATCAGGAGCTGAGGTCTGTGCCATCGGAGGGAACTCTTCGAGGGAAGAGAGAGATGGCACCTGTTTGGTGCTCCGGGTTTGGATGGGCGACCGGTTTGATGAAGATGACATTTTTGTGGGTAGAGGAAGAGGACGAAGCAGAAGATTGCTTCGTTGTTAGTGTTCAGGGAAGCGGACGAAAGCCGGCAGCGGACTCACTGCCGGAGGGAGTTTCCTCCCCGGTGAAAGGTTTCCTGACCCTTTTGTCCGCAGTGTTAGTATTTATATTCACCTGATTTATTTCTTCGTCCTCCGTTGGGTGGTATTAATACACTTCTGGTTGGACACTTGTTTGCTGATTATTTGCTTCAAGCAAATTTCATAAATAGAAACGCTCTAGGAAGAGCGGATTTTCATAAATAAAATGCTCGATTGAGCTGGTTTTCACAAATAAAGGCGCCCTATAAAGGACGGGTTGAGATAAAATCTCAGTTGTTGCGTCGATCGGTAGCAAGTGCTTCTGGAAATGCCTGGTTTGTATCAGTGACCAGGTTTTCCGTTTCGGCTTCTCCTTGCAGGCAACTGTCTTCGACGAAGGTGATCGACCAACGACCGACGATATTCGATGACAAAAGCTTGACGTTAATATACGGTGACTAGCAAGTCGTACCTCCATTTTAAACCATTATTTGCATTATCTCACATTGTGAGCGAATTTCCAACCAAACTTCTCGATTCTCGTTAAACCACTGTACTCCCCTGCCGCCTAATTTGAAGTCGATTCAGTGAATTTTATTGAATAATACATACTTTGTATTTCATTGACTGATTTCCAGTATTTTGTGACATTATGAAGTAATATTTGCTTGGCAGTTAAAATGCCACGTGTCAAGGCATTGGTGCTTAAAGTCGTCAGTTTATGTATTGATAATATAAGAAATATGTATGTGAATTCTGATAACTATTTTAATTTCTGTTTCAGATTTGGGTACTAGGTATATATTCGAAGTATGTACCAGATCTATGTATTTGTACCAATATATTTCTTTTTACAACATTCTTCAAACCATGAAGTTTAGATAGATAATCATAATTTAAATGACAGGCTGTAAGACTGATCTAAGTGTAAATTTTTTTCATTAATTACAAATTTGTGATCATATTAATTTGTAATATATTGTAATTTAAGAAATGGTTTTATTGCCAACAAAAATGCAGACCTCACGGTAGGCTATAGTAATGGGATACATTTTCACCTCATTTTTTATCAGTTTGGAACTTTTGAAATTTTAAATACTATGTAACTAATATCTTCCATTGTACTTTTTGTATACATACATTAAAATAAATATATTGAACAATATTTAGGCTGCTTAAACCAATATTTTTAATTCATTTCACTCTTTTCATATATCTTTGTAAGTAGCAGTAAAAGAATAGCATACAATTCTCTAATATTAAACCTTAACCATAATTAACAAATAAAGATTTGTAACCCTCTTTTCTTAACCTACCTGGCACCTTTCGGTTGATAACAGGGTTTGCTCCACGACCTCGAGTAGCCTCAGATGGAGGTTCCAGGGGTTAGATGTTACTAACTCCAGATATAGTGGGTACCAATAGCGGGCTTTAATCGATATTGGTACGAAAAGAACTTAGAAAATAGACGGGACTCAGAGAAATACACGGTTAAATAACCGCAATTATAAGCCAAAGTTAAAATAAAATAAAACAGTATATTCACAGGAAAATATATACAATTAAATATAATGGTACCTCAAAGCCCACCCTCAGTAACCGCTACAATTACTAAACTCGAACAATCGAAAATATACCGGTTATACAAAGTGAACGAATTGACTCGCCGATATTACCAGAATTTGGGATGTATTCGTGGGATTTACGCCTACCGAATCAATCTCAACCTCTAGTAATATGGAACTCTTGAAAATCTTTCGAATAAGCGCGTACTAAGAATTTATTTATACGGATATTACCAGAATTTCAGATGTATTCGTGGGAATTACGCCTACGGCATCAATCTCGACCCCTAGTAATATTTAAATATATTCAAATTATATGGTGAAAGCAAACTTACTTTTGTACAACTTGTACCGTAAAATGGGGTGAATCGGAACAAAACTTCAATATTAATTTATAGTTATATGAAAGCAAATTGCTTTGATTTTATTGGCATTAATTTTGGTGTTATAGGTTGGCTATAGTATAAATAGGAATATTATTTGGTTTTGTTCTGTTGGTAACACTTTTGTCTGATTGGTTCCAGCATTGAGAAATTGTAACAGTTTTCACATGATTTTTTAATGTCCACAAACTTTACCTGTAAGTGTGAAGCTGTTATTTATATACCTTATTTAGTATGCTATCATTGTTATTTAAGTTGTCTTTTAGCATAAAACACTTTGTTTAATACATTATTTACAATAGTTTCATAGCAACGAATTTTTTAGGTGATGACATCACAATTTTCTGAAGAGGGTGAATGGGAACACAGCTGTTTTTTGTTCGCATTCACCCCACAACACGGACTGCTAAATTGGTACAATTATTGTTTATACTATATAAACTACATTTTTATATTGAAATATTTTATTCCATAATTAATGTATTTGTATTATTTTAGGTTTGAAAAACGATACAGAATTCCGAGGAAATACATTCCTACAAAAAAGCACCAGCATTATTCTGCCGAAACTATAGAAAAGGCTGTAAAGCTTGTCAAAGAGGGCAAGTATCTGAGATACGTTGTCAAATCGTTAGAAACAAGCACAACTGTTCTCCACAGACATATAAAATTGGGCGATCGTATTAAAAAAGGTGGCCAGCCAGTATTCACGAAAGAACAAGAGAAGACCCTGATTAGTTGCTTACAAATATGTGGAGACTGGGGTTATCCAGTGGATATAATCACCCTAAGACTTCTTGTCAAAGACTTTCTGGATCGAGAACGTAAATCAGTCAATCGATTTAAAGATAATCTTCCTGGGCGGGATTTTGTATATAGTTTTCTGAACCGCCATCGCAAGGACATATCTACAAGAATGTGCTAGAACATCAAACGTTCAAGAGCTGCTGTTTCTCGGGAGACCGTCAGTAAATATTTTGATGAACTTGAAAAAGAACTGAAAGATATTCCCTCATCAAATATAATAAATTTCGATGAGACGCATTTAAGCGATGATCCCGGACGACGCCTAATCATTACTAGACGAGGCTGCAAGTATCCAGAATGCATCATGAACTCAAGCAAGTCTTCAATGTCAGTGACGTTTGCAGCATCAGGCGATGGTGATATACTGCCAGTTTATACCATATACAAGGCACAACACCTATATGACAGTTGGAGAGTTAGTGGTCCTCCAAACTCGCGATACAACAGAACAAAATCGGGATGGTTCGATTCGTTCTTCCTGATTGCAGCAAAAAGAGGGGAAAAAGTACCCTCATTGGAGATAATTTGTCATCTCATTTGTCTATTGATATGATCAGGGTCTGCAAGGAAAAAGACCTTTTTTCGTCCGATGAAGATGTCGTTGAGACATATTCTGGAATAGTGGAAAAAGGGCCCTGGGAAAGGAGAGGCATCAGTGCCAAAGGACAGATTCCCCTCACTTCTAAAACGCCTTTGTTACACCTTGAAGAAAGAAAATGTAACTTCAGGATTTGAAAAATGTGGCATAGTGCCTCTGAATCATGCTTAAAATGCTACCCTCTACTGACAACACTAATGATCAAGACGAGAGCGATCAAATATCCGTCCAAGCAATTGATGAAAGCTTTAAGGAGCAGCTCCAGACCCTACGCCATGGCAATTAATTGAAGCCTAAAGGGAAAAGGAAAAAAGTAACTGTGACGCCTGGGAAAAATGTAGGAGTTTCAGACTTTGAAACTGAAATCGAGGACATAAATGCTCCTTCAACTAGCAAGAAGGCCGCAACACTTGAAGGGAAGAGAAAGAAAAGAAATCATCCAGCAGACAGTTCATCAGAAGACGAATCTGATGTATATTCTTTACAAGACAGTGATGCTGAGTTGGTGCTGTCTCGCACATCTAAAAATGGAACTGAACTTGGATCAACGTCCGCAAATTATGACATTTCAGTCGGTGACTTTTTACTTATTAAAGTGTTTGGAAAAATCCAAGAAAATGTTCGTTATAGAACCTGATAACGAGGGATACATTGGTTTGTTTTACAAAAAAATCAAGCAAACTTTATAGGTTTGTCCCAACTCAAGAGGATGCTTTTTTTAGCCATAATGAAGTTGTATTGTAGAGCGAATTGGAGCATCTATTTTCTTTTTTCAAAATCTACAACTTAAAATCAAACAACCAGTAAATATATAATAGAGGGATGTAGATCTAATATTTGGTGTTTTTTTTTAATCAATTTTGATACAAAATAAATGTGCTATATTACTTAAGATACGAAAAAGTGTTCCTATTCACCCATTTTACTGTATCTATACACAACTTAGTTTAGTACGGCACACAGAGAGAGTCTCTCTCCACTACTGGCTCTTTATACTTTTTCAAATCTAGTTTTTGTAACACAACAATTGGTAGGAGCAATTAGTGGAAAGGAAATTAATCTACTTGAAATAAATTCGTGGTACTGAGTGAAATTAGAACAAAATAAAAACCATCGCGGAAACATAACTTCATTACATCCCTCCTTACTTGGGTTGTTAATTTTCTCCTAAAATTTAGGAACGCCGCCGTAAAACTAGTGGATTAGTGTCTGAACGTGTTGATGGCAAACTTTAAATCGGACAAATGATTATTTTCGCAGAACTGAGCGATCATGGTCTTGATGGCGCGGTTAGCTCTTTCTACCGGGTTCGCTTGCGGAAGTACAACGGTGGCGAATTCCTAGCTCTTTTAAGGTTGTCTCTAACAGTTTACTAGTGTGCCTTTGTTGGTGATGACTTCCTTCGGACAGCCAAAAATTGTCACTACTTTCTCGTAGAATGCGGTACTACTAGCATTGGCTGATCGAACAGCTCTGCATTGCACCCATTTAGTAAATCGGTCCATAAACATTAAAATCTAAGCGTGTCCTTTTCGGCTCCTTGGCAACGGTTCAATTACATCAGTGTTCACTGTTTCCCACGGGTGTCTGTTGGGAGAAGGTTGCATTTTCCGGCCACTTGTTGCTGAGACGGTTTATAGCGTTGATAAGTTAAACAGTTGCGTACGCATTTAGTGATGTCTCGGAATATTCCAGGCTAACAGTAATTGCATGCTATCCTGGAAATGGTTTTCGCTATAATGGCGTGTCCTGCGGTCGGAGTATCATGGTTTTCTTCCAGCACCTTTACCCTCTGCGGTTTTGGAACGAATCCTTTCCATGAGTCGGACAACTCTGGTTCTTTAAGGTCGTTGATGTTCCAGAAATGGCGGTAAAGTGGATCTCTTTTAATGCAGTAATCCAGAAATGCTGTCGGGTTTTTCTCAACTTCCGACTTTTTCGTCTCGTACCAATTACATGGTGTATCTTCCACTAAAAGGTAGATTTCGTCAGATTTGCGGAGATCTTCGCTGTCTGGTAGTGGTTTCCTAGAGAGCGCATCGGTTCAGCGCTCCTCTATCGTATTTCGAGGTCATACTGTTGCAGAAAAATATTCCACCACTCTAGGCCACCAGAAGGACTCTGAATGGAGTGTAACCATTTGAGAGATTGATGATCGGTGACTACAATGAAGTGATATCCTTCTAAGTACGGTCTCATCTTCTCCATGCCCCAGATGATGGCCAACCATTCTTTTTCTGTGACAGAATAGTTTCGTTCAGCAATCAATGCCACTCCTAGTCCATGGTCAACGGCGTCGGTTTGTAAAGTAAAAGGGATGCAAAAATCTGGACAACTCAATATCGGAGATTCCATCAGAATCTTTTTGAGTTGCTTATACGTAGTTTCTTCTTCTTCGGACCATCTCCACTGATAAGTTTTTCTGAGCAACTTAGTAAGAGGTGCGACTACTTCCGAAAATGACGGGAGAAACCTACGATAGCAGGTCGCTATCCCCAAGAATCTTCCAAGTTCTCCTATATTTCTTGGAGTTTCGTATTTTAAAATCGACTCGATTTACTCTGGGTCGGTACGGATTCAATCCCCTATAACGATGTGTCCCAAGTATTTCATACTAGACATGCGAAAATGATATTTATCGAGGTTTATCTGTAGTTTGGCCTCTCGAAGTCGACGAAAAACTTCGTTGACGTTGGCGAGGTGGGACTCTAACGTTTCTCCGATGATTATGATGTCATCTAAGTGCATAAAGGCATGCGGATCCATATCCGGGCCAATGATTCGATCGGTTAATCGTTGGAACGTGGCAGGGGCGGTATGTAGTCCAAACGGCATTACTCGGAATTGAAATAAACCTCTCCGGAATCGTGAAGGCTATAATCGGTTTGCTACGAGCTGAAAGTGGTGTACCCACTTTTTGAATCCATGCTGTTAATAAACTTGATGGCATTCAACTTGTCCAGAATGGCATTCATATGCGGGAGTGCATATGCATCTTTGACTGTGACTTCATTAACCTTACGAAAGTCGATGCAGAATCAGTGTATTCCATCCTTTTTCTTAACTATTCCGACGGGCGAACTTCATGGACTTCTTGAGGGTTCTATTATGCCTTCGTCCAACATTTTGTCCACTTCCTCCTTGCATCTTAGGGTTCTGCGGTCTGTAGCGTTGCTTGATGGGTTCGGGTTTAATTAAGCGAATTTCGTGTTCAACTAAATCCGTCGGGCCTTGAATATCTTGAAACAGCGGCAGTTCTTTGTCGAGGAACACTTCCAATTTTCAGGATTGTTCGGCGGCAAGCGTCCTTTCGGAGTGCAGTAGGATCATCTTCATCAGACAGGTTGCATTTCTGGTTACGGAGTTGGAAGTCGTGACAGTCCTTCCATAGAATTCTATTTTGGTTCGTCGGCTAGGAGAATTTCTTCAAGGTCTGAAGGCTTATTTCTGGTTTCTCTGGCTGCGGAGGACGGAGTTTGGAAGTTGTGACGGTTCTTCCACGGAATTCTCTTCTGGTTCGTCGGCTAGGAGAATTTCAACAGGGTCTGAACACTTTCTTGCTTTTCTGGCTGCGGTGGAAGGACTTGTAAGTCGTGACGGTACTTCCACGGAATTCTCTTCTGGTTCGTCGGCTAGGAGATTGGGATACAGGGGAGTACAAAAAATAGGAATTTTAGCCAAGAGTAAAGTACCTTTATTTTGACAGTATCAAAAAAGTTTATTGGGGGAATTTTTTTTAAATTAAAAATTACACTCATATTTTCACAACCTCTTAGACAAAAAAAAACATTTAGTTCAAAAAAAAGATTTAATTCGTTATTTTTGCTGATGCTCTTCAATTAAATCATAAAATGGTTTTTTCTATGTACATACATACAGGGTTAAATATCAACTTTGCACCAGAAAACAAAACATTTATCAAAACGCTTCCCGCTACAGTACAGGTTGCTAAAATAAAAACATTCTGTCTTAAGAAAATGGAATTATTATTTAACATGTATCTATAAAAACTACGAAAAAATATTATGTTATGTATGAATTTAATAATTGAAACGGCTTTAGGTATTTTCACAACTAGAAAGTTTTCAATGGCAATATACAAGGTGACGATGATGAACATTTTGGAAGTGTAATTTTTTATGTATATTTAAAACCAGTTGGGAAGCGCCATAGTGTGGCTTATACGAAGACTTCTAAAGAGTAATTTCAGTTTAATGAACAATTAAATTACCAAATTTGTCTAATAATTAATACAATAACAAAACAATGAAACATAAACACTTTCTATCCAACAAAATTTTGGTTGAAATTAAAATGTCAGCTGTCAGAAGAGGTCATAGTAAATTCTTATGTCGCTGTATCTTCTTAATATTATTATTTAATATTATGAGGTCATAATAACTGTCTTTAAATGCATTCGAAAAGAGGCCATTAATAAGAAGAAGTAGGTGTGTAGTGACAACCAAAACTAACCTAAAAAAATCCAGTGACAAATAACCTGATGTTAACATCTCATCTTTTATGCCATAACATAAAAATGGACCGAGCGATATTCTCACAAAAGTGACGACTCTCTAGGGAGAGAGACAAAGCGACTACGCTGCCAATACAACGGTTTGTCTCTCTGGTACTTTTCGGTCTGTTTTCACTGTTCACCTGAATACGGATGGCTCAGTCCATTTATATATGTCTATGTTATATTATTGAAACTAAAAAATTCAATAAATAAAGGTCAGAGATTTTTCCTCCATTGAAGAGGTTTCAGACTATGCTGATTCCAAATCTGTTTATATTAAAGTTCTAGCACTTACCGTTCGTCCGCTGATGCTTAAAACGGAAGGACACCAGAAGCCAGAATATAAGACCTCGATTTTTTCGTCGACTTGTGTTTAGAAGTCTAAAAGCTGTGATTTGAAATAAGTTCGAATTCTACAGGCTCTACAGGATTTTTTCTCCAAAAAAGTTATTTTTTCGGGACAAAAATCTACCGAAAAGCACTTTATTTAGTTATTGGATTTAATTATTGACTTAAAAAGGCATAAGCTTCTTTGCTTGCCATCATCAATTACCCAGGATAGGTATACCAGTTGGAAAAGTGGTATATAAAATATCCACTTTTATCGTGTTGAAAACGTAACTTGATGAAGTTACGAATATACAGGGTGTTTCATAGGTAAACCGACATAACTTTAACCAGAAGGCACTTAGGTGATTCCAAAAAACCCATACATTACGGGCCTGATTCCCTTTATAACCTAGATACATATGATGTTTTATCGAGTAGAATGAGAAATTTGTGCTTGTGCTTCACAAGGGACGAAAAAACTGACATTTGAATGTTTTGTTTTATTCCGATTTTTAGTCATATCTTACTCTTCTTGCTTGGTAGGTGTGTTAAAGATAGTGTGTTTTTACCATGGAACGACAACATTTAACGTTGGATGAATTGAATAGGGCGGTGGGGCCTCTACAAGCTGGTGTGCGACAAACCCAAGTAGCCGAACAGTTGGGGAGTCTCGCAAAGCGCCATAAGTCGATTATGGCGTCGGTTTAGAGACACTGAGACTCCAGCCGAGCAACATCCAGGACGTAGTCATTCTACAACCGCTGCTCAAGACCGGTATTTAGTTTTAACCGTTAGAAGGCAACCGACAATCACAGCACCCGAGTTGGTTAATGAATTACAGCGTGCATAATATGACAATTGGCAGTAATACGATTAACCTGGTATCAATAGTTTCTGAATTGGGCTGACAATGACTGGGCTACAGTTTTATTCGCCGATGAGTCTAGGTTTGGATTTCAACCAGATTCTCGTCAGACGAGAGTGTGGAGACAGCCCAGAAATTTGGAACGCTTGCTACAT
Source organism: Galeruca laticollis (assembly GCA_963921935.1). Lineage (NCBI taxonomy): Eukaryota > Metazoa > Arthropoda > Insecta > Coleoptera > Chrysomelidae > Galeruca > Galeruca laticollis. The sequence goes on along the minus strand of OY998180.1, from coordinate 8,122,679 downwards.
GTACAGGAAGTGTACACATACAGAGGTGGCACATTATTGGTATGGGGCGGAATCATTATTGACGGAAGAACTGAGCTCATTTTTCCACGCGGCTTTCTCACAAGTCAGCAGTATTTGGATAACGAGAGTATTGATGTATTGCCATGGACAACATTCACAATGAGTTTCAATTTCGAGAGCTTCTGAGAGTACAATGGACACAAATACCTCAGCATACATTAACAATGTAATTTTGAGCATAAATGTTAGATGTACCTAGGGCTGTGATAAATCAACTTGGTGGCCATATTTTATTTTAAGTTTAATTTTTGTATGTTTTTTGACATTTGAAAAAACAGTGGTTTTTAGAATATTTTTTTGTTCAGTTTTCTGTTATTTTTTGCAAAGAAGTTAATGTTTTTGACATATTAAACAACAATCTAAACTATAAATTTTGTATTACTTTTTCAAGTTGATTACAGGTAAAAACAAGACTGCTTATAAAAATATCCCTAGAATTTTGCGTTGTGTGTACAATTTAATCAGATTTTTTAAAAATTCTTTGTTTTTATTTTATGCCCCCTTTGTAAATTTAACTTTTAACTTATTTTACTAGCAAAATGATTTGAAAAAACGAAAAATATATCACTCTGTTCAGTTTTTTAGCTCTTTTCAAATATGTGTACCAAATTAGTCGAACCCATTATACAGGTTGTTGTTTTTTGTGTGGAATAATATGATATTATGTTTAAACGGACCTGGAATTTAAAAATTGTAGAGATTAATAATAAAAAGATGTTTTACTGTTAAATGTTTAACATTTTAGATAAAATAGTATTCGTGAAAACAAGAATACGACAATTTTACAGTTTGAGCTTAAAATTTTACTAGTAAAATCGTTTGCTCTGGAACACAAAGTACATTACTGGAAAAAAAAATGTGTCCTCTTTCTAAATATCCATACCAAATTAGCGAGACTTATTCAGGGTGATGTTTTTGGGGCGGTACAATATGGTAATCTTTTTTAAATACGACATGGAATCTAAAGATTATAAATACTGTAATCGATTGGGTACTTTTAGAGAAATACGCCTGCAAAATATTGGATAGAATCTGTACACATAACAGATATCAAGTATAATACTGCGTTAAAATCAGCTCTCTTTGAGAGTATTAAAAAAATGAATGAAAATAATTTAGAATTATAGCCTTTTTGATCATAAAGAAAAAAGTAGGGGAGGGTGGGCCACATTGAGACAATTTTTACTTTTTTGGGAATAGAATTGGCAACTTTAATTTTTTTGCTACAGTTACGTATGCTTCATAATCTTTCATCTTAATGCACACATTTTTTGAGTAAATTATTAACACAATATTATAATTGTTTCTGTTATAGTCGAATTTAAAAAATTTGATTTTGTCTCAAGGTAGCCCACGAAGTGGGCCACATTGAGACAAGATAAAAACAAAACAAAAAAGCAATAAACAAACGTTTATCTAAAAATATTACACAATTATGTGGAAAAAACAATCAAATAAAATATATCTGAGGTTCTAACATCAAAAGGTACTAACGGATATCGATGCCATCAAAAGATACACCAAAGTTTATAAAAGACTGCTGCCGTTTTGTGCTGCCCACTTTACTATTTGCTGTAAGCAAACATTTCATGTCAGTTTTCTTTACATACGCAACATCCTCAACAGCGGGAAAAATAAAGGAGTTTTTTTGTTTGATACTATGCCTCAAAAAACTAACTTTAAAATCATCCTCAATTTTTTCAATAATTTTACCCACAAAGAAAACAGACTTTTTGTCATGAAACTCAATCAAAACGTAGGAGTTGACAACAGGTTTCAAATTTTCTTGACTTTGATTCATTTCTAAATCATTGAAAGATTCTGCGTCTGAAGAATCTGAAGTAAATGAATTATTGTCACTTTCAGATGACGACAAAGTTTTTTGATTTGGTTTAACTCCAGGCGAATCTGTTACTGTTCTCTTCGTTCCTTTGGCCTTTTTAAGTGACTCTGATCGCTTCTTCTCCATAAACTTCTTTTCTATTTCTAACTTCTCAGGTGTATCAGTTGCGATCATACTCTTACCCCTCTTTCTTGGTTTAGATGTTTTTCTCGGCTTTGCTTTTGGATACCCAAATAGTTCTTCTGGTGTTTTAAAATTCGTAGTTGCTGAAATATTTTTTTCAGCTGTTCCATTTGAAAGTCCAGTGTCTGCATTGCTCGCATGTGCTTCTAAAACGCCAGTGTCTGGATTGCCTGCATGTGTTCCAACAGTTACTTCCTGTTGGCTTTCTCTTAAAGGCTCCTCTCTGTCGGTAACGCTACTCATTAAAAAATCGTCATCTCCAAAAACGTGGCGATCAAATGGCACAATGCCACATTTTTTGAAACCTGCTTTAATGTTATTAGGGGTCATGGATTTGTCAAAGGCATGTCCAACGCATTCGGCAATCTGGAATAGTGTAACTGGAATTCCAGGATTTGTCATCATCCAGGAGTCTAACGCACTGTTATAATATGTTTTAAATGGACCAAACACTGATACGTCCAATGGCTGTAATTTGTTAGAACAATGGGGAGGCAGTGTTAAAATAACAACCCCATTGTCTTTGGCCAGGTTTAGGGTTTCAACTGAAAGATGACTTTCATGATTATCAAGCAATAATAAAGTTGGATTTGACGTTGAACTGCCAGAATGAAAAATGAAGTGTTCAATAACAGATACGAAAAGCTCAGAATTCATCCATCCCGATGGAGTAGCAAGGCCTAAAGTTCCTGATGGAGCTCCGTGTAACATGTGAGGCTTAAAGTTGACCCTCGGAAAAATCATTGCTGGGGGCAACGAAACTCCTAGAAGAGACATAGCTACGGTTAGGAAAAAGAATCGATTTATTCAAATGAAACTACTCACCTGCTGCGCTAATAATGCAGCATGTGGTAATCAAAATTCCACGTTCTCCACTGGTCACCTTGTTTATTTGCTTGACTCCCTTTTTTGCTAAAATTCTTGAGGATTTTTGGACAGTGGTTGTCGCCGTCTCGTCCAAATTATAAATACGCGTTCCACTTGCAAACCCATTGTAGCGCTTCATGACATCTTCTAAATTGCGAAAAAACTGCTCGACGTTATTGCGGTTGAATGAGGTAACTCTAGAAAGGCTGCAGCCTTCAGGTTGCCTAATGCTCAATTCTGGATGCCGTTTTATAAACCCCTGTAACCAATCCACTCCTGCTGATTTCTTCTCTATCCACCTATATGGGATCTGAATTTTATTATGGATGGCAAGTTCATAAGCTAGCTTTCGCACATCTTTTGTAGATCTGCCGTAGCACATTTGGCTACATTTAATAATGAAACCCTTCAGAATAGTTTCCTGTTCTTCGGAAAACACTCTCCGGGTATCGTAATGAGGGCGGTAGGATACATTTTCTTCATTACCTTCACTATTTCTTGTTTTCCTAACGTATCTCGCCAATGTTTGATGTTTCACGTTGTTTTTCTCCGCTGCCTTCCTTAAGCTTAATTTGTGTTTAATAACATCTTGGACAGCCCTTTTCATTGATTCGGCACTGAAAAGGCCTTTTTCAGATTTTCTCTTTCGTCCTCGTGACATACCTTGAACAAAATATTTTTTTTCGACAAAACTCGTTGCATATGGGCCACCATGAGACACGTCTCAAGGTGGCCCGAAATTCATGTCTCATTGTGGCCCATTGTAGGTCTTAGTTACAAACAGCAATATTTTCGTAAAACGTCTAAAAATATCTACTAGTAATACACATAAACAATGAAATTAATATTCACCTGTTCTAATGAACACCTCAGACCAATAAAGAACTATATTGGGAACCACTGATGAGGTACTGAACTCACAGCAACAAAAAATTTCACTATGGCGAAAATAAATCGAGGCCGGTAAAAAATTCGGGAACGCACGTGCGGCTTCTTCGGCAACAGAAATAAGACTAACATGCCTGCCACTTGATGTTTCTGTGAATAGCGACAAAATGTGCCGCGTTTTTTTTAAATAATAACGATTGTCTCATGGTGAACGTGTCTCATGGTGGCCCACCCTCCCCTACTCATGAAATGTTTATAAAATAGACAGTCAGGGAGTTATCGACAGTCTCGTAAGTATATGGTGGGACATTAGTCAGAATGGTACAAAATATGTATGGTCTAGGTGGGTATTTATATTGAAATTGAATATTTATTGCTAAAGAGCGTAAAAATAGGTAATGGCAGACACTATGTAAAGCTTGAAGTATATGGCGATAGGCTGAAGGTTTTTTAACTGTCAATCTCAGCTTATTCACAATCAAAATGTTTTGATTATTTAACTGTTAATGTGTTATCTCTAAAGAGCTGCTTTCAAAATTCTGTCGTAGAGATTGTAATTAAACCATGTAAAGTCCATTTCATCCAAAAAGTACATAATGACTCATCCAAATCTGACCGAACCACACAGTTTAAAGCTTAATACAGTGGCGACAATACGTGGTCAGTGTTTTGATTGGTCAGGCTGAAATCTGCCATTAATCATCAAATTTTATTTGTTTACATTTGTGTTTTAGTTGTATTCACGTCGTATTTTATATCAGATCTTTGTTTACAGCTAAAGTAAAGTGTTTTTTTTAATTTGTTGACTTAATCTCATTAGTTAGTTTGCGAATTTTTCTCCCTGATCAGGATTTTGAACCATACCTATTATAGTTTGAAACTGTTGAAAAAATAGTAATACCTACCTGCGTTATGGTTTTAGGGACGGTTTTCGTGTGTCTGCACAAATTATACAGTTGCAATTTGTCTGTCTCTGTTAACAAATCATAATATTATATTTGCCGATAGCAAGGTATGTACAAAAAACTACTATTTCAAGTGAATGTTTAGTATAATACAACTACTGTTACTTGTTTTGGAAGCAGCCTGTTTGGAAGTATGGCAGTTTATTCAGCATTGAGCTGCAAGTATTGTTCTACAAAGTGATTTGTAATGAAGTATTTTCCCAAAGATCCTACTACTAGAAAGGAATTGGCTATTAATATTAGAAGCGACAATTGGAAACCAATGTATGCTTCAGCACTGTGTGAGGTAAAAAGTGTATTGATTTATTTTTATTAAGGAGAAACATCTATTAAAGAGTTATTGTAATGTATTATTAACATGTAACTTCCATATACATACTATTTATGATAAAAATTTAAATCAGTTACCCGATGAACAACTCAATAGTTATTGAAATGTTTGGCATTTTCTTAGATGTTCTCTAAAATAATTATTGTCAGTTATTATTACATTCTGTAATGAATTACCTCTGTATTTATGTTTAAGGTACACTTTGCTCCAGAAATGGGAAAAAAACTAGGCACGATGGTAATAGGGAATTAAAATTAACAGCAGTCCCTACAATGTTTACTTTTATCAAGGAAAAACAGAAAGAAAGCTTCCTACCAAACGACAAATAGAATCCCAGCTGCCTAGAGAAACAATTCCAGAAATTATCTCACTTCTAATATAAGTTTATTGACTTTGTAAATTCCACGATAAATATGATAACATATTCACCGTCTTAAATTCTGTCTTCCCTAAAATTGTAATTATAAGAAGTATTGTTGTACACATCTAAACGTATGCTTTATCTTATGTTTTTTTATTATTTTCCCTTTCTTCCCAGTAATAAAACATAATAATATGTTTTAAATGAAACTAAATGTTTCTAGATAATTCCACAATAATTGTTAAAATGTTAAAACTTCTAAGAAATTTGACAATTGCTTCAATGATATTTTCAGTATCGAAACAGTATCGAAATTTCTTAGAATTTGTAACATTTTATTAACATATTGTGGAACTATCTAGAAACAGTTAGTTTCATTTAAAACAGTAATATGAGTAGATTCCATGAAGTAAGGGTCGAGACAGTAAATTTCATGATAGTATGTAATAGTATTTTGTATTAAAAGCCAACCAATAGCAAACATTATAATATATGTGTTACCTATTTCCTCTTCAAAAATTAAAATTTCATTTACAGATTTAAAGAATACAAATTTTTTTTGTTAAATCAAATTATTTACACCAGCTATTTTTATCATGGGTCATTTGGAAATATACCTAGGTATTGAAACCGTCTATCTACTTATACCTGTAACACGAATTTACAATTAATTTCAAAATGAGTGATTTAAATTACCAAAGAAAAATATTTTTTAATAGTTCAATTAATAGTCATCCCATAGTATGAATTATAATTACATTTTATAACTGATTTACAGCCAAAAAATAAAATTCAATATTGATATCAATGTAAAATTCCTATTAGGCGTTTAAATTTTGATGATTAATGGCGGATGGGCGGAGCTTAGGCTGTATTGTCGCCACTGTCTTGTATAAAGGCACTGTAAAGCTTAACAGAAGCAGTTAGCTCACTCTACCGATTTTTGTGTTACAACTTTTATCTCACTCATACACACTCATGGGAATCAACTTCCCGTTGCACAGAAAGTTTGTTATTTATTACACACACTTGTCAGATATTTTATTGTATCAATTGGATACGCCCCTAAGCGCGTGGGTTACAATTTTCGGCTGCGCAGTGGAAAATTTGAACCATGCACATCAAAGATGCCGACATCGAGTGAGCCAACTGCTTCTGTTAAGCTTTAAACTGTTACTGAACGCTTGCCGTCAGCTGATGATCAGTGGTGTAGGGACATTTCACCAGATAAGGGGTCGCATGAATAAAAATTGAACAAAGATTCTAATCTATTTTTCAATGTTCTTTTAAAAAATAAATGTTCAAATTTTGTTTACCTTACACACAATTCTATAATATATCCTGCAAGTTTGACAGAATTGACCAAATCACTTTTTATTATTATGAATGTCAAGTATAATTATGCAACCATTCACGTTTTAACATGACTTTAGTTGAAGAAAATTTTAAATTTGATTATGAAATTGACTCTTACTTTGATAATAATGCCAACAGCAATCACATTCGAGCAGTAATTGAAATAATATTATGAGCAGTTACAAAAACGCTCAATTTTTTCGACACAGCGAAACACTTCGGAACGCTAACGAGGTTAAAAGTTAGAATAAACAAAACAAGACAACGGCTTCGTGGCGTGGGTCCACGTGCAACGCCGCTGGACTCCCACCACCCCTAAAATGTGAATATGGACTGGTTCGACGAAAACTAGTCTATTGCGCATTGTGTACTTCTTACTTGAAATTATGGAGGGTAAGAAGGAGGACCGTCTTGTATAGGGGACAAGTTGAAAAAGTGTCCAGATAAGCAGAAAATTACAGTTCAATAACCGACCACAATAACGCTAGCGTAGCGAGTGGAAAGGACATGAAATTAGCAGTTGTAAACGGAGTGAAGTGCGCCGAGTTGGAAAATTTAATGTCTCTAATGACTAGTGTAGTTGAGCATATTGCAGTTTATAAAACGTCAGCTATTTACATAGTCAAGTGTTGATTAGTAAATAGAACCTATAAAACTGCTGAACTAACTTGGATAGTGATTCGATTTTTATAAACTTTAGTAGATACATTTTTTATTATTATTATTACGAATTTGTTGTTGTAAATTCAAAATATTTTCGAATCACTATGTACAGATATTAGATTTTCTGAAATCTATTTAAAAATGCGCGATAACAAAGCGGAAGTCTTTGTTTCCTTTTTAATTTAGTATCCTACTCTAATAATTTATGGCGCTGTTTTTAAAATCTCTCCACTTGCAACTATGGCACCACCTTAATTTGCTCCCTGTCAGCGGACACTTTTTCATAGACTGAGTTGGTCCTCCTTACTTTCTACCCTCCATACCACAAATCACCTACTTGGTGATTTGTGCTCCATACTTGAAATAGTCTCTAGGTCTTCGACACCATCTTTATTTTGTACTGACATGTCAATTGTTACATATATAAATGTTCATTTGACATACAGGCGCTAAATTATTTTCATTTAAGAAACTATAATCAATTATATTATTTGCATTTAAATAATTTTTCAAATTTATTCTAATTCTATTACGACCTATTGAATGAATTTGTTTTATTTTATTATTGTTGTCTTTGTTATTCTGAAGTATAATTCCTCCTACGTTTATTGGATTTAATTTACCTTTAAAATCCGACTTATTATTTTCAATATATAAATGAAACGGTCCAATATCTATTGATTGATAATTTAATGATGATCGATATTTTTGTTGGTTCTCTTTTTGTTGTTCATTGTTATATTTTGTTGAAATTGAATTGTCACCAAGTTTCACTTTATTTGTTCATTATTTTTACTTCCCTAATTTTAATATTGTTTATCTGAAATGTCCTTCATTAAGGTCTCCACATCCACTATTAATCCTAAAGGGTTGTTATTCCATGGTGATGGACTTGTAATGAGGTTATCGGGGGGCTCCCCCTACTATATATTATCATTTATAGATTATATACCCCATTTACAACTTTTTTTCACTTTATTATACATTTTTTTTACTGAACTGAAATTTTTTATTAATTAGGTATACCTACCGGTTTTATACACTCTTCCCTATTATCGTAGTTAAATTTGTACCAACTAGTTCGGGATTTGAATATATACTGATATTCTTAGTAACTTAAATTTAAATGTTTGCAGCAGTTATTAAATACCGAGAAAGCGTAGATGCAGGCAAAAGTAAATATTAATTTACTTTAAGAAATCGTGGAGTTTAAAGAATACTTGAAACATTCTAATGCATTAGAATTTAAGTTGATACCCACCAACATATTTTATAAATCAATTCCGTTACGCCTATGGTTGTGTGAAGTTACGTCATTATATGACTGTTCCATTTCAACCAATTGAGGATCGACAGACAAGCCACAAAAATAAATATGGGTGATTGTTGATAGGAATTATTGATAATGTAGAAAAATAACGTCAGTGTATTTAGACAGAAAAATCAAGAACACGATAATAAATTATACGAAAAGTGATTAGTTAATTTCTAGTGCCAGTTTAAAACACCAGTATGGATTCAATTGTAACCCTCATAGTTAAAGCCCCAAATCAACAAATTGAAGATCAGACAATTAAATGTGAACCTTCATGGACAATTCAAAAATTAAAACAACATTTATCAGAAGTGTATCCTAGTAAACCCGTAAGTATAATTCTTATGTAATTGTTTTGAAATGAATGATTGTTTGCAATGATATTCTCCCGTTATACTTAATTTATTCCTCTTATACAAAAATATATTTCAACTTTGCTTAGCAAAATCTTTCATACATTTATAAAATTTGTTAATGTATTATACACCAATTTACTAATGAGATCTGTCATTGTAGTATCAAGACATGGTTGTGAAACATACTTTTGTTATCAGTATATATAAAAACTTGAAAATCACAACAAACTCTTATTTTTTGCCTAGTAAAATTTTAAATTCCCTACCTTTGACCAATAATACCTTTTTGTATTTACACCACTATTGTGTATGTTTATATTTTTAGATAGGTATAAAAAAATAAATACCTATCTCAATTTAATGTCATTAATTTTCTTATATATAAATATACTCAACTAAATTAGTAGTAGTTAAATACTTGTATAAATTATTGCAATCTATTTGACATTATAATAGTATAACTTTTATTACAAAATATTGTTTATCACTAGTTTTATATCTATTTCTTAAATACGTCTGCCATTCATGAATCTGTTGTTCTTTTATTATTGCCAATATTATTCTGATTCCGAAAAGTAGCTCATCAATGTGAATATACTATCATTTTCTATTGCATACTTTTTGAACTGCAGTAAAAGTGCTTTCTTGTTTCAATCTAGTAGTTTCTTGATTTTAATCCTTTTTCTACATCTTTATCCTTTTATTTGAATATCTTAGCACTTTTTCTAATTTAACTTTTATTAAAATCAAATCATAGTAGGAAAAATGATGCTTAAGTTGTAATGATTGAAATAAATACAATGGGCTTATTAATTTTTTTATTATCCTTTTTATGTCGCCAAATAGGAGTTTTTCATCTGATGGTCATGTAACTGTATTATAATATGTTACTTATATTGAATAGTGAGGGTTAAGATGTAAAGGAAATCTACCAAATATAGAGGTGTAAAACCAAACATTGGAATATTATGAAATAAGAATGAACATGAACAAAACATAGAAGCATATAGAAGATAAAATAATCTTAGAAGCTCAAATAAATGTTTGTCATGCCAGCCTTCATCTGAGTTATAGGTATTTAAAGTGTCGAAATAAAAATTTATGTTTACTTAGACATCATTTCTAAACTATAGATTGGAACAGTATAAAATTTCAGTGGTTTATAATGTCCATACATGTGCTGTGTTTGACGTTCTGAATGAATCTACATTACACACAGAAATTCAGAGTCAGCTTGTGCCCAGTGATTAACAATCCATAATTTTATTTATTTATTTACACGGGCAAGCCCATTTTAGGTATAAATTACAATTCTAAAATTATAATTAAAATAAAATGAAAAGATATGGAATATTTACATGTCATACAATAAAGAATATGTAAAAAGAGGTTAAAAATTTAAAAAGACAAAAGACAACAAACAATAAACTTCAATAAAGCATTAACATCAGAACATTAAAGCTCGGCACTCAGTAACTGAGTTTTAAAGTGATGAAAGGGGGTGCTAAACATCTCAAGATCATTATGAGTATTGGCTAATCTTAACATTCTTGGAATACAGCTATTGAAAGTATTGTTTAAACGATAAAAAGGTACATAAAATGTTTGTTGCTGTCGGGTTGATCGGGTTTGAACATGAAGATTAATTTTTGCTAGAAGTTCAGCACAACTACATCTGCCATTGATAATGTTGAAAAGTAATGTCAGGTATCTCTGTTTCCTCCTAGTTTCCAAGGAGGGGATGTTCAGAAAATGCTCTAACAATTCATAATCGCAAAAGATACCCAATTTATAGACCATGTATCTAAGAAAATTGTGTTGGACATTTTCAATGTTCCTGCTGAGTGTTATGTAATGAGGAGACCAGACAGAAGAACAATAATCAAGATGGGGTCGGACAAGTGAACAATAAAGGACTTTAATTGCAGATGTGTCATTAAAATCGTGGGTTAGCCTTTTGATTAAACCTAACATTTTCATGGATTTATGGATAGCTGTAGGTATGTGTTGATTGAAGCTTAAGGTGGGATCTAGAATAACTCCAAGGTCCTTGATTCGATTAACAGACTCCAAGACATGACCATTTAAGGTATAATCGAAAGTAGTAGAAGGTACATGAGATCGATAAAAGCGCATGACATGGCACTTAATAGCATTCAAGTCCATGCCATTTAAGGAGCACCAGTTTGATAGATTATCAAGATCAGACTGAAGCCTGAGAGCATCAAAATATGTTTGAATAGTTAGGAAAAGTTTTAAATCATCTGCAAATAGTAGTGCTTTGCCATACCTAAAACAATGAATAATGTCATTGATAAATAAGTTGAATAATAAGGGACCAAGGTGTGACCCCTGAGGAACACCTGAGGTTACTTGAAATAAGTTAGAATAGTGGTGGTTTACTCTAACCATTTGAGTCCTGTTCGTAAGATAGCTACTAATCCATTGTAGTAACACCCCACCTACACCATATTTATCAAGCTTTTGAAGTAAGAGAGTATGGTTGACCCTGTCAAAAGCCTTAGAGAGGTCAGTGTACACAGAATCAATCTGGCAACCCCTCTCCAAAGCTTCAGACAGGAAATCGACATAGGTAACTAGATTTAATTCAGTCGATTTCCCAGCACAAAAGCCATATTGTTGTTCAGTTATGATGCCAGAGCAGTCATATGTAAGGTAGTCTGTTATAATGTTCTCAAACACCTTAGGTATAGTACTGAGAATAGATATGGGTCGGTAATTTTTGATGTCAGTCTTGCTTCCCGATTTGTATATTGGGGTAACAAAAGTTAGTTTCCAGTAATCAGGAAACTCACCTGTCTCCAAAGATTTATTGAAAATATAGAAGAGAGGGCGAGACAAAATGAAGCTGCAAGTTCTAAGTAGGATTGGAGGAATAATGTCAGGACCAGGACCTTTCTTTGTGTCAAGGTTTGATAATTTCTCATAAATGGTCGAAATTGGAATGTGGTAAGAGGAGACGTTAAGTTTCGGTTCAATTTCAATATCATTTAAATTAAGATTCAGATTTTGAGTAGTGTAAACTGATGAAAAATGCTTGGCAAACAGATTTGAAACTTCATTACCACAAGAAGCAAAAGAGTTGTCAAGGTTCATATTTTCAGGTATGCAGTTATTTGATCTTTTAGTACGTACAAAATTCCAAAAAGTTTTAACATTACTTTTAACGGAGGTTTCAACAGAATGTATGTAATTTAAATAGCATTCTCTAGATATTATCTTACATTGTTCTCTTAACTGACTGAATATTTCATAATTTTATAATTTTGGGGAGTTCTGTTTTGTTTATAAATCCCATGTGCAACCTTTTTATCATTGACCAGGCTTTTAAGTTGAAAGGAATACCAATGTGGGAATCTGTCAATAACAAATCTCTTCAAGGGAACAAATAACTCAATTACCGAGTACAAAGCGTCATAAAAAGTAAAAATCATATCTGAAAGTTCCTTCCCCTGAAGAAGCCCATCCCAGTCCATAGCTTCCAAACATTGGCGTATAGCTTCAAAATTGGCGTGTCGAAAATCATAATAAAAATCTTCAACAGGAGTCGCACTTGAGTTCGACTTGTATTGTATTGAAGTTTCAAGAGGAGGATGATGAACATCAGGTGGGATCAAAATGTCTGCGGCTGTCAACACTTTAAGTTCAACTGGGGACAAAACAAGGTCAAGGATGACTCCCCTTTGGTTGAGCACTTTGTTGGACTGGAACAGATTGTAAAACGCGCAAATATTCGAAACTATTTCGATAGCATCTTCATCATATGCTGACGAGCTAGGTTGTGCCGAAGCTGAAGAGCAGAAATCTTCAATATCCCATGTAGCTGTAGGTAGATTATAATCGCCAAATATGTAAAATTGTCTGTCTGGATGTTGCTCATTTAATATTAAAAGTTGATCATAGTGAAGTTGGTATAGATTAGGGTGAGATTTAGGGGGAAGATATATCGCTCCTAAAATATGTTTGCAATTTTTGTGGTCCAAGTGAACAAAAAGTTGCTCAATTAACGGGTTGGAATTGATAGTACTAGAGGAGATTGTTTTCTTAACAGCTATCAAAACACCTCCACCTCTGCTAAAGATGCTGGACTGGGGTGTTCGATCCTGTCTGTAAATGTTGTAACCGCTTAGACCAAGTTCAGCATCGTTGATATCAGCTGTGAGCCAAGTTTCAACAAGAATAATTACATCGTAAGAGCAATTTGTAACATTAAGACATAGTTGAGTTAGTTTTGTTCGAAGTCCTCTAACGTTCTGGTAGTAGACAGATAGCTTGCCCGAATCTAGTTTTTTGTTATAATTACGGGAATATTGTTAACATATTTTATTGTTAAATTTTGCTCACCAGCTTGCTGACGTCTCGATAACTCGCTTCTGACAGTCTCCAGAGTTTTCCTCTGGTTGGGAGTTTGATCCAGATGTATAAAGACCTTTTTCTCGCGGCTGATATTGTGTTTGTTTTTGATAACAGCGTGTACGTCACGATTGGATTTCAGCACAACTTTAAGCGGTCTATGTCCATTTTTATTCTTCTTTCCAAAGCGGAAAACTTTAATATCATTAATGTCAGTGATACTGGCACCAGCAGCTTTTGTTACCAAAGTTTTAACTTGGTTAAGATCATCAGAGACATTGCTTGGTTCAGGCAGGTTGAAGACTAGCAGGTTGTTGGCTCTCTTTTGGCGTTCATGGAGTTCACTAATAATGTCTTCACTATTCATCGGGGTGTCTTTCTTCATATCCTTGAGCTTCAAGACTTCATCTTTCAGTGAATTTACTTCCGATCTAAGGTTATCAATTTGTCTCAATAGTTTGGGTACACTTTTAAAAGCCTGGCGACACTCCTCACAAAAATAAACCAGAGTCCTTTTTTGTATAACTACAGCACGCAGTTCGGATGCCCCCAGGCCAGTGCAACCCTCTGAGGGGTGCGTCAAGACATGGCAACTGTCGCAAGCAATAAACTTGTCACCAAGAACATCACCGCAGGTTTCACATTTACTAGCCATATCGAATGAACAAGCTTAATCAGATTGATAAAATTTGTCTGTAAGCTACCAGACTATTAGTAAATAAATTAAAAGTCGATTGTTGTTATCAGGAACAGGTTTTTGTTGATAGTTTTTCTTATAGTGGCTGGATCAATGAAGAGAATTGATTAATCAGTTGCATTAGTTACAAATGTTGTGGAATCGCAAATTTATAACAAATTTGAAGAAAACTTCCAGGATTTTCCACCAGTCAAAAAGCGACAATTTTAGACGTATTATAACCACTTTAAAACGTTAAAATTTGAGGAGCACTTTTTAGCACATTTATGTTTTGACTTTTATTATTATTTAACAGGGACAACCTGTATAATATATAAATTCCAAAAATAACATTTCTAATCTGTTTACTAATGAAAACGTACTCATGTTTGAAGTCGATAAAATAAGTGGTTTAGATAAAATTTTAATTTTTAGAAGGCAATATGTGTAGAGGTGCTCTTTCGTCGTATGCTGTAAGAACAGATATTTTGGAGAAAATTGTCACTACTACAATTACATTGCAATTTTAGTTTTAGTTCAAACGTTCAAATCTACCTATGCTCCAGCTTTCTCCAGAATGTCTTTTTTTCCAGAATATGGCAGAATATATATATATATATATATATATATATATAAATCTCGTGTCACGTTGTATGTTCGGAGTAAACTCCAAAACTACTGAACCGATTTTGTTCAAATTTCGTAATTTGGTACAACTTAAAATATACGGTAGTTTCTATCTCAATTATTTAGTATTTATTGGTCACTTCTATGAATTCCTAATAAATGGCGGTGTAAGTTCATTCATCGGTACAACTCTCTAACATCATTTGACATCTAGGTTGCGTAGACATCCGGTAGATGGCGTTGTGTTTCGAGGTTTTGTGACACTTGAACCTGGAAAAATTGTAAGGAAAAGAAAATCTTTGAGGTTTGCCGCTAATTAGTTGGTAATGTTACGATAGGTGAGTGAAGGTCAGGTGTTTGAAGGACGAATGTTGTAATTATACAGGGTATAGTCATAATGAAGCTCATTCAATATAAAAAAGGCATAAGGATGTTGGTCGAATACCTCTTTGAGGATGAAATAATTATACAGGGTACAGTCATAATGAAGATCATACCAAAAAGGCATTAGCATATATCTCTTATGGTACAGGGTGTAGTCGAAAGAAAGATCATACCAAAGAAAGCATTATCTGTTATTATTGTATTGGAGTGGGATAAACGGCATAATTGCAGCGCGGGACGGAAAGGACAGCGGTGCGGAGGCGGATGTGGCGTATGCGGAATGTGAAATAAAGTTATTATTGGTCAAATATTCCAAAAAAGAGAACTCTGTTGGAATTTATTTATTTTTCATTATTATGTATATATATATATATATTTATTTTTTTTTTCATTTATATTTCTTGGGAATTTTTGGTTTTGGATTAATTGAAATATTAGATGGTTTTTAAATTTATAATGTATTTCATTGACGTTTTGGTCCTTTTTGACCTTCATCAGAATATAAAAAACACTAAAAGAGAATTGGTTCTTAATATCCTAGTGTATACAATGTAAAACTATGACATACCTGTGGATTATATTCCAGCGAGTGCCACATCACATTTTAAAATAAACTAAAACAAAATGAACTTCAACGATACATTTAAAAACATTTTACAAGTAACGGTGTGTGTACATCAACTTTCATAGTAGTTCTGGTGTCTAAGTCTAATGGTATTATTTGAGAATGTTGTTTTTCTCCCTATACACATTTATTTCTTTTTAATAAATAGTTGTTATGGTTTTTGTTGAGTTACCTACATGAAATAGTTGTTTAATTTATTATTCTATTTTATTATATTGTTGTAAATCTTGCTTAAACATTTTGTGTCGGTTTTGTAATTTAGGTTTTTTTTATTTCTCTGTATTTCTATCGTTTCATAAATTTCTCTTTTTCTGGTGTGACTTTCATTTTTTAAAATTTTTGTGTTTTCAAAATAAAAACTATGTTTTTCTTCTTGCATATGTGTTGTTAAGGCAGTTTTATTTTTCTTATCGTACTTGTGACCATTTAATCGATTTTTTAAATATTGGCTAGTTTGCCCGATATAGACACTGTCGCAGTCCCCGCATGGAATTTGATAAACTATATTGCTTTTCTTTTGATCAGGAATTCTTGACTTTAATTCACTGAAGTTGGATTTTGAGAGGTTGTACCCTTTATGTGCAATTATTGTAATGTTATGGTTTTTAAAAATGTCACTGAATTTTTCGGACAGTCTTGGTATGTAAGGCAAGGAAAGGTACTTTTGTTTGTTTGTTTTGTTTTTTTGGAGGTTTTGATTATGGAAGTTATGAATGCGTTTTTTAAAGATGGTGTTTATCAGTTTTTCTGGGTAGTTATTGAATTTAAGGGCTTTTTTTTGCGTTTTTTTATAGAATTTTCCCGGAATTCTGGGCAAGACAGTTTAATTGCACGATCGGCGAGACCAATGATTACCGAGTTTTTTTGGGACATGGGGTGTTGTGAATTGAAATTGAGGTATATTGGATGACCAGGTTTCTTTCGTATACCACTCTGTTTTTATACTATTGTTTTTGTGATGGAGTGTTAAGTCCAAAAAAGAAATTTTGTTTTGTTTTTCTATTTCTATTGTGAATTGAAGTTTGTTGTGGTAACTGTTAAATTGATCTAGGATGGTTTGAGTTTTATTTTTTGGTACGGCAGTGACACAATCATCTACATAGCGAAAGAAAAAAGGAGTGTGAAAATTTACAAGTACGATAAGAAAAATAAAACTGCGTAAACAACACAAATGTAAGAAAAAAAGCATAGTTTGATTTTGAAAACACTAGAATTTTAAAAAATGAAAGTCACACCAGAAAAAGAGAAATTTATGAAACGATAGAAATACAGAAAAATAATAAATTAAACAACTATTTCATGTAGGTAACTCAACAAAAACCATAACAACTATTTATTAAAAAGAGATAAATGCGTATAGGGAGAAAAACAACATTCTCAAATAATACCATTAGACTTAGACACCAGAACTACTATGAAAGTCGACGTACGCACACCGTTACTTGTAAAATGTTTTTAAATGTATTGTTGAAGTTCATTTTATTTTAGTTTATTTTAATATGTGATGTGGCACTCGCTGGAAAATAATCCACAGGTACGTCATAGTTTTACATTGTATACACTGGGATATTAAGAACCAATTCTCTTTTAGTGTTTTTTATATTCTGATGAAGGTCAAAAACGACCGAAACGTCAATGAAATACACTATAAATTTAAAAACCATCTAATATTTTAATTAATCCAGGACCAAAAATTCCCAAGAAATATAAATGAAAAAAATATAAACTTTAAGGTCCAAGAAAAAAACTCGAATTTTCTATATATATATATATATATATATATATATATATATATATATATATATATATATATATATATATATGTAATGTTATTATGTAATATGTAATGTTATTAAACAAGTATAATCTACTACATAGAAATGAAGTCTATAAGATGTAATAGAGTAACAAAAATTAACAAATTGAAAATCTTGAAGATTAGAGAATATTTAAAAATTCAATCAACTTTTGAGGTTATTAAAAAAGAGGCACAATGCTGCTGTAGTCATCTCCAGAGGGCAACAATGAATGTAGTGAAACAAATATGGCAGTCAAAAACTCAATATGGAATATATCAGGCTGAATAATCATATTTTGGGGCCTAGAATCTACAGTTTACAGATTGGACCATCTTAATCAATCAATTTTACCCGAAGGGGAAATAACTCTGGTAATAGGTTTACATCCAGAAATTTATATACTTCAATACGACTTTCAGTACCAAAATATCTCAAACATATTTAAATTATTTCAATATCAGTTTCAGTATTCACAAATATCGCTTCATATTTTAAATATTACTTTTTTTCCAAAAATATCCACTCCATACTTTAAATATTATTTTCGTTATCAAAATATCTACAATATATTTAAAATATTTCAATATTTATCAGTATTCCCAAGAAATACTTCTAGTTTTAATATTGTTGTCATTGCCAAAATATCAATCTGAGTATTTCATTACAGTTTAAATATTACAATATCCTTTTCAGTCATCCAATATATTTAAAATATGTGGGATGCATTTCAGTCTACAATTTATGGTTCATGTGTTTGCCACCAGGGATGTACCTACATTTTCATCTATTCAGACCTTAGATTATATATTGCTGAAAAGATAAGTAACCCCTATATTAAGATCATTAGGGGAAGTGTGCTCAACATGAACAGGGACTAAGCGGTAGTGGTAGGTGTGTGTTCTTCAAAACCAAAACAACTACTTTTCAATTCACGAAGTTTCAATTACTCTTTAATTAAACTGTTAGATTTCGATAAATAGAAGATATACATGTTCTCAACTCAAGCATTGCGAATAAAATAAATGTATTTTCTTTATACTTTGGAATGTGTTTCTTGTATCAATTGCTATATTAGATAAAAAAAAGAACAAGGATTGCTGTTGAAGACAATGTGACCAGTTCAGATGAAAGTGATTCTGATAATTTGGATTATGAAGTGTTATCAATCAATGCAGATGTAGATCCTGAAAATGGTGTATCATAAAGTTAATAATTATTATTGGTTTCAAAATTATTTTATTTTTATAGATTAACCAGAAGTAGAAAGATGAAAATGTAATGGAGATGCTAAAAATGTTGAGTTAAATTTGACTGATTATTCTGAAAAATGTCTGAAGCTCAGTCTGATGTCAATCCCACAGCATCTCATTAAAGTCCAGTCCGGAGGAAAACTGTCATTATAAAGAAATCAACTTTATATTCAGTGTTGATTTTACCTTTGTACAAATAGGTTGTGCGAAGCAATTAACAAAACCGGTCGATAGTTTTTATCAGTGCCAACTTTGTTTTCTTACACTTGTTTATTTGAAATATTCCGATTAGAGTTTTTAACTAAATAATTTTTCCCCCATCATGGGGGATAAAAAAGGGACGTCATTCTCGACGCAAGTGGAGTCAATTATGTTATGTGATGATGATCAAATGTTACCGATTAATAACTCTCCAAGCACCAACGAGGTTTCTAGAGTAAAACCAGTTCCAAAAAAGTTTAACTTATTGTCAGATAAGTACAATTTATCTACTATTTGGGTATACATTGAAAATATTAAAAGTAGTAATTTGGGAAGGCTACATCCCATGACTGTTGGTCACATACTTTTTAAACAATTAAAGCTAACTAATATATTAGAAATTAAAAGTATAGGTAAAAATCGAATAAAAGTTTTATTAAAATCGTTTCTTGAGGCTAATCAATTAGTTAAAAATCCTTTGTTGGAGAATCATAATTTGGTAGCTTATATTCCAAATCATCTACTCGAATCAAAGGGTATCATTAGGGACGTTGACACTAAATATGACGAAAAATATTTGTTGGAGAATGTAGAGTCTACCTCTCCGGTAATAAACGTAAAATCCAAAGAGAGGATAACACAATTGATTATGTACCAAAAAAAAACCATTATTATTACTTTTGAAGGTAATATTATACCAAAATATGTTGCATTTAATAAAGTATATTGTCCAGTTGTGTTTGTACCTTCACAGTGAACGTATCGATAGTTCAAGCGATCAGGTATTAACAGTGCCTAACAAAAACTTTGACTTCTTTCTAAAGATAAGTAACTAGTTTTATTTTTGTTTAAGTATAAAATCGAATTTAATATTTAATTGAATTCACCAACTTATGGATTTAAATTCGGGCGGCGAATCGCCGCCCCTATTAATTGATAAAGGGTCTTCGATAAAAGATTTTCAAAATATTAATTTCGAGAATAAATATCAGCCTTCGGATGTTGGTCCTTATTTAGTTTATATAGAACATAAAGAAAAAAATGTAGGTCGTTTATTTCCCATTAAAATCGGTCACTTTTTAAGAAACATTACAGAATTCAGGCAAAATATATCAGATATAAAACCAGTAGGGGTAAACAGGGTAAAGGTAATTTTTAAAAATTTCAATATTGCTAACTTGTTGGTAAATCATGAAGTTTTATTAAAAAATAATTACATAGCTTATATTCCACTATTCTTCACGCATAAAAAAGGTATAGTACGTATGGTAGATACTTATTTTAATGCCGAATACCTAAAAGACGCAATTGAATCTGGAATTAAAGTAGTTGATGTTAAGCGATTAAAGCGTAAAATTGTAGACAGTGAAACCAAAGAAACAAAAGAAGTAGATAGACAAATGATCGTGGTTACTTTCTTAGGAAATACGATTCCCCAATCTGTTAAAATAAATATGGTAAACTTTCAGGTAGAACCATACATATATCCGGTGGTTCAGTGCTATAATTGTTTACGTTTCGGACATACTAAACATCAATGTAAAGGTAAACAGAAATGCCAAAACTGCTCTGAAGAAAATTGTAACTCAGTTTCCTGTGAAGAAAATAGAACACATTGTGTACATTGCGACAGTAATGAACATAAATCCACATCCAAAAAATGCCCTGTTTACAATACACAATTGAGTATTAAAAAAGTAATGGCCTCTATGAATGCATCTTTCAAAGAAGCCGAAACTATTGTGAAAAATCCTGCTTACGGAAAAATCACAACTAATAATCGATTTTCATTATTATCAAATCCACAAAATTTCCCTGAGCTAACACATACAGCTTCAACTTCTTCTTACAGCTCAATCTTGAGTAAACCTAAGCCCTCCGTACATTTACCTAAACTTAATACGAGTACATCTGCGTCAAAAAAACGCAGAAAGTCCTCACCTCCAACTTCTCCTCCAGTAAATCATGAGATCAAAAAAACTAACAAACATTCTTCCATACTCCCAAATCCTTATAGGGAAGAGTTCAAATTTTATAAAGAGCAACTAGCATTTCAGGTAGAAAACATTATTAAAGATATAATTCTCAAAAAAAGTAACATTAATGAGATCAATGTTAAACAAGCAATTAACAATATCCTGGATAAATATGAATTAAAAGAAAAAAGTAGTATTAATAGACAAAATGACGAAGACTCAGATACTTTCTAATAAGCACATCAGAAATAATATCACAATTGTACAGTGGAACTGTAGATCTATTATTGCAAATCAAGCGAGTCTTGTAAAATATATTAAAGACACACATGTGGACATTTTAGTTATATCAGAGCACTGGCTAAAACCAAACAATAAATTTCGTATAAAAGGATATAATCTAGTAAGTAAATGTAGAAAAGATGGTTATGGCGGGGTATGCATTTTTGTGATTCAGGGTCTTAACTATAAAGAGGTTTTGCTAAATACTGGAATCAAGGACTTAGAAGTATGCGCCGTATCGCTTGACTCTTTGAATTTGACTATAGCATCAATATATAGACCTCCAAACGTAATGGTAAGTCGAGTCAACTGGATTAATTTTTTCAAACAATTTGATTTATCTGCTACAATTTTTTGCGGTGATTTTAATGCACATCACGATATGTGGGGACCAACTCCTGATGATCGACACGGAAAAATACTGGTAGAAGCTATGGATGACCTAGAACTTATAGCTCTCAACGACGGTTCCCCTACGAGAATTAACCCAAGTGGCAATCACTCAGCAGTCGATTTATCTCTCACCTCCAACACTCTCGCTGCAAAGTCTTCCTGGACTATCTTAGATGACACATTGGGATCTGATCATTACCCTTTAATAATTGAGATTCAGATTAATTCTACAAACCTTGCATTAAATCCTTCCTCGAAATGGAATGATTCCCACGCAGATTGGAATACATTTCAAAACGTTTTGCAAACCGAAATGGTAAAAAATGATTTTGATGAAAATTCAACTGGCCCGGATAAAGTGAAGAGACTTTTTGAAATGATTTCAAGCGCGGCGTGTCAATCCATGCCGGTCAAGAAGCCTTTTATAGCGATTACCCCTAGGCCTATATGGTGGGACGAGGAATGTACAATGATATTTAAAAAACGAAAAGAAGCTCTAAAAAAATATAGAACTCTAGCAAGTTTTGAAAACTTTTTGAACTACCAAAATGCTGCCGCTAAAGCTAAACGTATATTTAAAGTTAAACAACGGAACAGCTGGATGACATTTTTAAACAAACTTAATAAAAATACCCCACTAACTGATATATGGAGATATATTAGATCTATGAACGGCAACTGCAATCAAAATCGTAAAAAGCCTATTCCTAAAGAGCTAATTGAAAAAATTTTAAACAAACTAGCACCTCCTTCTGCACCCAATCTCTTAAGTTGCAGATCTTTTGGTTTCCAACCCACGGATTATACATTAAAAGCATTTACAATAGATGAACTAGAATTTGCTACAAAAGATAGTCGTAATACAGCCCCAGGGCTAGATGGTTTTACCTATAAAATTATTCAAAAGCTACCCTTATCTGTGAAGATTTTCCTTCTTCAAATTTTTAACGATTGGTGGGTGAAACAAGAATATAGCGACGATTTAAAAAATATTATAATTTGTCTCTTTTTAAAACCAAATAAAGATGCAGAGTCTCCTTCATCATATCGACCTATTTCCCTATTATCTTGTATAACAAAAACGTTTGAAAGACTAATCAAATTTCGACTTGAGTATTTTCTTGAAAGTAATTCTATTCTTCCTAGGACGCAGTTCGGTTTCCGAAGGGGACTGGGCACAGTGGATGCTGTAGGTGCATTAGTTGCAGATATTCAAATATGTTTTTCGAACAATCAGTACACATTATGTTTATTTATCGATTTGACAGGTGCATATGATGTAGTAGATTTAAATATTTTATTTGAAAAAATGGTAGATGCTGGTATTGGGAAAAAGGTTTGTGCTAATGTAATTAATTTATTCACAAATAGAAACATTTTTATCCGCGACCATAATAACGTGTTACATGGTCCACGCACAGTCTTCAACGGTTTACCACAGGGATCCATATTAAGTCCCTTGCTTTTTAACATCTATTCTGCAGAGCTGCATAGGTTAGGCGGTGAAACAATTAACCGAATTCAATACGCTGATGATTTATGTTTTTATGTTACTCGTAATTCATATGGAGAATGTGTTAAGGACTTACGAGCATTCCTTCAAGTACTCAAACCATGGCTGGTAAATATGGGCTTTAGTGTTTCTTCGGAGAAGTCTGCTCTGGTATGTTTCACTCGCCATCGAGTGGAAACGTCCAGGGCTCTCTCTCTAGATGAGTTCACATTCCCATTTGTCGACGAATACAAATATCTGGGTATTGTCCTGGACAAAAAATTATTATGGACTAGCCATATCAAGTACACTAAACAAAAATGTGAAAAAGGTATGAATCTTCTCAGAGTAGTTTCCAAACAAAAATGGGGAGCTGACTCAAACATCTCCTTCATTTTTTATAAGTCTTATATCCGTTCAATATTGGATTACGGGTGTACATTTTATGGTTCCTCATCAAAAACCAATTTAATAGCTGTTGACCGAATTCAATACAAATCATTAAAAATATGCCTAGGAGTTATGATGTCATCACCTAATCAAGCTGTCTTAGCAGAAATGCAAGAGCCCCCGTTGCATATTAGAAGGCAATACCTAGCCGAAAAGCTTCTTATTAAATACCGAACATTTAACACGTACATGGTTCAAAAGATTTCAGCAATAAACACTAACAATCTGACTATGCCATACTGGAGAATAAAAACCAGTCCTCCATTGGCTGAGGCTTTTCTTAATACCAACAGCAAAGAAAATCATATCTTAAAGCAAGATACTTTCCCTATTTTTCAATGCAATTATGAATCTTTAGTGACTGCTCCTAACATCATATACCCCTCTTTTTACGAATTTTCTAGTATCAACCAAGTAATTTTGAAAACTGAACTTAACAATATAGGCGACAATGTTACCACAATATACACTGATGGATCGAAATGTGATGAAGGAACTGGGGCAGCATTTCTTGTTTCAAATACTAATTACGTGGAAAGATTTAGAATTCCCAATTATTGTTCTGTTTTTTCTGCAGAAGCCTTCGCCATATCAAAAGCGTTAACTTGGTGTGCTTTAAATCCGATTCAAAGAGCTGTTATTATGTGTGATTCCAAGTCAGTATTACAGGCTATAGAAAGTTCTCCATTCAAGTGTTACAGACAAAATATAATTTTAGAAATTAAAAAATTAACAAGCGAATTAAAAACCCTGAACAAAAGTATAGTATTCATGTGGGTAAAAGGGCACTGCGGTTTAAAAGGAAATGAGTACGTGGACTTGGAAGCCAAGAGAGCCTGCAAAATGACTTCTTATACCAATCTTTATGTCTTCTCAGACCTTTTAAATTATTATAAGAAACATATTAGAACTAATTGGGAGCGGTCTTACGCCGACTTCGCTAAAACATCTAATAGCCAATATTTCCTTTTGCATCCTACTTTACCAACTAAGATCCCTCATATTTTTAATTTTGATTATAGAAAACAATATACCTCCATCATATCACGTTTAAGAATAAATCACGGTCGTTTCCCAGCTCATCTTTTTAAAATAGGTATTGTCAATTCTCCAGCTTGCTCCTGTAACAAGGCATCAGTAGGAGATCTGAACCATATTTTCTTTGAATGCACTGAAAATGAAAAGGCAACTACTGAACTTTACAATTTTCTTATCAATTTCAACGTTCCTCTTCCCACAAATATAACCGCTCTTTTGGCAAATACTGAGAAGTCTGTACTTGATTCCATAGTGGATTTCATAAATAATTCTAAATTGTCTATTTAGATATATGCTTAGATTTATGCCCAGTAATCAGCAATTTTATATCCTTACTCCTTTACAGTCCTTTTAATTTTTCAACCTTTACTCACTTTTAACTTTCTGTGGCTAATAGACTATGTCTGAGGCCATTCTCCCCCCACACACACACACACAAAGTATATTGTCAGGTAGAACAATTTATAGGTAGAGTAGTTCAATGTTATCGTTGTTTGAAGTATGGACATGTTTCTAAACAGTGTAAAAACTCCCAAGAACGATGTATACAATGCGGCGAGATAAAAACAGAGGAACATAGTTGCAATAAGGACAAAATTTATTGTATTCATTGTAAATCTAATGATCACCTATCTATATCTAAAAAATGCCCTCAATATGAGAAACAGAAAAAAATGAAAACTATTATGGTTGAACAAAAAACGTCATTTCTGGAAGCCAGAAAATACTGTGAAAACTCTATTTCTTCTTTTGTAAGTCATGATTCTTTTTCAGGCTTATCAAATTATAATAAAGATTTCCCCAGTCTTACTAATCAAGTTAATAATAATACCACACAAACTATGATAAAAAATATTAGGGAAAGTAATAGTTTAATTTCGTCGCTACCAAGTACAAGTGGCACAAAAAAATACTCAGTTCCCATGAAAAAGAAAAGAAAATCAGACTCTCCGTCCAATCAGTCTCCTTCTGACTCGCCTATGTTTCCTTTTACTTTTGGTCCTAGTCAACCATTACCTGCTAACCCCTATAAATCCAATTTTAATAGTATTGAAAGTAAAAAACAGAATATTGCTGACATTGTCTCCAAATTTGTATTCAATCTATTGGATAATATTAGCTCAGTAGAAGACTTGCAATCAATTAATAAAAGTTCAATAATCAGTAGCATAAAACAAGTACTGGAGGATACTCTAACAGTTAATAATTATTAATGGCTCAAAAAGTTTCACTTAACATTATGCAGTGGAATGCTAGATCAGCTGTGGCAAATAAAAACAGTTTGCAACACTTTTTAAATTCTAGAAAAATAGATGTGGCACTTATTACTGAAACTTGGTTTAAAAAAAATATACAATAATATTGTTATAATGGTTATAATATGATCCGTAAAGACCGACATGACGGCTATGGTGGTGTTGCCATTTTAGTTCATCATTCAATAAGTTTTTGTGAATTCAAAATTAATAATAATGTGTGTAGAGGCGTGGAAATGTGTGGCATAAAAATTAAATATGGTAAATCGGAGCTAAGCCTTTTTTCTGTTTATAAACCACCTAAAATTAAATGTTCTGCTAATGATTGGTTTACACTTTTTTCACAAGCAAAAAATCCTATAATCGTGGGAGGTGATTTCAATGCACATCATTCGTTGTGGGGTGCACATCATAATGACACAGTTGGTATACAACTAATCCAAGCTGCAGATGATCTTAATCTAACAGTAATGAATAATGGACAACCCACAGTTTTAACTCGTCCTAATCAAAATGTTTCTGCGATAGATATCACTTTTTGTTCTCCTGAACTTGCTAATAGAATTAATTGGTCAGTATTAGATGATACATTAGGATCGAACCATTTTGTTATTCTTATGGAGCTTCCAATTGACCAAGTTATCAATGAATTTCCCCTTAAAAATAAATGGAACATAAAAAAAGCCAACTGGCCATTGTATACTAGGACAATTAAAAATACTCTTCAAGGAGATTTCTCATTAAACTCCACATCTGATAAATATCAAATCTTAATCAGCAGTATGAATCAAGCTGCACACATTGCGATACTACAATTTAAAAATATTAAAAACTTAAAACGTTACCCCCCACCTTGGTGGAATTCAGATTGCGAAAAGATTTTGGAAGATAGACGTTTGGCTTTCTCGACTTATAAAAAAACTTCGAATTTTCAAAACTTTTTCCTTTGTCAAGAAATGATGGCAAGAACAAAAAGAAAATTTAAAGCTATAGCTAAACAAAACTGGATTGAGTATGTTTCTTCTCTTAATAAGTCTGTTTCGTCTTCTTCTCTTTGGAAACAAGCTAGAAAGATTTATAGAAAACCAATCTCCAACGTCAAGCCTTTAGATGATATCTGGATGGCAGAATTTTTTGACAAAATTTCTCCTCCCTTCGCTGCTATGTTATTTCCTGATCTAACTTCATCTAGTGATGAGAACCATTTTCTTTCAAAACCCATAACTTTAACAGAGTTAAACTATGTTCTTAAAAATCGCATCAGTACTAGTCCAGGACTTGATGAAATTAAATATCCTATGATTGATAACCTTCCTGTTATTGCTAAATGTATGTTGATTCATATATTTAATGATATACTGAATAATCTATCCATAGTTAATGAGTTGAAGGATGTCATCATTATTCCTATTCTCAAGCCAGG
Source organism: Galeruca laticollis (assembly GCA_963921935.1). Lineage (NCBI taxonomy): Eukaryota > Metazoa > Arthropoda > Insecta > Coleoptera > Chrysomelidae > Galeruca > Galeruca laticollis. The sequence goes on along the minus strand of OY998180.1, from coordinate 8,095,245 downwards.
TAAAGATCCCAATCATGCTGAATCCTATCGCCCTATATCACTTATGTCTTGTATGTTGAAAACTTTAGAACGTATCATTAAGCACAGACTTGAATGGTGGTTATTTCAGAAAAACCTCCTTCCAAGAACCCAGTTTGGCTACAGAAAAGGTTGTGGTACAATTGACGCTCTAACAACTCTTGTTATCGATATTCAAAATACTTATTCCACCAATAGATATTTACCTACACTTTGCCTAGATATCGAAGGTGCTTATGATAGCGTCTGCTTACCCATTCTGAGAGAAAAAATGATTAATAACTTCCTAATACCGATTCGATTAACTGATGCAATCATTAACTTTTATTCTTATAGAAAATTGTATATAAGAACTCATAATAATTACCTCATAGGACCTCGTTATAATATTTCAGGACTACCTCAGGGTTCAGTATTGAGTCCTCTGCTTTTTAATTTGTATACGGCTGACTTTCATAGTATTTACGTTGAAAATATCACCCCAAAAATAATTCAGTATGCGGATGATTTTTGCTTATATTCAGAGGCCAAAAAATATAATGATGCTGTAGAGACGTTAGATAAAATATACGGATTGGCTTATAAATGGTTCATTAAAAATGGTTTTGAAGTATCTCCCACGAAATCATCAGTTTGCATTTTTTCTAGACATAACATCCCGAATATCGATACGATTCAGTTAAATACTCAAGCGTTTCCTTTTTGTAAATCAATAAAATATTTGGGAATGATAGTTGATAGGAAGTTAACCTGGAAACCCCATATCGAACATATATTGAATAGATGCAACAGAGGTATGAATTTTTTAAAATCCATTTCTAAAACTTGGTGGGGAGCTGATGTGTCGACCTCGCTACTTTTTTATAGATCATATATTAGATCCATAATAGATTATGGATGTACACTTTATGGATCCGCAAGTAAAAATAATTTACAAAAAATTGACGTATTTCAAAACAAAGCCTTACGTATTTGTATGGGTGCTATGAGGTCTACTCCCATTGAACCACTTCACGTGGAAGCTTTAGAACCTCCCTTAAAATATAGAAGAAATCATCTTAGCCATAAATTCCTCATAAAAATTATGTCTTCCAACGAATCTTTATATCACAATATATGTAAACTAAACGAATTTGATTTAACTAACAACTACTGGATCCGCAAAAATTCACCGCCTCTCTGTGATGCGTTCCGAAACTACAACAGTCTATGTGTAATTAGATCAGAAAAAAATATGACTTTAGATGATTTTGAATACTTTTTTCATATGTTTAATGTCATTCAACCTAGGTATCATGTAAATCCTATGATAAGTCTTACAATTTTAAACTCCATATTAGAAAATTATTCTGATTCCATACAGATATATACTGACGCTTCCAAAAGTTTATATGGAACTGGTTGTGCGTTCTACATTCCAGGTGATAATGTCGAAAAATTGTTTAAGCTCCCCTCAGACTTCCCAGTTTTCAGCGCTGAAGCTGTGGGCATCTATGAATCGTTAAAATTTTTTTCTTCGTCCAGAAAAAGTTCTGCTATTATATTAGCTGATTCTCTGTCTGTCTTAACAGCTATACAAAATCCAACTATACCTGCTTTATCAGATAATCTTTATATATTCTATATAAAAAAAATGTTATTTCAATTAAAAAAAGATAATAAACATGTACAGCTGATATGGATCAAAGCACATATAGGACTTAAACATAATGAACATGTAGATCGTTTAGCTAAAAATGCAGCAGAAAATGGTACCTTATCTCTCTATCCACTAACTGTACCAGACGTATTTGCTAATTCTAGGCAAAAACAAAGTTGTTTATGGAAAAAGTCCTGGAACGATTATTGTAAAATATCTAATACCCAATATTCATCAATTCAACAAGAAATTCCGAATTGTTGTTGGTTCAATTCTTACTCCTGTCCACGTAAATACATTACAACTATTGTTAGACTACGCTTTGGACATGCATGTTATCCGGCACACTTATATAAAATAAAAATTCTTGACACAGACCTGTGTCAACACTGTCATATCAAAAGTGATCTGAATCATATTTTCTTTAACTGCATATATTCCCAAGAAACTCAAAACCTTATTAATGATTTAATAAGAATCGGATTTTTCCCACCCTTCAATATCTGCCATCTTTTAGCCTTAAACAAAATGGAAGTATATAATGTTCTGATGAAATTCATATACGAATCAAAGGTATGCTTGTGAATGTTTGAACTAGATTTGTTTACCTCTGTTTATCCCAATTGTAGTTATTCCTATCTTTCCGTGGCCTAGTTTTGTTTGTGATAAATTATAATGTCTTGATGGGCCCCTAGACAAGAAGCGAGTGACCCTGTATATCCTTATTGTATATATTTTTTTAGGTAGGTAATTTTGTCTTCTCTTAGGTGTGGATAGGTGTGAGTGAGATGAATATATTTTTTTTTATATATTAATAGTTTGTTCCTGTTGTGACTGGCCGAATGACGAGTGTCAAAGCCAAGAAAAAAAAAACTTTATATTAGCTCTTGGAGGAAACATCGAACAAAAAATTAAGTGCAGACCGCCTGGAGCAAGTGAAAGGGCCGAGTTTGGATTCAAACTCAGGGAAAAAGAATAAATCAAAGAAACACAAGCAAATGAAACACAAAACTACTGTATTACCTCATTTTTTGTTGAAGACAACCACATTCCTCTAATCGGCGAAAAAGACTATGCAATTGCATATAGCGATAACTGGTATATTGGGAGATAAACTGAATTGAAGGAAAACCTTGTTGTGATCAAATTTTTGAAATATAATCTTGATTCGTTTGTGTGGCCAATGAAGGACAACATACATGATGTGACGATTGAATTTATATTTGAAGGTCCACTATCTTTGCAAGGTTCCCATCCGTTCAAATCAGTGGTCCATCATTGAAAGAAATCAACAAAAAGTTGGACTCAAGGATTATTTAAGCGTGGTTATATTTTTTTCACACTTTTTTGAACATTGACATATCTTTGCAGTTTTTCATTCTAAAATGGTTTTGTTGATATTTATTTGTAGACAGAAGTAAACTGGACCGCAAAAATAAATTATTTTTTCTGATAGATTGTTCCTAGAGTTGATCGGTTGTTTTATTGGCATACCTTTTGTTTTTAGTTTGACATTAAAACCTTTATTTATTATATTATTATATATTATTTGTTTTATTTATTAATACATATTTATTTTGGAATACTTTTAATTTTTTCAGTTATTTTCCCCGATCCTCAAATAGACGATTTCTGAATGAAATATAATAATATGTACCATGTAAACTTTCATTTTAATTTCTCCCTAACAGATATTCACTTTAGGCACTTTTGTAAAAATACATTTTCAGTACATTAAATACTTTCATTATGTTAATTATATTTTAAATATTCTTCATTATCAGATATTGAATTATGGTGTACATATTTTGGGTAGTTGTTTCCCCCTTGATTTTACCAATCAAACCAAATCGATAGACAAATATATAATTTCCTATCATAAAATCTCAAATAATTCTCCCATGCATTTTTTATTTCAGGATTCTTGATCGAAAGTAAATATTGTCTGCAGACATATCCACAGCAATCTATTAAATTATTTCATTCTAGATAACTTACAAAAGAGACGAACACTTCACAGTGCTTTATCTGTTTTTGAAACATTGAGGTAGTTCCTCCACGACAGTTCAGTCGAAAAATTTTAGCACAGTACCCACGTGATACATATCTGTGGTACTAAGATTGTAAGCCAAGTATTTTAACATTACTGTACATCTTAAACTACTATATTCCTTATACAAAGCACACATACTACGAAATATCCCCTCCACAGAAAATAACCGTAGAAATGAGTTATTTATTTTAATTTATAAAAACAATATGTTAAATAATTTTTTTTATATATTTTAAATATATCATTCTAACAAATATTAGTTTTTTATTGGGACCTTGAAAATCGTTCTATAATAAAAAAAAGTATCATTTTCCCACGCTTCTCCTATGCTACATCTAAATCAATTTGTTTTAGGTAAATGTTCAATACTTTTCCATGGATACCATACATTTGTCAAATATAATAGAAACTTTTTCCATTCAACGTTTCTCTTTCATATTCCCTTTAAAGTCATTCAGACATTTAAATAGTTTCACTTATCCCTTTTTTTTAGTCCAGTTTTTCTTCCGTAATTTACTTAATAATTTTTTCATTCTAAAACAACCAATCACAACTTAATAATGCGATAGCTCATTCGACGCAGAATCAAATTCCGAGAAGTATTTTTATTGTTTTCTGGAATTGAAAGTTTCAATTATGTATTAACAAAAAAGTGCCCTCAGCTTCTTTTGTTAATAACTCGAAAACTATAAGAGTTAGCGATAGTTTGAAAAAAGATCCTTAAATGGGAGGTAATTTCCTAAAAAAGTCTCGACTCCCGGAACTCAAGGTTAACTAGTAATTTATATTTAATGCTGAAAATAGGGTCTCGCGCGGCCGGTACTGCATGGGCGCATAGAAGCGAGAGAGAGAGAGTACAACTCACAAATGATTTTTGTTTAGTATAAAATATTGATTTGACAATTTGAAAAAATTATCGTAAAACCTAGACACTTGAAGGAGTGAAGTCTCGTTGCGTCAATTTTTTAAAAAGATAAGCTGTTGTTAATTAACTAATTTTTTCCGGTAGGTACTCCGTTTCTATTCAAATCAATATAAAAGTTTAAACAATAGCTACAAAAATCAAATTCTTCTTGAAGCCCTACTTACATAGGTACTTAATAATAATATGCCAAAAAAGTTTATAACAATTGTTGATTTTGTTAATTATGAATTTTTATAGTTACAAATAATGTAATATCAAATTATTGTTCTAAAAAATTTTTGTTTTGGTATATTTTATAATTTTTCCAGTTTCATTTCTGATAACGGCTTAAATTAATTTAGGCCAAAAATTTTTTCAACCATTTCTGTAAAAAAAGTTTATAAACAAATGGAGTAATTGAGTGTTTTTGAAATTTTTTTTAGTATATTATTAGTTTTAATAAATTATGATTGTTTATAATCGTTTGTTTCAATTATCAACTTTTTAAACAATTATTTAAGGAATAATTTTTTTTCTTAAAAATATTAATAGATAATTTACTATAAAATCCAAAGAAATTTTTTTTATTATAATTTAATTGTTTACTAACTTATAAATTTGTTATAAACAAATTCGGAATCTCGATATAATTTTTTATCAAAGTATAAAAAATTACGAAAATACAAAAGGTAAAAAAAAATTTGTATTTATTATGTTGCGCAATATTTAAAAATTCGATAACATTCTTTTTACCTTTGGTTATATATGGTCGTTTGTGTAATTTTTTTATTTATTAAAACGAATAGTATACCAAAAAAAATGTTTTTCAAAAACATTCAATTCCATTCCATTTGTTTATTAAAAAATTTTTAAACAAATGTTTGAAAAGATTTTTGGCCTAACTTAATTTATGCCCTCATCAGAAATAAAACCGGAAATATTATAAAATATACCAGAACAATTTTTTTACAACAATAATTTGATATTTCATTGTTTAACTATAAAAATTCATAATCAACAAAATCAACAATTGTTATAAACTTTTTTGGCATATTCTTATTAAGTACCCATGGGTTCCAAGAAGAATTAGATTTTTGGAGCTATTGTTTAAACTTTTATATTGATTTGAATAAAAACAGAGTACCTACCGGAAAAAATTATTTATTAACGATAGATTATCTTTTTAAAAAACTGATGGAAACATTTCTTCCAACGAGACTTGGCTGCTTCAACTGTCTAAACTAGATTATCCGATAATTTTTTCAAAGTTTTAAAACAATATTTTATACTAAAAAAAATATCAGTTTTGAGTTGTACTCTCGCTTGAGTTCCGGGAGTCCAGATTGTTTAGGAAATTTCCTCCTCTTTAAGGATCTTTTTTACTATCGTTATCACTTATAGTTTTTCAGTTATTAACAAACTGCTAAGGCCTCTTTTTTGTTAATTTTTTTTGTTAATAAATAATTGAAATTTGCATCTCTAGAAAAAAATAAAAATACTCCTTTTTCGAAATGTGATTCCGCGTCGAATGAGCTATCGCTGATATTTTTTGCACAATTCTAAAGATTTTTTACAGGAAACTAACTTCTCGAATAGACTATAATACGAGAAAATTGTTTTTATTTAGCATGCGTTTCCAACCTGTTCCCAGGAGTGGTTCCAAAGTAGTACCTTTGTTATCTAAAAAAATTCCACTGCTTATCTTATTGAAATAATAAGATTAATAAAAGTCTTGTTATCATATCTAATAATTCTAGATGGTGTATAAAATCACAATTGAATTTTAATTTTAAAATTTCAAATTACTTGTTTTATGAACAATTTAATGGTTTTGTCACAGTTTAAAGCTAACAGAACCAGTTGGCTCACTCTACCGATTTTTGTGTTACAACTTTTATCTCACTCATACACACTCATGGGAATCAACTTCCCGTTGCGCAGAAAGTTTGTTATTTATTACACACAGTTGTCAGATATTTCATTGTATCAATTGGATACGCCCCTAAGCGCGTGGGTTACAATTTTCAGTTGCGCAGTGGAAAATTTGAACCATGAACATCAAAGACGCCGACATCGAGTGAGCCAACTGCTTCTGTTAAGCTTTAAACTATGGTTTTGTATTGATTTCTATTGTCATTATTGATTAAAATATACTTGTTTTGTAGAAATTATTTTGATAACACTGTAAACATTCATATTAATAATCATTATTGGACCATTTGGGTGCCAATCACTATAATGTCCAATGGTTTGTATTGATTGATCAGTCTTTGCCATTTGTATCTCAACATTTAAATGCTGTTGATAATCTGGATAAGTGTATTAATATTCCATACAAATCCAATATGGTTTAAAATTACATTTCACTAAAGTATTAAAAGACAAACAACTGAAATGAATGAAGGTGGGTTTGGAGATCTCATTTGTGAATTTTAATTTATGTTCCTTATACCCTTTCATATATATCAATTTGTGAAGTCGATCCTGAATGACTTCTTTCTTCATTTTTTATTAAAATATGCATCTGTTCTAAAGTTTTCTTCTTGGTCAATCCATGTCTACATCTATGTTTATTATTTGATTTTTCAACTTCTAAGATCCTTTTGGTAAGTCTTTGTTTGACCACATTCTTATTTCCTTACTCTCTTCCATTTTGTTTTCCCTAATATTTTTCAAAAATGTTTAATTTTTATTGCCGTTATCTCTGGTTCATTATTTTTCATTGTGACCTTGATTATATGCTTGTATTATGTACTTTTATCATTATGTTGATATTTATTTATGACCAAAAACAATTTTATTTAATGGAAAGTAAAATCTGGTCATTCATATGTTAATATAATACCATTTATATTTTCGTATAATACCATTCATATTTTAATATAATACCAGATTATAATTTTTTTATAACATATATCTATGACTTTTGTCATGCAATATTACCAATTACGAACTAAATCATCAAGTGAAAAAGAAGTTTATATATTAATTCTTGTCTCATTAATTTTTTTTTCAATAAAAAAATAATGCTATCTTTCAGAAAAAAGTTAACAATGAAATTTCTCAGTTCCACCCCATCAAGTCAGTAGTTCCACGTGGCAATATTGTATTTTATATACACACTAGCCTACATCAAAATACTGACACAGCAGACAGTTGCAGATGACTCTGTTATCCTAGCCGTGGAAGATCGATGATTAATATTAATGAAAGTAAATCGCAACTTTCACACTAAAAAAAGAAAAAACTTCGTATGGCACAGATTAATAATACAGAGATTTCAGCAACTTTCTGCGTCAAGAACATGGGAATTTACCTAGGTAATAAGCTCAAGTGCAGGGAGCATGTAAGAAAAAACGAATGAAAACAAATAGATATCAAAATGCAAGTAATGTACTGGTTGCTTGGAAGAAAATCACAAATGTCATTAGAGAACAAAATACTATTTATTGTACAAGGCAGTAATCATTACAATATGGAGCTATGGAACTGTGCCTTGTTTAGCATTAACATATCCTCCATGGTAAAACACAAGAGTCGACGAGAAACTACAAGAGAAAAGCGAGGTGATAGATTAGAAATGTACTCAAATCATATAATGGAACCCCTGATACAAGACTAAATCTAAGATGGCCATCAGGTCTGAAATAAGATGAAGAACAGACCCTCTCAATGGAGAAAGCCCCTACAGGACAATAACAGGATTAACTAACCAGTTTTCTAGCCAGAAAATATTTTGTAGAAAAGACCAGAAACCTTTATATTTGATGAAAAAAATTATCTTTTTTATATGATGAAAAGTACTCCTTATTAAACATTATGTATTTGTTGCAGCCACGACAGGAACAGAGATTAATATACTCTGGACAGTTATTAAATGATTCTGCAACTCTGGAAGAAGTGTTACGGCAATACGAGGGACAAGAAACACATACATTACATCTTGTTTGTTCTTCCAAATATATGAATAATATTCCAGAAACTAAACCAGTATCACAGCCTAGTACACCAAATAATGTTCAAAATTCACCATCAGCTTCAAGTACATCTTCAAATTCAACCACACCAAGTGAACAGAATCAGTCAAATGTTCCTCCTACTATGCCATATTTTAATGGTAATAGTGGACCTGTCGATCCTAATCAGTATGCTATGCAATTAGCTTGGATGCAGCAGGCTTATTTCCAGTATATGGCCCAGTATATGCAACTGTAAGTACCTAAATTTCAATAAACTGTCTGAAAAATAGGATGTGAACGATGAAATAAAACAATATAGTTTGTTTAAATCTTCATATATTTGAACTAATGTTCAATTTAAACTTGACGCGTTTCACTAACACAGTAGCTTTGTCAAAACGAATGAAGGTAAAATATAAAAATGTCTTAATATATACAGTGCTAAATCTATTTACTAAGGTTAACAATGGTATTAAAAGATATTACCTGGAAATTCATTCACTACAAACATTCCTAAACTATCTTCTAGGTAAAGAGGTTCAATAAAGGAGACTGATTGATATCTATTTGGTCGTTAAGGAGATTACCTGAATATTTATTTTTGTTAATCTCTAGGGCTTCTAATAAATTTAAACTAAAGGATTTACCGACTAAATGGAGAATTTCAAAATTTGGGTCGAAAATGTGTTGGTTTTCTAATAAATGATTTGAATAGTTAGAATCTAATCTAACTATTCAACTATTCAAATCATTTATTAGAAAACCAACACATTTTCGACCCAAATTTTGAAATTCTCCATTTAGTCGGTAAATCCTTTAGTTTAAATTTATTAGAAGCCCTAGAGATTAACAAAAATAAATATTCAGGTAATCTCCTTAACGACCAAATAGATATCAATCAGTCTCCTTTATTGAACCTCTTTACCTAGAAGATAGTTTAGGAATGTTTGTAGTGAATGAATTTCCAGGTAATATCTTTTAATACCATTGTTAACCTTAGTAAATAGATTTAGCACTGTATATATTAAGACATTTTTATATTTTACCTTCATTCGTTTTGACAAAGCTACTGTGTTAGTGAAACGCGTCAACAAGTTTAAATTGAACATTAGTTCAAATATATGAAGATTTAAACAAACTATATTGTTTTATTTCATCGTTCAGTATGGATCTTCATCAAGTAAAAGCCTCATCTATTCAAAATAGGATGTTTTTAATGGTTCTACAATTTTTATCAGTCAGTCTAATAATTACTGCCCTCGGGCTAGAGTTGTGTTATGTTTCTCACTTGATATTTATTTGCCTGTTACTGTTTTTCCAGTAAAAATATTAGGTTATAAGTTGAATATTAGAGTTCTATTTATATTTCTGAACTAATAATGGAAGAACAAAGATTTATGGTCCAAATTGTTATGGGGTTTTAAAATATTCTCCATGGAGATCAATACACTTTTACTTTATCCACTCCAAAACATTCGTTTTTCTCAAATCCCTGTCGAGTCTCGAAAATCGTGGACCACTAAATGTATTTACAATATGCGGAAATACTGCAATCACTGGGTGTGATGCTTTGTCTGGTCAAATAATATTTTGTTTAAGTCGAATTTCTCCAATAACTTCATTCATCCACAAAATAAATGTATGCATTGTACCTTTTTGACACTAAATTAAATTATAAAGCAACTCACCCTTTTTTTATAAGGGGTTTAACTCCGATGACAATAAATAGACGTACTATTGAATAACTAGAACATTATGGGAACGTTCGGAATCTTCAAAAGCGTCTTTGATAAATTACTCATTACTGTTGGAATCAGTCGATTATAATTTTAAGTAATTTACTAAATTTGTCATTTAAAATAATCAAAGAAAGAATAGAAAAGTATTGAAAATAACCATAGTACATACTGGTTTTAACAAATGGAGTAGCCTACCTATGTAATGGCGGCTATTGTGGAAGAACAAAATCCCTCATTAGATGCTGAAAATCCAAGTAGGATACAAAATAACAATCTCTACTAACACTAGACTATACAGATTTAAATATTACGCAGTGCAGATTTATCCCAATTTAATGGATGACTATTAAAGTCAAAATGCTGACTACCACAGTTCTTCACAACACAATCTCCAACAAAATAATGGCCTCTCAGCTCAGCTAGTGCACTGGTTATTAACAATACCTGAAGAAATGTACAATTTTTATACATAAAGAAGTATACCTTAAACATATCAACTAATTGGTACTACTGCTACTAATTACAGGAAACCTGTAAAGTACCAGTTCAAGCTTATACTAGTGTGATTCCAGCTTGGTACTATTTCACTAGATGACCCTATTCAACAAAATAAAATTTAAACTATTTAACAATTAGCTATGATTATTTAAAATACTATGACAAATATATCACATTAATAAAAATAAATTGAAATTCACTAGGGTACGGTGGACATATACAAAATATAACGTTAACTATTAATAAATAAACTTCTTTAACCAGGAAGGGTTAAGAATTTAATATTTTATAAATATCAAAATTTGACAATCGCGAAAATTTAAGAACTAGGAATCGAGAGAGTAGAGAATCAAATAAGGGTTATTCTTGATGATATGACTGTTATAAAAGATTTAAGATGGGAAATTGTTTATTCATTTAGTTATCTTAAATGTATTTTCTGTAGGTAAAAAAATGTAACAACCTTTAGTTAAGATAATTATTCATTCCAGTTCGAACTATTGTAGAGTACGGACGTGTGCGATTGTGTTTAGCAAAACAAACCGTTTTTTGCCTTTTAAATTTAATACGCGCATTTGTGGTTTGTAGATTAATATTATTTCAACCTTACTGTAAGTATAAATTGTTACTTTACTTTTTTGGTTAAACAATTACCGTGGCACTAGCCTGCGGATGGCCGGTAAGTACAGGCCTAGCGGTAAGGATCCGCCATTAGCCGTATCAACAGGTAATGAAATTTCAAATAATATTTACGTTGAAGATGTCGTATTTTCAGAAGAAATTAGTATGGATGAATCTCATAATGTTTTAAAATGCGATAATTATGTTGTTAATAATTCCAAAAATTCCGATAATGTCATTAACGAGGTTAATAAAAACTCGCACTCGAATTCTTTCCAATATAGTAGTCAAACGAGTAATACATTTAATACTTCTAATCGATTTAATTCTAATGATAGCGGACCTTATTTTGTTTTTGTTCAACATATTGACTTAAATATAGGCCGTTTACATCCCATGAAACTTGGAGAAAAATTACTTTCCCTTTCGAACTATGATCGAAATATTATTGAAATTGTTAGTGTTGGTAGGAACCGTATTAAGATGGATGTTGATTCGGGTCTTGTAGCAAATAAGATAGTAAATGAACCTTTCTTCAAAGAAAACAACCTAATTGCCTATATACCAAATTATTTGACAGAAAAACGGGGTCTTGTTCGTGGTGTAGATACTACATTAAGTGAAACTACCCTATTAAATGTTATAAAATCTAATATTACTGTTAAAAGAGTCAAAAGAATGACTCGAGTAATCCAGAAAAACGATATGACGGAGAGGGTTCCACGACAAATGGTTATTATCACTTTCGCGGGAAAATTAATTCCTCAATTCATTTATATCAATAAAGTTAGGTGTCCAGTTGAGGTTTTTGTAAATCCAGTTATGCAATGTTTTCAGTGCCTACGTTATGGTCATTCAGCTACCCAGTGCAAATCAAAAAAACGTTGTAAAAAATGCGGAAATGAGGGAAAAAATTATTGTCCTGATAAATGTACGAAATTTTGTATTTATTGTAAAAATAACAACCATGAGTCAGTTTTTAAGGAATGTCCTGAATATATAAAACAAAAAAAAACGAAAGAAGCTATGGCAAACTTAAATATTTCTTTTAAAGAAGCTGAGAAAGTACTCGAAAACCCATGTTACTCCAGTCTCGTTCAAAAAAATAAATTTTCACCGTTAATAAACTCCGACACAGAATTCCCTTCATTGAAAGTTGCCTCCCACTATCAATCTAATTCCGGTACGGCTCATAAAAGTAGCATTACTGAAAAACACTATTCAACCCCGATTGTCAGTCCTCCGAAGACGAGGAGAAATGATGAGACTACGTCTAATTTTCCTCCTATTCGTAGAGAGTTCCAGACCAATTTTTGCGCGGGTCCAGTATTTCAGTTTGGACAATGTGAACCTTCAAATGAGTTCAATAAATTCATAACCCAGCTCAGTGCTACATTAAAAACCTTAATAAAAGAAAGCTTTCAAAATTTTGCTAAGTCTTCTCCAAATATGGCTACTAACCTTAAAGTAAATGAAATTGAATTTGAAAATAAAGTTATAGAAATTGTTAATAACATTTTTGCATAATTAAAATGACCTCTAAAAGCATTAAAATTATTCAGTGGAATATTCGATCGATAAACGCTAACAAATATTCTTTACATCAATTGCTGTTGGAAGAACATTTTGATATAGCAGTTATATCGGAAACCTGGTGCAAACCTTCAGATACTGTTTGTTTCAATAACTTTAGTGTGGTGAGCAGAAGCAGAAGTAGGGGATATGGTGGTGTTGCCATCCTTTTATCCAATAATATTAATTACGAATCTATTTCATTCGTTCATAATTTTAATCCAAACTTGGAAGTTTGTGGTGTAAATATTAGCATTGATCAGAGAAAGTATTCGATATTGAGTGTGTACCGACCGGCAAAAGTTAAAGTAACGGCGCAAGATTACGTTAATCTTTTTTCGCAAATTAACAATGACTGCATTGTCACTGGTGATTTTAATGCACATCATGGCTTGTGGGGGGTCAGTATCGAGTTCCCCGGAAGGCAATACATTAGTGGAAGCTCTAGATTCTTTTCCTCATTTAGTTATCGCCAATAACGGATCTGCTACGAGAGCTACTCCCCCTGGTCAGGCCAAGTCGGTTGTGGATCTTACTATTTTATCTTCCAGCTTATGTTCATCTTTTTACTGGACCGTCCTGCCAGATACATATGGATCTGATCACTTCCCCATCCGAATTTCTATTAATGACATCAAGATTCAAAATATGATGTTAATATCATCAGCTAAGTGGTCGACGTCTAATGCTAATTGGGATCAAGTCAGACTCTTCATTGAACAAGCTCTAACACCGGAACCAACTCTACATAGTACTAACGAAATGATTTTATTCTTATTAGAATCAATAACAAATGCCGCGAACAAATCCTGTACGTTAATCCTACCCTCAACCAAGAACGTCAAAACTCCACCGTGGTGGGATGGCGAGTGTCTTGCTGCTTCGACTTTAAGGAAAAATGCCTTCAAAGCATACAAATCGAATCTAACTCTTTCAAATTTTAACGAGTATAAGAGACATCAAGCTATCTGTAAACGCACTTTCCGTTCAAAAGCTAAATCTAGCTGGGCAAGATACTGCTCCACTCTTAACAGACAAACTCCTCCCTCAGACATTTGGAGAAGAATAAATAAGATTCAGGGTCGCAAAAAGTATACTGCTATTGATGAATCTATGGTAGAACGACTTTTAACAAAAATTGCTCCTGATTATGCACACCTAACTATACAAATTCCGAACAACCACATTGATTCTCACTTTTTGCTAACTGCTATCATACGTGACGAGATTGAAGCAAATATCAAAACCTCAAAAAATACATCTCCCGGTATTGACGGGATAAACTATCTTATGTTAGCAAATCTCCCCGTAATTGCCAAACTCTATCTCTGCAAAATATATAACAACATTTTACTTAAAGGGGATAATTGTGATTCTCTCAAACAATGCCTGGTTATTCCTATACCCAAAGTAAACGACCCCACTGCCTTCAGACCTATCTCTCTTATGTCTTGTATATTGAAAACATTTGAACGTATCATGAAAACTAGACTAGAATGGTGGTGTGAAAGCAGAAATTTGTTCCCGATATCCCAGTTTGGTTTCCGGAGGAAAAAAGTAACTATCGACTGTCTTTCGCAGTTAACAACTGATATCCAGTTAACTTACTCAAGCAATAGTTATCTATCTGCCCTATTTCTTGACATTTCGGGCGCTTATGACAATGTCATCCTAAATATACTTTTCAAGAAACTAACGCACTTAGGCATTCCAACTATGTGTGCATATGTTTTGGTAAACTTATTTGTTAATAGGCAAGTATTCGTCCGGTGCAACGATAGACTGATCGGCCCAAGAGTAGTTCACCAAGGCTTACCTCAAGGCTCCGTTCTTAGCCCTATTTTGTTTAATATATACACCATGGACCTTCATGGAATGGATATTAACTGCGAAATCTTACAATATGCAGACGATTTCTGTTTTTATACCATGAAAAACTCTTATGACCAATGTATTGATTCTACGAAACAAATTATATATAGTACTAGAGAATATTTTTTTAATCAAGGACTAGATCTTACCCCGAATAAATCCGCTGTGGTTTTCTTTACTCGACATCGTTTACCGATCCTATCCAGTGTAATGATAAGTAACCTAAGTATACCTGTGCACAATCATTTTACCTATCTTGGTATTACACTGGATACTAAACTTACATGGAATGAACACATCAATAAATGTTTAATCAAATGTGAAAAAAGCTTAAATGTTCTCAAAGCAATTAATCGATATCAATGGGGTGCTGACCCCAAAGTTAATTTAATGTTCTATCGTGCATATACTAGATCCATTCTTGATTACGGTTGCTTCCTATATGGGTCTGCCACGAACACTCGACTCAAAAAACTAGATCGAATTCAGTATAAAGCCCTGAGGTTGGTTTTGGGTGCACTTAAATCCACACCCACAGAAAATCTCTTAGCTGAATGTACGGAACCTCCCCTGCATTTAAGACGAATATTTTTAGCTGAGAAGTTTATCCTTGAATGTCAAGCTAACAATCAGATTGAACTACTGCGAAAAATATCTGACATATCTAAGTCTAATTTAGTTGATAAGTGGTGGCACAATAAAAATTCTCCAACATTAGCCGTAGCGTATCCCAATGTCTCCTCCTATTTAGAGACTTCAGCGGAAAATACATTCTATCAAGCCTCTTTTGATATCTCATATTCCCGGGCCAACGTTTGCTTTCCTTCTTTTGATGGTAATAACCCCATTGCTCTTCATGAACTGATTGGAAAGTTTGAAAAACCATGCAAGATTTTCACAGATGGTTCGAAGTCAAAATTAGGAATCGGTTGTGCTGTATACATCCAAAACTATGAAGAATCTCTAATGTTTAAGTTGAACCAGCATTGTTCAATATATTCCGCAGAACTATTTGCAATACACCAAGCTCTAGAATGGGCCGTTAAAAGACAAATCTCTGATCAGCAAGTTCTAGTCATGTCTGATTCAAAGTCTGCGTTATCTGCTATAGAAAACTCACATAATCAGCTTCACAAGAACGGGCTCGTTGTAAGAATTTTAGAAAATCAACTAAAATTACACGGAATGAATAGTTCTGTTTGTTTCATTTGGGTAAAGGGGCACATTGGTATTTTTGGTAACATTAAAGCAGATTACTTTGCTAAAGAAGCGATATTAAAAGGTACAGAAATCAGTTGGCTAGATAGAAGTGATCTAATAGCAATACGTAGACAATGTTTGAAGCAAAATTGGGATATTGAATGGCACGCCTTCTGTAATCGAAGCAATAATATTTATACCAAAATCCACCCTGCTTTACCTATTGAGCCTTTTGCTGCAAGAAGTTATCCCAATAGAAACATCTACTCCATGTTCGTCAGATGTATTTTTAATCATGCCACTGTAAAAGCGTACCTTCACAGATTCAAACTAAGTGAATCGGAATTTTGTGATTGCGACGGCAATATTGATGACATCAATCACTGGATGTTTGGCTGCTTACATAATGACGATGCAGTTAGGTATTTGATGAAATCCCTTATAAATGAACGGATTCCGCTCCCTCAGAATCAAGCTACAGCTTTTTATCTCTCTCGGCGAAATCCTAGGCTAAACCAAATCATATGGGAGTTTTTAAAAAGGACTAAAAGAAGAATTTAGTATTGAATGGCTGTTTCTGTTTCAGTGTAGATCTGTTCAGTCTTGTTCCTCGTGTCTATCCATATGTTATATATTTCACCTTCTATCCGTTGCCCGTTTTGTCTGTTATAAAGTCGCTATGAAAGGCACCTTAGCGTGAAAAGTATCCCTGTGTAATCCTGTTGTAAGTACCCACTACTAAGACCCATCGTTAAGTTGATTAGGGCCGTGAATGGAGACTACTTGCTTTGTCAATGCAGTGTTTACAGTATACTTAACAATATACCTATATACTATGCCTATCCTCCTATGCTAACTATTGAAACAGGCTGTACAATAAATTCGTGGCTGAATGGATCAGGCTATCCAAAGCCATTAAAAAAAAAAGATAATTATTGTTTCTTTGTTTTTTGGGGTAGACTTTTTTCAACATGCATTCATAGAAAAACACTCTATTCATTCAATATATTGACTTCAAGTATTCATGATTCCTTTCAAAAACATAATCCTTAAAATTATGGCTTTAATTGGTTTTGAATTTGGTGGTTGTTATTATTATATTATGCTATGCATGAGACTTTTTCTCGCCGTATATTCTCTCGGTAATAAGAATTGGTCCCCAAGATTAAACACTGTTTAATTCCTTTTTATGGGGTTATTTGAAATCTTAGGTATTCGCCAACAATACCACAAGCACCCGTAAAGGAGAAAATTCGACACTACATCAACAAAATTCGTTCACATGGATGTAAAATGGCAAAAAAAAATGTACAAAGGATTGTACATGTGCCAGCAAATCTGTAGAAGCCATTTGCCATATGCATTATTCCATATGTAACCATAGAATTTACGATTCAATGAAAATATTAAAATGTGAAGAAAACAAACTGTTTTTTATTCAATTCAAATCTTGCATTAATTTTGGGACACCCACTATGTCTAGAATTTCAAACACTCGATATATCGGCCACATACATTATTTATGTATTTTATTAACCCGATATAAACGTTGTCTACTTTCAAAGTATAGCAAAATATTTTTTGTTTTTCCTTTAAATGTTTGTGATTACAAATGTTAATTACCTTAGATAACATGCAAATATATCAAAATATGGGTATAATTTAAAAACAAGTTTTTTATTGATGATAATATACGTTAGTGTTAAAAAATGAAATTATAAAAATAATTAATTTCTCTGCTGTTTTAATAACCCCTCATTTTTTTATTTCTTAAAATAGGATTAGCCAATCCTAAAAGGGACAAACTATAGAAGAGAATCAATATTTTGATGTGAATGATAACAGTTTTGCTGACGTGCATAATGCAGTTTTAAAACTGACATAAAACTACATATCATTTTCTAATAGATGACTTTGCTTATGGCTGGAAATTATCTTACATATACATTTAGGGATAGGTGAACAGAACCAATTAAGTGGCCTGTTGACTCACTGAATATTAATTAAATATAGACTCATACTATAACATTATCTGAACATGTGAAACATTTACAGGTTGTCCCGAAATTGTTCTTATACAAGTTACAAGATTGCAATAATGTTTACATCGCTTTGGGCAATACTTGGAAACTTTTGAAATAATTTTATTAAAACTAACTTTTTTGTGTTTTTGGCACTTGGCATTAGCTGTTATAGGCAAATTCATACTATTATGCAAGTCAAAGCTTCTCTAACCCTGCAAAATATACTTTTATAAAATGATCAAAAGATGGATTTGGAAGACACACTTCACACCCAGTGCGATTAACAGATCAGTCAGGTAGGCCATGATTTGTGGGAAAAGGATGTATCTCTAACTTGCTTAAAGCAGTATGGAGTCATAAATTGCTATATTGTTCATTGAGAACAAATGTAGTAAGTAGCAGTGCAACTTGATTGCACAAAAAAATTATATTTTGTTTGGTGACTGCAACTGCTGCAGTGTGGTCTTCCAAGTAATTTGACTCGTTACGTCCCATTTTGTTGAAATCAAAATGGTAACATGCAGTATTTTTGTGCCATAACTTTTTAGGTATAGTAGGTTGAATGAAAATATAGCACATGGGATAATCTCTTTTATATTCTGTCCATATATTATTCCATAGACTAGAAGATCTTTCTTTCAATTGTCTAAGCCATGTCTCAATAGTATTATTATTATTATTCAAATATGTTCCCTCTGACATTTCTTGTTTAGCTAAGTTTTCAACAGTTTTGTTATGGAAGATGTCTGCATGTATCTTTATCCAGGATATGTATTGTCAATTATAGTTTCTACAGTAAGATGGTTTTTAAAAGTAGCCATTTACGTCAATTGGCAGTGAAATAGATGTGAACACAGAGTGGGAATCTGATAATTATATTTTTATAGTAATTAGCCTAGATAATTGCAATTTTTTTAGAAGAAAATATTGAAGTTAATCTATTTAATATGGATTTCTTTTCAATATTATTGATGGAATATAATAAGTGCATCCTATAAATAGTTCTCCATTTTCTTCTGTTAAAGCACATGATTTAGAAAAACAAAAATAATTTAGATATAGTTAACAGAAAACTTTTTTATCTATTAGTGTAGAACAATTGAAAATCTCTCATCTATCAATTAACACATTCATTGTCTGTCACAAATTATACATTTTTGGAAAGAGTAAGTATTGACTGTCAGGCAGGATAGACATATGAAAAGTTCTTGCTTTACATAATAACACCAGCATATTTAATATTAAAGGTGATAAAATACTATAAAAATGCGGAGGAAGGTAGTTATTTATATACATTTATCATTATCATGTATAAAAACCATGTAAAGCTATGAAATTTTTTAATGACCTTAGTTGAAAACGTTTGCAAATTGGATTTTCGTCATTTTGTGAGTATTAGATGACTAATTACATAATAGGATTATACTATACACAGTGGAGAAAGTAACATGCACGAATTGGATTAAACACAATTATTAAAGTGAAAGTTATAAAGTTGCCACCAGTATTCCTGTACTTAATAATTCAATTAATAAATGATACTGATTACAGAGTTTGTCCTGAATGAATCCACGTCAATATTATTTCTAAGCAATAATTAATTACAATGTTAAGTTACAGTATAAGCAGAATCCAGTTTAAATAAATCCCACAGTAAACACTAATCAATCAAAGTAGTAATACACTTGTAAATTTCTATTGATTAAAAAATTTGGTAAAAGGTTTGAATATATTAAAACAAGTACCTACATATTCACGTTATAACTGAAATTTCTGTCATAACTGGACTGTGTAACCAAACTGTTAGTAAGAGAGCTCAGTAAATGTCGAAATTTGAATGATTCTTCATACTTTTGTTTTAGTTGCCGTGTAATAAAATTTACCAAACTTAGCATTAGTAATATACAGTTTGGGAATATGGAATAAATTTGTGTCCTTTTTTGGAAAATTATAAATAATGTTGGGACCTGTAACTTTTGAATTCAATTGTGCCCTATTTAAATATAAAATTTATAAGTATTCATGCAAGTCCAGCATAAGTACTCTTTATTTTTAATGAAACACCCTGTATATTTACATGTTTCTGAGAAGTCTTCAATACACTGATTTCAACAGACTGTAACACTTTCAATTTTTATTGTTCTTTTTTAAAATAATAAAGTCCTTTTTCTTGTACATAATTTTTTTCTCAAAATTAGAAGATTAGTTGATTTTTTATTTTCATCTCTGGATTTTTTATTTATTCGATGCATTATTCATCTTTTTCTGTTTTTGTTGTTTTGTTAATTTTTTTGTACGCATTCTAAACATTTATATTTACAATTTTTTATACTCATCGCAGATCTGTCAAGAACCATTGAAGTTCTTCGGTGTTTAATATCAATTATATTTAGATGTTTATTTTTTACACTGTATTTAATTCGCTAATTCTTTTTGTTTAAGGGCAGCAAATTCTTATGGAGCAACACCCCAGGTGATACCAAATACTGGGGACCCAGCTGTGAATCCTGCTGAACAACCTCCAGCCGCTGCAGAAATTCCAGCTGCTGCACGAGATCCAGATAATCCCGAACGAGATTGGTTAGAAGTATTTTACATGCTGACGAGAGCTACTGTACTCTTCATCGTTATATATTTCTATTCCAGTCCAATAAGATTTTTATTCGTTTTTCTTCTGGGCGTAGGTTTATATTTGTATCAAATAGGATTCTTTAGAAATATGAATCATAATAACAACCATATTAATGGTCCTCCAGAACAAGCACAAGAAGAAGAAGCCGCTCCCTCTAGGTTCATGATTGTCTGGACATTTTTTGCAACATTCTTTGCGTCTCTAATTCCTGAAATTCCAAATCCAATTTAGTGATTCTATTTATCAATCGGCTCTATCAAAAATATACATATGTGTTTGGAATACCACATTGATATTTCGTCTAAGAATGCAACTACATTTTCTTGTAAAGGTGATTCACCTAAAAGTAAATGTCTAATGGTTTTGGCAATTGGTTTTGAAGAACGGGTGCGTTTAAAGACATTTTTGAAATTTTAGTTTATCTAAAAATATTAAATTTAAAATGGTTTTACTAAATAAATGTCAGTCTAGTACATTTGAAAAACAACTATGTAGCTTCATTTTAAATTGTACAAATTGGACACAAATCTAAATTACTTATAGACCTTGAATGAAAATTTTACTAACTTGTTTCTTCTCAGCTGATTAATCTTATCTAAAACGCTTCACCTTTGATCCCACATCTGATAACTTATTTTCCAGTATTATGAGGAGCAACCAATATCAGCTAAATATTTGATGTTACTTCACACACAGAATCTCTGAATTGAGGTAAAATGATCAGCTGTGATGACTTCCAGAATTGTCTGAAGTACATAATTGAAAAAAGGAAACAAATGATGAAGTAACTTTATTTTACCTTCTAGATGGACTTTACCTGTTCCCGTTGGAGATAAGTGATTTTCTCAATTTCTTCAAAATCTTAGTCATAACAATAATAAAGAAGAAATAAGGATATTCCTAAGTCCACTATTGCTCTCTATAGGATATCATCAAAAAAGTTATCGCAACGAAGCTACTGCACTGAAGGTATTAAAGTGCTATTTCTTAAAATTTGGGTGGTTGAACGCGAAAATAATTTTTTCTCTGTGACCCCAAAAGATTTAAAAAATTACTGTAAAAGTTATTCATGGGCTTTAAAAAAAAGGAAAATAGTAAAATTATAATACATTGAACGTTTCCTAGTACATTTTGAAAATTTTCATTGTTATTAATGTTACATTTCCTAAGTGAATTACTAACAATTTTTTTTCAAAAATCTGACAAAATGTTCATTTAGTCAATGTAGTCAAATTCTTCAATCAGTTTTATTTGAAACATTCGTGAGCCCAATATATAATAGAGCACTAAAAATATGAAGAGAGGTCCGTATTTTCCTTTCCTGCAAAATTTGAATAAACTATTAACTGATAAGGCAACAACTGAAATAATATCCAGAAACAGCAATAACGGCAAACTTGAAACTTTCTTAGATACTATAAAATATTTTTAATAGTTTTACGTCAGAAATAGCCCGTCTATAAAAATATATTTTAATTAAACATATTCTCTTACAGTTTAAACTTTTCTGTTCTACTAATCCGTATTTTAATCCATAAACTAAAGTGTTTTTTAACATTCCTTTACTGTGATTAAAACCTATGGACCACCCGACGTAGTATTGTTGTATAATGTTGGTCGTGTTACAGTTAGCCATGCTGCCAAACTTTCCGCCCCGGAAAAAAATTGAAATCATGGAGCTGTGAACAAGAAATAGTACAATCAATTTGACGGTTACAATTTAACTATGTGCATGGGCATATACACACAGATTCACATGTATGAATGCTCATGCACAGTTATAGGCTAAAACCGCGAAGGTGTAGCGCAACATCCACGCGATTGCCGCCTCCACTTATTTCTAATCGGCCACGTTGGCAATTGTTTCCACCACGTTGCTGTTTTGGTTATCGGCCTGGTTGGCGATATCTTCATCAGAAGCCGTATTGCTGCTACTATCGTAACTAGCCTAAAATTGTTTCATTCTCTCAGCTGTGCTCATACCATCGTACATCTTATTGGCGTGCCGTGAACCCTCGACGCTGTATTTGTCGTGGTCTAGCACTTCCTTCACAATATAGGGCCCACTGAACTTTGGCAGCAATTTCTTGCTATTACCGTCGCTGGTAAGATTTGCTCGCCGGAAGACAACGAGGTCCCCTATATTGTAATTATGACATTTCTTTCGCTGATTATCGAAATAAGCCTTTTGATTCACCTGATCTTGCTGGATACGTTTCCCAGCTTCCATTCGTGTTTTTTCCACATCGGAATTTTCTGCCCAATCAGTTAGGAACGCATCGCTCATTCCTCTAGGCCTGTAACAAAATGAAAATAAGTTGCCAGCTCATTAGGATGGATCCGTCGATCCATCCTTCGTCTCGTAAAGCTTGTCAAACCAGAGATTCATTGATCTCCTTTTTATGTGATCTGGGGGGACCATCATTCTTTTACTTCGTTTACCAGCTTCTCGACGGTCTTCTACTTCGTTTACCAGCTTCTCGGCGGTCTTCTACTTCGTTTACCAGCTTCCCGACGGTCTTCTACTTCCTAACGATCGTTATTAAGAATTTTACTGATTCGAAATGGCACTTTAAACTCCGGTAATAGCTTCTTACTAGATCCAGTTGTACCTTCACTCGTACCGAAACGAGTTCCCCTTCAACGTACTTCGTAGCTTCTTTCCTAATTTTGTCGTATCTTCATTTGTCTTCATTGATCTTCTGTAATATGAGTAGATAGGTGCTTACGTAGCTAATCTAGGTCTAATCTTTCAACTTCTATCTGGATCTCATTCAAAATCCATGCTTCCGCTACATTCTTGCATTTGCTTGGCCTTACGTTGATAGCTTTGTGATGTCTACTTGAAGGGTACAGTCTCCCCTGTTTGTTTGGGTTCATCCAACGGATTTCGACTGAGAGAATATACATGTGCCATTTTTTGCCGGAGCGGTATTACACGGTGAAGTCGTATTCCTGCGTAATTAACCACCATTTGCCTATGCGAGGAATCAGGTCGTGTTTGGTCATAGCAGTTCTTAATGCAGCGCTGTCGGTAATTACTTTAAATTTTAAGTCCAAGAGGTAAATTCAACCTTTGTAGCGAATTTACTACTGCTAGTGCTTCCACTTCAAAAGCGTCATACATTTGTTCCTTGTTCGTTTTTCTGTCGACGAATATTTTGTATTGGTTTCAAACTTATGGTTATTAATTTCATGACTAAGATAATCTATGGTGGCTTGATTGGCAAGTGGGCAATTTCCGAACGTGTTAGAAACACTTGCCAACGCTATCAGTTCTGATGAAAAACTCTTCGAGGGTATTAATATGTCTTCCAAATATGCCAATTGCGTTCAGAACCTCGTCAACCCAGTATTTTATTAACTGTCCGTTGAAACATGGCTGGAGCATTTTCTAGCCCGAAAGGCATTCTCTAATATTCGTACTGTCCATCAGGAGTAACAAATGCTGTTTTATGTTTAGATTCTTCCGCCGTTTTAATTTGGTACCCACTAGCCATGTCCACTGTTGTAAAGTACTTACAACGTCAGCATTTCCATATGTTCATCAACTCACGGCAAATGACAACTCACGATTTTTCTTTTTGTCCAGAACGATTGGACTCGAATAGACCGAATTTGATTCGATTGTAATCTCCGTACTTTTTGTCTTTCATTGATAGATAATCGATAAGGCCTGTACGTTACAGGCTTATCGTCGGCTAGCCAAATAACGATTTCAGTATTTTTAATTTCGCCCAGTTCCTTCGTATTTTGAGCAAAACAGTCGCGAAATTTGTTCAACAACAATAATAAAAGTCTTTGTAGATTGCTATCTGAGACGTTCTCGTATACACTTTCGGGTCAGTAAACGTGAATTTACTTGAATTAACTATATCTACTTTGTTTACACCCACCTGTGTCTGATCGTCCAGAATACAGAGAATTCCTCGAGCAACAATTTGCTTCCCTTCAAAGAAAATCGTGTTTCCAGAAACGTTAAAGAAAGGAATTTTCGCATAATTCGCTGAAGTTACACAGCTCGGTACGATGTTTTATTTCACAAGTCGATTGTATTGTCGTAGATCAATTACGTCAATGCTGAAGTCGTCCACAACAATTTATTATACCAATGTGATTTGGGAGTACTTCGAGTCCAGATTTGGCACGCAACGTTATTTTCTTAGGAGGTAGACGTTCTACCTCACACAATTTAACCAATTTTGAATTGAAAAGTCTCGCGTTTCCATCCAGAACCACAGTTACAGCTTCACTTTTGTTGAGTATTGATCGTCCTATTAAATATGGCATCGTCTGATGATGATCGGCAACAATGAGAACTGGTATTCTAGCATCAAAGAGATCTACCATTAGGTCTACTTCGGTGGTTCTCAAAACTTTTGTCACACTTCTCCCATAAGTATTTAATTGTACGTCGCTCTTTGTCCATGTGAGTCCAAGTTTTCGAGCATCATTTTCTCTGATTGTGACTACTTCACATCCGGAATCGATAAATCCGTCAGTGTCAATCTCGTTGATTCAACAAGTTCGTAATAAACACTCACCTTAGAATTGGAGAGGAAGTATCACAAAGCATTGCTTTGCGTGATGTCCAGCCTAATTTTTGAAACGGTTTTCTGAAACGCGTCGCAACCTTATACATTTGCTGCATTCCATGCGAGATTTCAGACTGTTTGTGGCCAATTTGGCTGCAATTGAAACATTTTCCTCAGTTAAACGTACGTTTTTGTTCAGCTCTGGACCTGTAATCCCGTTGATGCTCGAATTTCCTTACCGAATCTTGATTGGAAGACTCTGGGGTATTTTAGTGTGCCCAATGAAGATAAGTAATCCCCATATAATTCTTCAGGGGTGGCGTATCTACTAACTTTCACCCCGTACTGTAGGGAAATTCTGGTGGTCAGGAACTGTTTGAATCAACAATTCCTTCCAATCGCTCCAAGAGACCTTGTAATTATCCAAATTGTCGTACCATGCTTTCGCTAAACCTTTCAACCTTGACTACATGTGGTAAATAATTTTTTTGTCATCCCAACGATTTATCTGAGCTAGCTGGTCATTTTTATTCAACCACTTTATGCAGCGTTGTTCGGGATTCTCGCGGGAAAATTCGGGATTGCAGCCTGGTCTTATGGATACACGCGTGACGTTACGCTCGCTATCGTTTTGGAGGAGTCAGTTGACCAAATCTTCCAGTTGTTTGATTCTTGACTGCTGGGCTTCCCCTTGTGATGTAGTCTGAGTGGCTGAACTGTGCGCATCGTTTACGTCTACAACTCGTTCATTCATTTCATCCTCTCATGTGTTTGCATTTATCGAGGGAATTGTTGCCCTGCGAGTGTCATCACGTCACTATAATTTTCTGTAGCATCCTCCCTCCTTTCTGAGTGTGCTGCTGCGTTATGTACGCTATGCCTATTTGTTGCCACCGTCTGATCAGAGGGTCGTTCTCGCCGTTTGTCTCGAAACGTAACGTTTACTCGTTGAGACGAGGTGCCCTCGTTAATAGGACAACGTCTTGTAATGCTACTTTTTGTGATTTCGAATTTCTACACGTAGGACATTTTTCTAGGTTTGCTTGTTCTTCTGTAACTTCAGTACAGTCACGGCTCGACGACGAGGTTGAGTCACTTTCACATTACGAGCTACTGCTTCGGTACTTTCGCCTGTTTTTGCCAATTTCGGATTAAGTACACCTGAATATTTCATTCAACTTTGTGTAATTATATCCGCAGAACACAAAAAACACACTTGGGTCTCTTCGGATTCGGCGTTACAATCCTACCGCTGCACTATAAAATATTTTGACTAGTTTCACGAAAGAAATAACCCTTCTAAAAAAAAATATTTTAATTAAACGTATTCTCTGATAGTTTAAACTTATTTGTTCTGATATTCCGTGTTTTTTAACATTCCTTTGTTGTGATTAAAACCTATGAATCACGGGACGTAGTATTGTTGTATGTCTTTTCAGAAATCTATATACAGTTGGCCCTATTACAATAGCATGAAGTTAAATTTTTTGTAGTATTGAATATAGACCAGAAACTAGGCGAAAACGAATAAAGGCATCATTTATTGTGTCATAACTCAGAAGGAAAACAACTTTTTTCAAAAGTGTGAGTCGTTATTGTTTGACATTAAGTACAATTGTATGATACAGTTAACAGACCTGTATTATTTAGGTCGAAGTTTGAAGATCCCACCTTTTTAATCAAGTCAGATTTTTAATTTTTGGATTCATCGTTCATATCTTAAAATGTCCTCTGATTCAACATAAATTAATTACTTTTTAAATTGAAACAAAAAAGCGAAACTGGCTGGGACATATAGGGGAAGGTAGGGTAAGATGACCTACTTGTAACGAATTACATTTTATACCAGTTCATAGCAAATTTATTCTAGTTTCATTGGTGCTAATAAGAAAATGCTACATTTGTTAAATTTGGGAAAATATGTAATTTTCAGCAATGGTGATAAATGACCATTTTACCCGCCCTAGTTGGGCAAAGTGGTCATTTATAGAAGGTAAAGTGACCCATCTCGTTTGACAACTACTTTAATGTTTAAAGACAAATAAACTACATAATACGAATAGACATAATCTAAAACAACATTAAAAAATTAAATAAAAACTTAAAGTAACGTACCTATTAGAAGATTAAAGGTACAATTCACAAGTAAAATCATAATCATTCTCATCACAACTTGCACTGGCATCGTGGGCCTAACGTTTGCATTTGTTACATTTTATCCAGCCATTTTCTTGATT
The DNA here is from genome assembly GCA_963921935.1 of Galeruca laticollis. Taxonomy (NCBI): domain Eukaryota; kingdom Metazoa; phylum Arthropoda; class Insecta; order Coleoptera; family Chrysomelidae; genus Galeruca; species Galeruca laticollis. Next base: position 8,067,742 of record OY998180.1, on the reverse strand, counting down.
TGAATGAGACCAGAACTCCATACAATATAGACATACAGCATCCCGTTCCTTTTCATCAGTATACTCTAAAGTTTCTTTTTCCCCCTTTCTTTTGTTGGTGGTCTTCTTTCTTAATCGTAACTTTTTGACAAATTTCGTCTGCAATTCGTTTTGTTTTTCCACTTAATCTCTTCTTCTGACAGCTCTTTTGTATATGGACTGCTGGTTAAGATAAATGTTTGTACTCGCTTTCTATTCTGCTGTTTATCTTTATATTCTCCTTTTGGAACAGGAATAATTTCTCTTGGTGACATTGCAAATGAGGTGCTTCATTGCAGGTCGAAAATCGAATAAATTCTATTATCGGAGCGTGGCTCGTTCTGAAAATTTGGCATGCTTATTTTCAGAACTAGTCTGAATTTCTACTGGAATATTTTTGGCTAAAACTTGAGTATGATGTGCATTTATAGATCCACAAGTAGATTCGTTATCGACACTGTTATCTGGAATTGGAATATTTGTGGTGTCTGCAGGCATAAAGTCAATATTTTTAAAAATATGGCGGTCCATAGGTTCTATTCCACATTTCTTAAAACCAATTAAAGCCAGGGTTTGCTCAGCTGTTGCGGTATAAGCTTCACCAAAAATTTTAGTGAACTGAAAAGTAGTAATAGGCCTCCCTGGATTATTTCTGGGAAATTTTTATATTGTTCGAACATAATATTTATTCAAAGGTCTCGTGAAAGAAATATCCAGAGGCTGTAGCCTATGACTACAATGTGGAGGAAGATATATAATAGTTGTATGATTCTCTCAGGCCTTCTGAATAAAGCTCAAATTTTTCAGTCTTTCGCGGAAAATTTTTGAATGACTGGATATAATTGCCTCTGGCAGACATGCAAATTACTACTGTGCTTATAATGCATCGATCGGCTGAGGTGATTGCCTCTACTTGTTTTTTGTCTTTCGAAGCTACAATTTTTATACTTTTACTTTGAACATTAGTTAATTTTGACTCGTCGACATTATATATACGATGAGCAGGATTAGGTCTTAATACAACTTTGTCCCACGTCTTTCTTAGTCTGTCCCTGTTCTTTTGTATTTTCGCTCTCCAAACTCTTTTTGTTGGTCTTTCTTCCTTCATTCTCTGCAAATGTCCCCACCAATCTAGTTATCTCTCTTCTACAAATTCCAGTGTGGATTGCATCTCTTTTAGTTCTTACTTCCTCCAAAAGATCTTATTTCAGTGTATAAATAACAAAAAAATTAAAATTGCAGATAATGCGTATTTAAAAAAAAATTGAAAGTCTGCTGGCGATATTGAAATAATGACAGTGCACGCACTCACAAAGATTCTCGTATCGTGTTTAAAAAAGTCAAGTAATTATTAGTTGAAAATAGCCAATTTTTGCTCCCCCTGTATAACTGGGAAATTTTTCTAATTTGATTGAGAAATAACTTCTCGAAATTTAAAACTCATTGGTGAAAATGGCGCATTTCTATATTATTTCGTTTAGTCAATAAGCACTTTAAAATGTGTCAGGTTCAACTGGGACACCTGTTTGTTGGGCATACTGTAAACTGAAAAAAATAGGTGACATCTACAATTTAACTTTTTTTTTTAATAGGTAGGTAAAGTGGCCCACTAGGCTACTTTACCTTCCCTAATAATACGCCACTTTACCCAACCAGACACATTTTATAGCAAACACAAATATCAAATTATAACCTCAACATAATAGGATTGTTTTCAGGGGAATACATCCTTGATATAGTAGCAAATGAAAAGGCAAATCAATTTTTGTCCTCTACCACACACATAGTTATTTATCTCATATATTACAGTAGGTACTCACCTTAGATCAACCACTATCTAAAACACTCTTTTTAAGTTAAATTTCATTTTGATGCAAGACTTTTCTCACATGTTCCTACAACCATAATGGTAGACAGTAACTGAGCGTTTGAAGCAGGTTCGAAGATACTTGGTTTGAGCTGTAGAGTCGTGTGACCACTTTACCCATCCTTCCCTTATTAAGAAGAGATTGTTTGAAGAGAAACTTGGAAAATAAAGGGTACAAATGTAAAAAGGAAAAATAAAGGGTACAAAGGTAAAAAGGAAAAATAAAGTTATCAATGATTTGGATCAGAATCAGACTGCATGACGATAGGAAGGAAGGTTCTTGATCTGAGGGAGAGGTTACTAAGTCTTAATAATCAGTATGTAACTTTTTATTAATAAATAATTACTTAATTTAGTTGATATAATTTTTGTAATAAATATTTGAGATAAATGCAAAAGAGTTTAGCCAATTTTTATTCACATGTTATGTACTAATACATACAAACAGTTACTTCTATCTGAAAATAAGTTTCCAGACTTTTATTTGAAAAGTACTGCTGATTTTGTCAGAGTTATTAGAACGTTGAAGGACAGTATCCATTTTGTAGATATAGCAGACAGATACAGTAGTCATATTTCGTAAATACCAAGCTCTAGAGTTGGTTTTCATATTGCAGGTAATAGGATAAATAAAGGAAATGACATTTTTTTATGGTTCACATCTTCTTTTGTTACGCCCATCGGCGTACTGTCACAAGACAGAAGATGTATTAGCCTAAGAAGACACGCAACGCCGTAGTGGGTTGTGTCATTTTCTACGTAAATGAATATATCTAGAAGAATCCAGACGAATATCTGCGTCAGGCAATGGGCTCGTTTCATGAAATTCAATGATAATGTCACAAGATATATTGGGTCTGAACTAAGAATTTGCGACTAATAACGCCACTCTACGATTTCAAATAAAAATGAAAAAAATATTGAAATTTGAATTCTTGTGGTAGACTGTGGTAGGCTAGAGCCAATGGCAAACAAAGATATTTTGCGCTGTTGTCACGAGGGAAAACTTTATAAGTAGACTAGTTATCTGTTTTCTTTAACACCCGTTAAAAAGAAACGCAAAGTACTGTCAAAACGTATTCTTTCAAATAATGTTCTCCTAATCGCGTGCCTCTTATTAAAAAAGGTAACTCTCTCGTAGTCAAAGAAGTTTGGAAATATATATTTTAAACTGCAGTGATGATGCAATATAACGTAAAATGTATGTATAATGAAAATTAAATGTTCTCCATGTAGGTTGAGTTGTTTGGAAAACGTGTCATGTAACACCCATACACAAATTGCGTTACCTCAAAGTTCCAAACTCGATTTAGTACCGGATCGCTTACTCTTCTTCTGTTTAGAGGAGTTCGAGTGACTGAGACACCATGTCCACATCCACTTGAGGAAGATTTGTCGAATTAGCTTCGGTGAAACCTGGATCCATTTTAACGATGTCTTTTAAAAGGCAAACAAACAAGCACATTTTCTACTATAAAATAATATAACAAACAACTAAAAAGTCGGCGAGGATGATATCCGTTTGAGGTTAGTTGTGGATATTGATGTAAATTGTCAAATTCTTCTAGTCGACTTTCACTTTGTATTAGTCAACTTTGATAGTCAAGTAGGATTTGTTAACAGAACGTACTTTCAATCTGATAACAAGGGCTTCTGTCATTGGTCGACTTTCAGCGGTTTAATTAAATGTAATAAAATTTTTAAATCTAATTTTCGAAGATATTTATAACTTTTTGAGAAAAATATCGGTATCATAGAAAAATATATGATATTTTTAATCCTTCTGATATGATTTCACTTGTTAATTCATACCCATGAAACTAGCCCATTATAAATAAATTTCCAGGTAAAAATACAACAAATCACAAAAACTGCATGTTTTATTTAAAAACGAATAACTCAAACTAAATAGAAAAATACGAAAAACATTTAGTCACTGGAATGCCAGACCCTAAACAAATAGGGCACAAGGCTAGTTTCTCTCTGGGCACCCCTTACAACGGAAACTGGTCTCTCCCTCGATTCCTAGTTTGGAGCACATTGCGCACTTCAAGAAAACTTATTTCTTGCCTGATTTTGGGACAGGAACACTAGGTATTTTTTCTGGCCAGTGTCCGCCGTTAGTTTCAGGTGTAAGATCATCATCTTCCAGAGGGTTATCGGCGTTAGTGCCAAGTAGTCTGCTATGCTTTTGTGTCTCATTCGAAAATCTGGAGCTTTTAGATTAGGTAGGACTTTTATAAATGATATCTGTAAATATCTGCATTGTTTTGAATTACTTACCTTTACTAAAAATTTGCGGTAAAGGTAAAATACATTACACACACTATGACGTCAAGCATATGAAAAATAACTTTTTTGCACCACAGTCTTATGAGTAGAATATGTAGACACCATTTGACCACAACGGTCAATCTCACTCGTGTATTGATTATAGGTAGCTACTGCTTCAGGTTTTTGTTCTTTTCCAAATCTGTGTTTTACCGAAATCATGAGTGGGTGCACAGGGTAACTGACGTTCAACGTGTTAGAATGTATCGAAAAAATATTTTGAATGAATATGACTTTTATCTTCCGGCGTACAGTATAATAAATTGGCACACTGTTTTAAATCGAATTTTTTAGAACTGGTTAAATGTAACTGAAGTTTGAAAAAAATTAATCTTCTCAGTTTAAATTCTCTGTTAACTTTTGTTACATATATGATGAAAGTGATTTAGTATTTTATGAACATTATAAACTTAAGAACAACTAATTAGTATGTATGTGTACATAATAGTTACATATTTTAGAGCACATCAAATTGGCTTATGATTATTACTCTGTCCATCGCCTGTGCAGACTATACAAAAAAAAAACAAAAAAGCTAATTTTCTATAACTGGTCACATGAAATCATTAATGCGAACTTAACTAAAGTATGTACTAAATTTTAAAATGTCCAAAAGAGTTGAATTTAATTTAACAAATATGTATAACAGAAAAAAATTAAGATATCACTAGGAAACCACTATATCAAAATGAATTATAATGTATTCAAATTTCGAATAGGGGAGACCGCGGGGTAATGGGGCCACCTTAAGAAAAAATTGGGATTTGGATCAGAATTTTTTTTAAATTATGTTTTTTTTACTAACACTCCTCATTCATATGTTAACTCTAACCTAAGATGTCAAACAACTGTTAAATTCGAATGCAACTTTTGTTTTATTTAAAAAAGTACAAAATTGTAACTGGCCTCATTACCCCGCTATATGGGGTAATGGCGCCACGGGTGGCTTTATTGCCCCAGTAATAAAATAAACATATAAAATTCTTATGACTAATAGTATGTCGCCAAAGGAACTCATAAATTCTTAGAGGAAACAAGTTTTTTAAAATATAAGTAACATCGTAGAGTAAACTATTCACAAAAATCGCAGATATATTGTTTGGCTTTTTCCGTTCCGCTACAGTCTTTATGGGCCCATTTTCCACACAACGTGCACCTGAACCAAATCTCACTTTTTCTTCCGTAGTCGCCACAAACTAAGCAAATTTCCTCATCTGAACTTTCATCTTCAAGTCCTTCATCATCCAGATGAACATCAGCTGAACTTTCTGAAAATGAGCTGCTAAATACCTTCTTTTTCACCTGAACCACTTTTTTATCTTTCGCAGCCTTATTCTTGTTATTCTTGGTTTCCTTTGTAAGAGCTTTTTCCAGTAATTCTTCTTTAGTAGGTGTCGCGGTCAATATTTTTGAACAACCTTTTTGGCGGACAGTTTTCGCTTTTTTGATAAGCCTTTGAGGAACCGGTATGACGTCAGCAAAGTAAATATTTGTGTCGGCGCTGTCAGCAGAACTATGTTTTTCACTTGAAGATCCAGCAACACTGTCAGGTAAATTTGGGATATCTTTTTGGGTAGCACATTCTGCAGTGTTTACTCTGGATGGGCCTACTCCCATGTCAATATGTTCAGAAGATAAAGCAGGGGGACCAGCCAGCATGTTGTCAGATGGACCTGCCTCCATGCTTTGTGGGGGTGGTGCAAATTCAGTCTCATCAAACACATTTGGATTGAGTGGAAAAATTCCGGTACACTGGAACACTTTAATTGCTTTGTCTATAGCTGCCACTCTTGCATATGCAGATTTAAATACAGAAGCGATATCATATTGGCTTACACGTTCGTACTGCTTAGATTTAAGATTAAGATCTATGTCTACATTTATTGCCCTCTTTAGAGGACCAAATAGAACAACGTCCAAATGTTGGGTACGGTGGGATGTGTGTGGTGGTAAAGAAACCAGTATGATTCCGTTTTCCTTGCAGTAGTAATAAGGCTGCCAATGACACATGACTGCAATGGTTATCGAGAACAAGAAGAACAGGTTCAGTCATCGAGCATTTTGTATTTTTCTGAAAATGTTGTAGCCATTTAACAAAAAGTTCCTCGGTAATCCAGCAAAAAAACAAAAAATAGCATTCAAGATTTCATGTTGTCCAGCTATAAACATATTTAAACTAACAAAATTCCTTTTCTGTTTTTTGATATATTTCCAAAGACATGTGAAAAGGGGCACAAACGAAAATTAGCATTTCTCGTTTACCTTGTAAAATCTGAAACATTAAAGTGGCTTAGGATAATTATCCTAAGCTACTTTAATGTTCTCTGTAATATCAATGTCTTTCCATTTGTATTTGAAATGCTTTATAACCTTTATTTAAGAACAAATTCTCATCATTTTTATGTCAAAATACAGCATATTATTATGAATAGGAAATATTGTTAAGTGAAAAATGGTCTCGCAGGTGTCACCTATTTTCCGCTTCACAAAGTCGTGCTCTTTTCAACACACGCTGCATGATTCTTCGAAAAATGTCAGGGGTTGTGGCACATATTCGCATTGAAATATGTGCCATAAACCCTGAAAGCGTCAAGCAAAGTGTCTTGAAGTACGACTTAATTGTGAAGCGAAAAATGAACTGCACCCTTGGGACACAATTTTTAACGTTTAAGTTAATACTCTCCATCGATATGCAGTATTTTGACAATAATATTAAAAAATTTAAACTACGTTTTGTCTAATCTTCTATTTATTTACACACACATGCTCGTCAAAAATAAAATTTTATTTATACTTTTTAAGTAATCTTAATATTGATTTCTGTTAATGATGGATGTTAAAAATACTATTTACTGTTTTTAAATTTACAACTTTCATAAATTATATAGTAAAAATTACAAATATTCCAGTAATGTCTGAATTACTGAATCTTACCATTTTCAGTGAATAATATAATTATTGTAATATAACGACAAACCATTTTTCGAATAATCCATGGCTTTTTATGTATTGCAGTATATGACCCTGTAAAACAATTCACACCAATATTCGCAATTAGTTGTTCATATTTCTCTATTTATTTTACGAAACCAATACGAAGAAGACATTTCAAATTTAAAAGATTAATTATTTTGGAGGAATATTATTTCAGATCATCAAATGATTAAATAAATGGCTAAACAATATTTACTGCCTCTATAAGTCCTGACTGAATTTCTTGGACCAACGAAACCCAAGTAATATTATTGATATGTATAATAAAACAGTTTTATAATGTCTCAAATGTTTCTTTTCAATTAAAGGAAAATGTTGAAATTTCTTTGGAAAATTTCAATAATTTAGCTGTTTGGGTATTTCCCTTACGATGTCACATCAAACAATGCATTCGGAATTTTATATTTTAATTTGTTGTATCGTAATATATGTTACTAACTTGTCTCTTCTTTTTTCGTGAAATTATTGTTTTGGAACTAGAATGTTTGGAAAAATTCGTCGTATTTTCACCATGGCAAAAGGATTTTGGTTTACATTATACATTAGAATCCAGTGTTGAGTACAATAAAAATCTGCTCTGAATACTCTTCGTGTTGCAGTTGTGTATATCCTCCGCGTGTTACAAGTTAATACAGATTGTTTTTGTTTGGATTGATTTTAGCATTTAATCTTCTGTTTTACATTTTGCACAGGATTCTCTCACCATTGCTATAGTCATATTTTATATTAAAATGATGGTCAGTTTGTCAGACCACATTAAGAAGTATATAATTGTAATTCTTACAAAAAAGCAAATCTTATACAATATCGGTGATTCAAGTTATTAATTATCTAACAAGATTGATGTAAGAAATGCAAGCCTACCTAAAAAACACACAGATAACATTTTTTGTTACTAAATCATATTTCAATAATCCATCCAAACTAACATCCTTCATTACGAGTAAAACGCGTTTGAGATTTCGACGACCTATTTTCAGTTTTTTATTTTTATATTGCTGAAAACTGTGTAACTGTCTATAGTAAAATGATGAATTTATACCTGTGGCTTATGCCCCTTGTTGCTTCATACTAATGTGACTCAAATTTGTCACAAGCAATATTAATTCAAATGGAATTGAAGGTTACGCTTACCGGTATTTCCTTACCACTACATCAATAATTTAATAATACCTATGGTAATTCCCTAGTCACTATAAAATATTCATGTTAAAATAAATTAGTTAGCATTATGCTATTGATACCTTATCACAAAATGGTACCGTCAATTGGGGTGACTTTGCCCAGTTTTGAAAAAACAGTTTTGCGTCTCCATAGAAAATAGCTGATAGTTCGTTTGAGGTGCTGCAGTCACTGAAACATTCTACTCAATGTTTACGATATTCTGTGGTTTGCTTTTCGTTCTAGTGATGAAGATTTGGTTCTAATTCATGAGAACCAAGGACATTGTTCTCAAGCCTACTCTGCTTACCGAAGAGACAAGTTTTTGTCTTTATGAAGGATTTGGAGAAATATTTGTGCAAGTAGTTCTTTATAGACTTCTTTTTTTGGCACTTCTTGGTGAACTGTTCTTGATTTTCGTAATTCATATTTTTTGTTCAAGCGTTGGAAGACTTTTCAGTACTATTTGTCCAAGATTTAAATTATTTTTTGTATTTTGGGAATAAAATTGGATTTTTTAGCAATTTTTTTGCCTTTACTATGGCTCTTGTAACACCCTGAGGAAGTGACTTTGCCCATCTTTAATTTATAGCTTCGTTATATAAAGAAAATATCTGGTGAGCAAAGTGACCCCACTTCACGAGGTGACTCCCCATATTTCATTTTTCTTAAAAAAATAACTACATAAATCACATCTACAAACCACCTTCCAAAGGTACACATTTTATCTAGGATATCAGAAAATGGGTTATGAAAAAATTATCAACTTTAATTTTAAAATTGGGCAATGTCACCTCAATTGACGGTGTATTTTGTAAATAACAATGATTAAAAACATACATTTTTTTAAAATTCGTTCTTTATATTTCCATTATTATAATAAATATTATTTCCATGCATGTAATCAAACATTTATTATGCATTTTACTACTATGAGTATCAGAATATAAGAAAACGGAATATCAATTTTGTCAAAAATTGTAAGTTGTTAAATATATAACTAGTTAAACTTATGTCCATATTTTTAAATTGTCCTCAGTTGAGACACAATATATCTTTAAGTAAGTAATATTTATTATACTTAAATATTGTATAAACAAATTTTTCTAATTTTTTAAGATCTGTTTAGGGGAAAACAAACACAATGTTACATACTGTGCTTTTTCTTGTACATATTATTATTAGCTTTAGTAAAGATGTGATTTAATTAATAAAACTATAAATTAATTTTAAAAGTGTATTTATTAAAAATAATACAACCTAAAAATATTTGATATAATATAGCAGAAGTAACCCAAAAACTTATATTCACTTACATTTAGAAATCAATAGCTGAATTTTTGGCATTCAGATTAATGTTCTAAATAACCTCGCAATTTTCCTTAAAGATCATCCAATGAGCTTCTTCAATTGTGAATAATGTGCATCCAAATAAATTTCTTATAAAATTAAATATAGAACGTTTCCATGAGGTTAAACACCAAAATTCAGGTTTTTCCTTTAAAATGTAAAGAAACGGACTAATTATGTTGGGCTATTAAGGAAGTTTCATCTTTAGGCATCTCTAGTTATATACACACTATTGGTTTCCCATGCAATCATTTATGTATACAGTAGACTCTCGATTATCCAAGCTAACGTACACTAGGTCGGTTAATTCGGATTTTTTTGTTTTCCCCTGTACCCATCAGGTCAGTCAGTTTGTGTTGCTTCGGCAATTCTGGGATTTGCCATAATTACCCGTTGTATTAGGCCTGATGCTCGAATAATGCGGCGTCGCTCGGTTAACACGGATTTCAACTGAGGTATTACTCACTCGGATAATTCAGCGATCGGAAAATAGTGATTCGGATAATCGAGAGTACTGTATTTGTTTTCAACATATATTAATGTCCAATTAAATGATATTGATTTAATCAAAAGCTTCTACAGAATATCCTTGTCGTTTAATATTAGACTATAAGAATGGGTATTCCAAGCTATGAAATTATAAATTTTGAAAAAAGCATCCAAATAATTATCTGGCAGTTTCAAAATATACATAGTTTAAATATTCTTAGGTATGCTGCAAAGTATGATAAAACTACAATTATGAACTGCTTTTAGTCTGATAACTTATCAATATACATTTTACAAATCATTGTTGATACTGCAATAGGGCCTATGTAAAAAAATGCTATTTGGGATTAAGATGCCAAAGTGTCCAATAAAAAGGCAGACTATTACCCTGCAAAACATCGTAAATACCCAATAGAAATTCCAGTTTCTTTGTAGTAGCAAAGTGGCCTACGTAATACGGGTTTTACATTGGATACCCCAAACAAATGTATGTGAACATATTTGATAGGTTGGTAACAAGTAAGTCATATACTGGTTATTTCAATTAGCCGTGATGTGTTTTTATGCTCAAATCGGTTGGAGAATGTGCTGATTTGTTTGTTACTATCACATGAAATTGGTAAGTTAAAAATAATTTATAGTTATTTACGTAAAAAATAGTCAATATCACAACACTTGCATGATTTACCTTGTAAATTTTCTAACCCATAAATAGTTTTATTTTCTTGAAGGACTTATTCTTACCGGCATTACGATGCAATTCTAGTTGGCACATATAGAATTAGCACTCTAATGTTTCACTTTAATGGTTTTTTTTTTCAATAAAGTTCAACTGTCACCTCCTGTTTATTGAAATAACAATCAGATACGACATATTGCAGCGTAAAGTTCAATTTTATTTTTCTTCTTTCAGTCCAAAAAATTAGTAGTAGATGGTAGAGCTGGTACTTGACCAGGAGTCTTCAACATCAAATCATGTGAACACCAGAGATAGAGATGTTCATGACATTGCGAAAAACAACGTTATGATATGCAGTTATAAATGTTAATAGACACTAAAATCATGTTGGTTCTCTGTTATCTGCCTTGTGTCAACTGTCACAAGCCGCTGATAAAGAACCAACATGATTTTAGTGTCTATTAACACTCCTCCTCACTAAAATCTTTTAAACCAAGTACATTTTTAAATTTTACAAATGAAGTAATTGATAACCCTTATGTAAACATGTCACATTGTTGGTTCTCACTACTTACATATATAACAACTATAATACCATTGTTATAATGATCATATACAAAATTAAACTTAAGGTCTATATGCTTGACTCGTCTATTGTTAGGATTCTTTATTAGTGCTATGCACCCTTGATTGTCTTCATAAAAATTAATACCTTCATCAGATGCTTTATCTTGATATCGACTAAAGAAATTTACTGAAAAACAAATATCTGGCCTACTGACAGTCGAAGTAGTTCGATGGTCATTTGTTTTTCAATGAGCAACGATATACACGTTGCAAGTTATAAGTACAGTATGCATTTATTCTTGTTAGTACATTTCTACTAATATCCTTTTAATAAATAAACATTAAACAAGAACCATTGTTTAATTCAAAAAGAAAATGGTATTCATGTGGAATATCAGTTGGTTAATACTTTGGAGAACATCGAACATTAAATCAGTAGAATTGACTGAAAACATATGCAAAGATGACAAACTATTTCAGGATTCTGGTTCTGAATACATTCCATCTGAAGAAAAGAATAATAATCTGATGAAGATGATCGTAATCAGCAACTAGTAGATGACGAGCACGGATTTGTTGAGGTAAGAAAAAGATCTAGAAAGAACAAAGGGCAGGGAGATCCTGCTAATTGGAAGCGAGCCAAAAATTCTAGTGCCTAACTAAAGGGCGATACATTGGATTTAAGAGAGATGCATTTGGAAAATAGAAACAAATAGTAGAAAAAGAAAAACGCAAACTCATGCAAAGATGTGATGATCACCCAAGAACTGCTTCCAGAGGACCATGACAAAAATTTGAATGCACAGCCCTATACAAGGAAGAGTGGAAATCAATTTTTAATCGCTTTTGGTCCTTGAATTCATGGAAAGCTAAAAAAGTTCTTGTAGCATACAACAAACCGGAATGTGATGTAAATCAACTTTACCTGAAGAATCACGTAAGCAGATATGTTTTCAATATCATCTTATTGCGTTGGGCGAAACGGAAAAGTTTAAGTGACAGGTCTGTAAAAATGTTTTTGGCAACTTTGGGAATTAAAGAGAAAACTGTTATGCTTAAGAGGCTTGAGAATGGTAGCTCCAGTACAAAAGAGCAGAATAAAGAAGCCCCAGTTCCAATGCAAGAATGCTCAAAAAATGTTTGCGAGTTTCTAGACAGTTTACAAAGGTTTGAGTCACATTATTGCCAAGCCTCTTCCAAGAAATTTTAATTGGAATCAATATGTAACAGCTACAGACATCTATATCGGGAGTTTCTTCATAACTGTGAAGTCAACCAAAAATGATCGTATTCTTAGAGAACATTTTTAAAAACATTTAGGTCTATGAACTTGGAAATACACACACGGCATACACCTAAAAAGGATCAGTGTAATTATTGTTTAAAGTACAAAAATGGAAATCTGCCAACGTCAGTATACGAAAAACACAACAAGATAAAAGACGAAGCTCGTAAAGAAAAAACTAAAGACAAAGAAAGTGCAGCTGAAGAAAACCTATGTGTTTATACTGTTGATCTTCAAGCTGTTGTTTTAATATGTCCACGCTTATTGGCACCAGCCATTAAGAAATTGAAAGTGCCCAATATAACTTTCTATAATATGAAGAATAAAGATGTTACTTGCTATCTATGGCAGGAAACTAGTGGTAGCTTAGAAAGCGATGTAGTAACATCGTACCAGCCTTCCTGAGTTGTTTTATGGAGTGATGGTTGCTGCTATCAAAATAGAAATACTAAGTTATCTAATGGTTTTCTGAAATTAGCTACTGCAGAAAAGGTTACCATAGAGCAAAAATATTTAGAAGTCTGCCACATGCAGATGGAGGTTGACTCCACTCACAGCAAAGGGCGAGACATTTGTGCCCCAGCTGACTATGTTCACATTGTAAAGTCGGCCAGACAGAATTCCTCTCCTTATAAAGTGATTCAGCTTACATACCATGATTTTGATAAGCGTCCTGAAGGACTTTATACAAGTTTATGTCCAGGATCTAAGAAAGGTGATCCATGTGTTACAGACATTTGTGCTTTACAACATAAACCTGAGGGTATAATAAATTATAAATTGAATTTCAATGAAACCTGGCAAGAAATTCCTAGGCGGCCAAAAAGAAACTCATCAAAGTCTGTACCACTTTATTCTCCTTTGTATAATGAACTGTGTCCTATTGAGTTGAGAACATTTATTCATCTTCAAGAGTTAAAATCTCTAATTTCAGATGACTGCCATGAATTTTTTACAAGCTTAGTCATAACTGTGGATCTGACAAGTGCACTCATATTCATGCTATAGCTAAGCCCAGCCAAGGTCCCTCTGTCATAGGGAATCAATCTGAAGATAGTGAAAAATAAACTCACTTTTTATCACATAAAAACATTAAAATTTGATTTGTTTTGGCTTCTCAGCTGTTCTCTATAATTATGTTGTCTTTTATTATAATTTCAAAGTCTAAAAGTTCCCTTAACTTCTAATGAGTAATTTTATATCAGTGCTCCAGTTTGAACAATGTTAAGTTTATCTAAATAATTTTAAGCATTTAGGTCAAGTTTAAGTTCTTTTAAGTAGCGCTTATCCATTTTACAATGTCTCAGCAATATGTCGTATGTGTCATAAGTAACCAACTTTGAATTGTAAAATGTCTTACGTGAATTTTTTCAAAAAGGTAATATATAGATTGAATCACAGTATATCATTTTAAACTAAACCTAATTCATCAATTTTTAACAAAATTTTGAATCATTGTCATCAATATTGCTTCCACACTGTGGTTTTTTCCCTTTCCCAAAAATTCAACATTTTGACACAGATCCTATTGCAAAATCAACTACGAAATACTACTTTTTTTCATTTGGATCAATCAATATTAAAAACAAATTATAAATGTCTACTCCTTACAATGGTAAGCTAAAATTTATCGATGCCAACAAATTTTGCTGTTACTAAAGGTCTTGCAAAAGTGAATACATTTTGATGCTGGAATCTCCCATGACAAGGTATGCAAAAATAACAATAGTAAATGCTCCAAACAATCTGTACAGAAAATAGTGTATAGGGGATCAAAATACTCTGTAAACAAATGAAATAACATCACTATTTTAATCAGATTCATCACTATCTATAATAAGTCGTCTTTTTGGTTTGAATTCATGAATAGGTTGATTTCCTGCATTATCATAATTGTTTGATTCATTATCGCTATCTTCAAAATTATCTTTATCTGGATCAGCATCTTCATTAGTAATATTTTCTTTAATTAAGAGGTTAATGCTACCATTACTTTGAACTTGTTGTTCATAATCATTATCTCGTATTTTATTTATCATACCTAAAGTACAATTTTTCTTTTTTTGTCTAGACAAGTGTTGTAATGAACATGAACTCTCTAAACTGTCATCACTATCAGTTGATATTTTCCTTTTTTTCCTAAATGAACTTTGATTATTAATTTTTTGGTTTGACTTACTTTTTATCTTTCTTAATTGAGAACTATGTAACAGTGCACTTTCATTACTACTAGCAGTTGAATTATTAGAATTGATTGAATTATGGCTATTATCATCTTCTGATTCCTCATTACATTCATGGGAGTTTTCTTTCTGCAATATATCTCTAAAAATATTTCTTCTTATAGCATTTGAAATCTTTTTGTCATATAACTTTTCCTTATTGTTATCTACAACAGCTTCAGAACTAGATGAATCACTATCTTCATTTACCATTTTTAAAATATTGTCTATATCCAATTCTTCATTTACTTGCAATTCTATATCACGTTCTTCATTCCCATAATTTTCGCAGACAGTGTCATTATATTTCTGACTAGGTTCGCCATTTATTTTTGACAATCTTTCTTTTCTAATTGCCTCAGCCCTTAATTTATTTTGTTTTATTTGTTCTATTTGTGCTTCCGTCAACTCTGGTTCAGGATCATGCATAAGAGTTGTCAAATGATCATCAAGTGGTTCAACAAAACCTTCTGTTTGAATGTTTTCTTCACTTATTGTTTCTTGATAAATATCTTCAATTCCCATTCTGATCTTTTTTAAATAAATCTGCAAAAAGTATTAATAAATTATATTAGATTTTGACTAATGAAAAGAACAGCATTTAATATCTTACCTGAATGGACTTCTTATTACCCAATGTTTCTAATTTTCGAATACAGTCATCAAAGGTAAACTTAGGATAAAAACGATGGCACCAATACTCATAAATTTTCAAAAGTTTATTCAAATCCTCTTCTTCGTGCCCATGGCCATTGAATTTCACATCCTTGAAATGATTTAATAAAGCAGGCAAACCTTTTTCATTTCTTATAGTATATTCATTGAATTTGGGAACTGGATTTTTGATTATCCTTTTGGGTTTAACTACTGTCTTTTTAGATTCATCTTTGTTACTTTCATTTTGCAGATCACCATTTTCTTTGTCACCGTCTTCAATAGTAGCAATTTCACGAGTACTATCTTCCAAATTAATGGAGATTGGTTGGATTTCATCATTTTCACTAAAATACTCATCATCGAAAGACATTTTCCTTATTAAAAATAACTTGACTGCTGCTATAATCCCAAAAGACCAAGAAACTTCCCGCCCTTTATTCTTTTAGGTTATATTATTTTGACAGTTTTAATGAAAATTGTTTACTTCGTTTTCAGCACTTGTGACATTTCTTTCACCAGTTTCCATATTAAAATTGAAATTTGGTTGATTAATCCTGGCAAGAAATGATTGCAATAGACTTCTATTTAGCCTATCTGTTTGGGTAAGCTCTCGAATTTGTATTGGTGTACTGTCAACTACATTCTGCCCTTCTAATTTTGAACTATCCAAGTTGTCTTTCACAGGCATCGTATTTTATGTTTATGAAATATATTTTATGAACAGATAAAATATAATTAAATACTTTTTTCACTGAAATGAATAATTCATTTCAGTGACTTTTATAAATGAAACAAGTGACAAGTGATTCACTTTCTGAGATTTGACATGTGTGCATAGTTTCGAAGTAGTTCGGGACAAATCGATTTTTTGAATAATGTTTAAAATCGAAAATTTGTGTAATTCTAGATAATGGGTGTGTGACAGAAAAAAACGCTTTCTAGTGCTGAAAAACGAACTAACGGCTAGGGCACGTTTGCTAACTTCCATACTTAGGTACTTTTAGCTTGTCTATTGTCTTAAATTTTTCACGTATCCGTAACGAACTGCGCATGTGTACAACCGTTACGGCTCACCCAATACGATGCGTTTAACGGATTGTTAGGTCCCTTCTCCGTATCCGTATCCCGACCAAAATCAGTATTAGTGCTGACGTCATAATATTAGGTATCCGAACAAAAATAAGTAGCCATTAGGAAGGCTTAAATGGAGGAATCCGTGCCTAGCTTCGGTCTTCGTTCGTGAATAATCGGAAACGACATGCGCGGAAAATTTAAATAGAACGAAGTAATCTTTTGTGCAATATGGCTCGCGGTCGAACTTGGATGTTAAAATCTGGTCGTATATCTTAGGGATTGAGGCAATAGAAGAGACAAAACTTTCAGCATATCCATTAATAGCGGAAATGATGAATAGTGGAAAGCAGAATTGAATATTTAAAATACTAAACCCAAACAAAAATGAATAATATATGACTGTGTACAAGCAAACGAAGAAAACAAAATTTTGTTTAGAAAATGTATGTAGGATTAGGTTATTTAGAGGTACGTCTGTACGTTATGTAGTCACTGCCACTAATGTAAAGTTGGCAATGAAAGCGGTCATGGGAAGCGACAGTCAAGCGATGTTCTCGAACCTTGGTTCACGTGTATGTACTCAATAAAGAACAATATAAAATCAAGTGTTAATGTTTAATTAATAAATCCTAAAGTAAAGAAACAAACATTAACATAACATTGATAGCTAAATAAAAGATTGACTGAGTTTCGGTTACAAAAATTTAAGTCATTTAATATTAGAGCTTAAATATTTTCTTTTCTTCGTTTTACTCAATCTTGACAACTTGGTTAAGAATTTGGTGAAAAATGGCTAAAACTTAAATTTTTAAACGTGATTTCTGATAAAACGGATACATTTATCGACTTAAAAGCAGAGCACCTTATTTTCATAATTTTATCTAATCTTTCAAATTTCATAGAAAAATAATCGAAAATAGAACAACAACAAGTTAAAACGAGAATTAAATTCGACGGTGTTATTGTTTGGATTTTGAACTTCTGGACAAGCGTTTTAAGTAAGGTTAGGACAGTGCAAGGAAGTCGTTTTCGTTCCGACTATTCACGAACGAAGAACCGAAACGAGGCACGGGTTCCTGCATTTATGCCTTCCTTAGCCATTTAGGGTACGTTCCACTTACGTAAAAAGACCAAGGTCATGAGAGAGATATTGCTTGCTAAAAAATACTTTGCGGTAATTACGCTTGCGGTATTTTGACGTTTATTGAATGCGCGATTCACTTCTTTACGTCTCTAACGCTAATAACGTTAGCGCTTCGTGTAATTTACGGTTACGTACCGTAGAACGTTATTGTAAATACCGCACATAATTGTCCTGCGCAGTTCTCAAAACAAAGCGCATCAGTTTTCTAATGTTAGGGTTTTATTTATCATCGCGTTTAGATGATGTGTGTAGTATGTGTTTTGGTTTGTGTTATGCAACTCTTTTTAAAAGTATGCAAAGTCCAGTAACTCCTAAAAGTACCAATATGTAAAGGATGAAGCAATGTGCATACTTACTTTTGCTTTTGTATCTAAAATACTAATACTAACACTAAACTATAACAGAACTACGAGTGAAAGTATAAATTGTTTCAGAGATTCCAAGAGCCTCTGTCAACTTAGAAATACCTTCCTTTTTAAACAAAAAATTGTTTTTTACATTATCTTCTTGCATATTATCAATATCAAATCCAATCGTAGAGCCTTGGGTATATTCTATTTAGTTTTGCTCCACTCCTTTTATATTATGCAAAATCACATATTCAATAGTATTTTCACTAGTTCCAGCTAAGAATTTCATCCATTCTTAATTACATTTCATTTTACCAAGTATGCAAATAGTAAGCTTATTTGGTTTTTGGTTCTAACTTTTAAAAAAATTATAAGTACACAAAAATGACAGGTTATGTTAAATCCTTCCTAACTCTGCGCTACGTTATTAAATAACAGTGATGGCAATATCTCTCTATATTCTAGGCGAAAGTTGTAAGTGGAATGCACATTTGAGCGGGGTAGGCTCACAATATGGCGGCTTGATGAAAACGTACAATGTGTGTGTATAATAATAAATTAATTAATTTTTGGTGCAGTTTGGAGTAAATATTTCGCATACACCGTGGTAAAATTTAATTTATCACGGATTCCCGTGAATTAATGGTTGCGTTTTTGACAAAACGAATAAGAGACTATTGTCATATTTGAATTGCCGTCACGATTTCATAAAAGCCAACTCAGACCCACCAATTCGTATGGGCGAAGTGAGCGACACTCGGTGGCAAACAGTGACGTCATCTATGACGTTGAACGACCGCTTGCGACGACTACGGGCCTTACGTGGAACGATAATGTGGGTGTTGCGCTCGTTGTGGGCTTTAAGTGGAACGCACCCTTAGATACCATTGGTGTGATTTTGGACCAGATATTATTCCCTTATATTTTGAATATAACTGCTGATTTAAGCATTTAGATATACACTAAGACTCTTACAAAGAGATATATTCGATTCCAGCCAAAATAGGTACCTATGTATAACAATATAATTTGAATAAGAGTTATCTAACCTAAACATGCTATTATAAACTTATGAAATAGAATTATTTTAATTATTTTTCGATCTGTATTACCAAATTTTAGGTTTCCTTACATAAAGAATAATGGTACTGTGCTGGCCACCAGGCTGTAAGTATTATAATTGGTGCGTTCTTTTTGACTGAGATCTCAGATCACTTCAGTTAAGGTGATCTGAGATAAAGCGATGTGAGTAAGCACCAAAAAGAACGACATCTCAATTGAAGCGCGCGATCTGTTCGCATGCTTGAATAAAAAACAAAACATTTACTAATAATAATGCTATTGTATCCATAATTTGTAACAAAAGACAAATAGATTATGTGTGTTTATATGTCAAAGGTTAAAACTATAGACAACCTTTGTTAAAACTACAAATAACCCAAGCAAATCAAATATTTGTTCATCCTCTCCACTTTATTTCCGACTCAAGTCCAACTGATTCCCCCTTACAACACATTCAGCATCGGTAAAGGGGGGAGGAAAAATCTCAGATCACTTAAAGTGAGTAAAACAAAAAGAGCGCTCACATTACTGATGTGAGCTGAGATTAACTGAGATCTCAGTCAAAAAGAACGCACCTATAGTCACAGAGATGTGTAAGTTTTATAGATTTCCAAAAAATCCAAAAGTAAGAAGCAAATGAATGAAGCTAACAAGGTACCTACATAATGATAAATATAACATTTTATTTTGTGTGTTTATACAATATTTGTAGAACAATATAACCAGATCCCGGAGCTTTTTGTGTAGCTGTCATTTTATAGATAGAAAAAAGAAAATTAGCCAACAATTTTTTTGTACACAATCAATCTTTGCAAACAAGGTAGAAAGAAGCAAACTTGTATGTGTTGATTTTGTACTGTATAGGGATCGAGACCGAACTATAGAGGCAGCACTTCTGTCGTGAGTAGAGCGCCCTGGTGTTAAATAAGAAAAACATTGTGATGTAAATAGTATAATAAACAACATACAAAAAATGAATAGATATTTTCATTTTCTTTGCCAGGAAAAATTGTTGGTATGTAAGATGGGTGTAGGGGATTATCTGATTTTTGATTATTGACAAAATGAGCACTGCTAATTCTAGTATTTTTATTTGGTTCCCAATCATCCCGATGTTTTCTGAAATGTAATTAAAAAACTTGAAGTGATTCGTTTTGTACAAATGTTTACTTTCTTCCCCTTAATAGTATTTAATTATTTGAACTTATTATATAATATTAAAGTCAGCAAACACATAACTAGTTTTTTATTTTACATAATCAATGAAATCGTACAGAAAAGAACATTTTATTCTCCCGATAATAATCTTTTATTTATGTAAAACAAAATTTAGAACTTTTCTAATAGCTGCCAATTGTAGTCTCATACTGATTATACACAAAATAATAGTTAATAAAATGTTTTAATTAGAACATTTTAATTACATATGGGTTTTTACTGCATTTATCAATTTTTGACTTTTTAATTTTATCCACGCAGTGTTCAATGAATTTTCGGGGAAACTATAAAATTTCAACTGCGTAGTATTTTTATACAACATATTTGAACAGCCATGAATACAGAAAGATACTTTTGATGACGACATCACAAACATTTAATATCAGTTTTAAAAAATGAACATTTAAAAACGCTGATTATACAAAACTACTAATAGTGTTTACATCACATTGTTTGTGTTTTCACGGCAGCTGGCATAAACGTCATCTTTCTCGGTCCCTAAAGTATATACGTTATTATTTGTCATTACAGATCATTCGCGTGACATTTTTTATAAGTTGTTATAGTTGCTTTGTATGATTTTTTAAACGTTTGCTATTTTAAAATTTTAAATATAAATTCCTCACTGTACCTTACCCTCTTTCTATTAACTGTAAACCATTGTATTACAAGTAAATATTTATCTGTGTTATAAAGAAATTTGGAAACGTTTTCGTTTATATTATTTGTTTTTGATAAAATTGAATATCTTTACACATGTAGTTGAAAAAGAGCCTACAGGTCAAATGAAATTTGAAAGCAGCCAACAGAAACTCTGAAACTGATACAAATATGGTTTAATTGAGGCAAAGTTGTGACATGATGTTCTGACTTTTCAGACTAAGTGGCCTATTTTCAATCATGTAAATTTGCAACGTTTCTTCAATTTAATTTTCACGAAACAAACAAAAATTTATAATTATGAAAACATTTTATTATGTTAATATAAACGGTACAAATTTCTAAAGGTATAATGTTTTTAAAATATGTAAATTTTTCTTCCATTCTTGATGTCTAGCAATTCCCACAATAATGTCACTTGGTATCCATAATATTAAATAGCACATGTCCTATCATGCAATATGTTATGCACCTTGTATCTGGTGATAATAGTTATATTTTTCAATTATCACTAATATAATTTCATCAAAATGAATTATGTAATTCCTGTCTTTTGAGAGTGGTTTTAATTTTTCGTCATTCGGATACTTGAAAGGACACTTCACTTCAATTAAACATTTTTTCACTAACAAGCTCATATTATCATTAAAAAAGGTTTCAAGAGAATGTTGAAACATGTTTTGATGACACTAGAACAAACAATCACTATCATTTATCTTATATTTTCACATTAATCAAATAATCCAGTAAATATAACCTCAAATATAGCTTTTAAAATCAAAAATACGGACTGCGGCATAACTTACATTATCAAAACTATTATTTTTTATATTGAGTAGACACAATTACTTAGTTTTCAACAATTTATTCCTTTCAAAAACTCTTATAAAACGCTTAAATAATAAAAAATCTACACTCAAATGCAAATTCTCATGGCAACAAGTTTTGTTTGGATACAACCTTAAGTTGTGGCGTCACACTAATCTCGCGTATTCTTAAAACTAAAAATGAACTTTGTGGTTATAATCTAAACGAAACTTATCAAAGAAGATCTGAAAAATAGCACTAATAGCACAGAATACTGATTTTGGTCGGGATACGTTTACGTATACGGAGTAGGGGACGTAACAATCCGATCAACGCATCGTATGGGCTGAGTCGTAACGGGTGTATACATGTGCAATTCGTTACGGATACGGATTCTTGAAAAATTTAAGACATGCTAAAAGTGCCTAAATAGCTATTTAGCAGTTGACAGCGGTTACCGCTTAGCGATCGCCATTTTGATTACAAGCGCTTCCCCGCGTTTTTTTCTACCAAGCTCACGGATAAGTTTGCTTTAAACAACAAACCTAAACCAACTTGTTTGTAAAGTATGCACATTGAAAAATTATCAAATATGAATAACATATTAAATAATGTGGTGGAAGATACTTTTGGTGTTGATAGGTGCATTCTTTTTTACTGAGATCTCAGTTAATCTCAGCTCACATCAGTAATGTGAGCCTACTTTTTGTTTTATTCACTTTAAGTGAACTGAGATTTCCCCCCCCCCCCCTTCACCGATGCTGAATGTGTTGTAAGGGGGTATCAGTTGGAATTGAGTCGGAAATAAAGTGGAGGGGATGAAGAAATATTTGATTTGCTTGGTTTATATATAGTTTTAACCAAGGTTATCTAAGGTTTTAACCATTGACATATGAATAATAAACACACATAATCTATTTTTCTTTTGTTACAAATTATGGATACATTAATTAACATTATTATATGCTGATACTAATCTGTCGTATAGTTTAAATCTATCGACAGATCGCACGATTCAATTGAGATGTCGTTCTTTTTCGTGCTTACTCACATCGCTTTATCTCAGATCACCTTAACTGAAGTGATCTGAGATCTCAGTCAAAAAGAACGCACCAAATATTGCTTAAAAGTGATTTCAAAATAAATATTCAAAATGGCGGATTGTGTCAGCGCCATACGAGAGATTAGTGTGACGTCACAATTTGAAACTGTATCCAAACAAAACTTGTTGCCATAGGAATTTCCATTTGAGTGTAGATTTTTGATTATTTAAGCGTTTCATACGTGTTTTTGAAAGGAATAAATTGTTGAAAAGTAAGTAATTGTGTCTACTCAATATAAAAAATAATAGTTTTGATAATGTAAGTTATCCCGCAGTCCGTATTTTTGATTTTAAAAGCTATATTTGAGGTTATATTTACTGGATTATTTGATTAATGTGAAAATATAAGATAAATGATAGTGATTGTTTGTTCTAGTGTCATCAAAACATGTTTCAACATTCTCTTGAAACCTTTTTTAATAATAATATGAGCTTGTTAGTGAAAAAATGTTTAATTGAAGTGAAATGTCCTTTCAAGTATCCGAATGACGAAAAATTAAAACCACTCTCAAGAGACATGAATTACAT
This sequence comes from Galeruca laticollis, assembly GCA_963921935.1. Lineage (NCBI taxonomy): Eukaryota > Metazoa > Arthropoda > Insecta > Coleoptera > Chrysomelidae > Galeruca > Galeruca laticollis. Next base: position 8,044,177 of record OY998180.1, on the reverse strand, counting down.
AATTCATTTTGATGAAAATATATTATTGATAATTGAAAAATATAACTATTATCATCAGATACAAGGTGCATTACATATTGCATTAGAGGACATGTGCTATTTAATATTATGAATACCAAGTGACATTATTGTGGGAAATGCTCGACATCAAGAATGGAAGAAAAATTTACATATTTGTACCATTTATATTAACATAATAAAATGTATTCATAATTATAAATTTGATTTATTTTGTGCTAAGAAAATTAAATTGAGGAAACACTGCAAATTTACATGATTGAAAATATGCCATTTAGTCTGAAAACTCAGAACATCATGTCACAACTTTGCCTGAATCAAATCATATTTGTACGAGGTTCAGAGTTTCTGTTGGTTGCTCTTTTTACAACTACAGAGTTTCTGTTGGTTGCTCTTTTTACAACTACATGTGTAAACATATTCAATTTTATCTAGAAACAAATAATATGAACAAACATTTTTCCAAATTTCTTTATTACGCAGAGAAATATTTACTTGTAATACGATGGTTTACAGTTAATAGAAAGAGGGAAGTAAGGTACAATGTGGCATTTCAATTTAAAATAGCAAACATTTAAAAAATCATACAAAGGAACTTATAAAAAATGTACAGTGAAAGATGTGTAATGACAAATAATAATGTATGTTATAGGGAGATGGATATATACAGTAGAAAATCAAGCATACAATGAACACGTACAAGTTTGCTTCTACCTTGTTTGCAAAGATTGATCATGTACAAAAAAATAGTTGTCTAATTTTCTTTTCTCCGTCCATAAAATGACAGCTACACAAAACAAAATGTTATATTTATCATTATGTAGGTACCTTGTCAGCTTCATCCATTTGCTTCTTACTTTTGGATCCTTTGGAAATCTATAAAACTTACAGTTCTCTCTCACATTATAATGCTTACAGCCTGGTGGCCAGCACAGTACCATTATTCTTTATGTGAAGAAACCTAAAATTAGATAATACAGATAAAAAAAACAATTAAAACAATTGTATTTCATTAGTTTATAATGGCATGTTTAGGTTAGATAACTCTTTTATTAAGGCGGGTTTATACAACATTTACATAGTCATAATCACAGTCACAATCATAAGAGTTAAACTAATGATTTCTTATAGCACCGTTTATACAATTGTCACAATCATAATCATAAGCATAATTTTACTGACCTTGAAGTTCCTAACTTTTAACTTTATGATTATGATTAAGACGAGAATTGAAATGCGCATGTGTCGTAACCAACACGCGATGAGCAATGATGACAAAAAGGCGTCTTGGTTGAAGAATTAATTTTATTAGCCGTTTTTTGGAGGTATTTCTGTGCTCCGTCAATCATTGTTTATATTAACTTCATTGATTTGACTTTTTGGCAAATTTCATTTTTATGAATTTTATGCTTATGACTGTGACTATTAAAATTGTATAAACGCCTTTCAGAGTTATGATTATGATTAAGTTTATGATTCTGACTGTGATTATGATTATGACTATGTAAATGTTGTATAAACCCGCCTTTAAAATTATATTGTTATACAAACCTATTTTAGCTGGAATCGAATATATCTCTTTGTAAAAGTCTTAGTGTATATCTAAATGCATAAATCAGCAGGTATATTCAAGATATAAGGGAATAATCTCTGGTCCAAAATCACACCAATGGTATCTAAATTGCTAGTTATGTTTGTTTGGATACAAAATTGACATAACCTAAGATTATGAAGTCACCACTAATACCGCGTATTGAAGTGGCCGAGTCCTGGCCATAGATAAGACAATGTCCTGGTCGACAACTGTAAAACTGTATAGTTCGTTTCTTAGCGATGATGAGCGCTTTTTTCTGCCAAACAAACCAAGTTTTACAATATACTATTTCCGTTAATTCAATGAACTGGGAGTTCATTGTGTTAATTACGTCATTCACTTTTTTGTTTTTGTGTAATTCCAAGGAATGCCTAAGTACGTGGCATGACAGTGACGTTTACAAATTTATTCCTAACAGTGTCACAGTGTATAGGTGTCATTTATTCTAATCTATGCATTTATTTCAAAATCATGGCAAGTGGTGTTAACTTTATCTTAGCTCAGGCTAATGAAAATTTAACTGAAAATGTTAAAAATACCACAGAAAAAACTCCTAGCACACCCGAGGGAATGGCCGTTGCTTATGGAAGTCTCGTAGTAATGGCAATGCTACCAATATTTTTTGGATCTTACAGATCTGTTGCTTACCATAAGGAAAATGTAAGTAACTTCATACCCGATTTTTTCCAAAATAACAAACGCATTAGTTTCAGCACTTAGTAATTATTGAAAAAGACAGTAATTTGTTTTAAACAGAATACAAAAATTTATGTGTTGACTCAAAAATATGCAAGTGCTGAAATTAATAATATTGTGATTGTCTGATGGACAAATTTGAACACAGTAGATAATGGATATTTAACAAAAATAATGAGATAAATGTAAAATATTTGTAGGTTATATCCCTAAAAATTAAAAAGTAATAGAACATTAAAATTAGATAACATTACATCAATAAAATTTATTGTTCTAAACCTTACTATGTGAAGTCTTTAAATTTCACACTGTGCAATGGTAAATAAAAATGCCACAAAAAAATAACGAAGACAATTATTTAAACATATTAGCTGTAAATAATGTTTTCCCCTAACTCTGTCAGAATGACAGCCATTATATTTATACATAGTTTCAAATTTAGAGTAATATAAAATAATTAACATTTTCGATCCTCTTTTAGAAACCGGAAAAAATGACCAAGAAAGATGCAGCGATATTTCCTATTATGGCCTCATGTTCCCTTGTTGCATTGTACATCGTTTTCAAGTTATTTCCAAAGGAATATATTAATCTGCTATTAACAGGATATTTCTTTTTCTTGGGTGTTTTAGCTTTAACACATTTATTAAGGTGAGCTATAAATTGTTAGAATCAATACTTATGTATTTTTTAAACAAATTGAGATAAGAAAATATTTTGATTAATTAAACTACACACAAACCATAAAGTTTTGAAAGTGCAATGACCTCGCTTGTACCCATATAGATCTCGCAAAGTGGCGTGGGCGTTTTTTTTTGTGAGGTCAAAAATGGCATTTTTACATTTTTCTGCATTATTTTTTGGACGTGGGAAACATTGCAATTACAAGCAAGTTTCCACACCACTCATGAAGTATTGCTTATGACGCGTTACCATTTTTTTTGTGGATGGTTTGCCAGTAATATCTCTCACATAAACATAACAATTTCTCATAAAATAAACAAAAGTCCATAACAAAAACCAAAAGAAAACTGTTTCAGATTAATAAGCATACATAAAAAATAAATTCATTAAATAAACTAAAGTTAGAAAAAATTCCATAACAGAAATAAACGGAAACCTCTCAAGTCACAACAGTTACAAAAATAAATTTATATAACCAAAATAGATTTATAAAATAAAGAAAACTTCTTCAATGAAAACAGAAGGACTTTTTTTCAATAAAGGAAATTGTAGGTACAAAAATAATAATTACAAAAATAACGCTCGTAACACCGAAAAACATTGTTAGAACCCTTTGTCATTTCCTGATTTTTCCTCATCAATATCACTATTACCGACATTGATAATAATATAATCAATAACTTTATGGGCCATATTATCTACATCCTACATTTTCTTTTATTTGTTTTGAACATGAGCAATACACTTGCTCTAGTTTTCTGCTGTCACTTGTTCCAATGATTTCTTAAGAAGGGGTTCCACTTCGGCTAACTTAAACGTTCAATTTTCCTGTGCCACATTCCCTTTAACTTGTGCCTAAATTAATTCAATTGGATTCAACCCACAATGATACAGGGGTAACCTTAACACAGTAATTCCATGGCTCAATGCTAATTCATCTAAGGCAAGTTTCTTATATTTATAGGCATGTATCTTCACAATTGGAAGTAATTCGTTTTTTACACTGCTTTCATCGTAAGGGATGATTTTATCCCGTAACCATTCTTGAGAGTTTGTCTCCATGCCTGTTGTGGCGTTTTTTTGCAGTGTCGACTGTGGTAAAGATGACAGATCCTGCTTCCAAATTTTCAGCAATGCGTCCGAACCACTTCTCATACACCTCAGCATTCATCTCTTCATGGTAGTCTCCCGTTTTCTTAGACTTAAATATTAGGTTTGTTCTCACATGAGTCACAAACCATCAGAAACAGTCAGGATTCAGCGCAATAAATTTCTCCGCGTTCATACATAAGTTTCTGATTGTTTGAAAACAGCTGGACGATGTTCACACAGGTTTGACTGATGGTTTTCTAACTGTCCAACGTCCAGCTGTTTTCAAACAATCAGAAACTTATGTATGAACGTGGAGAAATGAATTGCGCAGAATCCTGACTGTTTCTGATGGTTTGAAACTCGTGTGAGAACAAACCTATTAATTCACCATCTTACACAAATCTGCTATCACTTCCTACATGTGTAATTATCAAATGACGGCTTTTTCCAGATGTCATTTTTAAACCGGTTGACCAGCCTTCAATAGCTGCTTGCCGTGAATTTTACACATTTTCATCTTGCCATACTTTTTTCACTGTGTGCCCGTCATTGACCCATGTTTCATCCCTATAATAAATCTTTCTTCCTTGCTTCCGAAACTCATTAATTTACCTTAGATACTCTCTTCTTCACAATACTATTTCAGATCTTTCAATAAGAACACTCTTTCTGTCTATTTTCTCATAACTAAAATTCAAACCATGTAAGATTTTCCTCAACATCTACTTACCCATTTTAGGGATGATCTTGTTTTCACTAACAGTTTCCAGCACTTTCTTTAAGGTTGGTATTTAATTTTTCATAAAAAACGTATGAACAGTTTTTCATATAGTATATTTCGCATCTTTATCGACTTCTATTTTTGTCTGACCGCTTTTCCTTTTTGGTGCCTGTACTTCTCCATGTACTTTTTATTTTCTCAAAATTTTGTAGATTCTTGATTTTGAGAATCCTGTGTAATCTGAACAGTTATCTATTAATTCGTCTTTTATATGTTGTTGATCTTTTTGCAGACGCTGAAATACACATAGTATGCTTTTTTTTTCCTTTTCTGTTCAAGTGGCAGATCTTTTTCCACTTGAGGATGACGTGCTGGCACAACTTCCATTTTTCAATGAAAGGAATTCACTAATAGATTCTTGAATATTTTATTTGCTAGATTTGCACAACATTTTATACAACCACTAATACTATCACAAATAGCACTAGTGTATTTTCATTGCACAAAATTACCAATTACTTGTTTACACTAAGTCACAATAAAGGTTAGAATAGGTTGAAATTGGTCACATCACACAATTGAAGTAATACAAGGATTACGCGTCACTTGTACTTATCGATGATATAGACACTTCGAACCGATTTTTAGAAAAACTTTATTTTGTATGATTAATTAAGTATAGTAGATATTTCTTAATAAAATAAAACAAGGCGCGCGAATCTACCCAAACTGATGTTCCTACACTATTGCCACTTCATTGCCTGGCGAATATGGATATACATTTGAATGAGCAAAAGAGAGACAGGCGTCTTTCAACTGGCAGATGTTGCCACTATTTGAATAAAGTTCTTAAACATGAGAAATAGAAGTACACAGTTTATTTCATAAAAATAACCTTTTTCTATGTGACTCATAAATCATAAACACTACTTTACATACATAACTGAATTTAAAAAAAATCAAGAATACATCTTAAAATTATTAGTTCTAGAGTTTTTTAAAGTATTTCCGAATTATTCACACAGATAAAGCAGTTTTAGAATTAAATATGACAACAACGCTTTCATCTTGATGTCTACGTTACGAGGTCGTTGCACTATCAAAACCATTTGGTTCAAGTTTAAGTTTCATTTGAAATGCATTATTATTATTTTCAGAAGTTTTATATATTTACTCAGCACATGCTGGTAATATCTCAAAGGATATTAGGCTCTATAATTACATATTTAAAAATAAAATTTGGAAACTAAATAGCATGTGTTCAGAATTGGCCTTCTTCAAATCAATATATTGTGTTTTGATTTGCCGAGGCTAGCCTGTAGATTTGTGGAAATGAGATTATTGAATAATCTGTACCCCTTCCACCTTCTCTGCCTGCCATATTTGTCCTATCTCAATAGCAACATCAGTATACTTTGCTGTTTTCTTGTATTTGTCTCGAACATTGTTGACATCCAAGGAGGACCATGCTAACCTTCTTATCCGCTACCATAATATTGAGCTGGTTATTCGTAAAGGAGATCAATATTATCGTCATATTAACAAATATTTACTATTATGAGCTTGTACCACCTCTTAGAAGTGAGTTTAGATTCCATTCCATTGTGTTATACTGATTTCATAATGCCAAGTATAAAACACAAAAATTGGTTGAGTGATGTTCAACTATTGGATATCCATACCTAGCCATTTAAAATGGGACATGTCATACTTTAATTATTTTATTTTTATTTTGCAGCCCTGTAGTGAGTAAATTGGTTCCTGCAGCCATTCCAAATATTCCATTCCATATTTTGTTTAAACAAGGAGAAGGAGATAATACCCAGTACTTAATAGATTACGGATTCTCCACTTACGATGTTGTATCTTTAATAGCTTGCTCTTTGGTAGGAGCATGGTATTTGGTTCAAAAACATTGGGTAGCAAATAACTTATTCGGTCTTGCATTTGCTGTAAATGCTGTCGAACTTTTGCATTTAAATAATGTCGTTACGGGCTGTATCCTCCTATGTGGATTGTTCTTTTATGATATATTTTGGGTATTTGGAACAGATGTGATGGTAACAGTCGCCAAAAGTTTTGAAGCTCCTATCAAATGTAAGTAAATTAGATTAACTACAATTGTATACATTTGTTTTTTTTTTCAAAATTGACGGACTGAATAACTTCTGATTCAAAAGAAACATAAAAAATATATCAATTTTTTTTATTCAGATGCAAGATCAATACTCCTTATCACAAATTCTTCACTTCGTACTTCAAGGTTTTTAAAAATTATATCATTCCAATTTTTGATTATGACTAGTACTTTATCACATTGGACTTAATGATTTGTTTCAATTCCATAACTCTGATCGGCAGTATGATTCAACATTTTTTGTAGTCCTCCTGACAGTTTATAAAAGTCTTTGTATGTATATTACATGGTTCAATATGCATCAATTTGCAGTTTTAATAAAACAATAAATTTTTGTTCATATTACTCAAACCTTACTTATTATATTATTTCAAAATTACTTATTTCAATGCCGTTCCAAAGTATATTCTAACTGGCTTTGTTTTTTTTTCAAAACTTTAGTTCTCGTTTAATTTTGTAATTTCTCCAAGTCCCCAAATTTTCTGAATTTACCTATAAATTGAAAATTCCTCACACAATTTAACTATGGCAATCTTTATGAAGACTATGACCACAATGATACAGCCGAATGCCTAGGATGAGTATAAAATCCAACATTTTTTATTAATTATGCCTACTCTACAACCCACTTTTTATTATTTATTTATCATTTCAGTTATACATTTTTCTTTTCAGTGGTATTTCCTCAAGATCTGTTGCAAAATGGACTCGCCGCCAATAATTTTGCTATGTTAGGCTTAGGAGATATCGTAATTCCCGGAATATTCATAGCCCTGTTGCTGAGATTTGATAATAGTTTAAAACGTAAAACCAAAACTTACTTCCATGCTTCAGTAATCGCATATTTCCTAGGATTGATGGCAACAATTTTTGTCATGCATGTTTTTAAACACGCTCAACCAGCATTACTTTACTTAGTTCCAGCTTGTTTAGGCACACCTCTGAGTTTGGCTCTACTTAAAGGAGATTTGACTGCTATGTTTAAGTAAGTAATATATATATATATATATATATATATATATATATATATATAATATATATATATATATATATATATATATATATATATATATAAAATTAATGCTAGTTTATTACACGTTTTCTTTTAGTAGATTGCTGCAAAAATGTTATAAAAATAAATTTATAATTTCAAGCCGTAATTTAAACAGTAAATTGTATATAGATGCCACTTACAATTTCTGACTTGTTTGAAAACAACTACTTTCCTTCTTAACTTCTGGTCTGGTTTCAGTCTTCATCTCATCAGGACAAAGTCTTTGCTTTCATGTTTAGAATCTCTAATCTGAATAGAATACTTGGATGTTATAAAAATATGTCACAAAACTATAAATACTAACTGTAGACACAGTGGCGGATTAAGCAAGCATGGGGCCGGTAGCAAATTCTTCCAAAGGGCCATTCATTAGTGATGGGAACCATCAAATAAATTGAACTATCGAATACTTACTAATGAATAAATCTAACCATCGAATGAATTAATTCGAATAAATTAGTAATGAATACATTTGTTCGCATGAACTTTACTATTAACAAGCAGTGTCTCCCTCTGTTAGAAAATTATTTAGTAATGTATTAAATATTGATTATTTTAACGTTACGGTAGTCTGGCGTATTTAGGCAACCATGATATCAAAGAATTGTTTTGCTGTTATATTGACGAGTAAAATGCGTTTTACAAATGTGAATCCGTGGAATTCACCTGTTTTTGTTTGTAACATTGTAACTTACGTAGCGTCATTTCGTTTTCATGTTTGATTGTGAATTATATGATTATGTGAAAGTTAGTATATTAATACTGAATATGCTTAGATCTGTAAGTAAAATATCGGAAGTGTGGAAATACTTAACAAAACGGTCCGAGAGAGATGTATTTTGTGAATTGTGCAAAAAATTTAAATTTAAATTCTCTGGCAACACATCTAACTTACGTGAACATCTAAAAAGGAAACACGGGTAATTTAGATAAAGATCGTCCAGGTCATCGTAATGAAGTATCTTCATCTACTTCAGAAGATGTTAATCAGCCATCTACATCTTCGTCGTGTTTATCTACTCATACTTCCTCTGTAGATGAAAATGCAAGCAGGAATACATTACAAACCCTCAAACGAAAAAGACCACGTCAGATGGAGCTACTGATCACAAATAAAAAACAGGCATTGTCTTATATTGAATGCGATATAATCAATAGAAGTTTAATTACAATAATTGCTCTTGATTACCAGCCTATCTCTGTTGTAGAGAATGTTGGATTTGTGAACTATTTGAGGCAATTACAATCACTGTATACACTTCCTAATAGAAAACAAATCTCATTAAAAATGATATCTGCTTTCATGCAACAGTATTAAACAGCAATTACGTAATAAGTTAGGGGATGTTAAGCATGTATCTGTAACAACTGATATATGGACATCCGATAGTACTAAAGCTGTCCCGACCTTAACATGCCATTTCATACATAATGATAAGTTATGGAGTAATGTTTTATCAACGAAAGAATTTCCAGAGCGTCATACCAGCAAAAATATTGCCAACGTTTTACAGTCAATATTTCAGGAATGGAACATTCACAAAAAAGTTGTAGCGGTAGTTAGTGATAACGGTGCTAACATTAAAAACGCGATAAAAGAACATTTAAAACTAAGGCATCACCCTTGTATCGCGCATACCTTAAACTTATGTGTAGACGAAGCGCTTTTTAAGGACGATACGAATAAAAAATTAGTTACAAAGTGTAGATGACACATTTTAAACATAGTGTAGTAGCATCAGAACAATTAAATACTATGCAAAAGTAGTTATGGGTTCCTGAACTTGAAGTGAAACAGGATGTCTCTACGAGATGGAACTCAACCTTAATAATGATGGAATGATTATTTATTTATTTATTTATTTACGGGCAAGCCCATTTTAGGTATAAATTACAATTTTAAAATTATAATTAAAATAAAATGAAAAGATATGGAATATTTACATGTCATACAATAAAGAATAAGTAAAAAGAGGTTAAAAATTTAAAAAGACAAAAGACAACAAACAATAAACTTCAATAAAGCATTAACATCAGAACATTAAAGCTCGGCACTCAGTAACTGAGTTTTAAAGTGATGAAAGGGGGTGCTAAACATCTCAAGATCATTATGAGTATTGGCTAATCTTAACATTCTTGGAATACAGCTATTGAAAGTATTGTTTAAACGATAAAAAGGTACATAAAATGTTTGTTGCTGTCGGGTTGATCGGATTTGAACATGAAGATTAATTTTTGCTAGAAGTTCAGCACAACTGCATCTGCCATTGATAATGTTGAAAAGTAATGTCAGGTCTCTCTGTTTCCTCCTAGTTTCCAAAGAGGGGATGTTCAGAAAATGCTCTAACAATTCATAATCGCAAAAGATACCCAATTTATAGGCCATGTATCTAAGAAAATTGTGTTGGACATTTTCAATGTTCCTGCTGAGTGTTATGTAATGAGGAGACCAGGCAGAAGAACAATAATCGAGATGGGGTCGGACAAGTGAACAATAAAGGACTTTTGCAGATGTGTCAGTAAAATCGTGGGTTAGCCTTTTGATAAAACCTAACATTTTCATGGATTTATGGATAGATGTAGGTATGTGTTGATTGAAGCTTAAGGTGGGATCCAGAATAACTCCAAGGTCCTTGATTTGATTAACAGACTCCAAGACATGACCATTTAAGGTATAATCGAAAGTAGTAGAAGGTACATGAGATCGATAAAAGTGCATGACATGGCACTTAATAGCATTCAAGTCCATGCCATTTAAGGAGCACCAGTTTGATAGATTATCAAGATCAGACTGAAGCCTGAGAGCATCAAAATATGTTTGAATAGTTAGGAAAAGTTTTAAATCATCTGCAAATAGTAGTGCTTTGCCATACCTAAAACAATGAATAATGTCATTGATAAATAAGTTGAATAATAAGGGACCAAGGTGTGACCCCTGAGGAACACCTGAGGTTACTTGAAATAAGTTAGAATAGTGGTGGTTTACTCTAACCATTTGAGTCCTGTTCGTAAGATAGCTACTAATCCATTGTAGTAACACCCCACCTACACCATATTTATCAAGCTTCTGAAGTAAGAGAGTATGGTTGACCCTGTCAAAAGCCTTAGAGAGGTCAGTGTACACAGAATCAATCTGGCAACCCCTCTCCAAAGCTTCCGACAGGAAATCGACATAGGTAACTAGATTTAATTCAGTCGATCTCCCAGCACAAAAGCCATATTGTTGCTCAGTTATGATGCCAGAGCAGTCATATGTAAGGTAGTCTGTTATAATGTTCTCAAACACCTTAGGTATAGTACTGAGAATAGATATGGGTCGGTAATTTTTGATGATTTAAAGATAAAACACGCCTTATCAGCTATTATTTTGACACTACCAAAAGCTCCTCCTTTCCTGACTGTCTCAGAATGGGAAATCATTAGTGACTTTGTGTCAGTATTAAAGCCAGCAGAGGTTATGACATCTGATCTATCAGGTGATAAATATGTAACAACGTCAACAATCTTTAGAGGCATCTAACATGCTTTAAAAGCAAGAAAACCAATAACTCCGTCTGGACAATTTCTCCAAAACTGTCTCTTGGAAGTCATTAGCAAAAGACTGGGAATGTTGGAATCAAATATACTGTGTACTTTTCTTGATCCCAGATTAAAAAAATCAGGTTTTGGAAACATTTCAAATAGTGAAGATGCCCAAAAACTGGTTACAAACGAGTTAAGGGAATGTAGACAAAGAAAAAGTAGTACCTACAAGTTCTACCAACGAGGACAATGAAAATAAGGAAGAAAAAAATGAAGAAGAGATAAGTATCTGGACCCAATTTGACCAACAAATTAAGCAAATGCAAGTTCAAACGATGCCACTTTCTGCAGCTCACGTTTTAATTAAAAATTATGTTGATATGCCCATTGTAAACCGACTGGAAAGTCCACTAGACTTCTGGAAATGTCACAAAAGTGCTTTAGGTGGATTATACTATTTACATCTAAAGTATTCTTCCCTGCCAGCTACGCCCGTCCCGTCAAAACAAATTTTTTCTAAAGATGGTCAGATAATTAATGACTGCAGAAATAAACTATGTAGTAAAGCTTTGGACAGCATAATTTTTTTAAAGTCATATTCGATGTTTTGAATTTAAAAAATTAAAATACAAAAATTTACTGTATTTAGCTACTTACCACTTACCCAATAAAAACTGAATTTATTTTAAAATAAAGACATTTCAAAAATTATTAATTTGCAAATTAGTAATTAATTCGTTAATAATAGAATTTGTTCTTAAATCATGAATAATTTGGTATTTATCCATAGTAATGCATTTTCGATGACTGCGTTAGTTACTTATTTACTGCTACCACCTAAAACATTCATAGTTGATTGTTTCTGGCTACTACTGATTCGTTCACGAATAATTTATTTTTATTGCATCTACTAATTCATTCACATTCATGAATACTTTTTTGACGTTAGTTACTTACTGCTACTACTAATTCATTCATTCATTTGCGAATAATTTTTTTTATTACTTCTACTAATTCATTCCCATTCATTCATTAACGAATACTTTTATGACTATGGAATAATCGGCAACCATCGATAGTTTTTATTCGATGGTTCCCATCACTACCCTTAATATGATATGGGTTCTTAAGTATTAAGTGGTAAAAAAACAATTCAATACCACAATACGTTTATTTGCCATCTACAGGTTACAATTTTGTGGGTGATTAATAGTACAGTCATTACTATAGGCCCAATTAGGCTCTGATAAGTACAAAAAGTCATAGATGAGATTCTCTGTCATTTTAGAATAATTTGGTTTTTAAGTAATACATATTTCAAAGTTTATATTTAATAGAAAGTATATCATATTTACGTCTGTGAAGCTGGCAGAATCAATTGAAACCTATTACGATTTTTAGTACTCATTTTGTACTAATTTGTACCACAAAAAGTAATTTTGTACGTTCATCCATTGAAGAAAAAAACATGGCGCTGCTAGCTTCATGTTAACGTGGAAAGCCCAAATTAATAATAATTTGAAAACAATGAAAAGTAATACAGGAAATTGAAGAATTGAATTTGTACCATAAAAAAAATTAACGTCAACCCCCTCAAACAACCCCTGTTGCGATAAATTGAATAGCAAGCCCATACTTCTCCAATCTTTTCAATATTTCTTGAAAAACGAAATATTAAAGTCCCTATTAGTACTAAATGTGTACTAATTTGTACCATGAAAAATAGTAAAGTCGGCCCACTTAAACAACCCTTGCTTTGATAAATTGAATAGCACGCCCATTATCCTCCAAACTTTTCAAAATTTCTAGTAAAATGAAATATAAAAGTGGACTCCATTGAAATTGAATTTGTACCACAAAAAATATTAACGTCAACCCCTGATTGATAAATTGAATATCAAATCCATTCTTCTCTGATCTTTCCAATATTTTCTGAAAAACGAAATATTAAAGTCGATTCTATTAGTACTAAATTTGAACTAATTTGTGCAACGAAAAATATGTGTACTAATTTGTACCATGAAAAATATTCCAAAATATTAAAGTCCACCCACTTAAACAACCCCTGCTTTGATAAATTGAATAGCAAGCCCATTATTCCCAGATCTTTTCAAAATTTCTTGAAAAACGAAATATAAAAGGCGAAAAAAACTGAATTTGTACTAATTTTTACCACAAAAAATATTAACGTCAACCCCCTCAAACAACCCCTGTTCCGATAAATTGAATAGCAAGCCCATTCTTCTCCGATCTTTCCAATATTTCTTGAAAAACGAAATAAGTCGATTCTATTAGTACTAAATGTGTACTAATTTCTACCACTTAAATTGGATTAGATTAGATTTTAATGGGGTTAGGTTTATTGTGCCCCCCTATCAGAGCTGTTTTCGCTACTACTACAGCTCGCCTTCCAGTTCCAGGGTTCTAATGAACTCTAGTATTTGGGACGGCTTCAACGAGGTTAGATCCTCACTTACAAGTTTCTTGTCCGAAGCATTTCTTGAGTTGGATTGCAATGGCGAGGCATTCTAGAACTAGGTAATTCGGAGTTTCATCCTCCTCCCCACAGAATCTACACTCGTCGATTTCTGCTAGATCTATTCTCATTAGGTGCTTCCTAAGGCGGCAGTGTCCTGTAAGAAAGCCCGTGAGAAGATGTAGCTTATTTTTACTGAGGTCCAAATATTTTTTGGATCTAGCAGTGTCAAAGTTCCACAGAAACTTTTTGGAATGATCCAGCCCGGGAAGGCACCACCAGAGTGCTTCTCTTTCGGTTTCCTCTTTCATCCGAAACTCTTTCTTATAGAAGCATTTTCCTACACCACGTTTGTGCTCCTTTCCTGGCAAGTGTATTGGCCTCTTCATTTCCTGTGATTCCCGAGTGGCCAGGAACCCAGACCAAAGAGACCCTGTTATTCTTGCCTAATTCATCAAGTTTTCTTCGGCACTCCCATGCCAACTTTGAGTCAATGACATGTGAGCTCAATGCTTTGATAGCTGCTTGACTATGAGAATGGATCGATATGTAACATTTCTGATAGTTTCTTTCTAGGTTCATTTCCACGCATCTTTCGATCGCAAGTATTTCTGCCTGAAAGACGCTCGGGAAGGAACCTAACGAGTGGTGCCAGGCCCAAATACTCCAGTGTCTGCTCCAGTGGTGGTTTTTGAACCATATGTATGTATACCGTCTAATGGTGTTTTCTTTGAGAGTTTGGGTGGTGTATTCCCTTTCCCAGTCTCCTCTTATTTAGCATCGTAGTGAAATTCTTTTCGATACTTACTTTCTTGATGATTTTGTCACTGGGAAAATTTGCTGATGAGATGTATTTTGTTAGAGAGGACCAGGCTCCCTGATTTTAATACACTCATTGCCTGAATCTTCCTTAGATATTCTAAGAATTGCCCAGATGTAGAGGTGTGAGATCTGTAATGATCTCAAGTGCCTTAGTTGGACACGTTCTCATAGCTCCAGTGATGCACACACAGGCAAGCCTTTGTCAAGGGTATTTTTCGTGCTCTACTGACTAGCTTTTGTATGCCAAACTATTGCCCCATACGTAATTGCTGGTCTCACAATCATGGCGTACATCCATCGCAGTATTTTTGGGTTACAGTCCCAACTCTTACCAGCTAGATTTCTGCACGCCATCAAAGCTCTTATTGCTTTACTAGTAGTTATTTCAACATGCTTATTCCACAGAAGCTTACTGTCTAGGATTATTCCTAGATATTTAACTTCTGATTTCCATTCTATGATTTTCCCGTTTAAAGATAGGGTTTCATGCATGGAAGTGTTCTTTTCCAGGTAAATGGAATTACTATGGTCTTGTTTGGGTTAATGTTTAGCCCCACTGATAAGCACCATTGCTTAATAATTCTGAGGCCCTTTTGAAATAAATCACACAAGGTGCTCTCGAACTTGCCTCTGACTATTAGAACTATGTCATCAGCATAGCCCATACATTTGCAGCCAAGCTCTGTTAGCCTGTAGAGCAACTCATCTACTACGAGGCTCCATAGAAGGGGAGATATCAGTCCCCCTTGAGGTGTCCCGTGAGTGGCTTTAACTGAGGTGGTTTGATTCCCCACCTGTGTCTCAGCTATCCTCGTCACCAACAACTTGTGGTGGTTACTTAGTAAGGGTCCCTCGTATACTCGATGCTTACCATAAAGGCATTATATCTTGGAGGAAACCACTTACCTAGCAACCTGTATGCGGGAATAAAATAAACAACATCACTTCTGTAAATATCACTGGGATGACGTTTAATACATTAAAAATACACAATTATAAAACCAATCGTCTTATTCAAAGTATTAATAACAACTCTCCTGTCCTGGTTCGTTAACTCTTAATTTATAGGAAATATAGATATGATTTTCTACATTCCTGACCTCCGTCTATAAGTTGTACATGTTTGTTGATACCTATATATAAACACGAACGTGCTTCCACTGATAACTGACATTGACCGTGGCCGATCAATGCTCCCTAAATACTATAATTAATATTAATCTAAATTTAAATATTATTTCTAAGTTAATGTCCTTTTGCCATTGCTGTCCCCTCTTGGAAGAGAAAAATTATCATTTTAATTTTTCGATATTACTTATACCTGTAACTGTTTTTAAGAATGTTTTTGTTTTGTCTTTGTTTACTAAACACTACTTGTTCGTTTATCAACACACTTCACTTATTTACAAATGTTTCCGTTCTTTGTATATAAACATACGATTCTTATGAACTATTTGTTGTTTATTGTCTGGAGATGTAATCTCGCAATTTACCCCTTTTATTCCCGTTATTTTAAACGGACCTATATTTATTTATTTATTTATTTATTAGACGGGAAAACCCCACTACAAAATAGAAACAACAGCATACAATGCGGTTATGTTAAACTACAATTAACAAACTTAACTAAGTAAATCTAAAAAAAACAGCATTACTAGATGTATTTAAAAAATCACAAGACAAATTAACAATAACATGACAATATTATGACAAATATAAGATAACAGTACATATTACTTCAAAGAAACCTTATTAGAGTACTCTTAAAGACCTGGAAAGAGCTATTAAAAACATCCAACTTATCCTTCTTATTTAAAAATTCTAGAGATCTGCCCATAAAAGAATGTTTACCATAATTAGTTCTATGAAAACTTATGGAAAATAGGTTACAATGCCGTAGCGTTCTTTGTGGAACTGCAAAATATATTTCAGACAACAAGGATGGACATGATACAACACCATTAAGTATATTATAAATGAGGGTAATGTCATACATAATCCTTCTTTTATCCAACGAGAGCAAGTTTAGTTTATGTAAAATTAGAGAATAATCATGATCAGCAATGAGATTCAAATTGAACCTATAATTACAATATCTCAAGAATTTGTTTTGCAATCTCTCGAGTA
The DNA here is from genome assembly GCA_963921935.1 of Galeruca laticollis. NCBI lineage: Eukaryota > Metazoa > Arthropoda > Insecta > Coleoptera > Chrysomelidae > Galeruca > Galeruca laticollis. The sequence goes on along the minus strand of OY998180.1, from coordinate 8,027,234 downwards.
ATGACTTATAAACATTATACTGTGGTGTCCAAATACATGTACCATATTCCAGTTGTGATCTGACCAACCCAACATATATAGACCTCACAGCTTCCAGAGAGAGATCATTACAATTCCTCAAAGTAAATCCCAACATCCTTTGAGCCCTAACCACTAATTGATTGATATGCTCACCAAAACTTAAATGAGAGTCAAAAAGAATTCCCAAATCCTTAGCCAATTCTTTATTTACTAGCAACTGACCATCTATTGAATAAGAGGACGGGATTCTAGTTTTCTTTTTACTAAAAGAGATCTTAAAGCATTTATCAACATTCAAATCTAACAAGTTTAATTTGCACCATTCAGACAGATTATCTAGTTCCCTTTGAAGCAAATCAATATCGATGTCATTCCGAATCACTAAAAATAATTTGAGATCATCGGCAAACATTAAAAATTCACAATCCCTTATAATATCTTTGATGTCATTGACAAACAGGCTAAACAGCAAAGGAGAACAATGTCCCCCCTGAGGGACACCAGAGCTCACATCAATCACTCTTGACAAGAAATTACCAATTTTTACCTTCAACCTTCTCTCACTAAGAAAGCTAAGCATCCAGGTCGCTAATCCGTCTGAAAAACCTAAATTTTTTAACTTCCTAACCAACAACAAGTGATTAACTCTGTCAAAGGCCTTGGAGAAGTCAGTATATATGGCATCAACCTGATAACCTCTCTCCAAGGCATTCGACAACTTATTATTGTATATGAGCAGATTGGTTACCGTAGATCGACCCCCCCTAAAGCCATGCTGCTCATCAATTAAAATCTCTTTACACTGCCAATTCAAACAGTCAAACATTAAACTATCAAGAACTTTTGGGATTGAAGACTGTATAGATACACTACGATAATTTTTAATATCATTTCTTGAACCTGACTTAAATATTGGAGAGACTTTCTTTCCACATATCTGGAAACACACCAGTAGACAAAGACAAATTAAATAGCTTACACAAAGGCTGTGATAAAGAATATCTGCATTGCTTTAAGACCGAATTTGGAATACCATCAGGACCAATCATCAACTTATAAGGCAGTGATCCCAGCTTGTCAAATACCTCTGCAACACTTATACATGGACAATCAATATTAATTTGTGGTAAAGCCTCCTCAGGAGGTATTGCATTAGATTTTGAGAAAACCGTAGCAAAGTGATCGGCAAAGAGATCAACAATTTCTTGACCGTTGGTACCTATTACATTATTGAGACTCATATTTTTCGGAATTTCATTAGAACTTTTTTTTTTTATTTATAAATTTCCAAAAATTTCTTGGGTTCATACTCAGGTCACTATTTATAGTATTCAAATAATTCTTATAACACTCTTTCGATAATTTTTTACACTTCGCTCTAACCTTACTAAACTCTAAATAATCTGTAGCATTCTTAGACCTCTGATACTTTATGTGAATGTTTTTTTTAAGAGAAATCAACTTTCTTAATTCTGCAGAAAAGTAAGAAGGAAATTTGGATGTTCTAAATTTTTTCTGTGGAACAAACAACTGAATACCATAGTTAAGAACCTTGTAAAATTCCGACACCATAACATTTATATCCCTAATATTGAGAATGTGACACCAATTTATTGAGAATAAATAATCGTTTAAACCCTGATAGTTACCATTTCTAAAATCAAAGTAAAAATCTTCCACCATAAGTGGATCTAATCTAGCATTCCTTAACTTAAAGCTACAAGTGTATGAAGTATGATTAATAGTGTCGCTAAAAATAGGGTCCAGAGATTTAATACATTCAGTGAAGCAGTCATTGGTAAACAGTAAATCCAAAAATATGTTTCGGCTGTTCGGAACATCCACCATCTGGTACATACTATAGAATCCGTACATTTGTGCCAGTTCTAATGCAGATGAATTGGCAGGACATCTCACACTTACTCCATTATCAGCATTCGACCACTGCGCCTCAGGTAAATTAAAGTCTCCTACTATGTAAAGCTTAACATTAGGATACTCAGCACATATCTGTTCAACTGTCAGACAGTGGTCCCGGTACAGATCTTCAGACGACCTAGGCGGTATATAAATACCCCCCACAATAAATTTAACACCCAAACATTTACATAATACAAACAACTGCTCAAATGTAGTCTCAGATTTGTTAATAATCGAAGCCTGAATATGATTCTTCACCATGACCAATACACCACCCCCTCTATTCTTCCCTGTAATTTGTACATTCCGGTCAGCTCTGAATATGTTGTAATTACTGCAACTTAGTTCTTCCGAATAGATATCATCATACAACCAGCTTTCTGCGATAATAACAATGTCATAGTTAGAAGAATTTACTGCTAAACCAAAGTCAGAAATTTTGGTTCGCATACCACTAGCATTCTGGTAGTACATTAGTAGTGGGGTATTATCTAGTTTTTTCTCACTGCCTGTCGGTCATTTTTTATGACCTTAGGAGACCCATTGATATACCGAATTACAAAACTCTTATCATTCCCCTCATTCTTCAACTGTAATTCAGCTAATGCTTTCTTATATTGCTCCCTCTGTATTCTAGTCTGATCAGAGTTAATCTTATAATCGGAATGCACTAACTTTTTCTTAGCTTTCAAAACTTCCTTAACCCATGACGGATCAGCACAGATGACTTTTATTGGTCTACAAGAGCCAACCGACTTTCTGCCAATACGAAGAACCTTTTCAACTTTGTTCCTATCACCACTACTCGAAGTGATATTCAGTGTTTCAAAGACCTCCAGCACCACTTTCTTATCATCTTCTATCCTCTCCGATAAGACATCACTACCTGATTCTTTCACATTATAAATTATGAAGTTCCTAGATCTGTTTGCCCTTTCCTGTATTTCATTGACAATTTCTTCTGTGCTGATTTCAGAATCACCGTGGTTGCATTTGTGTTTTTTAACAGTTTCAAGCTCCTTTTTTAAGAGTTCTAACTCATTCTTCAACTCTCCAATTTGGTGCAACAGGGCTGGTACATTTTTGAAAGCCTCCCTACATGTTTTACAAAAATACAACATAGTACGTTTTTGAATGACAACAGCTCTGAGTTCTGATGCATTTAAACCCGTGCAGGCTTCTAGCGGGTGCATAACTATATGGCAACTATCGCAACACACTGCTTTAGATGCTTCAGGAATCGTATTTTTACAAGAATTACAATTATTCATGTTATGTTATATCAGGTCTAACCTCACTTTTGACTAAAACGTAATATTCCCTCAGAATCTCCAAATCTCAATCTTTACAGTCTACAGGGCTATCACTCATAAAATCCACACTTCACCGAAAATTTATTGAGTCGATTTACAATATAAACTTAAGGATAACTTTTCGTAAACACGTGAATCTATCATAACCTCAAAAAATAATAATGTGGATCAAATTTATTTCTCCCTTCATTTTTTAAAATAATCAACTCCCCTATTTTAAAATCTACGGGTGAAGAATCATTTTCACTATTATTAACTCTACTTGATTTATTATTTATTAAAAACTGCCTGGCCCTTTCATTAGCGTATTGTAATTTGTACTTTAATTCTTTATCATATCTCTCCAAATTGTAACACGGTTCAATTTTTACGTCTAAAAATTCTGGCAAATTGGGTTTTCTCCCGTATAATAACTCAAAAGGAGTATATCCGTGATACGTGTTTGGCGTTGTATTATAACAATATGCGAACATTCTTACAAACTCACACCAGTTATCCCTAGAATCTTTGATAAAGTTTCTTATATATTCGTTAAATGTCCTATGTAATCTTTCACAACTGCCTATTGCTTCGTGATGGTACGCTGTTGAAAAATTATGTTTTATATTTAATAGTTCCGCTAAATTCTTCATTATTTCGTTCTTATATTCCGTCCCTTGATCTGTTCTTATCTCCTTCATTAATCCGTAATTTGGTATAAAATTGTCGAATATTGGTTTTGCTATTGTGTGTGCTTCTTTATTCTGAACCGGTATCATAACTGTGTATTTAGTTAGTTCGCATAATATTGTAATGCAATAACGATTTCCGTTGTTACTTTCTACAAACGGACCTATTGTGTCTATGTAAATAATATCAAACGGTTTTATAGATGTATCTGTGACGACAAATTTTTCTTTGTGATTAGGCTTTGCTTTATTCACTTGACATTTATGACAATTCTTTACATACTTTCTTACGTCTTTGTCCATGTTTTTCCACTTGAAATTCGCTCTTAGTTTCTTTAATAATCCATTATTTCCTACATGTCCCCCAAACATTGGATCATTGTGGTATCTTTCTAATATCTTTTGGATCTCTTCTTTCTGCTGTACCGTTTTTGGTACTTCGCATATACCTACTTGAATACTTTTTAACCTTTGATTTCCTACTTCTATACATTCTTCTACTGTGCACTTTTTAAATATATCATCATTTGTATATATTTTCATTCTTTTTACTTCATTTCTTACCGATAGCTCTTCAAGCTTTTCCTACGTTCGTCCTAGGTCGAAGTTTTGTAAACCGGTATTTAAGGCTTCACTAAATTTCAATTTATTCTTGATCCGGATGCTCATCCTAAGTGAGATACGGTTATTTTCAAAGTGTAAAATTGGTAATTTATGTGCCTCAAGGTTATTTAAAACTTTTATTACTGCAGGTTTTTGTATTCTTACTTCCTTTGTTTCTACTTTATTCCTTTGATCCTTTTCTGTTTGTACTTTTTCTTTTTGCGTTTGGGCTCTTGTGATTGCCAAGACATGTGAATTATTTATGTATAAATCCTTAAGTTCTTCTATGGATATTCTCGATATATTGTCCGCGTAATTCGCTATACCTTTTACATACTGTATTTCAAAATCGTATTCTTCCAAATCGATTCTTATTCTCGTTAGTTTCGACGTCGGGTCTTTCATTGCAAATAAATGCGTTAGTGGTTTATGATCTGTTTTTACTATGAAATGTGGTGAACCATATAAATAACACTTAAAATGATTGATTCCCCAATGAATTGCTAATAACTCTTTTATGATGGTGGGCTTGTTAAGCTCGCTTTTCTTGAAGCTGCGTGATGCGAATGCGATGGGTAGGTCAATCCATTCGTAATTTTGACTTAAAATTGCCGAACATGCGCTATTCGAAGCGTCTGTAGTTAATATGAATTGTCTATTAAAATCTGGATATTTTAAAATTGGTGGATTGATTAATGCATTTTTTAGGACCTGAAATGAGTTTTCGCACTCTTGTGACCACTCGAATTTTACATTTTTCCTCGCTAACTTATTTAAAGGAATACATATTTCTGCAAAATTTTGAATGAACCTTCGATAGTAATTGCAAAATGCAACAAATCTTTTGACTTCGTTGGCATTTTTTGGCACTGGGTAATGCTGAATGACTGAGTATTATGCTTTATCTGGTGAGACACCATCCTTTGACAAATTGTGACCTAAATATGTGACTTCTCGCCTGAAGAATTGGCATTTTTGTGGATTTAATTTTAAATTAAATTTACGACATGCGTCAAATACTTTTTTAAGGTTGGCTAAGTGATGATTCTCTGAAATTCCTATTACAACTATATCGTCCATATAAAGAAATGCTTTTTCCGGCGTGAGGCCTGAGAATGCTATTGACATCATTCGTGAAAAACTATTAGGGCTTATGTTTAACCCAAAAGGTAGTCTTGTGAATTGAAAAGAGCCTTTTTTGGTACTGAACGAAGTGTATTTCCTAGAAAATTGTTCTAAAGGTATTTGATGAAAACCTGACATAAGATCTAAAACTGAAAACCATTTTGCTCTCCCCAATTGATCTAAAATTGCATCTATCCGCGGTAAAGGAAATTTATCTGTGACTATTTTCTTATTTAGCTGTCTAAAATCTATACAAAGTCTCCACGCCTTATCCTGATTCGTCGACTTCTTTGGTACTAATAATACTGGACTATTATAATCTGATACTGAGGGTTCAATTATTCCCTGTGTTATAAGTTTTTCTACTTGACTATTTAACTCTGTTGATTGTGAATGCGGTGTGCGATAATTTTTTATGTATATCGGTGTATCATCCTTTACTGATATCCTTTGTTCGTAAAAGTTGTTGTGTGTTAGTATATCATTCTTCAAAGCGAATATATCCTCGTAATTTTCACACAGTTTCGTTAAATCGTTTCTTACATATTCCGGTACTTCTAAGTTTAATGCTTACCTTAATTCTTTCATTATGTTACTACTATCAGTCTTAATTGTATATATATATATATATATATATCGAAAAAATCTAAATCTAAAGTTTCAATACTCTTAGTTTTTACTGAAATACTTTCATAATTTGTATTTAAAATTCTAACGTACGGGTTGTTCTTTCATATTATGGATCTGGCTATAAATACTCCTGGTGCTATTTCCTGTTGCTCTACTACTGTATCCTTTCTCAAATTCTTGAAGTTCTCTATTAGCCTGTATACCTCACATCTAGGTGGTATTGCTAAAGTATCGTATTCTGGACTACGAAAAATTTGTATGGTTTCTGAATTGTTAGACTTGCAATTTATATGTAATTCTGATTGTGAATAATCTAATACACAATTATTTTTTGTCATGAAGTCTCTTCCTATCAGTCCATTTGTTGGTATTGGAAAATTTTCTTCCACTACGTGAAAACAGTGACTTAAAGTTATGTTATTGATATAGAGGTTTATGTATATTTGTCCCAAAGTTTTTGCTGAGCCTTCAGTTATCCCCTTAATGTTTATTTTACTCCTAGTTTCAATCAAATGATGTGGAAAATTTTTAGAAATTTTTATTAGATAAATGTCTGCTCCTGTATCTAATATAAAATTGTAGATATTATCAGATAAGCTTGTCTGAATTTCTATAAAGTTAGAAAGTGATAAATCTAAATAATATGCTGAATACGTTCCTGAAATCTTGCTTTCGTCTCTTGATTTTTTATTCAAAACCCCAATTGTTTCTGATTCTCTCTTGCTTCTTCATTTTCTATTTCACATATTCTTACGTTATTTTTAGCTTGATTATTGTAATTTCCATTATCATTGTATTTCCTATATTTATTAAAATTTTTGTATTTGCCATAGTTGTTCCCTTGATTGTACTGTCGAAATGTCCTTCCTGAATTATTACTGTTATAAAATCCTCTGTTGTTTCCTCGCCGGTGATTATTCCTAAAGTCAAAGTTTGATTTCCTGGAGAAATTCCTGTTATCTTTCATATGTAAGACTTGTTGTTGTCCTACTATACCTTCTACTGAAACCAATTTTGATAGTACCTCTTGTGTAGTCTCAAAACTTCCCGCTGCAATTATTGTTTTGGTTGCATCCGTTGCGGCATTCATAGTTACTGCCTTAATTGTTGCTTCCTTCGTATATTTTTCAGCTAGCCGTTTAGGCATCCCTTCCGATATGTATGCTGCCTGTAATCTTTCCGCCAGTTTCTCTATTTCCGTTGCATACTGTGTCACATCCTTTCCATTTTGCCTTACTTTACCAAGCTTCGCTAAGAGAAGGCTTGGATTGTCTCCTCTTATCCCCGTTTTAAGTTTACTCTTGATGTCTGCAATGGAGTTTTCCGTTGTGATTAAGCTTCTAGCTTTTCCTGTTAGTCTCGTTTTTATTGGTAGAATAGCATTTTCCTCATTACCAGTCGCGTTTATTTGTAATAAATCTAATGAGTCTACAAATGACTGTAATTTGCTTGCTTCGCCGTTGAACTCGTTTGGTAAAACTTTGCTCACAAAATTAAAAAAATCGTTCATACTTGTCGCCATGTTCACTTGTATGCTTATTGCTTGTAATACAACTGTGTCGATTTCCTCAAATATAGAGGTAGGTATGTTGATAATACAATTTAACGCTTGAAATGCCCTATCAGCTTTATCCCTAATCCTACTTGAATAATTTTTACAAGTCTCCTGTTGTACTGAACTTAAATTTTTCCAATTTTTGGCTATTAGCAAAATTATTATAGAGACCTACTATGCTATTAATTACTTCTATATGTATATCAGGATTTTTAGGAGTTTCTTTCTTCAAAACCCTTTTTCCCTGTTTATTAACTTCTTCCACAATTAATCGTAACTTATCTTCAAAATCCTCCCACGTTATTGACATTTAAAAAAAAATTAATTCGTTCATAAGAATAGAATGCATATGTACTTACAATTATTTTACACGGTGAGAGTTCCTGTTGCCTGCTTTACTGCATTGCTTCGGTTGATATCCCTTTTCAACGCTCTTCGGTGCGTTTTCCATAATGACCAAACAAATTTTAAGATGAAAGCTATATAATACCATGATGTGCATCGCAACATTATCTTGCTGTACCATGAAAGTGTTGTTGACAATTCCTGTTTCTTTTGCCTCTTGTTTGGTTGATGAACCATTGTTTCTTTTCTCCAAGGTCCCAAATTTAAATAGAAAACCATATAGTTCTACTGTTATACCATCAATTGTACCATAATTTTTCGTTCGCAGAATGATAATTTACCTTTTACTTGCGGGACAATTTACCGTAATCATTTGTTATCATTATACCATTAATTATTACATTATCATTTACCATTTTTACTAACAATTTTTCCATTACCATTTTACCATTACTATTACCATGTGTTCGCATGATCGCCATGTAGCGGCGCTATGGCAGGATCGCCATGTGGTGGTTACTCAGTAAGGGTCCCTCGTATACTCGATGCTTACCATAAAGGCATTATATCTTGGAGAAAACCACTTACCTAGCAACCTGTATGCGGGAATAAAATAAACAACATCACTTGTGTAAATATCACTGGGATGACGTTTAATACATTAAAAATACACAATTATAAAACCAATCGTCTTATTCAAAGTATTAATAACAACTCTCCTGTCCTGGTTCGTTAACTCTTAATTTATAGGAAATATAGATATGATTTTCTACATGTTTGACCTCCGTCTATAAGTTGTACATGTTTGTATATAAACACGAACGTGCTTCCACTGATAACTGACATTGACCGTGGCCGATCAATGCTCCCTAAATACTATAATTAATATTAACCTAAATTTAAATATTATTTCAAGTTAATGTCCTTTTGCCATTGCTGTCCTTTAGGGATCACTACAAACTCATACATCCATTTTACAATGGTTTCATTTACTCCTCGCCTTTTTAGTGCTTCTTTGACAGACACATGAGTTGTGTTGTCAAATGCCCCAGATATATCCAGGAATGCGCACATTGCGATTTCTTTGTTGTTCAGAGTTCTCTGGATGACTTTGGTCAGCTGATACAGTGCCGTCTCAGTTGATCGACCTGCTTTGTAGGCATGCTGACATTTATGAAGTGGTATATTCTCCAGGTTCTCTGTTCTTATGTAGGTATCCACTACTTTCTCCATCGTTTTGAGTAGAAACGATGTTAGGCAGATGGGTCTAAAAGATCGGGGATCAGTCCCATATTTTTTCCCTATTTTTGGTAACAAGGTTACATTTGCCCTACTCCATTTTCTAGTTATTAGACCCACTGCTAGACTTATTCTTGTAATCTTCAGCAGGTGAGGAAGAATCTTCTCTATCCGTTGCTGCAGGAGTGCTGGAAATATTCCATCCACTCCTGGTGATTTATATGGTTGAAAGGTACTTATTGCTCATTCCAACCGTTGTCTGGCAAATATTTTCATAGCAATGTCCCAATCTTCCTTGCGGGATTTTTTGGTGTAATTCATTGCTACTTCAGTGCTTGTTGCTGATTCACTACCTGGAAAGTGGGTTCTAAGAAAAAGAATCGATCGTTCCTCTTCACCTTCACAAAAGGCTTGAAAATTAAGCCTTTTGGCCTTATTGTACTGAGTAAGCCCCTGCCAATTACCGTCACGTTTGGCTCTATTAAAGAACCGACGAACCTCTTTTCTGAGGTTTGACAGGTACTCATGCCACCAAGGAGCATCCTTTTCTGGACGAGCTTTTGACAGTGGGCAACTGGAATGAAACGCTTCCATTATTGCCTCACTGATCTGTTCGACTCTTTGTTCCAGGTCGTAGTGCGGGTGATTTACCCCATGTACGTGTTCCAAATTGGTGATCGATCCCAATAGCGAGGATAGATCCCTGTCCCTCTTTTAGAGTTCAGGATCTTCCAAGCCCCAGTAGTGAAGTTGAAGTTCTGAACCTCGACAATTTGGAGGATCTTCTCCAATTTCATGCCGTGGCTTCTTGGGAAGAATACTGTTATAATGACCGGCTTTGGGATGTCGTCTCCACTTCGAGCCACCAATTGGGGTCCATCCCAAGAGTTTAATTTCGGCGCTGACCTCATGAGCCAGTCTGCCGATTCTTGGGATCTACAGTCCACCAGTATCGTTCCACAACGGAAATGGATACCTGAGAAGTGGATCCCCTTCTCCTTGCTCTGGCACAGCTCTTCCATCAGAGTGTCTTCCAGGGTGGAGAGCTGATCTGATTTCAGGATGACCCCAAGATAATACTTGGGCATTATTCCCACCCTGAAATCTTTCTCTGTCTTAACAGCTACTGCGTAATCAGTGGCTTGCCCGGTTACCGTTGCAGCTGTTTTTGGTTTTTTACTAAGAGGTCGCTGCGGAGGAATGATATGCTCTGGGCCTCTTTTCAGCTTTACCTTCCCCATTGGTGGTCGCTTCGGGGGTATTGGGCGCTGAATAACCTGCTTCCTGGCCTCTTCAGGGGATATTCCCTGATTGAGGAATCGCAGGTATTTCCGCACCCCTGATCCACTGAGGCCTTTTCTCAATGGGTCGTCTATGCCGCCCGGTTCTCCCAGTTTCGGGAGGTCGAACGGCATATGACCTTTGTACCGTTTGGCCTTTTTTCCCTCTATGAGGTGCCCGGATCAAGAGGTGGAGGTTTTCTCCACTACTTTTCTGGTGGAAGTTTTACTTTCTCTGTCCATAAATGGTCCCAATAGAAGCTAGGGTCATTACGGTCCACCGCTGCAGAGCCCCTCATGCAGAGGTAATGGATTTAATACAATGGAGTTTCCCCCGGTGCTCCAAGGTCGAAACCAGTAAGGACTATTCTCTTATATAGCCACGCATTCTTCGACCTGGTTTCCCACCTTGACTTTAGGTTTTTAATGAGGTTGTCTTGACCACAGACAGCCAGGAGACATTGGTATAACAGGTGATTTCGAGTTAAGCTCGAAATTTCACCCGGTAACGTAACCCCGTGTGCAATCCCTTAGCCACGATACTACAGCTGGGACAGGTAAAGTTGGTCCGCGGCAGGGTATTCGAGGGCTGCCAGTTGAGTTTTTAGACACAACGAGCCCCCAGGTATTTCCCCGCAGACCTCTTCAGATAAAGTCATCTCAGAGGCCCCTAACCGCCACCTGGAGACGCGCCGGGTTGGTGCTTCACCCCCTCCACATCAATAAATATTCCGACGAACAACGTATATACCTACTGATGTGGACCCGGAATTTGTACCATGAAAGATTTTCCAAAAATAAAAATTAATACAGGAAATTGTAGAACTGAATTTGTACCACAATAAAAATTTACGTCAACCCCTCAAACAACCCCTGTTGCGATAAGTTGAATAGCAATCCCATATTTCTCCGATCTTTTCAATATTTCGTAAACCGAAATATTGAAGTCGATTCTATTAGTACTAAATATGTACTAATTTGTACCATGAAAAATATTACAAAATATAAAAGTCGGCCCACTTAAACAACCCTTGCTTCGATAAATTGAATAGCACGCCCATTATCCTCCAAACTTTTCAAAATTTCTAGAAAAATGAAATATAAAAGTCGACTCCATAAAAACTGAATTTGTACCACAAAAATATTAACGTCAACCCCCTCAAACAACCCCTGTTTCGATAAATTGAATAGCAAGCCCATTCTACTCCAATATTTCTTGAAAAACGAAACAATTCGATTCTATTAGTACTAAACGTGTACTAATTTGTACCATGAAAGATATTCCAAAATATTAAAGTCAACCCATTTAAACAACCCCTGCATTGATAAATTGAATAGCAAGCCCATTATCCTCAGATCTTTTTAAAATTTCTTGAAAAACGAAATAAGTCGATTCTATTAGTACTAAATGTGTACTAATTTGTACCACTTAAATTGGATTAGATTAGATTTTAATGGGGTTAGGTTTATTGTGTCGATTCTATTAGTACTAATTTGTACCATGAAAAATAATCCAAAACATTAAAGTTAACACACTTAAACTCCCTTTGCTTCGATAAATTGAATAGCAAGCCCATTATCCTCCAATCTTTTCACAATTTCTAGAAAAACGAATTATAAAAGTCGATTCAATTAAAACTGAATTTATCAAAGCAGGGGTTATTTAAGTGAGTTTACATTAGTATTTTGGAATATTTTTCATGGTACAAATTAGTACACATTTAGTACTAATACAATTTTTAAAAAATATTGGAATGATTAGAGAAGAATGGTCTAGCTATTGAAATATCGGTCAGGGGTTGTTTGAAGGGTTTGACGTTAATATTTTTTGTGGTACAAATTAGTACACATTCAGTTTTAATGGAGTCGACGTTTATATTTCGTTTTTCAAGAAATTTTGAAAAGATCTGAGGATAATGGGCTTGCTATTCAATTTATCTAAGCAGGGGTTGTTTAACTGGGTTGACTTTCTTATTTTGGAATATTCTTCGTGGTTCAAATTAGTTCAAATTTAGTATTAATAGAATCGACTTTAATATTTCGTTTTTCAAGAAATATTGAAAAGATCGGAGAAATATGGACTTGCTATTCACTTTATCGCAACAGGGGTTGTTCGAAGGGGTTTCCAGTATTAATTTTCATTTTTTTCAAATTATTTTTAATTTGGGCTTTCTAGGTTAACATGAAGCTAGCAGCACCAAGCTTTTTTCTTTAATAGGTAAAGGTACAAAATTATATTTTGTGGTACAAAACGAGTACTAAAAATCGTAATAGGTTTGATTTGATTCTGCCGAAATGGTTCTGCCAGTTTCACAGAGGATGTTTTTAGGAATAGCTAATGTTATATTTTATCAGGAGTGCCGGTCCTGGTAGCGTGTGAACAAGTCGTTTTAATTTCACTCCATAATTAAACCCAAAATCTTGGGAAATTACGAGTGGAACAAACGGCAATTCTAGTCAAATCAGAATTTAATTTGGTGAAGTAATAAAAAACAATAAAATGCAATGTAAGATTAGTTTATAAAATAGGTTTGAAGATATAAATAATTATTCATTCTCTCAAACCAATATACATTAATAGTAGCAAAATAGATAAATGTGGTCAAAGAAATAAACACAACAGATACATTGTTTTGTTTAAAATATAACTGCAAACAGGATCGGATTAAGCGCGGCAAAAGAAATTCGGTGGAGAAAACGAATTCAGTTAGCTCTGAGTGGGCTAAAGGTTGAACAAAGTAGATTTCTGGCATAATCCACAAAAGAGACACGTAATTAATGGACCTACCTTAAATTTGTTTTTTGCGATCTGTAATAAAAAATGACTGACATGGACAGGATAGAACAAAAGTTCGAAACATTGCATGGGAACATGAAACAGATGGGAAACCAATTCGAGAGCATCGCAATGGCCATATGGGAACTACAGCATGAAAATAAGAATCTTAAGGCAAATGTAGAGGTTCAGGAAATTAGAATAGTACAGATCAAAGAATATTATAATAATAGGCATGAATGATGAAGAGCAAGAAAAGGAACTAAAGAATAAGATAGAAATAGTGATCAAAACGATTGGAGTTCAATTAGATAATGGTGCAGATATAGAAGAGGCTAAAAGAATAGGGAAATACATATAAATATTAATAAAAGTGACAAAAGGAAATACAAGAGAGGAGATTTTAAAAAAAATTATAAAATCTCAAGGGTACAAATGTCTGGATTGATGAAGATTTCCCAAAGAACATACAAGAAGAAAGAAAAGCCCTGATACCGCAACCCAGAGAAACGAGAAGCAAAGGATACACAGCATACATTAAATGTAACAACTTAATAATAAATAATGAAACCTATAAGTTAAAATAACAGTGGGAGAAAGATCACCAGATGGAGAAGCAATGAATAAAAATTTCAAAAGATATCTAGAGCGGAAGAAAAACTAAAAACAACAGAGAGGACACAATGGAAACAAAAAGAACTGGCAACGAAAACGGACAATGCAATGAAAAATGGAATAAACATAAAAACAGGAAAAACCAAGACAAAACTAAAAGAACAAACTAAAATAGAAATAAGAAACTAATGACAGTTGAAGAAAAAGAACAGGGAAATTATCAGAAGGTACATCCAAACTAAATATAATCTGGAAAAATAAATATGCTTAAAATAGGCACAGAGAACATTAGAAGCATAAACGGAAAAGAGCAAGTGTTAATAGAAGAACTTGAAAAAGCGAATCTGGATATATTGGCGATTACGAAAACAAAGAAAAAAGGACAAGAACTGAAAACGGTAATGAATAGGGAGTGACCGACAAAGAAACAGTGAAGCAAAGGGACAATAAGAAAAACCAGTATGATATAATGGAAACTAATATATGGAAAATAGCAACATGGAATGTTAAAAGTATAACAGGAAAATAAATAGAATTAGAAGAAGAGTTCGAAAATTTGGGGGTTGACATTCTGGGAATAGTGAAAACAAAAAACAGGATAATGAATAATGAAACTGATGAAAAATAATATATTGATATACAGTACAGCTGTCCCTCGATAATCCGACACTTTTTAATCCGACGTACTCGGTAGTCCGACGCGCTGCCGGCAGCAACATGCATCTCCCTCCCTCCGCTCCGGCAGAAAGCAAAACAAACCTGCAGTGATATGAATCCTCCTCCCTCCGCTCTGTGGGGACAGATCAGTCCAGTGTAGTTAGTTCAGCAGTTGTGTTGTATAGTTTCGGACGTACAGTATTTACTATTGCTTTGTGTTACGTTTTGACAGTGTGATTGCGTGTATTGACAGTGTAAAAATGGCAAGCACAAGTGTGAAACGTAAACATAAAACATTAAGTTTATCTGAAAAATGGGAAATTATTAAACGAATAGACCGTGGTGAAACTCCGAGTGCAATATCTAAAGAGTATGACATTGGACGACCTACTGTCTACGATATTGTGAAAAATAGGGAAAAAATTGAAAAATTCATAAAGTCTGTTGATGATGAGCCCAGGAACAGAAAAACTCTTAAGACTAGCGAGTTGCCCGAGCTCGAAGACGCTCTTTTCATTTGGTTCAAACAGCAGCGAAACCGGAATGCACCTATTTCAGGAGACATTTTGAAACAAAAAGCCCAGTTTTTTTACCAAGAAATACCAAAGAAAACTGACTTCCGCGCTAGTCACGGGTGGTTTGAAAACTTCAAAAAACGCCATGGTATACGATTTATGCAGATGAGTGGCGAAAAAGTGTCTGCTAACGAGTCTGAAATCCAGGAATTCATTGGAAAATTGGACGCAAAAATCAATGAACTTTGCCTAGCTCCTGAACAAATTTATAACGCCGATGAAACCGGCTTGAATTGGCGTCAGCTACCAACAAAGTCATTTGTAACTGAAGATGAAAAGAAAGTTTCTGGAAGAAAATTACAAAAAGAAAGAATCACTCTGATGGTATGTGCGAATGCGTCAGGAACTCACAAGTTAAAACTGTTAGTTGTTGGTAAATCAAAAAACCCACGTGCGTTAGAAAATGTAAAGGTCGAATCTTTACCAGTAACCTACATGTGTCAAAGCCGTGCATGGGTCACAAAAGAGGTTTTTCATGATTGGTACTTTAAAAGCTTTGTCCCTCGAGTTAAGCAAGAACTAAAAAAGGAGAAGTTACCAGTGAAAGCCCTTCTATTGCTTGACAACGCACCCGGACATCCTGACAACGATGAATTAAAAGTTAAAACTGCCGATGGTTACATTGAGGTAATGTACTTGCCCAAAAACACGACCGCTTTGATCCAGCCAATGGACCAAAACGTCATAAAGACTCAAGGCACATTACAAAAAGCGTCTTATAATGGATGTTGTCAGTCAACCTAATGATGACATTGCAGCCATTTTGAAATCCTTTAACATTAAGGATGCGATTTTGAATGCAGCATTTGCTTGGCAACAACTAAAAAGCACAACCTTGATAAAATCTTGGAAGAATATTTGGCCTAACAACCCACATTTTACAACATGCAACTCTTCTTCCAACGATTCTGAATCTATTTTGGAGGCTGCACTTGAAATTTGTAACGAAGTGGAACTTCCGCCAGCATCAAGTGAGGATGTATCAGACGCAGAAATAATCCAGGAAGTCATGACAGTAGATGACGAAGTGAACGAGGAGGCAGTGCCAGAGAAAAACTTCACCGTCAGCTGCGATGAAGCGTTATCGGCAACGAAAATTTTGCTTCGTTGGTGTGAGGAGAGAGAATTAGACTTTTCAAATATTTTGATGTTAAAAGGGATTCAAGAACAAGCAATGACGGACTTCCTGCGTACGAAGAAACAAAAGAAAATCACAGACTTCTTTAATGTGTAAATATGTATGTACATATTGTATATGTATTTTACTTAAATTTCTTTCCATATTTCTTTTAAAAACTTACATGTATATACTGTCATTTTGTATCCTGGTATTAATAAATTACATGTACCTTTACTGTTTCTTCCTTGTTTTTTAACTTCATTGTGTTCAAACGCATTGAGAATAAAACATCTTTTTTAATATGACATTTTTGGTAATCCGACATTTTCGGTAATCCGACACTCTCTCGGTCCCTTAACTGTCGGATTATCGAGGGACAGCTGTATTAGGAATTTTCTGTGGGCACATATGATTAAGCGTCAATGTGCTAGAAAGAAACAAATGCATATAAATTCAGTGTATTACTATTTTTCACTAACAGGATATCATAAAGTGGAAAACGTGCAAACATGCCATAAAATGTATTACAAATTCATTGTAGGTACTAACAGGATAACAGAAACAGTGTTGCCAACTTTCATTGTATTTTTATAATAATTGTAAAATACATTGTTCTAACACGAGAACAAGTTATAAGAAGCTTTTAAGTATGATAATTGGAGAGGTAGTAACAGATGAAGATAATTAATCTGATCTATTTGTTCAACATTTTATTGTAATGCTGGAAATTGTTCTAGTTTTTAGTTTGAAAGCGGTTAAAACATTTACTCTTTTCAGATTTGGCAACGTGAAAGATGTCGCTGAACACTTGGTGTGGTTTTTGTATGTATTAATGAAAATAGTTTTACTGTTTTTTATAATTGTTTCCAAATGAGAAACAAATTCTTTGTGTAAATACACACAGTACAAATTAAAAAACGCTATGATAATAAACTTAAATAACATCAAATTCTAATGAAAGTACCTACTATTTTTAAATAAAAGTAATATCCTGATATTTCTGATAGGTAATAAATTAAAAAATAAAACTTCTTATTTATTCAATGAATTTAAATCAAATGTTCGAATAAACCCCCGTTTTGAGCTAAACAGTAACCGAGCTGGTTATAAAATTCTCGACGAACATGTGTGAGCATTTGAGGTGATATTTCCATACAGGCTTGTATAATTTGTTCATTCAGAGAACTGGCCCTGTTCTCCTGGAATCCATAAATTCTCGATTTCACATAACCCCAGAAAAAGAAATCGTTGGGTGCCAAATCTGGAGATCTAGCAGGCCATCTAATGTTACCATTTGTGGAGATTATCCGATTGGGAAATTGTGTATTTTAAAAATTTATTGCTAATCGATAAGTATGTGATGTACAACCGTCATGTTGGTACCAAATATCATTGAAGTTGACACCTAATTGTATAAGGGCATGAGTAATTTAATTTTGCAGCATATTCAAATATTTTGTCCGGTTAAATTTTCGTTAATGAAAAATGGTCCAATTAAATGTTCACCTAATATTCCAGCCCAAACATTTAACTTTTGGGGATATTGAGTTCTACTATTGTACTGTTTGTGTAGGTTTGTCCTGGACCAATATCGAATAACGGATGAATTATGTGCACCGTGTATGGGAAAAGTCGATTAATCTGTGAACAAAATATTTTTCGAAAAGTTTGCGTCCAATTGTATTTTTTCCATAACTACTTCACAAAATTTTATTCTACGAAATTGATCGTCTGGAAATATTTCATGGCTCTTTTTCAGTTTAAAACTACGATAGCCATTTTTTTAATACAGTCCGAATCCTTTTCGGATCAACATCAAAATCCTTGGCTAAATGAGTGGACGACTGTAGAGGATTATTTTCCACACTTGCACAGATTAAAATATCTCTTTCTTCTTTTTCGGGTCGGGTTTGACGATTTTGTTTACGCGGTCCATGTTTTGTAGGAGTGGCACATCCATGCTCTTCAAAATTTTTTATAACCGTTCTCACTTGTTTCATGCTAATTGGTTGGGTATTTTCGAATGCCACAATAAACAAATTTTCTGCTATTTCTCGATATCAATTACTCTGATTATTTTTTTCGTATAAGTCCAACCAATCAGAACGATCAATTTAGTTAAATTATCTTGTATAATTTCGATAATACCTGATTATACAGATAGTCAATCGAACATTTTACAATAATTTAATTTCCATAGTAACCACATCGACATAAATATACAACAATACGCAAACTAACAGGACCGTCAAATTTTGACATTTCTCAATAACTGTTCAAAAATGAGTCGATTCGGAGATTTATCATTAAACTCAATAGACGAAAGTATACGAAATACTGAGCCTCATAATACAGTGAAAAAAAACGTAGAATATCGCACCCTTGTTTCAATAGTGCCACAACCCTATAATTGTTAATTTTACAGGAGAGGCGAAACAAAAACGAATGTGAATGTAATAATTTTTTTGAGCAACAATTTTAGTACCTGCGCTTACCAAATTTGGTATACATTATAGATTGAAGATTTATGATGTGTAATTTAATGTGAAATCTACAAAGATGCTCCAAAACAAAAAAAATGTTATGTGATGTGGCAGTACTGTTGATGTAAATTTCATTTTACTTCAATAGGTTAAGACTCATGGATGAATAAAACTGCATTCTACTTAGTGAATTTAAGTTTAATGTATGAAGAAAACAACATAAGAAAATAAAGATAAAAAATTAATTACATTTCAGATTATTGTAAGAAAAACCAACATAAGAAACAAACATTAAATTTGAAAATTGAAATGAGGATTTTTGAAACTAAAGCCCATTCTCAAAATAATAGCTCGATAAACAGGTAGGTAGGTCTTAAGAATCGCACTGGCTTCAAATAAGCCTAGTAAGACTCTTTTTTTTCTTCGCATCAATCATTGGCTTAGTTGTATAGGCTGGAACCAGAACCAACTTATTTTTTCTTGTTCTCGTTTTTGTTACTATCTTCTGGAAATCTTCACTTTCATAGGAGGTTTTCACTTGGTTGGAGAAGGGTTTGTTCTTATCATATTTCACGACTTTTATATTTGAACATAAAACTTTTTCCCCATTTAGGTCTCTCTCGAAGTTGTTGCCCAGCTGCATCTGAAGCTTCTTTATGTCATAATAATCACTGTGGCACAATTCTATTACTTTATAGGGTACCCCTGTCTATTTAGCATCTCTGATAATTATTGCATATTGTTGAGGTAAGAATATTGGCCCTCTCTTCAGGGCTTGCCTCACAGCTTTTTCAATAACTGAATGGGCAGCGTCTCCTTCGTTCTGCGTATGACCGCAGATTAGAAATTTGTGGCTGATATTTCTTATTTTTAAGTGATAAATAGCATACAAGAACATCGCCATGACAAATTTATTTTTGTTTTGTCCATAGCAGTTGTCACTGTAAAATACAACTTCTAAGTTATCATCATTAATTTTTTTGTTCATCTCTTCCAAATATTTGAAGATGCAGGACGCTGTTTCCTTTGCTCTTCTGTTTTCTTCTCCCTGATGCCAAAAATAACATTTCGTCTCACCATTTAAAATGTTGGTTATGGTAAAATTGTATCAGTTAACCTTAGACTTTAATAAAACAATGAGGTATTGCCGCGAGGGAATGGCATCACAGCTTGTAAGTCGAAACAGCAGACAATGTATGATGTATTTTCACGAGCATGATCTTTGTTCAAGTCTTTACTTATCCTACTAAGAACTTTCGCATATTGGTGATCTTCATACTTTTCTGTCAGGGTAGGATCATCTGGCGAGTTCTTGAAAGCCTCGCACAAATTGCATAAGTCTTTCTTGGTAGAGAAAAATGAAATGTTGAATTCTTCATTAAAAATTTTTGAGAACATCACAAGATTTGCAGGTGACTCTCATATCTCATGTTGCTGCTGTTTATAGTCTCTGTGAAGTTCAGCGAGGCTTCTACCACCTTCAATATATTTTCGCGATGTTTGCGCTCTGAGGTAATGACTCTCCATTCGTCGAATGGCATTGATGATATCTCTAACTGATTGTTTGATCCTACCATCGACTTGATAGTGGTTGTTATGTTTTCCTCTTTTTCCGGTTCTAAAAATCCCATTTCATTTGTTTTTTTCAAAACCGCTCTGATGGGTTTATCACTTGTGTTCAGAAAGAACCGTTTGCAGTCCCTTTTTTTCTCATCAGCGATATAAAAATGAAAGGATTTATTGAATAGTCTTGGCTTATTTTTGTTTGTGAATATTATCACTGGAGCAATTTTTTCCATGCATTTGAGAAGAAAATGACGTTGTTTATCTAAATTTCCAAGGCTACAATAACTATCAAATAATTGTTTCCTCTCGCCTAGTCCTATTTTGGTTTGACACTTGAAAATGCAATTTTCATCGCATGGTGATCCCATTTTTTCCCCTTGACAATGTTTTTTGTTGTTGACGATGTATATTCTAGGCCTTGATTTCTCCTCCTCTTCGCAATTTCTCTATTTGCTGGATTTATCTTCCTTTTTTTTGTAAGTTTAACCGGAGAATTATGAAGTGATGGTGGTAAGCTAACTGTATCTGGTACATAATTTGGGTCCTTCACAGAGTCGTCACTATCGTAGTCTATACCTAAGCAATCATCGACGGCATCTTTATGCACCTCTACTGCCATGTTATGTCGGACAAATTTAGTACCACCAGATAAAAGGTCGATTTTGGTCTCAACAGTTGAGTTTCTCCAAGAAACTAATTCAGTCTCTTCAATTGGGTACCTTGATAAGAAGGTTTCAGCTTCAGTAGTTGGGTACTCCAAAGGAGTCAGTTCAGTAAAATCGGGTGTATCAACTATATCAGTTGTCTGTCATGGATATGTACTGCGAATACTGTTAGCCTAAGTACCTATAGTTATGTCTTCCGAAAGACCAATCTCAGGATTTTGTTTTTCGCTTTGAAAATATCCCAGAAATGCAGGTTCTGAAGCAATGTTCTTGGCCTCATTATCGACAACTTCTTTGGGTTCTGTAAAACAAAATATTTTTTAGAAGATACTACATACAATCCTTACTACAAATAAGTTTACCATAAGAAGTAGCAACAGCTTCCAGGCACTCTAGGTAACCAGGTCCATCCGACCCGGGCTTACGTTCAGAGAGCAGGAGTAACGCCTGTTAAATGTTGTGGAGACGGAGGCCTATCTATTATTTCATACTCATTCGTATTATTTATAGCGAGGAGCAATATAAGCGCATTCCGCATTCCGTGACCAATAGTTCATTTTGCTTAATATCTGAAATAAAAGTAAACAACTTATTGGAATATAACTCATTTGAATGAACATTAATAAGCCTAAAGTGTATCCAAAATTATTGAACCAACAAAAAAAAGGTCATAAACTTAATATCGTTCATCATAAGAAAACTACAACGCTTGTAGTGCCAACAACATCGATACAAAAAAAAATCAGCAGTAGTGCCATATCACAGGATAGAGCGATCTTGGAAAATGCAAAACTGACAAAAAGTACCGACGCCGGCAGTGCATAACGCCACATCATATGATGAGGCCTAACGGACTCGTGATTTTATCTAAATTCGGTTTGTTTGAACGTTTTTGCCTCAAATAAACAAGTTTGAGTGATGAAAATAAAAAATTATGTGATAAAATTTGAAGAACGAGTTGTATTTGGGAAGATTATTTTTTTCAACAATTTAAAAGTATTTTGCTTTATTTTTTCATTTTATTATTTTATTGAATTCAAAGAATACGTAAGCTATCTGGCAATATAATCAACTTTTTGAACAAGAGAAAAAATTATTTGAAAAATTACAGTTATTAAAAACACAGTTTTTGTAAATAGTTTGGCCAGCAGGAACAGCTGTCTCTTCCAACTCATGTGTGGATATAATATTGGTTGATGTTGCCGCAGTTGTCGATGTATTGGTTAATGTTGCCGCAGTTGTTGATGTATTGGGAATAAATACCGATTTGTTCGCTCTAACTTTATCCATGATATTTTTATGGTGTTCGGCATCAATATGTAAATATGGCTTCAACAATGCTGCTGTGGCGTGACCTGTTATTTTGATGGCTTCTTGTTCCTGTATACCTTTCTTCATTAGATGAGTAACCAAAGTTGATCGGCCTGAGTGATTAGTTATTATTCTTTTCTTAGTGTCAAGTCCACATTTTTCAGCTGATTTCTTTAACCATTTGCCCATTTCTTTCTTACCCACTGGTACATTTTTATACCAAGTAGCATTTGCATTTTTCCAATCAGGATTTGGAGTAAGAAAAAATCGGTCAGTGGTGATATTTTTACCGCATTTATCCATAAGCTTATTATACAATCTTATGGGGCACCGTTCAGGATTCTCTGAGTTAGGTGTCAACCATTTTGTGTCGGTGCATTTTTATTCCCACCCTGGCAAGTTTGACTAAATATAGGATTATATTCTAATCGTCCTGTTTTTATCACCTTCGCCTCCGCCCCATGCTAATTCATAGGAAATAATATGAAATAACTTCATTTGGAGACCCGAAGGCGTATTTTCGTCACACGAACCGATCACACTCATATATTCTTCTTCTTCTAGTGCTGTTGCGCTTTGCTTTCTTTTTTCTATACAACTTTGCAATTCTTTTCTTTTGGCATTTCGCACATCTCTCGCTCTTTTAAATTCCAAATCTTGAAACGGATTGAAGCTTATATTGAATTCTAGGTAGTATGTTTCCTGTATCAACTTGGCTGTTACATTCCATATGGTTTTCAAACTATATTCTTTGTAATCTTCGCCGTTACATTTTTTCATATTTGCTGCCCAGTTTTCTAGAATTTTTGCAATTTCTTGAATACTCGTATTTTTTTGTAGTTGGTAGTTTCTGATTCTGCAAAATGCTTCAAACTGATTCCATATACATTTTTTGGATTTTATTGTGTTTTGTGGAGTGGAATTTTGTATTAGATGTTCAATATTCTCTTGGGTGATGGCACTGAATCGGTTTGTGTTCATTTTTCAATAAACTTCGAAGCACTTTTAGTTATCAGTAATGACAAATTCAAAGTTAAATTTTTACGTTTCAATGTAAACAACGTATTATCGATGAGGAAGCAGTTTTATCAGTATAATACCGAATGATTGGCTAGAATAGTGTATTGCTATTGGTTGAAACCACCAAAATGTCAGATTTTGACAAGTGAAAAAAATAATCAATGAAAATCACTTGCATATTTGGAATAAATGATCACAAGCTGAGTTATGGGCTCTACAGCATTGATTTTTGTAACCTCACTTGACAAAATAAGATGACATACTGGCTTATGGAACTGTTGCTTGCAGTCGCAAAATAGCTAATGTTAATAGTGACACTTGGCGCCTCACGTGGGATTTATTAGAAAAATTGATATGGCATTTTTACATATTGTAGGCATGTTCGTAATGTATACGTTGGGCGAAAAAAGTCAATTTAATTTTTTTTAGAGATATGGCACTATTGAAACAGGGGTGCGATGTAATAATTGTAATTTCCATTGTACCAATTTGTATTTAAATTAATAAATTGTTTATATTTACTTAATTTACTCAATAAATAATAGTATCAAATACAATATGTACTTCAAAATAAATATAGTTATACATCTCAAACTTCCTCCATATTTACAAATCGTGTCAGTTTGGCAGAATATTCCTCCCGCTGTTATCGATGCATAACCTGATTATTTTGAAGTACTTTAGCATTACTACTGATAATACCATTTTACAATTTGCACTTTTTGTTGTATCTGCATACTCATTTTATAAGATTTACAAAGATCGTTACCCATTCGCAAACAAACAGGTAGTGACGTATCCAGACATACAGTTCTACAGTTAAACATCCTCAAGAGGCGCACGCGCGATTCGTATTCGTCTGGTAGGTACCGCCCTCGAGAGGCGCACGCGCAATTCATATATTTTAGTATCCTTATTTTAACTGTAATAATCTACGCTGACTTTTGATTGTCTCTCTCTCTCTCTCTCTCTCTCTCTCTCTCTCTCTCTCTAACACACTGGTAATGCCATGTGACCCCTATATTTTCCCGTTGACTATGAAAGGATTATCGTTTTACATTGAAATTTAATGAAGAATAATTTCTTTTGTTAATAAAAAGGAATATTATATGGGTACTTACACTTCCAACGTGTAGATTGAAAATGAAGAGAGGGGATATATAAAAATAGAAGAATTACGGCTGTAGACGAAATCGTTTTATCAGGAGCGTAGGAATTACAGGCGGCTTACACTCGTAACTACAGAATATGTACAGTATTTAATTATTGAGTTGCAATAATAAATCATTTAAAAATTATCTTATTCAATGTCAATATCGTCGAATTATTGTTTTTCATATTATATTCATTATAATTATTAAATTTTCAACTTATTTTTAGAATCTTTATAATGATTGGAGTGGTATTTGAAAAACAATTTGGGCAATGATAATTCTTTGACGTGTTATGATACCCTGTTAAAGAAAATAGGTGATACACTGAATATACTTGATTCTTTACAACATATTTTCGCTTATGACTCTGTATTGATAACCGTATGTTGCCATTTGCCATAGAATATTCCTAACGCTTATACGAATCGCGCGTGCGCCTTTCGAGGGCGGTACCTACCAGACGAATACCAACCAAGTGTTCAGCGACATCTTTCACGTTGCCAAATCTGAAAAAAAGTAAAGATATCTTGATCTGTTACAACCTCTCGAATTATCATAATTAAAAGCTTCTTATAACTTGTTCTCATGTTAGAACAATGCATTTTACAAATAATATAAATGTACACTGACAGTTGGCAACACTGTTTCTGTTATCATGTTAGTACCTACAAAGAATTTTATGGACATGTATCGCACGATTTCCACTTTATCATATCCTGTTAGCTGTGAGCGAAAAAGAATAATACACTGAATTTATATGTATTTGTTTCTTTCTAACACATTGACGCTTAATCATATGTGCCCACAGAAAATTCCTAATACTGTATAGTGGAGTAAGACGAGACCGGAGAGTAGCAGCTGAAGTAGGATGCTTAATACACAAAAAAATTAGAAAAAAAACAAATACAAAACTGGACTGCATGGTCCGAATGTATTTTAACTGTAGAAATAGAAACGCACCAATTAAAGACTATAATAATTGTATATGGTTCAAATGAAGACGACAAAACAATGAACAAACAAAAGGTTTGGGATGAACTTGCTGGAATAATGGAACAAGTAAAAGGAAGAATATACATAATAGGAGATTTCAACAGCAGAGTATAAGTGATGACAAATATGAAACAATAATTGGAAACAATGGAAAAACAGCTAGAAACAACAATAGAAGAAGAATGTTAGACTTCTGTCTCATAAACAATTTGATTATAACCAACACATTCTTTACACGCAAAGATATACATAAATACACAAGAGAAGTTAAAAGTAGAAATGAATAATCAATAATCGATTACGTAGTCATAGAAAGCAGATACAGAAAAACAATAATACATACAAAAGTAAGAAGAGGACCGGAAATTGGTAGTGATCACTTTGTAGTAATGGCTAAATTAAAAGATAATACATTAAAACAGAAGTTTACACATCAACAAAAAAAATAGCACAATAAAATCATATAAATTAAGAGATGAAGAAACTGCAAAAAAATACAAGAGGTAAATAGAAGATTGGAAAAACAAAATAAGGAAACAAACAATGGAAGCATAGAAGAGAACTGGAATTACTTTAAACATATCTTATTAGACACTGCAGGAGACGTATGTGGCATAAATAAGAAAGATAATAGCAACACCCTGGTGGACGGAGGAAATTAAAAAACAGATATGAGCAAAGAAAAAAACATGGATAAAATACCTAAGGAACAGAACAGGAGAAAACTATGAAAACTACAAAACAGAAAGGAAGAGAACAAAAGAATTAATAACAGCCTCTAAAAGTGACCAATGGGAAAATTTTGGAGAAAAAATGGAAAGAGACTGCTCAGGGAATCGGAAACTATTTTACCGAACGCTAAAGTCATTACGAACAGAAAAAGCAAAATATGCAATTTATAAAAAGCAAAAATGGGGAAATATTAACAGAAGAAAGGGAAATTATGGAGAGATGGAGATCTTCTCAACTGCCCGCACGAACTGGAGGAACACAGAGGACAAT
The DNA here is from genome assembly GCA_963921935.1 of Galeruca laticollis. NCBI lineage: Eukaryota > Metazoa > Arthropoda > Insecta > Coleoptera > Chrysomelidae > Galeruca > Galeruca laticollis. The sequence continues at coordinate 8,000,598 of OY998180.1, read as the reverse complement.
GATGGACTTGAAACTGACATTAACAATAGATAATGAAGAACTGGAAAAAGTTATCAAGAGACTAAAAATGGAAAAGCATCAGGGTCCAACATTACTGCAGAAATGATAAAAAAACATGGGACAGGAAGGAAAAGATACATTGTCGCATATTTACAACAGAGTATGGGAAGAAGAGACCTTGTCAAGGATTGGTAGAAAGCACTAATAGTACACATATTTAAAAAAGGAGACCACAAGGACTGCAACAACTACCGATGTATCAGATTATTAAGTACAGCTATGAAAATACTGGAAAAGATCATTGAAAAAAAGGATCAGAAAAAAGATCGAGAGAACACTGGAAAAAATACGAAACGGATTCAGAAATGGCAGAAGTACACAGGACCAGGTATTCACAATAAAACAGATAACTGAAAAAGCAATTAAAAAAAGGAAAATTTGTATGGCATTTTTGGACCTACAGAAAGCTTTTGAAGCAGTGCCAAGACATAAAGTATGGAAAATACATTCAGACAGAGGAATAAGTAGTAAAATTTTAAGATTAACACAGAAAATGTATAAGAACTATTAATTTGTGAATGTTATTTAATTTGAAATAACACACAACTTCAAGCTTACAATTTATTTTCTAACTGACTACAAAATCAATATATTATTTCCAAATTCAAGCTCACAGAATATGTCTAAAACCCAGAGATAAGAAAACCACTTTATGGGCTATTAGTAAAAATAATAATATACAATATTTCTCTCTTTTACACAAACTTTCCCCCTACGAAGTATTTAAAAAAAATTAACCAAATTCTCTGATTATTTAACAAATTACAATGTGTTTAATATAACTATTTTGAACAAACTATATTAATTCATTACCGTAACTATCCCTAAAAATTATTTAAGTTCGGTGGTTGACCTTGGCGTTTCGACATTCTTCCCTTGCTGATAAATTACATGCCCTAAATATGTAACTGAGTTTTGAAATAAAAAAAAAATCTTATTTATTTGAAGACCACATTCTTTCAAGATTTGAGAAACTTTTCCCAATCTATCAAAGTGCTCCTGATCATCCTTTCCTGTAATAAGGATGTCATCTAAAAAGCATGCTACCCCTGGTACCAAAAACAGTTGTTCCATAATATTCTGAAAAATAGAGGGAGCAGTTTTTATACCATAGGGCATAGGTTAACCCTGTGTATGAAAACATACCTTTATGTGTGGTAATCGTAACCAGTTTTTGAGATTCCTCTGTTAACAAAACTTGTTGATACACTTCCGATAAATCTATTTTTGAAAACTTTTTCCCATTTTGAAGTTGCGAAAATAAATATTCGATACGAGGTAGATGAAAGTGTTGTGTTATTAAGTGCCGATTTAAAGTAATTTTGAAATCTACACACAACCACAAGGAACCATTTGGTTTTAAAATAGGGACAATGGGGGTAGCCCATTCTGAAAATTGAGTAGGAATTAAAACGTCATTTGCTACTAATCTATCAATTTCGGATTCTATTTTTGGTTTTAATGCAAAAGGAACTGGTCTTGGTTTGCAAAATTTAGGAATAGTGCCCTCTTTAATCTTTAACTCAATTTTAAACTTATTAAAACAACCAAGTTGAGGTTCTAAAATTTCTTGATAGGTTTAGAGCAACTTTTGTAACTGAGTCGGAAAACTTACATCTTTTCCTACTATATTATGTAACATATTTGAATTTTTTAATTTACTGATACCTAAACCTAACATTTTAAAACCATTTCTGCCTATAAGAGGAGGTCCTCCATTCCTAATAACATATGTCTTTAATAAATAACATTTATTGTGAAAAATTATCTGGAGATTTAAAAATACTAAGGGATCAATTGTCCTGCCTAAATCTAAGAGATAAATCATTTTTTTTATAAATTTAAACCCTGAAAATGTCTATGATACACTTTTTCAGGAATGGCTGAATGCGCGAAACCTGAGTCCGCTTCGAAATTCATAGGGATACTCTCGACGGTTAGTTTAATAAAAGTTGGCTTAATATTTTGTGTTGAATCTTTACTTTCAATTTTATCGGTATCCCTTACATTAAAAATCACAATCGCTTAAACCATGTAAATCATTATCTCTTTCCAGGTCAGCCAAAAAATAGTTTTTTTACATTGAGGAGGTAAATGACCCTTTATGCCGCATTTGTAACAAGTGCAACCTTTGAAAGCACAGTCACCAGCCAGGTGCTTCTACCGCACACAACACATTTCCTCCGATTTTTATTAAAAGATGATCCACTTACCGAGACACCGAGACATTTCTTCTTTTACCTTTATCGTTTCCCATTCCCGAAGAAGAGGGCCGATTAATAGCGCCAGACCTACCAGTTTGCTGGACTCTTTTTTGTTGGTGAAAATTCAACTCGTATTCTTATTTGATATTAACTGCAGCTAATAGCTGCCTGCTGGAATGTTCCATTAAAGCAGACTCCTTTGATAATGCCAATTTCATCATACTTTTTAAAGTTACCATATCTCTCGAAGCATCTTCTTCAAAAAGACGTTCCATAATTTTATCATCATTTATACTTTTATCTTTCGGCAAACCTTGATTTTACCGGTACCCAATGATCACTTAGTAAAGTCACCAGCTGCTCGAAAGTTTTATCTACCAGCAATCTTGGTACACACAAGTTCCATATTAAAACGTAACAACTCTCCGATAACGTGTTTAATAATATCGCTTTCTTCTTTTCAGGCTCCGTAATAGCATTTGTTATGAAAAATTGATTCAGTCTCTCCTTAAACACCGAAAAATCGGAAACTTTGTTGTCAAAGTCCGCTAAAGTTCCCAAAAAACTTGACATTATTTCAATTGACGTACCGTATTTTTGATTTTATCACTGCAACTAACAACTATATTTTATTATTACGCGTAGTTCTGTAACAAAATCCTCGTCGCCACTATTGGTTTGTGAATGTTATTTAATTTGAAATAACACACAACTTCAAGCTTACAATTCATTTTCTAACTGACTACTTAAAAGTCAATATATTATTTCCAAATTCAAGCTTACAGAATATGTATAAAAACCAGAGATAAGAAAACCACTTTTTGCGCTATTAGTAAAAATAATAATATACAATGAAAACGCAATCATAAAAAACAACATGAAATCACAAACATTCACTACAAGCACAGGGCTAAGACAATGGGGCCGTTTTAGTCCGTTTCTTTTTATAATATCCATAAATGAAATAATAAAGAAATGTAAACTGCTAACAAAAAAATATTGTGTAGGACACTTACAATTACAAAAAGTAAATATAACTGAAGGAGCATTCGCAGATGAAGTTGTATTACTGAAGTGAAAAAAAATTGCAAATAAAAATAAATGTATGGAACACAGTAATGAAGGAAAGTGGAATGAAAATAAACAAAAATAAAATAAAAGAAATTATGCTAAGAGAGGATAAAGAAAAATTAAACAGCTACATCGATGAAGAAAAAATACAACAAGTAAATAATTTCCAATAACTAGGGATAACAGTAGATGAAAGACGGGAACAAGACGCCGACATCAACAATAGAATTCAGAAAACTAATAAACTACTATGCAATGAACAAAAAATTTATAAAGAAAAGAGAAATTTCAAAGCAAAAATAAAGGTTTTCAAAACGATATATCGAACAATACTAACATTTGGATGTGAATTTTGGGTCTTAATAGAACAACAGAAAATTAAAATAAAAGCAACAGAAATGAATGATCTTAGAAGAGCTTTAGGAGTCGCAAAGAGAGAGAGAGCAGTAGAATTCTACTTTTTGTAGTCCATAGACGTGTTTAACGGAGTGCGATAAAAAGTAGTTTTGCACAATAAATCCAATTTACATTGTTTAAAATAAATAAATGGAAGTAATTTTAATTGGTGAATAAAAATAACCAATCGGACGGAGATCCCCCCGATCCTGGAATTCAGGATAGATTTTTAAATTTTGGTAAAAATGAACAAAATAATGATGTTATGGATATTGAACTCCTCGAACGGTAATGAAAGAAAAATAAACTAATTTTAAACAAATTAAGTACCTAATGATCAAATAAATACATTTTTTGAAAATATCACAAAACATCCAAATGATAATAAAAACAAAGTAAACAAACCAAAAAACCCAAACATGAAACTAATTCCAACACAATAATTAGTAGGACACAAAAAAGATAAACATACTTATTTAAATCTACAGACACAGGCCCGTATTCAGTATATATTGAAAACGTTTAGGAAAATTTCACTGGAAAATTAAGTGCTATGAAAATTGGAGAAATAATTTACAAATATCATAAAGAAATTAACAACCAAATAAAGTCAATAGAATCCATAGGTAAAAATAGAATCAGAATAAATTGCAAAGATTTTAACAATGCCAATACAGTAGTAAAATCTTCAGAACTGTCAAAGAGCGTTGCGTTCATCCCAAGATTCATGTTGCACAGAAGAGGCTTAATTATTCAAGTTGAACTAGAGTATTCAGATGAATACATTAAAAATAATATCAAAGAACACGATTTGCATCGTAGGTTCAAAGTAGAATCAACAAAAAGGTTATCCAGGAAAGTGATATTGCCGGATCAAACTGTCAAGTATGTCCAAACTACTAGTGACATTTAAATCGCAAACAAATATATGGAAATTAATCACGTAATATGTGAGGTTGAACCATGTGTGGAGAAAGTGGTTTTGTGTTATAATTGTTTCAGATATGGTCATCTGGGTAAGCACTGTAAAGGATCTATGAGATGTTCAAATTGTAAAGGTAATCATGCTATGGATAGTTGCACAGAGATAAGAAACCCTAAATGTTTCCACTGTAACGGGTCACACTATACGAATGCCCCGAATTCAAACGACAAAAAGAAATTAAAAAATTAATGTCTGAAAAAAATGTATCATACAAAGATGCGACAATAAAACTCCAAAAAGAACCTTTGCAACAGTTACATTGACTGATCCATCACCTCCAAAAAGGTCATCCTATTATACTCAAACAATAATATAAACTTCCACAAGAACCAGGCCCAGCTTACCAAATCTCACTTTAGAATCACATAATAAAATTATAGCTCCGTGCAATCTACCCTCCCCATCTGGGGGAATTTCCCAATCAGCTACATATTGTTCTAATCTCACATCACAACATCAAGAAACGTATGAAGAAGTAAAAGAATTAATAAATACACCTCAATTCTTGGAAATATTCAAAATAGCTGAAAAACTTGAACCAAAAATACATACGATATACAAGAATTAGATTTGTTTAGTATACTCAAAAACGAAAAAGAATGAACCAATAATGGGGTCTAACAATAGCAGAACTTACGATCTGCCAATGGAATTGCAGATATGCAATTTCTAATAAAGGGAATTTATTAAACCTTTTGAGTGAGACTAATGCAGATATATCATTACTATCAGAAACTTGGTTTAAGCCAGGGGTCTTTGTCCCTTTTATAATATCCTTCGTTCCGACCGCCTAGACGGAAGGGGTGGGGTAGCTATTCTATTAAAAAAATATATAAAATTTAGAGAAGTATTTTTATCTGTTTTCCTGATATACCAAATAAATGTGTAACTATTAGTTGTGATTTACATAGTACGAGGTCTGGCTATTAAATAACGAGACTGCCCTCCTAGAGGGCGCCCTAGATGGGTGGGGTAAAAAACGAGTAGTGCGTTGAGTATCTGGATATCTTGTCTATGCACGTCCCAAAACACGTTTCCGTCACTATTATAGTATTTGTGCACTAGCGGTTTGAAACGAACGTGTTTTTTTCTCGTGCCGAAAACCATGTGTGACGAAAAACAGGAGCTACGTATCAATCTCAAATCGTAAAATTAATTAAAAAATTCCGACTGAGTGCTATAAGTTGTTGCAAAACGCCTATGGGGAGAATTCTCTACCTCGTGCGCGCGTTTTTGAGTGGTGTAAGCGCTTTAGTGACGACCGAGACAGCAGCGCCCTGTGACTGTTTCAACTCCGGAAATTGTGCGTGCAGATCGTCGAATGAGCATCCGGATGATTGCCGACGCTATAAACGCCGATAAAAAAAGGTTAGAAAACTTTTACACGAGGAATTACACATGACAAAAGTCTGTGCGAAGTTGGTGCCAAAAAATCTGACTCCTGACCAAAATCTCTTGCGTCAACGGGTTTGCTCAGATTTCCTTGAAAGGTTAGAAGAAGATCCCGGACTGATGATAAACGTTATTACTTGCGACGAAACGTGGATTTTTCAATATGATGTTGAAACAAAGCGACAATCGATGAATTGGAAGACGCCCGGAATAAAAAAAGCAAGGATGTCCAAATCAAAATTCAAGGTAATGTTGATCGTTTTTTCGACATCGGTATCGTGATGACTGAATGGGTTCCAGAGGGTCAGACTGTCAACCAGACTTACTATTTGTCAGTTTTGGCAACACTGCGAGAACGAGTTCGTAATAAACGGCCCGAGTTGTGGAAGAACAACTCGTGGATTTTGCACCAGGACAACGCACCTGCCCTATCTGTTAAGCAGTATTTGGCCAGTAAGCGCACTCCAGTGCTCGAACACCCACCGTACTCACCAGATTTGACACCGTGCGACTTTTTTGTTTCCGAAGAAAAAATCTGCTTTGAAAGGGATCCGATTTGAGTCGATGGAAGCGGTAAAGCGGCAGATCTCCTAAAGAAGACTTCCAGCACTGCTTCGATCAATGGAAAAAACGTATGGAAAGGTATGTGGCGAGGGGAGGGGAGTATATTGAAGGGGAACATTCGAATGTAGAATAATTTTTATAATAAAACCCTTTTTCGTAATCTGTCTCGTTATTTAATAGCCAGACCTCGTATTACTTTTGTATCCTTGTATATAAAACCTGCTACATGTCCATGTAAATGTATGGTTTTTTTTTTCATCTATACCTCCTTCATATGTTATTGAAGGTGACTTTAACTCTCATAACCAGGCGTGGGGTTGTGAGTAGAAGACAACAATCTCATTTGTTTAAATGATGGATCTACCACTTTAATTCAATACAATCTACATTCAAGAGCCAGTGCCATTGACATAACAGTTACTAGTCCACAGATATCACACTTATTCCAATGGAAAACACATAGTCCTTGTGGTTCTAATCATTTACCAATTATAATTGACTGCTTCATTAAGCCAAATAGCTTCCGTTTCAACAACAGCAGAAAATGGAAGATATTAAAACAGACTGGAGTAAATATACAGGAACCAGTGACGAAATATTCTCAAACATCAATGAGGAACCAACATATGAAGACGTAATTGATTCTATCGATAAAATAGTATCAACAACAATACCCCAACAATCAGTCAAAACAATCAAATCAAGAGGAAAGCAGTGGCGGAATGACGAATGTGAAGAAGCCGTTCAGAAAAGAAAACTCGCGTACAACAAATATAGAGAGAATCTTAACCCTGAAAATATATTGGAATTCAAACACAGTGACGCCATGGTTAAAAAAATAACCAAAACAACGAAAAGAGAATCTTGGAAGAATTACTGCAGTTCTATGAACAGGCAGTACCTCTATTAAAGACGTGTGGCAGCGAATAAATAGATATAGAGGTAGAAGGCAGGAAAATTATCAAATTATTGACGTAGATGATGAGTGGATTCCCAAGTTTCATAGTAAGCTGGCTCCAGATTGGGTACCGCAAACGGAAGCTGGTATGGCATTATCTGAAGCACCAAATGATTTTCTGCATAGAACATTCATGATAAACAAACTACTTATAGCTCTTAAGATTAGTAACAACTCGTCTCCGGGAAAAGACCAAATACACTACCCAATGTTAGCCAATCTAAGCAGAAACTCGCAAGAACAAATCCTCAGGCAGTTTAATAATATTTGGACCCACCACAAAACTGGAAAGATTACATAATAATACCAATATTAAAAAAGGACAAACCACCTGATAATTACCAATTATATAGACCCATATCGTTAGCATCTTGCGTTTTGAAGACATATGAACGGCTAATAAAAAATAGCGTAGAATTTTGGTTATAAAAAAATCAATAATTACCTAAATCACAATAGGGTTTCAGACGGGAACGATCTGCACAAGAAAGTTTAACCAATATGGTCACTGATATCCAAATAGCTTTCACTAAAAACAACTCAATTTCTGCTATTTTTCTAGACATAGAAGGAGCATATGACAACGTAAACCTGGATATCTTATATACAAAAATGATGGCTCTCGGTACACCAAAGACAATTATAATAAATATTTTAAGATATATTCAACACGCCGGCTATATTTCAGAACGAGTAGAGGTCTCACTGACATGCGACAGACACAGGTAGGTCTACCTCAAGGAAGTATCTTAAGCCCACCGCTTTATACGAGTATAATATACACATAGGATTTAGAAAATTTATTAACAACAGACACTAAAATATTACAATTTGCTGACGATATATGTATCTACGCAGAATCAGAACAGAAATCCAACGTTTGTACTTTTACAAGAAAAAGGTTCAGTCCACCACGTTACATTAAATTGTCATCGTTCAATATCATATGAAACAAATGTCAAATTCCTGGGTATATAACTTGATATGAAGCTTAACTGGAAAAAACACATTAACTACATCACAAGGGCAGCAACTGCAATTAACATTTTAAAGTCAATATGCGGCCAAAAATGGGGAGCAGACCCTAACATAGTAATTTTACTTTATAGATCATTAATAAGATCAATATTAGACTGTGGTTCATTATTCTATCATAGCATCGCCTAAACCCAACTAGAGAAAATTGAAAAAATAGAAGTATTCGTGTTTGAGGTGGATATCTTGAACAATACCCCAATAAATATACTTGTAGCTGAATTTCGAGAACCGACAATGGAAATAAGAAGGGGTTTACTAGCAGGAAAATTTACATTAAAACTTATAATTAAAAATAATGGAACAGCAGAGAAATTGCAAATTTTATCTCAATTATGCACTAGTCACAAATACTGGGCTCACAAGAAAAAACACCTATTGATATAGATATAATCATATAATCAGGTCCAATAATATAAACAGAAAGCTTTGCAAGTCACATAACACAATGTGAAATATTTGATAACCCTCCGAACATTGTCATAGAAAAACACAAAATGACCAGAATGTACACATAATAACTCAGGAGATAAATTGTAAATGGACAAATTATGAACAAATATACACAGATGGATCAGTCAGTCAAGGTAATCCTGGATGCGCAGTATATTATAAAAACATAAATAGAAATAAGGCATTCAGAGCACTCTTCAATATTCACAGCGGAACTCACTGCAATGAGAGAAGCATTAAAAATGTGCCTAAACTCATGTAATACTAACATCGTCATTTTCACAGATAGTAAAAGGTCACTGGAAAAAATAAAAACCACACCAATTTACATCAGTTAAAAATCACATAATAATTAATAAATGAGTGAAGTCATACATAATAATTGATATACTGACTCTTCACCGCCAGATAAAACTTGACAATAAATATATTTCTTTACTGTGGAGTGGATTAAAGCACATGTAGGTATTAGGGCAATGAAAAAGTAGACTTGTTAGCAAAATCCACTGCAGAAAATGGACAAAAACTAGAAGGATTTAAAAACCCATTTACAGACTATTTTTCGATACTCAGATAACAAACAAAAGAAAAATGGAACACAGGTTTCCAAGAAAGCATCAAAGGTCGCTTTTATAAAACAATACAACCAAATATCCCAAATGAAGTATGTTTAAAACATACCAAAACAGGAAAATCATTACAAATATAAACAGAATGAGGAGCAACCACGCCATGTATCCTGAGTATCAATTTAAAATTGGATTAGTAAATAGTCCCGACTGTACATGTGGTAGTATAGGAAACCCAAAACATGTCATCCTAGAGTGTTGCAATAATACCTTACACATCAATAAGCTCTTTCATCAGTTAGTCCAAAAAAATCCCATTACCCATTATCTGGAATATCTACTAAGCAATCAGGAATGTTTCACTACTTTACATCAATATATAAATGACGCGGGTATAAAACTGTAAAAGTAGAATAAGTCTGTGTTTCCCACTCTTATGTTTACCCATCCAAGGATGACACCTGTGTATGTCTACACCTATCCGGGAGGTCCTCCGGCAATTAAATTTTCCTAACAAATGTCCCTGTCAAAAAGAAGTTTAAAAAAAATATTCAATTGAAAAAATAGTAATGAAATAAAAAAAATTACTAAAAAGAAAAAAAATGTATGCCAAAAAATTTAAAAAAAAAATTTAACATAAAAGCACAGTTAATCAATTGACATAGGTTATTCGCCCATACTGGAAAAATTGACAAAGCATAAGCTAATAACGACTAGCTTGAGTGTACTTTACAAGATACGTTTGGGCCAATTGGCGGTAGCCAGTTCCATTAAATTTTTTTTTTTCACTATTTATTGACAATCAGAATGAAATACAATCTATAAGTCAATTTGCTGGCTAGTACAATAAAATTAACAATACATATTGTACATCTGTGGCGTGGAGAGGTGGGGCATCCAATGATGCTTCCTCAGTTTACTCGGAGATCTAGTGGCCAGATTCTTCTGAGTCTTCTGTTGAGGGTAGGTTGTAGTAGTGGTTGTAGCATTGGATTTGGATGGTCTTCTAGTCTGTTGTGATGCTTGATGTTATTTTCTTGAATTACGTTTTTTACATATGGAATCTTGAGGTCGTTATGTAAGATTCTGTTTGACACATACCATGGTGCATTTGCCATGGATCGGATTATTTTTGACTGGGCTCTCTGGATGATGGAGATATTGGAATTACTTGTGCATCCCCAAAGCTCTGCACCATATGTCCATATTGGCTTTAATACCGTTTTGTAAATCAGTAGTTTGTTATCTATTGAGAGTATGGAGTTTCTGCCTATAAGCCATTGGATTTCTTTAATTTTTAAGTCTAGCTGTTTCCTTTTTTTTACTATGTGGTGTTTCCAGGTAAGTTTTCGGTCAAAGTGGAGTCCAAGGTACTTAACTTGATTGCTCTGGGGTATTCTCACTTGGTTAATGTTGACTGGTGGGCAGTTCCCTTTTCGGAGTGTAAATGTTATGTGATTAGATTTTGACTCATTTACTTTTATCTTCCATTTTTCCAACCATACTTCCATCATATTTAGATGGTCCTGTAGGTAGTTGGATGCTATAACTGGGTCTGAATGAGTTGCAAAAATGGCAGTATCATCTGCAAATGTTCCAATAGTAGTGTTGTCAGTTGTGGGTAGATCATGCGTGTATATTAAATATAGGAATGGTCCTAGGATACTTCCCTGTGGAACGCCTGAGTGAATTATCATATTGTCTGAGTTTTCTTCATTTACTTTTACTGTAAACTCTCGTTGATGGAGGTAGGTTTCTATGGCTTTGTAATAAGGACCTGGGAGAATTGTTTTTATCTTGCAAAGTAGACCTGGGTGCCAAACTTTGTCGAAGGCTTGGCTAATGTCTAAGAAGGTGGCTGTGCAATATTGTCGGTTTTCTAGGGATTCATTAATGGTGTTAACTATACGATGGCATTGTTGTATTGTTGAATGGTTTTGTCGGAATCCGAATTGATGACTTGGTAACCAATTTTGTGGGTTTAGCTCTGTGTTGATTTTGTTTGGAATAAGACGTTCGAGTAATTTTGCAATTGTTGATATTAAACTTATGGGGCGGTAAGAACTGACATCTGTTTGGTTTTTCCCAGGCTTCAGTATCATTATGATTTGACCAATCTTTAGTGGTTTTGGCCAGTAGTTTAGTCTCAGTATTGCGTTGAAAATATGTAGCAGCTTGACTAGTCCTTTTTTAGGTAGTTCCTTTAACATTTTCGCTGTTATTAGGTCTATTCCTGGTGCTTTTTTTGGATTTAATGTGCCAATAACTTCTTTTATTTCTTTTGGTGTAATAATTATTGTTTGATGTGTTTGTAGTGGTTCGCCAAGGATTTGGTCTACTTCTTGAACTGGAACATTATTTTGTGGTGTAAAAACTTCAGATAGATGCTCAGCAAAGAGGATGGCCTTCTCTTTATCACTTCTAGCCCATGGTCCTGGAGGTGTTGAATATTTCCGTATTGGGGGTGATGTTGGTACAGGCTTTCTTTTGCCTTTTATTGGCTTCCATATAGAGTTGTCTTGCCTCTGTAGGTTTGATATATAGCTGTTAAATGATTCATTTTTTGTTTCAAGTAGTTTTAATTTTAGTTTGTTACTAATTTGGTTATATTTTGTTCTATTTGCTGGAGTATGTGTTCGTTGCCATAAGGATCTCGCTTTTCGTTTTTCAGCCACTAGTTTTTTAATTTCTAGGGGTATGTTGTTTTGTTGTTTTTTTAGAATATTTATGGGTGTTGCTGTTCTGGCGGCATGTTGTAGTATTTTTATAAATTTTTCACAATCTTCTTCTATTTCAGTTGGTTCTTTCAATCTTGTTGAAAGGTCTACGGTGTCTTGAATAATTTGCCGGTAGGTGTCCCAATTCGTTTTCCAGTTGTGTAGTTTGGGCTTAGGGTCTTTTGTTATAACTGTAGTGCTTATTGTGGCTATTATAGGACTATGATCGGATGTCAGGTCATAACTTGGTATTATGTCTGTGTATGTTGTTGAGATTCCATTTATTATTAGGAAGTCTAGTAGATCTGGGAGTTTGTTGGGATCAGTTGGCCAGTAAGTTGGTGTGCCAGTAGAAAGAAATGAATAATTGTTGTTGTGTAGTACTTGAGCTAGTTCCCTTCCTTTTGTTGTTATAATTCTTGAACCCCACATCGTGTGCTTACTGTTGTAATCTCCCCCAGCTATAAATTTTGGACCTAATGTTTGGAGAAATTCCTCATATTGTTCTCTTTTTATATTGTGGCGCGGTCGACAATATACAGCTGTAATAGTGAGGTTGTATGGAAGTGTTTCGACTCTTATCGACGTTGCTTGAATGTGAACTTCCTCATATTTTAACAGTTCATAGTGCTTAATCTGGTTTTTGATTAGTATAGCAGTCCCACCATGGGCTGTACCATCAGGGTGATTAGTAAAGTATAGTTTGTATTTCGGAATATTGAAGTAGCTACGGTTTGTGAAATGAGTTTCGCTAATTAACAATACATCAATGAAATTTGTTTCTAGGAATATTTTTATTTCCTCTTTATGTTTTAGAAGGCCATTGGCATTCCATTGTGCTATTCTTATGTACTTAGCCATTACTATTTAATTTTGTTGATGAGCGTGGTCATCATGCTGAGGACCATACCATTTTGCTGTATGAGTTGGTTGAATAAGTTCCTAAATTCATCCAAGAATTTGTTTAACACCATAGTTGTATCTGTCTCTTTCAATGTTTCAGCGTAGCTTTTGCCCGTAGTTGTTTGTTGTATGTTTCTGGCATATGTCTCGTTGTTGTAAATTGGAGGTACTGTTGATTGTTGCCTATTATTTTTAGTGTTTCCTTTTGATATTTTTAGGTAGTGTTCACAACCCCTATAGTTAGCAGGGTGATTTCCTCCACATAAGGCACATTTTGCCGGCGTGTCTCTGGTTTTACTACATGTAGTAGTATTATGTGATCCTCCACATTATACACATATATATGGTTTATTGCAGTACGATTTCGAATGACCATACTGCTGGCATCTTGTACATTGTATTATATTGTTTCTCTGAGTGCGAGGGGGTTCTATTTGTACCACCCTGTTTTGCAGGCCTGTTATTTTATAGATATCTTTATTGTTTTGAGCAGGTTCTAGATCCACAAAGAACAGGTTTAGCGGTTCTTTAGTTGTTCTATGTAGTACATTAGTAATATTTCTTACTGTATGTCCTAGTTGCGTCAATTCGCTTTTTATGTCTTCTAGATTTGTTGAGTGATGTAGATATCTTATAACTATCCTGTATGCTCTTTCTTCTTTTAGTTGGTAAGTATGGTGATATATATTCTTTTCTCTAAATTCCTTGACAAGTTTTCTGTAGGTGTCTGACGTTTTACAGTTTATCTTGACGACATTATTGACTAAGGTTTTAGTTTGGTAATCTTGTTTGTTGACTATTTCTTCGATTCTTTTCACCATTTCATTGTAATTTTGCACTCCGTGAACAAATATTGGCGGAGTTTTTAAAACATTGGTACTTGCCTCTTTTGCATTGTTTGCACCATCTGGTTCATTTGGTAATACTTGGAATTTATTGCTAAGTGTAATTGTATTTTCAGTTGTCTTTTGTTTATTATTGCACACTTTCTTTCTTTTGTAACTTCTTATTACTTGCCATTCATTGCTGTTTGTCTCATTTACTTCTTCTTCATCCTCGCTAGTGGATGTCATTCTTTGTATATGGTGTCCCCTCTCTTCATTGTTTGCGTAAATATTGTCTAACATTGGTGGTGGTCCCTGGTTGGTTGTAGCATAGTTTAAATAGTTTTGAGATGACATTGGTTGATTTATCATAACTGCATTTGAGGGAGTGTACATTTGTGGCTGGTATTGTATTGCATTATTTGAGTGTTGTATTTGGCTATTTAATTGTGGATAACCCTGTATATTAATGTGTTGATGAATTGGTTGCCCGTTATTATCATATCCGATAAGGTTCCCTGGAGAAAACATTTTGTTGTGGTGTTTTTTTTTATCACTAACACTTAACTTGTTTTATTGTCTATTAATCACCGCAAAAAATTTCATTTATTATCACCGCAAAATTTAACATTATCGTTGTCGGATTCTCGCAGCGCTTCGAATATTTGTCGGTACGTCTTTACGCTACGAAATCTAAAACGAAACTCAGTTCCATTAAATGAGTTAAAAAAAGAGGGAGAGGCTGAGAAATATAGATATAAGAAAATATCTAGAGATACAATCCACACTGGAATTTATAGAAGAGTGACAACTAGATTGGTGGGGACATTTGCAGAGAATGAACGGAGAAAGACCTAAAAAGAGTTTGGATAGTGAAAATACAAAAGAACAAGAAAAGGGGCAGACCAAGAAAGACGTGGGACAAAGTTAGAGAAGAAATTCGTACATGAATAAGCGCACCACACCCTATACGATCAAATGCTAGAAGGGATCACTGACTATATATATGCATATATATATATCAAAGAATATCGCGTGATATGTTAACAACAACAATAAAGAGATTCTTGGGTAATTCACACGGTTACCACTCTGTTTCAGTAGCCCTTTTTCTTTTTGCGTGAATTACCCAAGAATCTCTTTATTATATATATATATATATATATATATATATATATATATATATATATATATATATATATATATCTTATTATTTTTTAAACTTTCACAAAGTAACTTTTCCAGATTTAATGTGGGAAATTTATTGCTTTTATGCATTTGGTAACGATCTTACTAAGTTAGGATTGCAGAATGGTTATGAAAAATGCAATTGTAGGAAATTTCTGTTAAATTAATAAAATAATTTTTATTCATAACTTCTATAACTAACATATACTTATATTCTAGAAAACAAGTTTTTTGTATATGGTTACTAAATTATAACAAAAATAATGTTGAATGTTATTCTTACAAATAAGTAGATAATTTTAACACTTTGAATCGAGCCGTTTCAATTCTGCTACGCATCCATACTAAGTGTCGAGTAAAGGTGCTTGCATACATCTGACTTGTAAATCTGATTATTGGGCTGACTCAAATTTATACATTTACACGTGCGACTTTTTGTAGAAATTGTGTGTGTACCTTATGAAATTCTGTGTTTTATTAATGCCATAGAAATAGTCAGTTACCGATTGTTTGACGTGGATTGTCTTAGTAGGAAAAGGTGTAATGTTCCACGTTTTTGTGACATCAAGTAAATTCAGTTTACCATGTCTTAATAAGTTTCACTCAAAAAATTACGCTCAAGCAGAGATGACTGGGTTTAAATATGCGAGAGGTCCGTAGCAATTGCTAATCTTGCTACATGGTTAGTCTGGCACTATGTAAGCAAGTGGATTATTTAAATCATGTCTCTAGATAATTAGAATAGCAGTTTTCTAATGAGCTATATAATTAATTTCCAACACAAAAGTAGTTACATTTTAAATCTAAAAGTAATCAAAAGCAATAACTTAGAGGGTTTACCCATGTTGTATTAAACACAGCGATTGATTTGAAAATCAATGTCTTTCTCTGGCCTTTTCAATCAATACTGTTGCAATTTTTTTTATATATCAATCGCATCAACCACCTAGGGTTATTAGCGAGTTAAAATGATGGAAGTTCACTTATTGTAGCTTGGTTATAGTCTCTATATTTTGCTACTTAATTTGCAGTCTTTTAGGTAGTTTAAAAGTTTTTTAGTTTCTTGCTTTTCTTGTAATAGTTTTTTTAGTGATAGTGGTAGTTGATTCTTTTTCCGTTCCTTGTCGTATTTCGCACATTCGATTACCAGGTGTTTCACGGTTAACTCACTGTTACACATTTCGCACATTGGTTTATTTTTTCCTGCTAGTAAGTAGTCGTGTGTGATGCGCGTATGACCGATTCGAATACGAGAAAGGATCACTTGTTCTCTTCTATTTATGTTTTTACAGTTCCAGCCGTGAGAATTTGTAGTGACTTCATATGATTTGTGTTGGTTATGTCTTGCTTCTTCCTGCCATTTATCGTAGATTTTGCTCTTGTAGAACGCTTTCAAATCAGTATGTACGGTAAAATCGTTCCTTTCTGATTGTTGATTGGTGAATGCATTTTTTGCTATTTGATCTACTCTCTCATTCCCTTCTATTCCAGTATGGGATGGGACCCATATGAATTTAATATGTATGCTGCTGTTTCTGCAATTCTGTAGCTCTTTCTTGATCAGTATGGCTATAGGGTGATTAGAGTACAGTTGACGAAGTGCTGTTAGTGAACTTTGAGAGTCAGATATTAAAAGGACATTTTTATGCTTGATTTTCTGGATTTTCTTGAGTGCTTCTAAGATGGCGAATAATTCAGCTGAATGAATAGATGTGAAGGGTGGGAGTATGTAGGATTTCGAAAAGTCCTCGGAGTAAAAGGCAGCGCCAATTTCATCTTGGTTTTTTGAAGCATCTGTGTATACCTTATAAATGCTACCGTATTTATTTAAGGCTCTTAGGAATTCTTGTTTTATTCTGGCTGTTGGAGTCTCTGATTTATTAAGGTAGGCGAGGCTTAGGTCTAGAATAGGGAGTGTTATTGTCCATGGAGGAAGATAATTTATTGATATTTATTAAGGTAGGCGAGGCTTAGGTCTAGAATAGGGAGTGTTATTGTCCATGGAGGAAGATAATTTATTGATGGGACGTCATAAATATTTGGGAAATGCGAATTTATTTTGTTTAAATATGTTTTGACTCTGTGATAGAAAGGAGGAGTAGTTGAGCTGGATAAAAATTTGCCTTTAAAACGATCAGATAAGACGTTGTGGGCTACTGGATTCCTTTTGTTTGATATTACAGAGACAGCATAAGAGATGCTTAGATATTCTCTTCGGTAAGAAAGCGGTAACTCTCCAGTCTCCCAATGTAAGCTTTGGATAGGACTTGTACGATGGGCACCCAAACAGATGCGAAGAGCTGTGTTTTGTATAACTTCCACTGACTGAAGAAGGCTTTTGTTGGCAGAGTTATAGACAATCGCTCCGTAGTCAAGTTTTGATCTGATCAATGATTTATAGATGTGCAGTAAACTTGAGTAGTCTGCGCCCCAGTTTTTGAATGCTAGTGATCTGAGTAAATTAATTCCAGGTTGGCATTTTTTCTTCAATGTCAGAATGTGTGATTTCCATGTCAGCTTTTGGTCGAGTATCATTCCTAGAAAACTTATTTCTCTCACATATTCTATTTTCTGTCCATAAAGGTACAAGTTTTTAAGTTGTGGTTGAGTCCTTTTCGAGAAACATAAAGCTTTGGTTTTTGTCGTGTTGAAACGCAGTCCACTTGTTTTTGACCAATCCTCTATTGTAGCTATTGTTTGTTCGATGGTTTTATGTATTGTAGTAATATTTTTCCCTCTGCAATAGATAACCAGGTCATCTGCATATAGTCTGCATTTCACGGGTGATTTGCTGTTTGCTATAATTGAATTTATTGCTATGAGAAATAATGTCGTGCTGAGATTTGACCCTTGTGGAATGCCGTTTTCTTGGGTGTTCAGCTGTGAATATACGCCATCTACTCGTACTTGGTACTGTCGTTGATCTAGAAAGTTCGATATATATTTCAATATGTTACCCCGTATTGACCAGTCATAAAGAGTTTTGATTATTGAGTATTTCCAGACTGTATCGTAGGCTTTACGAATATCAAAAAATACTCCGATGCAGTGCTGCTTCATTGCAAAGGCCTCATGGATCTCAGATTCTAGATTGATAAGATTGTCTAACGTGGAGCGATTTTTACGGAAACCACACTGTTCGGGTATAATTAGTTTTTCTGATTCTAGGTGCCATAAAAAGTCTGTTATTAATTATATTCTCAAGAACTTTTCCCATGCTATAATAGGTGAGTGAAATTGGTCTATATGTTTCTGGATCTGATTTCGCTTTACTTGGCTTAGGAATGGGAATTATAATGGAAATTGTCCATGCTCTGGGATATACTTTCTTTGTTAAGATTAGGTTATATATCTTTAGTAAATGTTCTTTGGTTTGTTTACTTAGATTTCTTAGAAAAATGAGTGGAATATTGTCAGGACCTGGGCTGGAGTTTTTAGAGTTTTGGAGTGAATTTTCAAGTTCGTCAATGGTTATTGCATAGTTCAAACTGTTCGTTTGCTGGTTATTATTATTATAGTAATTTTCTTGCTGCTCTGCTTTGTTTTTATGATTCAAGAAATCTGGTGTGTAGTTTGAGTTGCTTGAGTTTTTTTGATATTCACTTGATAAGATGTTTGTTATTTCATTTCGGTTTTTATAAATAGTGTTATTTATTGTATTGGATTGTTTTGGTTTGGATATCCTTTTGACTTTTTCCCATATAGTGGACATTGGAGTTGAGCTGTTTAGTGTTGAAACATACTCTTTCCATGATTCCCGTTTCGCTTTTTTTATTGTGTATCTGGCTTTGGCTCTCAATCGTTTGAATTCAATTGAATTTTGTTCCGTCTTACTTCTTTTGAATCTGTTAAAAGCTTCTTTCGATTTCTTCACAGCCTCTTTGCAGTCCAAGTTCCACCAGGGAACCGTTTGGTGTTTGTTGTTGTGTTCGTACCGTCCAATATGTTTATCTGCTGATTGCGTTATTAATTCTGTGATAAAGTGTACTTCTTGGTCAATATCCGCATCTTCCTTTAACTCGTGGAGATTTTCTTGTATAAATTCTTGGAATTCGTTCCAATTTGCTGATTTTATTTTCCATTTTGTTATTGGGTCCGGTGTATTTTCCGGTTCGCTGCTAATTATTATGGGATAGTGGTCACTATCATATAAATACGTTGATACATCCCAATTAAGTATTTGTGAGAGAGATGGGTCACATATTGTTAGGTCGATTGCTGAATCTCCACCAGTTCTTATGCCATGTCTGGTTTTTTGGCCGTCATTTAGGAGGTTAAGATTGTACTTTTCTAATAGATTTTCAATTTTTTTCCAAAAGGTGTCTGCTTAGTAGAGCCCCAGATATGGTTGTGGGCAATAAAGTCTCCCACTATTATCTGAGGAGTTGGAATTTGGCTCAGCAGCTCAGCGAGTTCTTCTGTAGTAGGGATTTGGGGGAATGTATATGTTGCACAATGAAAAGGTCATTGTATCTTTCACTCTAACGGCGACTGCTTCAATAGTAGTTTTTAGATGAATTGATGTTGCATCTATTGTATTTCTAATATATGTTGCTACACCTCCACTGGCTATTCTTGCATTTTCTCGATTTTTAGAGAAACAATTATAATTTTTTAGATTATGGATTCTATTGTTTTTGAAATTGGTTTCTTGTAGGCATATTAGCATGGGTTTGTATTTTGAAATTATTAATTGCAAGTTTTCTAGGTGGGTATAGTACCCATTTATATTCCACTGAATTAAGGAAGTGAAGGTAAACAAGATTAATTGGTTTCAATAGAGATATCTGTGTCCAGTTCTGTTTGGTATTCAGGGTTTATCTGTTTGAGAATTTTATTTTTAATTTGAGTGCATCTCATCTTCATTTTTTTATCCTTTAAATAGGGGTATATTGTGGTAAGTAGGTCTGTGACTTCCGTTATTTCTTCGGTGTACATTTTCACGATACTGAGAGGATCTGTACACTCTTCACAATTTTCAAAAAAATCTATAAGTTCTTCATAGGTTAGAGGATAATTGATATCTGTATTCTTGAAAAGCGCTTTAGCGTGACTTAACATTTCTCCTATTGATTTTTTTGGTTTTTTGTTTTCGGTTTGTTTTATTTTCTTTTCACTATTTGTTGGTTTTACAAATGTAGGTAGGTGTTCAGTTGTTGTAGGTGATGGGGAACGTTCTGTTGATGTTCTTTTATTTTGTGGTTTGGTTGTTTCGATTTCATTTCTGTTGACAGTCGGTGTGCTGTCTTTACTATTTTCGGTGTGTTTAACTACTTGGGTATTCATTGTTTGAGGTTCAGAAATTTGTTCTGAGTTTTGGTTATTTGATTGGTCCTGTTGATATTGTGAAATGTTGTTTGTTTCTTCTTCAGTTTGATTGTCGGCTGGATTTTTTGGTGATGATTCTGTTGATGGGTTAAAGTGAGTTGAAGTGATTGCTCTATTTGGGCAGTTTTTTGTTGTATGAGTAGTTTGTTTACATTGTAAGCATTCTTGATTATCAATGGACAAAATATCCTATATGAGGTTTGTTCATATGTGATTAAAAATAAATCGGGAAGGGACTGGTTATTGAATGGAGATATAAATATTTGTCTTCTAAAACTTAGTATATGTTGAAATGCGCGGTCTGAGATTCCTATTCGCAAGAAAGATAAGGGTGAAAGAGGATTAATCCCTAGATTTTTAAGTTCATATTCAAGGACTGAGTGGGGGATAGAGGGACAAACATTGGATAATATTAATCTTTGACTAGGAGTGACTAGTCGACGTGCCTGTAGTATTTGTTGGTTTATTTGGATTTTACCGTGATTGTTGATGAATGTGTTCACTAAATTTTCATTTGCCAAATAAATACATATTCTGTTGTTAGATAGCTTTGGGCAAAAAATTATGTTATTTGGTTGGATTGTTTGGCATAGTGCCTTTAGGTAGTCTTCTAGCCTAGTGTTTTCGATTGCGTCGAATAGTATAGCTTTATTTCTGGATGGGAAATTGTTTGTTCTGGTTTGTTGGTTTGCTACTGAGGAATATGTTTTGGGTTGTTGGGTTGTGTTATTAGTGGGTGTACACCCTATTTGAGATATGTTGTCATCAATTTTTAAGTATCATTTAGGTTTCCCTTAATACGGATCTGGCGAAGTATTTTCTATTATTTATATCTGATATTAAATTCAGATTCACTTCTAGTTAATGTGTTGTTTTACTAATGTTTTAATAAAAAGTTAACCTGATATTCTTACTTGCTTGTTTTGGTTCACTTTGAAATATTCACTAATTACTTTTTAACTACTTAATCGTTTCGGAGCGCACAACTGTACTGTACAAAGGTTCAACACCGAATCTGTTGCATTTTTATTCTATTGATGACCGATGGATATCTTTAGAATTAAAAGAGGCAAAGGCAAATTGACTAGTTTCACATTTTCTTTCTGCATAATAAAATAATAACTATATACTGTTGTTTTTTCAGATATGAGGATTCTCCAGAAGGCGACAAATCAGAAGAAAAGAAAAAAGAGGCACAGCCCAAGCAAGAGGCTAAGAAGGCCAAGTAATTAAATATATTTTTAAAATAAAATATCACTGTTTTGTCGGTCAAAATCTTCCATATTTTCAAACTATTGTTTTCCTGCATGATAAATTTCTGAAGAAATCACAATAGACTGCCTAAGCTGTGTCGTCACAGGGGTGGGCGGAGCTTATGAACCTTTCTACACAAAGTTTTTTCTTTTTCAGTTTGTTCTTCAATTTGTTACAAATAAGAGAGATCATTGCTAGAATTAGTTAATTAGAGAGTGGGTGTGT
Source organism: Galeruca laticollis (assembly GCA_963921935.1). Taxonomy (NCBI): domain Eukaryota; kingdom Metazoa; phylum Arthropoda; class Insecta; order Coleoptera; family Chrysomelidae; genus Galeruca; species Galeruca laticollis. The sequence continues at coordinate 7,978,472 of OY998180.1, read as the reverse complement.
GGTTTAAAAGATTTATTCCTAAAAATTGCAAAGGTAAGGTTATATGCTCAACCTCTAATTCACTAATTCTAGCAACAATCACCCTTATTTGTAATAAATTGAAGAAAACACTGAATGAAAAAACTCGTATGGTAATATTGTATGCGTTATCGATTTGTGTAGAAAGGTACATAAGCTCCACCCACCCCTGGGACATCACGCTTAGGTAGTCTATTATTTAGTGCAATTTATGTTGTTTTATATTTTATATTTTCTATTAAAATATTTAGAAAACTTGATATTTTATTTATAAGATATAACTGGATCCCAAAGAAACCTAAAAATAAAGTAAAATATCACTGAAAGATATGTCTCGGTGTAAAGTATTATTTTAGTCTATAACAAAAAAAAAATGAACAATTCAAGATCCACAGATTTATAAACTTTATTAATTGAAGTATTGTAAATGCTACAAATAATGTGGAATTTTAGGATGACCTTGTGTAACTGAAATATTGAATTCAGTTCAAATACTGAAATGTACATTGTCGACTAAGTCGCCAAAATAGTTTTTTATTGCATCAGTTATTAAATATGGTTGGTATTGACCTGTCCATTCTGCTGTACACAGCTAAACATGTTTAAAGATAATCCGTGTGAAAATAGTTGTGAATAAAATTCTTTTGTGTTAGCAGAATTTCAATATTAAAAATCAACAAACTAAATTTTATTTACAACGTTTACCATCTCCAAAACCCAATACATGATCTATACAATGTCCATGTTAATCAATGGGGAACCAGTCCTCGAAATTGGGGTAGGTAGGTAGTGAATAAAAGGGGGTAATGGGTAAATTTGGTTAATTTTTTTGTTTATCAGTTTTTTGACAAATATTACAACCATTCAAAAACAATAAGGTATTTTTCAGAAAAAAATGTACTTTTGTTTGAATTTTCTCGTATGCACCATTTAATTTAATAACATCGATTTTTCTCGAAAACGGTGCATAATAGCGAATTCAAACAAGAGCACAGTTTTTTTTTGGAAAATACCTCATAGTTTTTGAATTTACTGTAAAATTTGTCACAAAACTGATACACTAAAAATTAACCAAATTTATCCCTTACCCCATCCACGTTGAACGCTTGTGGCAGTAATGGAAAACGCGGGTTTGTAGTAAACAATTTATCACTGCCGGCTTGTACAATGTACCAAGTTTGAAGTTTCTAGATATGCTCAAAAAACTGACGTAACAACGTCATCTTCAAAGGGCGCTACCTCGCTTAGGAAGAACTTTTGGATAAAGGTAAATTAGGTTAGAAGGATATAAAATCAACTCTAGTATCTATAGATTGTGTTTGGCAACAGAGTGTCTGGACACCCTGTACATATATAGAATATATACTTTTTCTATGGTAGCGAATACTACAATTTCAGATAACTCATTAGCTGTTGATATTTCCATGCGTGGAAATGTGTTTGAAAAACCTACTTATGAGTGGTTTAAAAACAGAAAACTTGATAATTCTATATTACAGATATTTCGTAATATTCAGCAATTCTATTGTTAATAATGAAAATTGAACCCTTGCAAACATTTTTATAGTTTGTAAAAGATAATTAACGTGATAAACATATTTTGTGGCCACTAATTGCGCTATTTTTGAGTGGGTGGTTAATTGCCCAATATCTATATTTGATAATTCTATATTGCAGATATTTCGCAATATTCAGCAATTCTATTGTTAAGAATGAAAATTGAACCCTTGCAAAAAATTTTATAATTTGTAAAAGATAATTAACGTGATAAACATATTTTGTGGCCACTAATTGCGCTATTTTTGAGTGGGTGGTTGCCTTACCTAATATCTATATTTTGTGTTGACCCCATTATCAGACTATTCTTTCTAATTGGGAATCCAGCACACATCTTGTTAGTTCCTTATCTTAAGTTGCAGGAGTTTGGTTTTTGACCACTTCACTACAGTAACATGCACTTTTAAATGATAGATTCCTAAACATCCATTCATCTGCAGTTTCTTTATCCTTCTGGTATTAGTCTGAGTAATTAGCATGTGAGATTGATACAATTTTTAAAAATTATTTAGTAAGCCAATATCTAGTATTGATAATTTATAACATTGAAATATTTATGAAACTTTCACAAATTGTCCTTTATAATGAACACATGTCCAGCTATTTAAATAATTATTTATCAAGATAAAGAATATGCTAGCAATTACATTTAAATTCACTCTCACTATGAATTTCCTGTAAAACTCAATTATTTACTGAAGGGACTAGCTACTACAGTTCAAATCATATGCTAAGTAATATTGGAAAAACTTTTAGAACTTAAGCCACATTTAAGAGGAGCCTTTACACAGGTATATAAACCTTAATACTTAAACAAATCTGGTTAGTTATCTAGTAATTATTAGGTTCAAAATATTTACGATAGATCTCGCAAGCAGAATTGAATCGGCTTATTTATACACTTAATTTCTCTCTCTCTCTCTCTCTCTCTCTCTCTCTCTCTCTCTGTCTTTCCACTCTTGACGATTCTAATTGGTTTTAAACAAATACTTCAACATAGTACTCTACATTACTGTCATCATCAGCTGTTCAATGTCGTTCAGAGGACAAAAAAGGGATTATTATAACGAAAGTCATTGGGCAGTTATTTTAATATTTGTGTGCCTTGTTTTTGAGATGTCGTTGATTGTGGAAGCCGCGGAATAAGGGATAAAGTGAGCTTTTATTTATTAATACTTACCTTCAGTGTTAAAGCACAAACATACACCAAAGTTGAATATTTTGAAAAAAGTTGGAAAAAAATTGATTGCAACCCTAAAAAGAGAAGATTTGACTAAGAGTTAATTAATATACGCTCGAATTTGCTCAAAACACTTTATAACAGGTGAATTAATAGATATATACCACTGACTTGGTTTATAAAAATATGAAAATAACCGGATCCTGGAGAATAATTATATTACATTTATTTTAAAAGGAAAACTGTCAGATATAAAAGACAGGTCACCCTGACTGGGTCTCTCTTATTAATGTTTTTGGAGATACAGAAATAAAGAAAATAATAAAGCTTTAAAAAACTAGAATGTTCTCAAGGAAAGGAGAAAAGAGAACAAAATAAAGATGTAGTAATAATAACATGAAATTATGTGCCTAAATTATTATTTATGTTCTATTGCTAATATTTTTTTTGAGGCAAGTGTATTAGATAAAAATTGTTACATGATCAAAACTTTGTTGTGCTACTCCTGTCCGTAGCTTTTTTCAGAGTAATTAGACAGTTTATTTACATATTTTATAGGCGATTTATTAAAATTTTTTAGTCTAATAATGATGTGTCTCAATATATTGCTGCTAAGACAAGATCTGATCTTTAGTGACACTGCAAATTGTCATTCTTCCCAAACTGACTTGGACATGCAGAACTAAGCCTTCCCTTTTGTAGAACTTTGCGCTTTACAAGAAAACAATGGAAAACTGTGTTTTATTTATTTTATTTCCCAAATATTGAATCATAATATAAAAAATGTATTCCCAACAAACTAAAAACTGAACTGAAACAAACACAAACTTGTATTAAACAGCTTGGACAATATTATGGGCTTCGTAGAATTGTAGTGGAACTTCTGTCATTCCCAAACAATTCATGTGGTACCATTCAATTTTGCAATTACCATTATCACAGAGAGTCATAGGTCGTTTGTCACCAATCGAATTAAAAGTACCAAATCTTGAGGTAACGTTCAAATTTCTTGTATAATAAAGAGACCGCATACAAGCAACATCTGTAGGGCAGTTTGGAAATGATTAATATGAAAATCAAAGAAAATTAAGATTGACTGCTTCTCTCTTTGGACAAGTTCTTGAGAAAAACAAACACACCTTGTCATTCTCTTGTTAAAACTGTTCTTAAAAAGACTTATTGTATGACAGAGACAATGGAATATGGAATTCTTAAGGAGAAAGTGGCTAAGGGCATTTTTGAACAAGTACAAAATGTTGTGGTGGTCGCTTCAGGATTGTGGGTCGATGTTAAACACGGTTATCTAGGTGCTTCTCCTGATGGTAAATATTTTTAACATAAATAATTACCATGTGTTATAAATTCTTTACACATATTAGATGACATACATTTATTGATAAAATAATTTAGGGCTTGTAGGTGATGATGCACTACTTGAAATAAAATGCCTTTACTCTGCATCAAAACTGAATTTACAAACGAATACAATAAGCGAAATAATTGACCTCATGAAGAAAAATAGCCTGGAAAAACACAACAATAAAATTCAACTTAAGCGGAATCACAATTATTATTACCAGGTATAAACATAATATATTTATTCCAAAGAACAAAAACTCAAAATCATTCCCACATAATGTATTCAATCACTTTGATGTATTTACTAATAATAAATATGAATAATATTGAAAAATAGTTATTTGTGTAACAAGTGCAAAAAGTGCATGTTTGTTGCAACGAAGCTTGTAGCTCGAAACAAAGTCGAGAGCTACAATCATGCTGAGTACAACAAACATGCTTTTTTCTACGATAAAAAGTAACAACTTTTTTGCACTAGTTTTTACACAGTAGATAGAGCAAAAAGGCACTTTCATAGATAAAAATATGACTATTGCCAATGTCTATTTAAAATGCGCGTTTTCAGATTCAGGGGCCGTCCTCAGCACGGTACAACCAAATAAGGATGTGAAACTTGGAAGCAAAGATGTTAATCGAAACATGGGAAAAGACAAAACAACGGATTTCAACAGGGAAACCAAACCAATTGAAGACACAAATGAGCGTTAGGTTTCCTTGTTGAAATCCGTTGTTTTGTGTTTTCCCATGTTTCGATTAACATCTTTGCTCCCAAGTTTCACATCCTTATTTGGTAATACCGTGCTGAGGATGGCAAACGAGCCAGAAACATGCATGTTCGCGGTTACCACTCTGTTTCAGTAGCCCTTTTTCTTTTTTCGTGAATTACCCATGAATCTCTCTGTTGTTGTTTACATATATATATATATATATATATATATATATATATATATATATATATATATATATATATATATATATTAAGGTATTTGGATTTTTCTTTCTTGGACCAATTTATATATATTTCTATTTGGTAATTTCTTGGGATTCGGTCCTTATTATAAACTTTCATCAGATTACATAATATAATTCATCTAATACACTTTATTTAACGTTTCGGCTGATTTTTTAGCCTTTTTCAAAAACACTACAATAGAAATTCATTGGACATTACACAGCTCAATAATTACTCCTAATCATACAGCTAAAATTCAAACAAATAAAATTCTACTTACCGTTATTGGGAACAAAAACTTTTTTTATCCACATAGTGGGAACGTCACATTTAAAATTAATTTATAAAATAACTTCACGTACACAAACAGCGACTTCATGATTGATAATTGATTTCTATCGATACCCATTATCGTTTTTATTTTGCGTTGCATTTAACATGAACGGACAATGAATCAATTTGTAAAGGGTATGGAAAATATACCCATGTGTAATCCATTCCTATGCTGTGGATTTTATTTATATTTATTTCGTCAATTTATTAAATTGTAATAGATCTTACTTAAATTGTTTGTGTCAATTTTGGAATTAACGGTATTTTTGTTTTTTTGTATACATATCATTTCGTACATTTCTCATTTTTTTGTACTTATTTCAGTTTTAAGGATTTTGTTTGTTCATAATTAAAAGTATGGTTCTTGTCAGTTATGTGACTCGTTACTGCCGTTTTATTTTTTTTATCGTACTTGTGGCTGTTAATACTATTTTTCAGATATTGACTTATTTGTCCTATGTAAACACCATTACAATCTTTACAGGGAGTCTCATAGACTACATGACTTTTTTTGTCTT